>CM057842.1:52678820-53346810 GCA_030068075.1 Paguma larvata
TGGCTGTTTACACTCATGGAGCACCTACCGTGTGCCTAGCTCAGTGCTAAGCTCTGTGCATGTGTGTTTCCTCATTTAAGCTTCATTGCAACCTTGTGAAGCTGGTATCAAAATTCTTCCCATGGGACGCCTGGGGGGCTCAGTCGGTTAAGTGTCCAACTTCGGCCCAGGTCATGATCTCGTGGTTCGTGAGTTTGAGCCCCGCGTTGGGCTCCGTGCTGACAGCTCAGAGCCTGGAGCCTGCTTTGGATTCTGTGTCTCCCCATCTCTCTCTCTCTCTGTCCCTCCCCTGCTTGTGCTCCGTCTCTCTCTCTCTCAAAAAAAAATAAAACATTAAAAAATTTTTTTTAAATAAATAAAAAGAATGTACTTAAAAGACCTAGAGGGGGTGCTCAGATCATAATCTCACGGTTAGTGGGTTTGACCCCCATCCGGCTCTGTGCTGATGGCTTAGAGCCTGGAGCCTGCTTCGGATTCTGTGTCTCCCTCTCTCTCTCTCTCTCTGCACCTCCCCCCCCCAAAATAAACATTAAAAATATTCAAAAGTCTTCCCATTTGACATTTGAAGAAACAGTAAATTGCTAAAGAGATTTCCTGCCCCTGTTCTCGCCCTTGCTGCTCCTCGTCTGCGTCTCCAGGACCCACTTCAAGGTGCGGCCTGGTCATTTAACAGTTTGGTCGTGAGTCTCCTACTATGTGAGTCTACTAAGCCCAGGGTGCGGGCCTCCAGCAAGTCCAGCACTCTGTGGGCAGGGCGGCGGGTGGTGTCTGTGCCGGGGCCGTGGGGGGCAGGGGTGGGTGTCTCAATTCATTTTGGCAATTTAGCCGAAGTATCTCCTCTGTGGAAACCAGGGGAGGAACATGGAACATACCCCTTTCCCACCACCATTCCTTCCTGTCCGTCAATTAGGGAAGAAAGGCCCAGAAATGACCCCTTGCCAGGATGACGGCTCCAGGGCAGGGATAGGTCTGCCCCGCTCGCCACTGCAACCCTGGGATCTAACAGCCCACCACTTAGTAGGTCTTCAAAAAATATCTCTTGTCCACAAGAATAGGGCCCACGGCAGAGGTTCGCAGTACTGTTCAGGATCGGTGTGGTTTTCTGGGATTGAAGACAGCGGAGACTGGAGTTTTTGTGATTTTGACCCGCTGTGTTGGGACCTCGCGAGAAGGCAGAATCCAAAGGGACACCAGGCAGTTTACGACTTGGGCTTTGTCTCCCCGAACTTAGCTGCCTGCGGTCCAGCCTTCGGTCCAGGCAGTCCCAGGTACCCGGATGTTTTCACCGCCTAGACGAAACCCCTTACTGCCTGAGCAGGGTCCGTGGGGCGGCGGCGGCAGCGCTCGAGTGCTCCTTAGAAAGGCAGAATCTCAGGTGCCAGCCCAGACCCACTGGCCCGGAACCTGCATTTTAGCAAGATCTCCAGGCGATCTGTACACACGGTGCAGTTGGAGAGGCGTCACCCTAGATAACGACCCCATTTCTTTCGGCCGGATGTACCGCCGGGGCACACGGGAGCAGGGAAAAGTCGTCACAGTTCCCCCAGGTGCTCGCTGGGGGGAGAATGTCATCTCCCGACCTCTGTCTCCTTATTAATACGTTATTAGAAAGTCGGTAGGTGTCCGGATACCCAGGGGTCTGTGCCCGGTACCACTCCCGGTGCTCACTAAAAATGTCTGAAAAATACACGTGTGACAGTCTGATCCGCATTGTTACCCGAGCCGGTTGGTGCCTGGCACACAGAAGGTGTTCGGTGCACACACACCAAAGACATTCAGTTAGGTGACGTGGGAAAGGCTCTGCAGAGGTTAAGCTCTTTCTTCCCCATCGTTATGAAAAATCCTCGGTCGTGTCTTCCCACTGACCAAAAACTTTCATATATTTAGCCAGGTTTGCGGGTTTTGTTTCAGCTTATTTTTGTCATTTAAATGCCACAATATAGAATTAGAATATGCACACTTTCAGGCAAAGGCGTAAGGCGTACCTCAGTTTCTCTAAATTGAGCATGGCATTCGATCCTTTAAAGGCCCTTTTCGTCTCCGAACTGCCACAGAGTCCTTAAGCCTCCAGGCTTTTGTAGAAGCACCTGTGCCTCTGGCGTTGGAAAGCTACAGCAGAGCTTGTGTTATATGGACAGGCTCTTAATCAGCTTCACGGAACCCCGCAAGGAAGCGGTGGAGAAGGTGACGGAAATGGTGCTGGCGGAGGGAGGAGAGGTGATGCTGGAGGCAAAGGCGGTGAAGGCAGCGAGGCGACAGAAGCAGCTGTGAAAGTAATGGCGAAAATGGAAGATGCGATGCAGTTGCTGATGGCGGAGGAGGTAGGGGTGGTGGAACTGATAGAAGAGGAGGGGGTAGATTTGGAGGAGCTGACGGAGGTGGTGGTGGAGTTGGTCAGGGTGATGGAGGTGCTGGAGTTGAGTGAGCTGACGGAGGTGGTGGTGGAGTTGGTGAGGGTGCTGGAGGTGCTGGAGTTGAGTGAGCTGACGGAGGTGGTGGTGGAGTTGGTGAGGGTGCTGGAGGTGCTGGAGTTGAGTGAGCTGAGGGAGGTGGTGGTGGAGTTGGTCAGGGTGCTGGAGGTGGCGGAGTTGAGTGAGCTGACGGAGGTGGTGGCGGAGTTGGTCAGGGTGCTGGAGGTGCTGGAGTTGAGTGAGCTGAGGGAGGTGGTGGTGGAGTTGGTCAGGGTGCTGGAGGTGGCGGAGTTGAGTGAGCTGACGGAGGTGGTGGCGGAGTTGGTCAGGGTGCTGGAGGTGGCGGAGTTGAGTGAGCTGACAGAGATGGTGGCGGAGTTGGTGAGGGTGCTGGAGGTGGCGGAGTTGAGTGAGCTGACGGAGGTGGTGGTGGAGTTGGTCAGGGTGCTGGAGGTGGCGGAGTTGGTCAGGGTGCGGAGGTGGTGGCGGAGTTGAGTGAGGTGACTGAGGTGGTGGCGGAGTTGGTCAGGGTGCTGGAGGTGGTGGCGGAGTTGAGTCAGGCTGACTGGAGGTGGTGGAGTTGGTCAGGGTGCTGGAGGTGGCGGAGTTGGTCAGGGTGCTGGAGGTGGCGGAGTCGAACGAAGTGATGGCCACGGTGGTGGGGCTGAGTGAGGAGTGGCCATGGTGGAGCAGATAGTAGAGCAGGTGGGAGGTGTCTGTCTGAACATGGCTACAAGTGAGTGGATAAATCACTTCAATATTCGATGCAAAAAAGAAATGTGTTTAAAAGTTGAGGTTGTTTCTGGGACTTTAGGAATAAAACCCAAATAACCTAGGACCCCAGGGGAGGAGTAGGAGAGGGAGGCTGGGAGAATTCAACCAACAGCCAACCTCACCCTTCGCTGTAGGGCCTGTGAAGAGAAGGGAAGGCAGGAAGAGACGTCATGCTTTGCTAAGCCCTTTCCACAACTGTCGAATTTGGAATTTGAGGCTAAGCCAAGTCTACTTAAAAAGATCATAGCACCAACGATAGTTGGGAAAAAACACAGGTCCAAACTCGTTCCGCTGAAGCCACTTGTTGGTGTGGAGTGATGGACTATGAAGTGGAAACACTTATTCCTGTGTTTGCTTTTCCTAATAAGAGAAAATGGTTGTGAAAGACCATAAGGCTTTACAAACATCCGATGCTAACACTGGTGGTTGGACTTGCTTCGTCCTAATGGAGCTGAGCCATAACCACACACTGGGCTCGGGGGTGGCCGCAGATACCCACAAAGGGCACGACCGTGTCGGGTAATGAGCCCTGCACTCACGGATTCTTCCCAAGAATCCTATAAAGGGATTATTATATCCCTTCCACACAAGGGAAGACTGAGGCCCAGATGGGGGAAGTGCCCTGTCCTATAGCCCAAGCAGGACTCAACCATTCACTCCAAGAACATAGTCTGAAAGCCTAACCACCGGACTACTGTATTCTCTCTCTGATGGGCAGGAGGTCTGCCTAGATTTCCATGTTTTCCAAACCATCTCAGTCCCCCTCAGCAGACCGTGAGCCACCCAGGGTAGGTGTTATACCCCCTTGACAGACAGGGAAACTGAGGCCCAGAGGGGGAAATTGGTGGCCTTGGATCATACAGCAAGCTGGGGGAAGAGCCAGTGCTGGAATCCACACGTCCCACCATCCAGGCCCAGGCCAGAACCCCATGAAGCCTGAAACCACACACCTCTTCCTCCAGGGCTGCTGCCGTCGCTCCCTTTGCCTTTTGGGGACAGGAGCCTGACAGGACAGGGGCATGACATGCTTGACCCACAGCAGCAGGCAGGCCTCCCTGACCGGGCCTCCTTTCTCTCTCCTTCTTTCTTGTCCTCCCTCCTGGCTTTCTATCTGCCGTGGACGGTCCGAACGGGCAGCAGCGATGGCCCGGCCCACATCTGCAGGAGCGTTGGAAGGGGCGTCCAAGGGAACCGGTGCTGTGCTTCTGCCACGTCCAGGGACCAGCTCGGTGCGAGCCTCAGACCCTGAGCAACCGGGGGTGAAAGGCATGTGGCTCTACGGAGCCTTTCTCTCCACATGCTTCTCGTGATCACGCGGAGGGATTTTATCATTCTCTCCATATGCCAGTTGAGAAAACTGACAACTAGGGACATAAGAGACTCACTCAGGCCTCAGAGCTAGTGGTAGAGCTGGGCCTAGACCTAGGGCTTTCTGTCCCCAAGGCCCGGGCTGTTCACATTACATGGTGTTCGTCCGACACCATGGAGGCAGAATCAGAAACAGGGTGATTGGTGGCCAGCCGGCCTGCCTGCCTTCCTTTCTTCTTTCCTTCCCTCCACAAAAACGCACTGAGCGCCTACTCTGTGCTGGGCACTGAGCGGGGTACTGGATACACAGGCCAGACTTACCTCGTGCCTCTTAGAGCTCCCAGACCAGCCGAGGAAGCAGGACGTCCAGTGGCAAATTACCGGCCAGTTTGTTAGGAGCACTGATGGGGTGACGGCGACCTCCTGACTCCCCTCAGATGCCTTCAGGCCCAGGTGGGGGCTGGCCGATTCCCTGGGGCTTCTGAAATGAAAGTCACCCCTCACTGGACCCTTTAAAGCCCCCAGGTCCCTCCCCACTGAAGCCTCCTCTTACACACGCACGCACGCGCACGCACGCGCGCCTGCGCACGGCGTAGCGTAAAAGATCAGCATCCTCCCAGTAAGCAAACGTCTCCTGTCTTTTTTTAAATCCTTGAACCACCCGGGTGAATAACCCACCTGTGCACAGCGTAGGTAACTTCAGGTCAAAGCCGCTGAAATCCAGGGCCCTGTTCCCGCCTGCCCGGAGCCCCTGCAGAGTGCACGGCCAGCACCAAAACTAGATGCGCCCGTGTTCTCGGACACGGAGCACCCCGACCCTGCGAGCGTATGCTGAGGTGACCATGGCCCAGCCTCCTGGACAAGGCAGTAACCGTACCGACCTGCGGGCAAATCCTGGCCTCAGTGTCCGCGTTGGTAAACCATAAGAACTAGTATTTGCTGAGTGCTCATTTTGTGAACTCTGTAACTCTTCTGCATATATTGTGAACTCACTTAATCCTCTCAGCAAACCTATAAAGTGAGCGATATTACTAGCCCTGTGTTACAGCTGAGGCTACCATGCCACAGAGAGGCCGGGGCACTTGCCCAGGGGTACTCAGCGAGTAAGGGATGGGGACCCGGCCCTGGCTCTGGAGCTGGCTTTCTGACTCATGTCACACACAGCGCCCACCCCCCCCCCCCCTGCCCGTCTCAAGTGGATGTGTTAATTGTGTCTGCTCATGAAAGAGACAATGCATCCTAGAGCATTGGGGTGGGGGGAGACGTGGGAAGCGCTCAGTAAATGATCATTACCGTTCAAATGTCCAGTAAACGGGGCGCCTCGGTGGTCCAGTCGGTTAAGCGCTGACTCTCGATTTCAGCTCGGCTCGTGATCTCACCGTTCAGTCCATGAGTTCCAGCCCTACATCCGGCTCTGCAATGACAATATGGAGCCCGCTTGGGATTCTCTCTCGCCCTCTCTCTCCCTCTGCCTCTGCCTCTTTCCGGCTCATGCGTGCACACGTGCACACTCTCTCTTTCTCTCGCTCTTGAAATAAACTTAAAAAAATAAATGTCTAGTACATAGTTGATGCTTAATCCATGTTCACAAAGTACACCAGGAAGGGGGCATGAAGCCCCCCAATCAGAGCAGGAGGGAGACAGGCGAGGGCATTTATTGAACAGCCGCTCTGTTGGGATTGGGGAGGGGGGCAGCGGGGGAGGGGTTTGCGTCAAGCTGGGACCCAGTGCTGGACACCGTCTCCTCCCTCTCCTGTGGAGGTCCCTCCTGGGTTTCCCATTTCCCACCAGCAGCAGATATGCCTTGTGTCTACAGGGACAAAATGCGCCTTAGTCAAATGGAAATGACCCTAGCCCTGCAGCCTCCCGGCTGCCGACGCCCCAGGTCCCCGCAGCCTTGGACCGCTCACCGCACACGCCACGGCTGCGGCGGCGTCAGCTCCCAGGGCTGATTTGCCCCTGCGAGGTCACTGAGTTGCCTTCCTGGCTCCAGGGGCAGCAGATCTGAGCCAGACCCCTGCCAGGGTGGATGGGGTTTAGCAAGGCCGCCCTGCCCTGCCCTGCCCTTCCCATGCCCTGAAGATTGGGGGGGGGGACACGTCAGATAAGTTTGGCTCAGGCATCTCCCACCCCTGCCCCCACTGCACACACGCAGGCCAGGCACGAGGAGAGAGAGGAGCCTGGAGGCCCCGCGCTCTACCAGTCACTGGCTTTGTGGCCTCAGGCAAGACGCCTCACCTGTCTGCACCTCAGTCTTCTCCTCTGTAAAGTGGGAATGAGACTTTTCTCTCGAGTCAGGGTGAGGATTAAAGGAAGGCGGGCTCCCCTCTCTCCACTTTACTGTCCTCGGTGAGCTCAGAATTCAGTCCGAGACTGGGGACAGCGAACCGTGACCCAGTGGAACTGGAGGTGACAGCGGGGGATCGAGGTCCCGCCGAGGGGCTAGAGGAGACAAGGAGACATTGGGCGGAGCTTTAAAGGCCACGTGGCATTTTCCAGGTTGAAAAGTAGGGGTTCCACTCCAGGTAGGGAAACGGCCTGAGCAAATGGCCGTGGGGACAGAAGAGGAAGGCAAGCTTGGGGCAACATAGGAAGTGGTCACAGCGCAGGATGGGGCCGGAGGTGCGGTCGGGAAGCTCTCCAATGGCAGGCCAGAGAGTTTGGACTTTCCCCTCTGTAGGTGATGGAGAGCCACAGAGGGTTTCTAGGGGAGGGAGGAACACAGTCCAACCTGGGTGGTAGAAAAGCTGGTGGCCAGCATGGTGAAGGAGTCAGAGGGGCCGGCCTGGGGGTGGGAACCGGAGGCAGTAGCTCGGTTACGCTGAAGTGTGTCATGTATAAGGTAGGGAGTGCACTTAGGTGACAGGGACAGGTAGGGGCCTCAAAGGCCGTCGTCCAGCAGGCCTTCAGCTCCCCGAGGAAAGGCCGAGCGCTGGGGGAGGGGAGTCTGGGGCTGGGCAGGGCCAGCTTGCAGTTTTTATCACCACTGGGTGGGATCCAAGGTCTGTGGAGGAAGTGACCACCCTCTTCCGGCCTGACCATTTTTTTTTCCTTCTGCTGGCCTGTTTGGCTTTTTCCCCGAGGCCGCATTTCCACAAGGGCCCCTCCTGGCTGGCTGGGCGTGGGCATGGCTCCACCACACACCCACCAGCAGGGGCGGCCCGGCCCTGGGCTTCCTGCCCCTCTTTGGGCAGGCTGATTGGAGGAAAACAGCCCTCAAGCCTTCTTCAAAACAGGAAACTGCTCTCCCTGCTTCCTGAAGGACAGGAACCGTCCCCATGGCAACCATGGGACAAAGAGGCCATGTTAACCCTTCCGAGGGCAGGCCTGGCTGAAAGCCCCTTCTTAACCCATCCACAGAGGTGACAGAAAGGGTCTGCTTTGGTGACACCCTCGAAGTCTCAGCGCTAGCCCAAGGAAACAGCAGGGCTGGGATTTTATACCCATTAGGTGGATGGCAACGTTGAGGCTAACTCAGCGGACGAAGGCCTGGCCATACAGCAAGTCAGGTGCAGCGGGGCACGGGTGTGGGGTCTGAAGTCAGTCTGCCTCCATCGACATCTTGGCTGCTGGCTAGCTGGGTCCCTTGAGGAAGCGGCTCAACCTTCTCCGGCCCCGTTTTCTCTACCTGTGAAATGGAGCAATTAGAGCGCCTGCCCCGTGGGACAGTTGTGAGCATCCCCTGAGGTCATGCATTCGTCCAACACATACTCACTCGGTTGTGCCGGCTGTCGCAGGGCCCCTGGATACGGCCGTGGCAACGCTAATGGAAACCACCTGCCTCGTGGGGGGAGTATCACAGTTGGGGGGGCAGGCAGTGAGGAAGCCCACAAGCCAGTGCAAATGAGAGACTTTCAGAGAGTGACTGGTTCTCTGAGCCGTGAGTGGAGGGTGGAGTGTGGGAGCTCTCTGGCTGGTCCAGGAGAGGCCAGGACGTGGGGGGAGGGAGAGAGGCCTGTTGTCCCAGCACCCGGGGTGCAGCGTCCAGACAGAGGGAAGGCCTGTGCCATCAGAGGAAGGAATGGGAAGGGAGAAGTTGGGGGACACTGGCCATCACGGCTCTGGGGCTGTGTTCCCAGAGCAAGGCAGCGCGGCCGAGGGGCGAGGCAGGCGGGAGCATGCTCTGAGTTGCATTTGTACAATCCCTCTGGCTCTCGGTTCCCGTGGGCTGCAGCTCAGAGACAGGGACTTGGGACTCTGAAAGGCGTTTTTTCTAGGGGACCTCGCGCCGTGACCCTTGAGAAACCTGAGCCCCGGGGAGAGGCAGTAGTCCGTTGTTGTTTGCGGGGCCAGGGCAGGGCGGGGACCCCGTGGCCTGTATCCAGGAACCTGGCCTTTTCCTTGACCGAGCACCAGGACACATCCCTCCCCCCCCCCCGCCCCGCCCCCTCGCTGCTCTCTCGATGCCCGACGGCCGCTGTGAGGAGGCCGTGGAAGCAGCCCCCAGCCTAGTGGCTCGTGCAGCACGCTCTCTTTACCACGGCCTCCACCGCCCTCCCGCTTACTCTCAGCTCCAGGCAAGCTGGCCTTCCTCTCCATCCCTGACCCAGCAAGCTCCCGGCAGCCCCGGGGACTTTGCACCTGCCATGGCTGCTCACTGGAAAACTCCTTCCCCAATTTTCAGAATTTTCTCTTTATCACTGTGTATTTTGTCAGTTTCGCTGTATGTCGTGCAGAAGATCGATGCCTGTTATGTCTGAAGGGGGTTCTCTATGCCTCTGGGATGCCAAAGTCTCTTTCCTTCCCCAGATCGGGGAAGTTCCCAGCTATGATTTGTTCGAGGACGCCTTCCACCCCTTTCTCTCTTCTTCTGGAACTCCTGTGATATGGGTATTATTACGTTTCATTGAATCACTTAGTTTTCTAATTCTCTCCTCGTGGTCTAGAATTTTTTTATCTCTCTTTTTCTCAGCTTCATCTTTTCCCGTAATTTTATCTTCTATTTCACTTACCCTCCCCTCGGCCCCTTCAGTCCTCGCCGTCGCCGCCTCTAGTTGATTTTGTAGCTCATTTGCAGCATTTCTAAATTCATCGTGACTATTTTTTAGTTCCATGATCTCTGCAGCCATAGGTTCTCTGCTGTCTTCTCTGCTTTTTTTTCAAGCCCAGCGATTAATCTTATGACTATTATTCTAAATTCTGGGTCAGATCTATTGTTTACATCTGTTTTGACCAATTCTTTAGCTGCCCTTTCTCCCTGGGATTTCTTTTCAGGAGAATTCTCCCCTTTCGTCATTTTGGCTCGTTTTCTGTCCCTTATGTGTGTTAAAAGCTCGTGTGTCCTGCACCCGTGAGCACTACTGTATCGAAGATACTGCTGTGTTTGAGGGTGAGGGAACTTCGGGTCCCCCTACTTCTCCGCCACGTTGGCTCTCTCTCTCCTTCCCAAATTTTCGCACGGCAGGGCTTGCTTCCTGCATCGGTCAGGTTGCAAGTGTCACCCCTTCTCAGAGGTGTCCCTGACCAGTGCCCACCCCAGTCCCTCACCATCCCAGCCCTCCGAGTGTCTTCTTCACTCGCACTCACCCGTATCTGAGATCCCCGCATTGGTCCGCTTACCTGGGTGGTGTCTGCCTCCCCGCCTCGAAGGCCAGCTCTTGGAGAGCAGGGCTGAGTCTCTCTTGCTAGCTGCTGTCTCCCAGCACCTGGGACAGAGTCTCTCCCAGCACCTGGGACAGAGCCTGGCATGCAGGGAGCGCTCCCTGTAGTATCTGTTACACACCCAATGCACGCGTAGCAACGGGGACCCCCGGGTCCTAGGCTTAGCACCAAACTGCCACTCACCCGCACGGTCTGAAGGGACTGGCAGTCTCTCTTCCGGGAAGGTGACTCTCAAGAGGAGTCAGCTGGAGATGGAGGGAGCAAGGATGAAATGCTTGCCCTATGGAGGAGCTAACACTTCTTCCCCAACATGGACTCGCGATGTCCCAGCCGCCAAGAACCGTGTTGGGCGCTAGCACTGGAAGGTATGTATCATCACCCCCATTTTTCAGGTAAGGAAGCTGAGGCTCAGAGAAGTAAAGCCTGGTGCCCAGGGCCACACAGCTGGGAAGCGGTGGAGTTGGGGGAAACAGGAATGACTCTTCAGAGCCTGTGCTTTCTCCTTCCCCTCCCACCAAGCCTAAAGAGACCTTGTACACAGACAAAGAGAAAAGGTGACTGACTTTCTGAAAGACAAAGACACAATAAAACCTCCTCCAAGGGTTTGTCGAGGCCAGTGCCACGAGTCACGTCTTTGGGTTGACACGGGGAAACCCTAGCCTCTTGATCTGAAGAATCTTCTGGGCTGGTTAAAATGTGAACTCTGAAGTCCAATCACAGGCCCCATGAGACTCCAGGGGCTGGACTGAGACTTCATTTTGGCTAACATGGGCTTAAGGCTTTGGAGGCCCCACTTTTATTATTATTATTATTATTATTATTATTATTATTATTTTATATATTTTTAAATGCTTATTTATTTTTGAGAGAGAGACAGAGCCCAAGCAGGGGAGAGGCAGAAAGAAAGGGAGACACAGAATCGGAAGCAGGCTCCAGGCTCCAAGCTGTCAGCACAGAGCCCAATGCGGGGCTCAAACCCACAAACCGTGAGATCATGGCCTGAGCTGAAGTCGGACACTCAGCCGACTGAGCCACCCAGGCGCCCCACGGGCCCCATTCAATGGTACGTGGGAAGACACAAGGGCCACTTTCTAGGGCCGAGGTTTTAAATGGGCCATCAGACAAGAACCTCACCGCGTGCTTAGGAACGCCCAAAGGGGCAAGAATGTGTTCATCCATTGTGCAGAGCTGGGGAGTAGGGCAGCCCCGGGAAGGCCCCACCAAGCAATCGATTCCAACTTCCTACCTTTGACGGCCACCCGTGCTTGAGTTCCCCCGGGGACGGGGAGCCCATACCCTCGCAAGGCCGTCTTGCTTTTCGGGATACTTTGCGGAATGGGGGCGGCCGTGTGAGTTTCCCCGATGTACGGGGAACGGTGGCGATTCACCAAGAGGCATTTTAATGAGCTGCAAGGCCCGACTCCTGATTTATTTTCCCCATGGAGCTCCAGAGTGGAGACTGCGTCTCTCTGCCAGCTCTGGCAGAGGGCGAGGGAGATAGCGGCTCTGGAAAGACCACATTAATTAGCTTAATAAGCATGTGTGCGCCCGTGTGATTGTGCTCAGAGAGGGACCCGGGAGGCAATGTGACCCCCTGTCATGGACACCGCCAGTTGCTGGGATGAGCCTCCCCCCGCCCGAAGCCCAGACGCTTAGGAGAAATTAATCAGACCCAGGCCAGGGACGCCATTAAAGCGCAGGGTTCCTGCAGGCGCTGTTTCCAAGCTGCCTTCGATTGGGGGGCGGGGTGGGGGCTGCAGGCTGGAGCCTGAGCCTCTCCAGCTTGGGGGTGTCCCTAGTGAGGGGACAGAACGGCGTGAGAAGGGAGACGGACAGCGCCTGCTGAGAACTGCCTGCAGGAGCCGTGCGCCCGTCCCTCTGATGATCCCACAGCGAGCTGGGGCCGGAGCTTCGACGGCTCAGAGTTTGGGACGAGGGTGTGACACCGCGCCGCGGTTTGAGCCCCAGCCCCACCGCGTCCCAGCTCCGAGACCCTGGCAAGTCCCTTCCTCTTTGGGGGCGCGTAGCTCTCCTCATCTGTAAAATGGGGTATTTCTAGCCCCGACTGCACATGCCCGTTAGGAAGACCCAGGTGCTTCTCTGGGTGCCGACACATAGTAACTATCACGCATCATCGTGAAGTATTAATGAAGCTGCCGGGGCACGGTACGCAGAACCGAACAGATCCGATGCCCCGTAGCAGGTGGACGTTGGCTAGCGTTTTGTGAGGTCTAACCCACGTGCCGTTTCTCACTGACCTGACAGTTTGGTGACTTGACTTGTAACTATTTGTAAATATAATTTGTTTGCATTTCACTTACCCACAGGCTGCAGCCCCTGGCCCTTGCTCTCCAGGGACAGTGTCCGCCGGTCTAGCCACAGGCTTCTTTTAAAAGCCTGAGAACGATTTGCCTCCAGACGTAAATACCTGCTTTAGGCTCCCAATCCCTGCCACCCCCGTCGATGTCGGCTCGGCACCTCCTCCAACGGGAAGAGCTATGGAGCTTTAAGCATTATCCGTTTAGTCTCCACCAGCCCTCTGTATGGCGGGTGTGACCGTACCCATCTTACAGATGATGAAGCTGAGGCTCAGAGGCTTGCCCAGAGATCTGCAGCTGGCCAGGATGGGGAAGGTCGTGACCTCGGGGCCGCCGTAACCACACAGCTGGTACTCTTCCAGCTGCACTCAACCAAAACGGAGGTAATTCTCTGTGATAAGGGGGCAGTCACAGCACCTACGGGGGCTTGAGGGGCTCTTGTGTCCAGGGCAGACAGCAGCGCAGTTGCCATAACTGTCGTCGCATCTACTTCAACCCCACCATTGACACCCTCTCTGTACCAAGTCTCAGAGTGAACCCGGAGGGGTCGGGCGGACTCAGCGGGCAGTCAGAAAGCAACATCGATCCTTGCCTCGCCCCCAGGCCCAGCTGCGTGATTTTTGGGGCCCAGCACCAAGCGCGGGACCCCTCCCCGCCGAGTGTGTGTCCCTGTGTGACCACGCCGTTCCTGCACCCGTGAGGCTGGCCCTGTGCACGCCAGTGCTAGGGAAGCGGCTAGCATCCTGGGGTGTCTGGCCCCCAGCTCCCAGCTGGCACAGAACAGGGGCTAAATACCCATTTACGGAGCGAGTGAGATGGCACGTTCGCCCCCGGGTCTGTGAGATGGGCACAGGATTGTGAATTTGCAGATGGGTAAACTGAGCCGCAGGGAGGCTTTGCCTCACCCCATCTCACCCAAAGCCCAGCTCCCTGCCCTCGGCCTGGCACGCTTGCCCTCTGTTCCCGCTGACCCCGGTCCTGGCCTTTGTTTTCCTGCTTCCAGAAAGAAGGGGTGATGTTTACCACAGGCTGAAGTTTACTTTATTTTCGTGTTTTCCAATAATTGATTCCACCGGTTCCTACCGACGTCCTGCTGAAGGAAAACATGTTTTGCTCACTCAACCTTCCACTTCCTCATGGCGCCCCAGTGGGGGGGGCCCACGGCCACGAGGAAAGCGTGGGGTGACTTTTCCCTTGGTTATTTTCTTTTTTTCCACCTCGCGGTCAGGGGACAACAAAACATGTTTTCCTTTCTCTCCGAAGGAAATCGGAACTTTCTTACCGGCTACTCGTTGCCTAAAATTCATCTTCCTTCTCCTGTGATTATCTTGGATCGTGCGAGTCGTGTGACCGAACTCCAAAATAAAGGAATGTCCTTCGTGTCGCTGAAAGGACAACCACCCAACCAGAATCTTCCCTCACGCAAAGCCGTCGACGCCACTGAGGTTCCCCCGGGCTTCCTCGTCAGAGTCGTGTCCGTGTGTGAAGTGGACTTCAGGCAAGTTCGCCTTCTGCAGAGCGCAGGACGAGGTAGACGGACACACAGCCAGTATTTTGCTCAAGCCGGAGGGCTACATAGAGTTCGCTGAACCAGGTTTGGGCGTATGGCGTGAGGCGGGGGTCGAGGCTCTTTCCTCCCCGGGTGCATAGCCCCGGACCCAGCGCCACTAGCTAAAGCACCGTCTTTCTCCGCCGTGCGGCGGCGTCTCGGTTGTCACAAGTCCGGGGATCCTACACGTGTTGGTCTCCGGCCTTTCTATCCTGTTCCCTTAGTCTGTTTGTCCGTCTTTGTGCCAAGACCACCCGTCTTAATTACCGTTGCGTCCCCTGAAATCGATAAATCACGGTCGTTTAATAACTCCCCTACTGCTGAGTGTGCGGGTCGTTTCCAGTGTTTTATTACGACGACAACTCGCGTTGTACTTCGTCGTCGTAATAAAACCAGCAGTAATCGCTGGGACGACGTGCCCGGCTCCGTTGTGACTGCTTTCCATGTATTAACTGTTTCGATCTTCACGCCGACCCCAGCGGGGGGCTGCTGTTGTGATCTCTCCTCTGAGAGAGGAGGAGCTCAAGGCACAGAAAGGGTAAGTGGCTTACCTGAGGTCCCCCAGCTCCTGCGTGGCGGAGCTGGGGCCTGGACCCAGGCGAACGAGAGCGCCGTAAGCGTGGCTAAAAGGGGAGCTTGTAGAGCAATGAATCAGAGCGAGGCGACGACGCCTTCCTCATCTTCCTGAATGAATGAGGTGGCCCGGTGGCCGTGGAGCCCAAGAGCCCTGGGACCCTGCCCCGGCCCCGCCCCCCACTGGCTGTGGGACTCCGCGCAAGTCAGTGCTCCTCTGTAAGCCTCAGTTTCCCCATCTGTAAAATGGAAAGAATAGACCTCCATGTCAGGGTTGCGGTGGGGCTTTGGAGGCCAGTACAGTGCCCGCTGGCTCCGGAGGCTCCCTGTCCGGTCTTGGCCATCCGGGCTGCTGGCCCAGGGGCCTCGGTGGCCTCAGACCACTCCCCCAAAGGAGTCTTTACTTTACAAACATCCTCAGCTTCCTGCGGAAGCTGGAGCGAACCTCTCGTAGGGGGAAACTGATGCCTGGAGCAGTTGTGGGCATGCATGACGGGTCTCCGGAACCTGCGTCTCGTGGCCCCTCCCTGCATTTGTGGATCTGAAGGTGAGGGCTTCCCCGATCAGCTCACCAGCGGGGCGAGTTCCGCCCACCATTCGCTGGCAGCCTGGACGTCACCAGCCAGGACAGCTCTCCCGACCTGGCAGCCCCAAGCAAACATCTGATGACATCACCTGCCTCCTGGGAGCTCTGCGAGAACGGGACCCTGTCCTGGCTTCGCCGACGGAGCCTGGCACAGAGAGACACCGGGAGGTATCTGATGAACGAACGAACAAATGAATGAATCCTGTCAACAGTTACCTTTGACGACCAACTGTCCTGGTTCGCCCGGGACTGAGGGGTTTCCTGGGATGCAGGACCTTCGGTGCTAAAGCCACGAATATCGTGGGCAAACCAGGACAAGTCGGCAGCCCTAAGTCACTGCCGTGTGGCAGCCGCCGGGTCCCCGTTTGAGCTAATCCTCGTCTCAGGTCGGGGGCCCCTCGCAGCCGAGCCTGAGTCAGGGGTCCAGGTGCACGTGGATTATATGGAAGGCACGCTCTCAGCAGGAAGTGAGGGCGGGAGCAAAGCACCAGGCAGGGCTGGAGACTGCGGTCCCTGCTGGAGACTGGCCTTCCCTCGGCCCCACCACAACCCCGGGGAGCCCTGGCGTGCAAAGCACACCACCGGTTTGGCCCCCAGCTGGAGGCCAGGGGCCCCACGTTGGAGAAGAGTGGTAGCCAAGGGCAATGCCCGGGAGAAGGGGACAGCTGTTGGCCGTCAGCAGCCAACATCACTGCAGCTGGGGGACAGGAGCGCTGTCCGTAATGCAGTTCTGAGTGGGGACCCCGGTGTCCACTACGTTTCACAATAACTATGGAGGGAGGTCAAGTATGATTATGTTCCTAATGACTGTCCGGACCTAAGGCCACCCGGCAGCTCCTCACTGCACCGGGAACAAAAGCCAAAGTTCTTAAAATGACAGCTGACCGCCCGTTTCTCTCTTCCCTCACCTCACTAAACTCAGCCGCCCTGGCTCCTCTCTGGTCGCCCTGCAGCCAAGCTTTGCCTGGAACCACGATCTTCGTCTTTGCCGTTTGCTCCCTCTGCCTGGACTCCCCTTGGCCCAGATCGCCTCCTGTTGGTTCCGTCCCTTCATTCAGGTCTCAGCTCAAAAGCCCATCCGTGGAGGGGCCATCCCTGAGCACCCCCAGTAATACCCCCCAATATACCCCACTCTCTTCCATGTGACTCAGGATTATTTTCTCCATTGCACTCACCGCTATCTGAAATTACACTATTTTTTTCAGTCGCCTTATGTCTCTCTCTATCTCCAGAATCCCATGAGGGCGGGGAGCTTTTCTGTTCTCTACTGTAGGTGCTCGATATATGTTTGTCACATGAATGAATGCGTCCCCATTTTATAGATGACAGAATGGAGTCTCTGAGAGTCACAGGGTTTCTACACAAGGGCACCAGCTGAGTGGCAGAACCCAAAATCAAACAGGAGGAAGCCGTGCTCCTCCCCACCGAGCTGCCCCACCTGCCTGGCCTTGTGGCCACCCCCCAGACGATGGAGATGGTGTCAGTGCACCCGGGGGTCCCTCGCTCTTGGTTCAAGTGTTGGCCCAGAACAGGGGCTGGCAGATAGGTGGGAAGTGGATGAGTTGTGACAGGGCCACGGATGAGAGACCCTTCTCGGAAGGGGCGGCTGGGGCCGTCTGCGCCCTGCCTGCATTCCCTGGGGACGCCGGGCGTGCTGGCGCCTTCAGCCCCCTCGCCGTCCTGCGATCGGAACGCGCTGGCTGGCTCCAGGGGCGGGGGTGGCGGCTGCTGTCTGCGAGGTGATCCATGTGAATAATAAACGTTTAGAGTTAATAAGCTGGAGTTAACTTCTCTCGCTTGGGTGACTAATGGGCTTCCCAGAGCCCATAACTCACGCTGTCGGAGAGCCTCCCTTCCCTCCACGGCCGCCCCGGACCCGGCCTGCTGTGAGAGGTGGCCCGGGGAGGAGGAGGGGCCCGGCTGGCAGAGGCCTTGTTTATGGCGGTGATCACAGCGGGGTCTTTCTGGCTGTTTTCTGGCTCCAGAGAAGAGATGGTGGGTGGACCTCTGCCACCAGCAGCTGGGGGGGGGGGGCGGTCTGAAGGCCAGTCTTTTCCCCCTTGAACCTCCAGGGCCTCATCTGTCAAGGGAGAGAATGATGACTTGGGCCGTTCCCAGAACCAAATGATGAGACGGGTGTGGAAAGTGCCGGACGGTTGGGCAGGGGGAGGGGCTGATCAGTTCTGTCTGCGAGTGTGTGACACGGGGATGGAGAACAGAGGTGGCGGCCAATGGAGACCTCAGACAGCCTTGCCTCATGCTTCTCAAAGGGTGGTCCTCTGACCGGCAGCACGGGCATCCCCTTGGTAGCTCGCTGGAAATGCAGAATTTTCAGCCGCGCCCCAGACTTCCGGGACCTGAATCTGCTGGTGATTTTTGTGCGTATTTCAGACTGGGAATTGCTGGCCCAGACCAAGCACGGCTGATCAGTAAGTGTCCACAGTCCCTCGCCGGCCGGTGGGCGGGTGCTCCGGGTCCGCGGTCCCTCGCCGATCGGTGGGCGCGGTGCTCCCGGCCCACGGTCCCTCGCCGATCGGTGGGCGCGGTGCTCCTGGTCCGTGGTCCCTCACCGATCGGTGGGCGGGTGCTCCCGGCCCGCGGTCCCTCGCTGAGAGCAGATGTCTCCGAACAATCATTACACTCTTACCTGGGGAGCCTGGAGACGGCCCCCGAGTCCCTTTCTGCAGAGCAGCCTCTGCCACTGTTCGGAGCTGGCATGCCAGATGGAGACTGTGTCTTGGGCCTGGACTCTGTGCCCCTCAAATCTTCCAGCAAGGTTGGGAGACTCGGCCCAGTCCCTTCTGCACGGTTTCTGGAACCAACAGGATGGGGAAGGTAGGATGAGGTAGGAGAGAAGCAGGTACGGGAAACTGAGGCTGGGGAGACCCATGAGGCTCAGTGAGCAATGGGACTGCTGCTAGTGTGAGGGTGAGAAGGGAAGTAGACGCTTGCATATCCTTCGGAAGGCTCCAGAAGGGTTGTCCTGTGAGGACAACCTTCCGCCCTACTGCTCTTTGTTCCGTAGGCACTTCCTTTTGAGAAGGAGTGGTTGCTGGGGCGCCTGGGGGGCTCCGTTGGTTAAGTGTCCAACTCTTGATTTCAGCTCAGGGCATGATCTTGAGGTTCGTGAGTTCGAGCCCCAAGCTGGGCTTTGTGCTGACAGTGCGGAGCCTGCTTGGGATTCTCTCTCTCTCTCTGCCCCTCCTCCACTTACTTGCACACGCCCTCTCTCTCTTTCCCTCTCTCTCTTGATATAAATAAATAAACTTTAAAAGAAAAAAGTATTTGCTACTTCAGTTATCAGAGCCATGAAAACTTACTGTTAAAGTCAAACAATACAGAAGTGACCTAAAAAATATAGTAATCTTACCCCTAGCGATCCCCTTGCCCTGTGGTAACAGATACTCGCAGTTCGGTGGATATTTCTTTCTGGCTTACTTTTTCAGACATCTGGCTTACTTTTTCTGACTTTGCAACTTGTTTTTTTTTTTTTCCCTCCATGCTGTCAGTGCAAAGCCCGACATGGGACTCGATCCCATGAACCTCGAGATTATGACCTGAACCGAAATCAAGAGTCGGACGGTTATAACCGACTGAGCCGCCCAGGCGCCCTGTGGTTTTTGTCGAATAATATATCCCGAACGCAGTTCCGGCCCGTCCACATGTGTGTACATACTTATGGATCTGATTCTTTTTATCAGCTGCCTAATATTTTATAGAATGAATGTCCCAGAATTCATTTAATCATTGTTCTAGCGATTGACACTTTTTCTTCTTTTTTTCTTCTTTCTGCAACAAATACCCTTGTACGTATTGCCTTATGTGTCTATACGGCTTTGCAGGATGAATTCTCCATGGTGGATTTGCTGGATCAAAGGGCATACGCGTTTTAAACTTTAATAGGAACCGCAGATCATTGTCCCAAAAGACTGCGGCGGCTCACACTCCCACCAGCAGCGTCAAAACGACGCGACGGCCCCCTCCTTGCCGGCACGGGATGTCATCAATATTTAATTGTTTTCTCCAATCTGATGAGAGAAAAATAGCATCTCCTCGTTCTTCTCACTTGTATTTCCATAACTGCCCGAGAGGCTGTACATCTTTTTGCTGGTTTATCGGCCGTTGGCTTTTCTGTCGTGAGTTGCCAGGTTCTATTCCTTGTCCATATTTCTTTGTTTTTGTGGTGTGTTTTTCCTTAGAGATTCTTAGGCGTGCTTTGTATATTAATATTAACTCTTTGTCTGCCTCGCATGCGGCCCGTTGCTGTGTCAAGAAGATCTCTGCAAGCTGCCTGGACGGAATCCCACAAGATGCAACGCTAGGAAAAACTAAATAAACAAGCATTCTTGTTCTTGGGTCTGGAGGCCCGCACGGCTCTTAGATGGGGGGAGGGGCGGGGCTGGGTGACCACCGACGGTGCGGAGGTCAGGTGACTGGGCTACAGCTGCCGAAACAGCTAACTTGGGACCTTAAGTGCTCACAAAGAGACAGAGGGTTTAAGGTGTCCTGTCTGCTTCTGGGAAAGGCATTCAGCTTGAAGGCGCTACAGACGTGTGCGGACGGGGCTGGGGCCCCTTTCCCACGAGTAGCTGGGAGTTCCGCTCAGCCTGGAACAGAGCAGGGCTATTCTGGAACTGGGGAGCAGACGGGTTCCGGGCCCTGCAGGCAGAGCAGGGGCCTCTGAGAGAGCCCGGGAAGCTGAGAGTGAAGAGAAGTGGCTTTCTTAACTCCTGAGTTTTAGAATTGTATCCCAACCACTTCCTCCTCTTTTCCCCGCTTTATTTTCTCATAGTGCTTACAACTTCTAACATGCTATAAACGTTAACGAATTTTGTGCACCGTCTGGGTCTCCATACTAGAATGTCAGCTCCGTGAGCCCAGGAGGTTTTGTTTCGTTCACTAATTTGTCCCCCTCAGAGGCATCGTTATTGTTTTTTTCCCAGTCCAAGCTGTGCAGAAAGGGGATGGGCGGACCATTAGGTAGTGAGGTCCCCGTTGGGAGAGGCGAGCAAGCAGAATCTGCCTGGCCACCCGGCAGACTTTCTGTGCAGGGGATCCCAGCATTCACTTGCGGCCCTCTCATCCAGGTGAGGTCCGGAAGGGCCTTCGAATCAACAGGAGACCCCCCTGGGCTTCAAGCGGCCTGTGAGTCAGCCAGCTGGGACACTAGAGTGCTCCAACTGGGTCACAGCTTCTGTTTATGTCCTCGTCCTGGCCCATCCTGAGCCCCAGCCCCACCCCCCCACGCCCGGTCAGCCCTGTCCAACCTCAGCTCTCCCCCCAGCATGAGGCCCTCGTGTTTTGGAAAATCAGCCGGCATCACACCAGACTGAAAATATCTCAAAATATCACTTGCAACTTCCTCCCGCTCCCTGAGGCCCCCTGCCTGGGCGGGCGGCAACCCTTCTCCTGCTGTTGGTTTTCAAGAAGAGGGCTCTTCCATTGCTGGGACACAGGGAATTTCCAGTATTTTTCTTCCTCTGCTTTTTTTTTTTTTTTTTTTTTTTTTGGCCTTCAGACACCCACATTGTGTTGTCCTGACGCAGCTCCAGGCACTGTTTGGCCCCACAGGCCTGGGCCGGGTCAGCGAGGCCCGGCCCAGCAGCGGCCCTGGCTCCTCGGGCGCGGGAACAATGCCTCCATAATTCATTGAAAACTCCCCTCGGGTGACTTTTTCCTGTTGCTGATTGTCTCTGCGTCCCAGGCCCGCACAAACTGCTTTTTCCTGCAGCTAAATTTAAAAGGGCCAGACCCTGGAAACCGCGCACCGGGCTGGCCTCTCGATCAGGGCAAAGGCGGGGAGGCTGGGGGGAAGCCGGGTCCTGAAGCCGCCACTTCCCACCGGCCCTGACACGCGCGTGTGCGCGCACACACACAGGTGGCCGTAGTTCTGTCTTCATGTTAATTTCCCAACTGCCCCCCCCTTAGAGCCCCTTGGGCCCCCAGTCGTGGACTGAAGATCAGAAAAGCCTATGGGGTCTTCCAAGGTCAGAGGGGCCCTGGGGCTGTCCCAAAGCACGAGGTCGAGGCTGGGCCGGGGGTCCCCAGGGCAGTGCCGGACCCCGCTGAGTGTTGGATTCACAGGGTGAGGAAGAGCAGGTTTCTCTCGGGCAGGGCGGAGCAGGGAGGGCACGGGCGGCCAGGAAGGAGTGAGCCCCTCGTGACCGGGGGTGTGCAAGCAGAGCTGGCATGCCCGCACCACGGGGAAGCTGTCAAGGGCTGACCTTGTCGAGTGGGAGGCAGGTGCCAACGGCCCTTCAGGCTTCTGCAGGTTCTGGCCTCTGCCCAGGCCGGCGAGGAGGGGCCGGGCCCGCGACACCCGCAGGCTCCGAGGCCCCGGGGCGAACGGACCCCGCAGCCTCGCCCCCTCTGCTCACCTCTGACAAATTCTCGGGGCTGGACTTCCGGCTCTGCCACCGACTTGCTGCGTGAACTTCCACAGGCCTGCTCGCTTCTCTGTGCCTCAGTGTCCCCATCTGCACAATGGGAATAATAAGAGAACCTGCATCGTAGGGCCTTTCAGGGAAGGAAGCAAGTGAATGCGTGTGAAGTGTTCTGACAGTAAATACGATACGCGTTATTATATTACTATTATTTTTGAGGGTTTCCGAATGTCACCTTTCATCTGGCAGAAATGGCAGCCTTCGTTGGTAAGCCCTGCCCTCTCTGGGGGTCGGGTTTCAGCCTCTCTGAGGGAGTCATCTGTTCCCAATGTCTGGGGGACCCGGCTTTGTCGCTTGCAGGCTGGATGAGTGGCAGGGCGAGGCCCCTCCCCCATTCATTCCTGGGCAGCTCTTTCAGGGAGCACGTTGGAGTGGGGGCGGGGGAGTGCAGGGGAGGGTGAGGGGGGCGGCCCCACAGCCACTACCCTGTGTCGTCCTGGCTCAGATCCTCCGGGTGGTCCCGCCAGCCTCACCACCTCTCAGGGTCAGTGTCACAGAGCTGCGGGGAGGCGGGGGGGGGGGGGGGGGCAGGGGGGAGGCGCGCAGAGCACAGGGCGCGGCGTGGAAAGCCCTAGCGGACAGAAAGCGAAACTTGGCGCCACTCCTCGGCCCCAGGACCCGGGGTGGCAGGTTGTGAGGTCAGCGCATCCCAGTAGCATCGCTGTGGGCAGAGCTGGCCAGTGTGGGGACGCCCCCCAGTGGACTTGGGGACCCACAGGGACGCCGACCCGACTGGCTCCACCGAAGGAGGTTCTCAGACATTCCAGAGCCCGGGCGGGGTGGGCGCGGCAAAGGTTGGATCCCACCCCACCCAGTTATTTCCTCAAGGAAAAGGCCAGGGGACAAGAAAGAGGGCAGCGAATATCAAAGAGTGGGGACAGGCACAGCAGACACAGGCCCAACCTCGCTGCAATCCTGCGAACACGGCTCTGAAAGGAGAGCTTCCCGAATGCTGGTACGTGGGTGTGTGGGCATCGCCTCCATGATTTTGCCATTTTTATTTATGGAATAGCTTTCATTTGATACATTCACATTTGCAACTCCGATGTAAAAGAACCTTCCACCGCCACCATGGTTTGCTCTGTAAGAACCCTTACGTGAAAGGGCTAGATGGGACACAGAGCTACACTGTTGAATTCAAGCCACACACGGCCGTTTGCAGGGGCCCTGAGCTTGAGAACCGCCCGCTCCCCCGTTGGTTAATGGAGATTCGTGAGGGTCAAAGAGCTGTTAGGTATGGGGTAGCACCCACCTGAGACTCTCCTCGAGGTAGAGGGAGGGTGAGAGGAGACTGGGAGGGAAACACCTGTCTCACTCTTCGTGCCACCTAAAAGAAGACGCTCACAGCTGGCGTCGCCAAAGAAATAAATGAGAGAAAAAATTTGATTGAAAACTTCCGCCCTGTGCCAGGCACCGTCAAGAGGTTGCGAAGCCACAGAGTGGGAGACAATATTTACAAAAGGGACATCTGCTAAAATTCAGCGACGAAATGAACAAGCCAATTGAAAATAGGCCACAGACTTGAACAGACACCTGACCAAGGAGAGACACGGATGACGAATTTGCATAGGCGAAGACGCCCCGAATCGTATGCCATTACGAAAGTGTAAGTCGAAACAACGAGGAGGTGACACCACACACCCATCAGGGTGACCGAAATCTAAAACACTGACACCACCGAAGGCTGCCGCGGACGTGGAGCAACCGGAACTCCCGTCCGTCGGCGGGGGTAGTGTGAAACGATCCAGTCACTTCGTAAGACAGCTCGGCGGCTTCTTAGAAAAATAAGCACGCTTTCCCCGTACGCTCCAGCAAGCAAGCTCCTTGGTATTGACCCAAAGGAACTGAACGCTTAGGTCTAGACTGAAATCTGCACATGGATACTTAGAGCAGCTTTCTTCACCGCTGCCCAAACCTGGAGGCCACCAAGATGTGCTTCAGCAGGTGAATGGACGAATAGACCATCGTGCATCCAGAGCACGGAATAGGATTCAGTGCTAAAAAAAAAAAAAAATCTACCAAGCCCTGGAAAGACACGGAGGGACATTAAATCCATATTACTAAGTGACAGAAGCCGAAGGGGTGTTGGGGAGAGAAGGAAGAGTAAAGGAGCACAGAGGAGACTTAGGGCAGTGAGATTCCTCCCTATAATACTATCATGGCGGCTACACGGCACCGTCCGTTTGTCCAGACCCACAGAACGCACGTCCCCAGGAGTGAACCCTAATGTGAGCCTTGGGTTGCGGGATGATGCGTCCGTGGGGGTTCATGAGTGATAACGATATGCCACGCCGGTGGGAGATGCTGACCGCGAGGCAGGCTCTGCTTGCCTGGGTGCGTGGGGGGGGGGCAGGCGGCATATGGGGACTGTCTACACTTTCTGCTCAGTTTCGCTGTAAACCTAAAACTGCTCTAAAAAGTCAAGTCTGGTTTTTAAAAAATTGGAGAGAATGAAAGTCCCTTCCCCCTGGGGCTAATATCAGGCCTGGACAAAAGCATCTGCGGACAGCACTCAGGGCCGAGTCTGAAAGAAGAGGTCATTGATTTGGAAGCCGAAGGTAACCCAGGGCAGGGCCTTCTGCCAGTCAAAGTCATCCTAAAAATATGGCACATTTGCAGACCCTGCAGGTTGAAGGAGGAGGAGTCATTAGAGACTCTGCCCTTCTCTTTGCCTCTAATCTCGTTTTTCATAGATGAGGAAACGCCCCCAGCTTGCTTCTGCAGCAAAAGGAGGGATTGCCACCAGCATCTGTAAATCACTCTCAGGGAAGGATTCTGATTGGCTACTCCTTGGCACCATCACCGTGGCTACAGAGAGAGAGAGAGAACTGTGATTGGCCAGGCTGGGCACGTGCCCGTCAGCATGTGGGGGAATCAAAACTTGCTGGAATGAGAAAGACCATGGTTGCCACGGTCTCCTTTCTGGGCTGACTCTGTGGCCTGCAGGCATCGCCCAGCTCACTGTTGGTCCCGGGAGACCTGTGGGGCCTTCCCAGGCCCCCGCGCAGCTGACTGCTATCCCCAGCCACGGACACCTTCCTGCTTCGGGGAGTGGAGGGGTGGGGTGAGGGTAGCTGGTCTAGACGGAATTTCTGTCCTAGAAGAGACAGGAGGGAAGGAGCCAAAAAGGTAACGGAAATGCAGAGAAAGAGACAGACAGACACAGAGAAGACTGGGACGTGTCCTTGTCCTTCAACCTCTCCCTACCGCTCAGCTCGGCCCTCCCCCCAGGTGAGTAGGCACCCCCCAGTGGAGAGGGGAGCCCCTGCAGGCTCCATCTGCCCCCACGTTGGCCCCTCACCAGCTCCCTGGCCATACCTGGGACATGGTTCCTGCCAGGCTGGGTATTTGTCTCTGCCTCTTGCCTTTGAGGCCCTTGGCCTCAGTTTCCCCATCTGTGAAAGGGAGAGCTGATAGCATTTATTATAAGGATTAAAGAAGGGGCACCTGGGGGGCTCAGTCAGTTAAGTGTCTGACTTTGGCTCGGATCATGATCTCAGAGTTCACAAGTTCCAGGCCCACATTGGGTTCTGTGCTGATGGCGCAGAGCCTCGAGCCTGCTTCGGATTCTGTCTCCCTCTCTTTCTGCCCCTCCCTGCTCATGCTCTGTCTCTCACTGCCTCTCAAAAATCAATAAAAAATGCTAAAATTTATTTTTTAATTTAAAAGAAGGAAGTAGCTGTAAACATGGCTGCTCTGGGTCCAGAGCTTCTTAGGTGCCCAGGATGGGCTGGCCCAAGGATGCTGAGAATGCTTCTCCTTCCTCCCTCCTTCCCACTCTGAGGAAAGCCATTCGGCCCATCTGGTCTGAGAATTCACTTAGAGGCTTTGCCCACCACCTCTTATTTCACCTCCGCCCCGTGTCCTGTTGCCTCCTGGCCATCCGCGTGACACCCACAGACGGAAAACCAAGGCACGGTTTTATTTCGTTTGTTTCTGTCTAACGAGCCTTGTTTCCTGGGGTGGGGAGGGGAGCATTTAGAATCCAAGAATCTGAACTCGCCCATTTCGGAACCACTGAGTCTCGGAGAGAAGGAATCAGGGATCTACCCCCATCCCAGCTCCCCTCTGTTCTTGGAGTAAAACCCCAGCCCAAGGGCTACCAGGCTGTGGGCAGGTGTCTGCCAGCTCTGAGCCTCAATTTCGCCACGTGTAAAGGAAGTGCCGGTCTCCATGCACTTCGCAGGAGGGGGCTGGAAGGCAGAGGAGCTCTGATTTCTCCGTCAGCTGGGAGAATTCGCAGCCAAGCCTGGTTGTCAGCTGGCCTCGGGGAAGTTGCTGGAGCCTCCTTGACCCTGGGGGTGATCAAACAGGCTCATCTCAGAGGAAGAACTTGGCTCCGCCCCTGATGAGGCAGGTGTCTGTCTCACGGACAGTGGCTCTTCATATCGGATCGTTAGAGATTACAGGGGTGGATATTCTAGGAATTCTAATATTCGTCCAAGTAGCAGATGTAAAAGTAGCTAAGAACATGGCTCTGTCGCCCAAAGCTAACGTGACAGCGTGCGTCAACTATACTCAAATAAAACAGCGACAACAGCAAAGAGCCTGGGCTCTGGGGCTGACTGCCTGGCTGCTAATCTCAGCCTTGCCACTCACTGACTGTGTGATTTGGGGCAGCTAAATTTACCTCTCTGTGCCCAAGTCGATCGTCTGTAAAATGCCGCTAATGAGAGAACTCATCTCGTGGGGTTGTTTTGTTCACGTAACAGACGACATTCACCCGCGCAGAGGGTGCGGTTCCGTGGTTATCAGTGTACCCACAGACTCGATTCCGGGACGTTTTCATCGCCCCCCGAAAGCAACGCTGTGCTTATGAGCACGCAAGGCCCCATGCCCTCCCCGCCCCCCAGCCTCCCGCAGCCGCTCATCTGCTCTCTGTCCCCGCGGGTCGCCTGTGCTGGCCTTTTCCTCTAGACGGACTCGGAGAGCGTGTGGCCTTTTGTGTCTGGTCTATTCTCACTCACGTGTTTGAACGGGCGCCCCCGCTGCGGCGTGAAGTCAGCACTTCCCTCCTTTTTGTGGCCGAGGAGCATTCCACCGTGTGACTACGTCCCATGTTGTCTGTCCGTCCATCGGCTGGGAGACGTTCGACGTACGCTTCTTGACTGGTGTCCGTTCTGAGGCACAAGGCTGCTAGGAACCTTCGCGTACAGGTTTTCGTGGGGACGGATGCTTTCATTTCCCTGGGCTCCGCACTCCGCATCCCCACCAACATCCTTCTCGTCTGCCGTCCTGGCGGGGATGGGGCGGTATCTCGTTGTGGATTTGATCTGTGGTTCCCTGTGGCTAAGGATACTGAGCAGCTTTTCACGCGGGCAGGGGCCACTTTAGAGAAATGTCTATTCGGCCCCTTCGCCCCTTTAACGGAGTTATTCGTTTTTAATTTTTTTAAAGGTTTATTTTCGAGAGAGAGAGAGAAAGAGACAGAATGCGAGTAGGTGAGGGCCAGAGAGAGAGAGGGAGACACAGAATCGGAAGCAGGCTCCAGGCTCTGATGAGCCATCAGCACAGACCCTGACGCGGGGCTCGAACTCACAGACCCCGAGATCATGACCTGAGCCGAAGGCGGCCGCTTAACAGACTGAGCCACCCAGGCACCCCCTGTGGTGTGCCACTTTTATGACGCAGCCCACCAGGTGGTCTGCACCTACCAGTGCCCGACATCACGCCATTGTCACACTGCCCCCTGGCCAATATGCTGAGAGCTAGGTGCTGGTAACCCCATTTTACAGAGGGGGAAACTGAGGTTGAAGGAAAAGAAGTGACTTACCCCAAGTGACGTGCCTTGTAGGAATAGAACGAGAACGCCGCATCCATGAACCGGCGTCCCCATCAGGGAGATAGATAATACGCACCCGAATACACTCCAGGGAGAACGGGCCCCACGAGGGCTATAAAGCAGCCGATGAGCTGGCCAGGCCCCGGGCGGCGGGGATGGAGGACGCCTGTGAGGCGGGAGGGCCAGGGCTCAGGAGGCTCTCGGCTGACACCGACCTTAGTGAGTTGCTGAGCACCAGGATCCAGGAAACGAGCCTTCCGGGACGAGGGAAGGGCCGTGCAAAAGCCCTGAGGTGAGACAGGTAGTGGCATGCTTGAGGGACAGGGAGGGGGGCACCACGACGGCGGGAGAAGAGCGAGGGTGTGGCGTGGAGGAGAGAGGGGACCAGGTGGGCTCCCGTGCGCTCGGCGGGACAGAGAGCGGCCAGGGCTTCGCCAGCTCAGGGAGGATTCCTGAGGGCAGTGGAGGACAGTCGCCAGGACACGCGGTCCCGGATCCGATCCCGCCCCTCCACAGGCTGGCTCTGGGGTCGCCGGCCAGGCCTTATCCCACTCCCGCCTTTCAGCCTCCTGTTTGGAAATGGGGGGATGAGTGTGGGAGGCACTGAGGCGGGCGTCGAAGGAGCCAAGGCAGGTAAGTGCAGTGCCTGACACGCAGCAGGGGGGACAAGGACGGATCACTTCCTCCTTTGTGAGTTCGGTGACGGTCAGTCCTGCCTGTCCCCTCACCATTAAATTGCCAAGGGCCGGCACGCAGTAGCTGCTCATTAAAAACCAGTAGCCTGGCTGACCAGGAGGGGGTCCTAACACCTACCGCCCGGAATTCCTGTGAAGGCGACTGTGTGTGTGGGGCCATGGAGCCCTGGTACTTACACCCGCAGGGTCTGGAGTCGGAGTTCTGGTGCTGCCTCAGCCTCTGAGCCTCGGCTCCGCCCCCCCCCCCAAAAAAAACAGGCCTGACAGAGTCGCGTGCAGGATTAGATGCACCAAGACAGGTCAAGCACGGGGCCCATCACGGCCACTCAAGAGACTTCGGTGTCATCGCTGGGGTCCTGGGGTGAGCTCAGCCCCCATGGGGGTCCCCTCCTCGTGGCCCCGTCATCCGGACCACAGCAGAGGCCTGGCGGGGGCAATCTCACCAGTGCTGGCTGGAATGTAGGGCCCCCGGTGGGCTCTGGCGGACTTGCCACTGGAGGGTGGAATTTGTTGAGAAATTAGGGGGATTTGGATCATTTCCCTACCCCTCCCCCCCAGGACAGAGCCCCGTTAGGGTGGGCTGGAGCGGTCAGTGCCGTCCAGTATCCACCGTCAGGCCTGCGGCCCCCAGGGACCACGCGAACAACGCCCTCCACCCCGAGCCTCTACTTTCATCCACAGGATGGGGACAATGGCCCCATCGGCCACAGCGACGTGTCCACTGTGGGGCAAGGGAGGCCAGCAGGGGGTGTCTACTGTGGAGGGCCGTGCACGCAGCCTCCTCTTTCCTAATCTGCTGGGAGCGGCGACACCCTCCTCCAGACCGCACCTCAAACTCTCACCGTAAGCAGGGCCTGTCCCCAGCCCTCCAGTCCTGCGCCCTTCACCGAAGCCCCCCTCGCGGCGAGGGAAACAATGCTTGCCGATTTATTATATGCGACGCGCTCTATTCTCGTTTAAAATGCAGATCACAACCCACCGAGTGGATCCCACAGCTAGCTAATAAGTCCTCATCTGCAGACCCCCGGCAGGATGGCTTGGTTCTCTGAGGCCCGGGGTGCCTGGTCACAGCCCCTGGGTACTCCCCAAACTCTCAGCACCGCCCCCCCACCAGCTCCAGGACCCCGCTCCGGCTCACCCCCACCCCCATGTCTCTTTCCTCCACCCCACGGGGCCAGGAGCTGGGGTGACGATCTCTCCCCCACAGGTGAGCTGACAGCTCCGGGGTCCCTGTAGCGCCAGGATCCAGGGGAGCAAGGGAGCGCTTGGAGGGGGAAGGGCCCACCAGGGCCCACCCCCCTCTTCCCCACCACCTCCCAGGGGAAAGTCATTATGATGCTACCAGCGGAGGAGGTTCAGCCTGGCAGGGCTTTCATTTCTGAAGGGCTGAGCTGGGGGGCGGGAGGAGATTGCTCTCAGATAGGGAGAAGCTGCTGGGGCTGCTGCTTCATTCCCGCTCCCAGGCGGGCAGCCAGACTCCTTAACCCTTGATGGACCTGGGGGCTGGGAGGCAGCCAGCAGGCTGGCCTTGCTGGGGGACTTGGTGGGGGACCCCTTAATTGCTTTATTCATACTTATTCTCACTCATGTTTACCAAGTACCAGCTAAGGCCTTCCTCTGCATAATCACATTTCGTCCACCCCACCTCCCCGGAGGTTTTCACTGTGACCGTTCCCACGTCACACATGAGGCAGTGGAGACCCAGAGACCAGAGTCGCTTGCCCCCAGTCTCAAGGCACGAGCCGGAGGGGACCGCCGGAGAAGCAAGCTTTGATTTTTGAAGGGGGAGATACTGGAGGGTTCTGGGCGAGGGGTGTAGGGGGTCAGCAACCACGGGCCTCAAGTTTATTCTGTCATCTTCCCCGCCTCCCAGGGCTCCTGGGCTGTGCACTGCCACCCTCGCTCGGGCAGGCGCTCTTGCTGTCTCCTGCCTCGGCTCACTCCTGGCACTGATGCCACTCGGACGGATTTCATTCTGTTTCTCATGCACTTGCGCTGTGTGTTTCAGACCCGCGAGCTGCCGTGTCTGGGGCCTGGCCCCCTGCTTCTCATCGCGAGGAACCGACTGTACGCGTTCGTCTTGTGTCCAGTGCCTCGGTGAATCCGTATTCGTCGTAACCGTTTGTCTACTGATTCTTGGGTGGCTTTTCGATGGAAACGATTAATCCACCTGCAAATAGTGACGACGTTATAATTCCCTTTCACATCCTTCTAGCTCTTTGCTATGGACTGAGCATTTGTGGGTTGGTGCTCCCCGCCTCCACTAAATTTAGAGTGGAAACCCTAAGCCCCAGTGGGATGGTATTTGCGGGCCCATGATGGAACTGGTGTGCTTAGGAGAAGAGGAAGACAGAGGAGACCACTCTCTGTGAGCACACTCCAAGAAAGGCCATGCCTGGGAGGAGGGCCCTCACCCCGGACCTGGCCATGCTGGCCCCGGGCCTCCCGCTTCCAGGCTCCAGACCGTGAGAAATGAATGTTTGCTGCTTAAGCCACCCAGGCTCTGGCACTATTTCTATATCTTTCCCTATGGTGTTCAGAATTCGCAATGTTTTTTAGATAGTGGTGTGGACAGTAATACCCTTGTCTTGTTTCTCATTTTTGCAGAGAATGGATTTGAAGTGTCTCCATTAAGAAAAATATTTGCTGGGGCGCCTGGGTGGCTCAGTCGGTTAAGCGTCCGACTCTTGGCTTCGGCTCAGGTCGTGATCTCGCTGTTCGTGAGTTCCAGCTCTGCGTCGGGTTCTGTGCTGCCAGCGTGGAGCCTGCTTGGGACTCTCTCTCTCTCTCTCTCTCTCTCTCTCTCTCTCCCTCCCTCCCTCTCTCTGCTCCTCTCTCTCCCTAAGTAAATAAATAAACTTAAAAAAAAATTTTTTAATAAAAAGAAGAAAGAAAATGTTCGTTGCAGGTTTTTAAAACACTTTTAAAGATAAAATACAGGTAAGATTTGCTATCTGAAGCGTTCTTAAGTGTCCAGCTCAGTGGTAGCCTATCCACTCACCGCCGTGCAACCATCACCACCATCCATTCCCGCAACTCTTTTCATCTTGTTGGATTAAAACTCTTACTCGTTGCTCACTCACTCCCATTCTCCATTCCCTCCAGCCTCTGGCAACCGTCACTCTCCTCTCTATCTCTAAGCTTTTCACTTCTCTAGGGACCTCACACGAAAGCGGAATTGTACTGTATTTGTCATTTCGTGACTGGCTCATTTCATCAGCCTAAGGTCCTCCAGGTTTACCCGTGCTGCGGTGTAGTGCAGAATTTTCTTCTTTTTAAGGCTGAATTATTTTCCAGTGTACGTATAGACCACTTTTTGATTGTCCATTCATCTGTCGATGGATACTTGGGACCGCTTTCATATTTTAGCGAGTGTGAATAACTCTGCTATGAACATGGGCGTGCCAGTGTTTTCAGAGACCCTGCTTTCAATCCTTTTGGGTAGATACCTAGAAGTGAAATTGCTGGGTCATGTAGTAATTCAATTTTTAAGTTTTCGAGGAACCACCGTACCGCTTTCCATAGCAGCTGCCTTCCTTACCATTTTATTCCCACCATGAGGGTACAGGGGTCCCAATTTCTCCACGTCCTCACCGACACTCGCTGCTTTGTAGGCTGTTTTGTTTTGTTGATAGTAACCATCCTAATGGGTGTGAGGTGGTATCTCATTACAGTCTTCGTTAGCATTTCCCTGATGATGAGTGACATTGAGTATCTTTTCATGTGTGTCTTGGCCATTTGTATATCTTCTTTTGAAAAAAGACTAGTTAAATCTTCTGTCCAATTCTGAATCAAGTTTAGATGCTTTCTGTATGTTCTGGATATTAATTCCTTACCAGATATATGATCTTCAAGTTTTTTCTCCCAGTCGGTGGGTGCCTTTTTACTCTGTGGATGGGGTCTTCTGATGCACAAATTTAAAAAATTTTCAAAGTCCGATTTGTCTACTGTTTCTTTTGTTGCTGTGCCTTCGGTGTCATATCCAGGCAATCATTGCCAAATCCAATGTTGTCATGATTTTCTCCTATGTTTTCTTCTAAGAGGTTTGTTGTTGTAGGTCTTACATTTAGGTCCATCATTTCGAGTTAATCTTTGTATAAGGTATTGGGTAAGGATCCAAGTTCATTCTTTTGCACGTGAACATCCAGTTTTCTCAGCACGTTTTGTTGAAAAGACTTTCTCCACTGAATGGTCTTGGTAACTCTTGTCAAAATTCACTTGATTATATATGCAAACATTTATTTCTGGGGCCTCTATTCTATTCCATTGATCGGAATATCTGTCCTTATGCCAAGGGTACATTGCTTTGATTGCTGTGATTTATAGTAAGTTTTGAAATCAAGAAGTGTGACTCCTCCAAGGCTGTTTCAGTCCCTGGAGATTCCATATGAATTCTAGGATGGATTTTTCTATTTTTGAAAAGAAAATCATTGGGATTTTGATAGGGATTACATTGAATCTTAGATCACTTTGGGTAGTATTGACAATTTAGCAATATTAAATCTTCCAGTCCATAAATGTGAGATGTATTTTCATGTATTTGTATCTTTAATTTCTTTCAGCAGTGTTTTGTAGTTTTCCTTGTACAAGTCTTTCACTCCTTTGGTTAATTCCTAAGTATTTTGCTCTTTTTGCTGCTATTGTAAATGCAATTGTTTTTATAATTTCCTTTTCAGATTGCTCATGGTTTGTGTAAGGAAATGCAACAGATTTTTGTGTGTCGATTGTATTCTGATACTTTGATGAATTCATTTACTAATTCTAGAAGCTTTTGTGGAAATTTTAGGGTTTTCTACATATGAGATCATATCATGTGCAAACAGAGACAATTTTACCACCTCCTTTCCAATTTAGATGCTTTATTTTTTTTTCTTGCCTAATTACTCTGGCTACAACTTCCAGTACTATATTGAATAGAAGTGGTGAGAGCAGAGCAGACACCCTTGCCTTGTTTCTTAATTTTTCTGCCTTCGTTGAGATTTTTCTGCCTTTGATTTTTCCTCTTCGTTCTGTGGTATATTACATTGCTTGAGTTTTATATTTTGAGCCATCCTTGCTTTCCAGGAATAAATCCCACCTGATGTCATGGTACATAATCTTTCTATATGCTGCTGAGGTCTGTTTTCTAGTATTTTGTTGAGGACAGGTATTAATGTTCATAAGGAATATTAGTCTGCAGTTTTCTTGTAGTATCTTCCTCCGGCTTTGGTCTTAGGGTCATGCTGGCCTTATAGAATGAGTTAGGAAGTTTGAGCAAGATTGGCATTAGTTCTTTAAACATTTGATAGAATTTACCACTGGAGTCATCAGGTCCAGGCGGGGAGACAGACTCGTGATGCTTCCTACTCTGCCTTCTTCCTCCTGTTGTCTTGATTCTTATCCTTATCAATGTCTACTCTAGCTTGTTAGAAGCTAAATATTTTACCACACTGTCATGTCCCTTTAGTTTCTCTGCCCCCACCCAGACAGTGTTTTACCTTCAATTCTTAAAAAAAGATTACTTCATTCTTCTTGTATCTGGTGTTGCTGTGAAAAATCTGATGTTAGTCTGATCCTTACTCCTTTGTAGGTGGTCTGCTCTGTCTGGTGTCTAATTTTCTGTTTGATTTTTTCAAATTTCACTCTGTCTGTGTGTGGGTTTTTCCTTATCTCTTCTGTTTGGCACTCTGATTTATTTCATTCTTGAAGTCTTCCATTTTTCTTAATTATGGCATATTCATCTTTATTATTTCTTCAGGTAGTTCCCCTTCTCCGCTTTTATCTTCTGTCCTTCCTGGGACTCTTATAATCTGGGTTTTGCTGTATTTCTTTCCTCCACATCTTTCAGTGTTTCTTTTCTATTTTATATACCGTCAACCTTTCCCGATGTTTTCTCAGAGAGCTCCGCACTCTGATCTTGCAATCCATTAATTGGTTCTTCAGCTTTTATCGTATGTGTGACGTTTTTTATTTTAACTACTTCTTCTTCTCCTTAGGTATATTAATCGTGTTTGTTTTTTTCTGATCTTACCAATGGTTCTGGTTCGAATGGTGTTTCTTCTTCAGGTTCTCTTTCTTTTGCAGTAAGTGATTCCTCCTATATTTTTTTGGCCTCTGAGCTCATATTTTCTTGATCATGTCAGCTACTATTTCTCCGGGGTTGATTTACAGGGAAGGAGCCAGTGGTCCATGCCAGTTTGCCATGTTGCAAGAACCAGAATTACTCTCAAGGGGTGTTTCTATCATATGGAGCAGACGCCTTGCTGGCACTAGCTCTGCCCATATTGGTCTTCAAACCAAGTGGTTGTGTGGAGATTTCTTTTTTTTAATGTTTATTTATTTTTGAGAGAAAGAGAGTGTGTGTGCAGGCATGAGTGGAGGAGGGAGAGGGGAGAGACCAACAAGGAGTTCGATCCCACAAACCATGAGATCATGACCTGAGCCAAAGTCAAATGCTTAACCAACTGAGCCACCCAGTAGAGCCCTGTGGAGATTTCTTATTATGGTTTTTGGATTTTAGCCTAAGAAACTTCTTCTTATAATGAAAAACTGCTGACATCTGTCTATAACTTCTCTTTTAGTCTCAAGCCCTGAGATAGCTCTGCAGAGATGGGGACAGTGACTGAGATTCCTTGAGGCTTTGAGTTTAAGCTGAACCATCCCAGTCTGTCTAAGCACTTCTCACAGAATGGGGTTGGCCTGCTTCTCAACCTGGCTCCTTCCTCTCATCATATAATAACTAACTTTATGAGAAATCACTAAAGTGTCTTCCAAACTACTTGTACCGTTTTATGTTCCCACTAGCAATGTATGAGAGTTCTAGTTGCTCCATATACTTCTCTGTAGCTGGTATTTTTCAGTTAATTTTTTTTTTTTTAGCTATTCTGATAGGTGTCAACTAGCATATCATTTGTGGCTTTAATTTGCCTTCTTAATTACTTATATTAGACATCTTGCATGTGAGTTTTTTTTTTGCCATTTATATATCTTCTTTTGCAAAATGTCTATTCAAATATTTTGCTTAGGTAGAAAAAATAGAGTTGTTTGTCTTCTCAGGGAGTTGTAAGAGTCCTTTAGCTATTCCAGAGATTTGTATTTTTCTCTCCGTTTGTGGTGCACCCTTTCTTTTCATAAAGTGCTTTTTGTTTTTGTTTTGAAAAGCAAAGGTTTTTCACTTAGGTGAAGTCCAGTCCATTAGTTTTCTTTTCGTTACTTTTTCTTATGTTTGTAGGAAATCTTTGTCTGCCTTAAAATCACAAATATTTTCTCCTAGAAGTTTTATAATTTTAGCTCTTAAGATGTATGATTGACTTTTTTTTACTTTTTTTTTTTTAATTTAAATTCAAGTAGTTAACATACACTGTAGTCTTGGTTTCAGGAGTAGAACCCAGTGATTCATCTCTTACATATGATGCCCAGTGCTCATTCCTAAAAGTGCCATCCCTAGTGCCCATTATCCATTTAACCCATCCACCCAACCCTACCCTTCCAGCAACCCTCAATTTGTTCTCTGTATTTGAGTCTCTTATGGTTTGCCTCCCTCTCTGTTTTTATCTTATTTTTCCTTCCCTTCCCCTATGTTTATCTGTTGTGTTTCTAAATTCCACATATGAATGAAATCATATGATATTTGTCTTTCTCTGACTGGGTTATTTCACTTAGCATAGTACACTTTAGTTCCATCCATGTAGTTGCAAATGGCAAGATTTCATTCTTTTTGCTCACTGAGTAGTATTCCATTGTGTGTGTGTGTGTGTGTGTGTGTGTGTGTGTGTGTATTATATGGTATGGTATTATATATATAATACACACACACATACACATACCATATCTTCTTTATCCATTCATCAGTCGATGGACACTTGGGCTCTTTCCATAATTTGGCTACTGTTGTAGCGCTGCTATAAACATTCCAGTGCATGTGCCCCTTCAAATCAGCACTTTTGCATCCTTTGGATAAGTACCTAGTACTGCAAATGCTGGGTAGTAGGGTGGTTCTATTTTTAATCTTTTGAGGAATCTCCATATTGTTTTCCAGACTGGTTGCACCAGTTTGCATTCCCACCAACTGTGTATAAAGGTTCCTCTTTCTCTGCATCAACATCTGCTGTTTTTGACCTATTCATTTTAGCCATTCCGACAGGTGTGAGGTGGTCTCTCATTGTGGTGTTGATTTGTATCTCCCTGATGGTGAGCAATGGTGAGCATCTTTTCATGTGTCTGTTAGTCGTCTGGGTGTCTTCTTTGTCAAAGCGTCTATTCGTGTCTTTTGCCCATTTTTCCTTTGGATTATTTGTTTTTTGGGTGTTGAGTTGGATAAGTTCTTTATAGATTTTGGATATTAACCCTTTATCTGATATATCATTTGCAAATGTCTTCTCCCATTCTGCCCGTTGCCTTTTAGTTTTGTTGATCATTTTTCCTTCGCTGTGCAGAAGCTTTTTATCTTGATGAGGTCCCAACAGTTCACTTTTGCTTTCATTTCCCTTGCCTCTGGAGACATATCAAGTAAGAAGTTGCTGCACCAAGGTCAAAGAGTTTGCTACCTGTTTTCTCCTCTAGGGTTTTGATGGTTTCCTGTCTCCCATTTAGGTTCTTCATCCATTTTGAGTTTATTTCTGTGTGTGGTACAAGAATATGGTCCAGGTTCATTCTTCTGCATGTCGCTGTCCAGTTCTCCCAGCACCATTTGCTGAAGAGACTGTCTTTTGTGCTTTGTTGAAGCTTAGTAGGTCGTATATCTGTGGGTCCATTTCTGGGTTCTCTATTCTATTCCATTGATCTATGTGTCTGTTTTTATTCCTGTACCATATTGCCTTGATCATTACAGCTTTGTGATACAGCCTGAAGTCTAGAATTGGGATGCCTCCAGTTTGGTTTTCTTTTTCAACAATACTTTGGCTATTCGAGTCTTTTCTGGTTCCATACAAATTTTAGGATCATTTGTTCTAGCTCTGTGAAGAATGTTGGTGTTATTTTGATAAGGATTGCATTAAACGTGTAGACCGATTTGGGTAGTATCAACATTTTAACAATATTTGTTCTTCCTCTATGAGCATGGAATGTTTTTCCATTTCTTTGTATCTTCTTCAATTTCTTTCATAAGCTTTCTATAGTTTTCAGCATACAGACCATTTACCTCTTGGGTTAGGTTTATTCCTAGATATCTTATGGTTTGGATGCACTTGTAAATGGGCTTGATTCCTTGATATCTCTTTCTGGTGCTTCATTATTGGTGTATAGAAATGTAAGCAATTTCTGTACGTTGGTTTTATATCCTGCGACTTTGCTGAATTCATGTATCAGGTTTAGCAGTTTTTTGGTTGACTCGGGTTTTCAATGTACAGTATCCTGTCATCTGAGAAGAATTAAAGTTTGACTTCTTCCTTACCACTCTGTATGCCTTTTATTTCTTTTTGTTGTCTGTTTGCTGAGGCTTGGACTTCCAGAACTATGTTGAACAATAGTGGTGAGAGTGGACATCCCTGTCGTGTTTCTGAGCTTGGGAAAGCTCTCAGTTTTTCCCCATCAAGGGTGATATTAGTTGTGGCACTTTTATATATGGCTTTTATGAAATTGAGGTAAGTTTCTTCTATCATTACTTTCTTGAGTTTTTTTTTTTTAAGAAAAGATGCTGAATTTTGTCAAATGCTTTTTCTGCATCTATTGGAAAGATCATATCGTTCTTGTCCTCTCTTTTATTAATGTGGTGTATCATATTGATTGATTTGCAGGCTGATTCCTTCAGTCAGGAATAAACCCCACTTGATTGTGGTGAATAATTCTTTTGATGTACTATTGAATTTGATTTGCTAGAATCTTGTTGAGAATATTTGCATCCAGGTTCATCAGGGATATTGGTCTGTGATTCTCCTTTTTAGTAGGGTTTTTGTCTGGTTTTAGAATCAAGGTAATGCTGGCTTCATAGAATGAGTTTGGAAGATTTCCTTCCATTTCTGTATTTTGGAATAGTTTGAGGACAATAGGTATTAACTCTTCTTTAAATGTCTGGTAGAATTCCCCTGGGAAGCCATCTGGCCCAGGACAGTTATTTGTTGGGAGAATTTTTTTAAGTTTATTTATTTGGGGGGGGGTGGGGAGAACAAGCAGGGGAAGGGTAGAAAGAAAGGGAGAGAAAGAATGCCAAGCAGGCTTATCATCATGGAGCCCAATGTGGGGCTCAATCCCATGAACCATGACACCATGACCTGAGCCGAAAATAAGAGTTAGACACTTAACCAACTAAGCCACCCAGGTTCCCCTGTTGGAAGAGTGTTGATAACCAATTTCTTTGCTGGTTATGGACCTGTTCAAATTTTCCATTTCTTCTTGTTTTTGTCCAGCTTTTTGGCATATAATTTTTCATGGTATTGTCTTCTAATTGTTTCTATTTCTGTGGTGTTGGTTGTAATCTCTCCTCTTTCATTCATGACTTTATCTATTTGGGTGCTCTCTCTTTTGAGAAGTCTGGCTTGGGGTTTATCAGTTTTGTTTATTCTTTCAAATAAAAAGCTCTTAGTTTCATTATCTGTTCTACCGTGTGTGTGTGTGTGTGTGTGTGTGTGTGTGTTTTAATTCTCTATCCTTTATTTCTGCTCTAATCTTTATTATTTCCCTTCTTCTGCTGGCTTTGGGATTTATTTGCTGCTCCTTTTCTAGCTCCTTTAGGTGTAAGGTTAGGTTGTGTATTTGGGACCTTTCTTGCTTCTTGAGATAGGTCTGAATTGCAAGGTATTTTCCTTAGGACTGGTTTTGCTGCATCCCAAAGGGACTGTTGCGTTTTCATTTGCTTCCACGTACTTTTAATTTCTTCTTTAATTTCCTGGTTCATTCTTTAACCTCCGTGTATTTGAGGGCTTTCCAAATTTTTTCTTGTGGTTGATTGCAAGTTTCATAGCATTGTGATCTGAAAATATGCATGGCATGGTCTTGATCTTTTTGTACCTGTTGAGGGCTGATTTGTGACCCAGTATGTAATCTATTCTGGAGAATGTTCCATGTGCCCCCGAGAAGAATGTGTATTCTGCTGCTTTAGGATGAAATATTTCAAATATATCTTTTAAGTCCATTTGGCCGGTGTGTCATTCAGAGCTGTTGTTTTCCTTGTCAGTTTTCTACTTAGAAGATCTGTCCATTGCTGTAAGTGGAGTATTAATGTCTCCTACAATAATGGTAATATTATCAATGAGTTTGTGTATGTTTGTGACTAATTAATTTATATATTTGGGTGCTTACAAGTTGGGGGCATAAATACATACAAATGTTAGTTCTTCTTGATGGATAGGCCCCTTAATTATGACATAATACCCTTTCTTCATCTCCTGTTACCATCTATGTTTTAAAATCTAGCTTGTCTGATACAAGTATGGCTAGTTGTGCACCTCCAAAACTTCAGAGTTTCAGCTCCAAAGGCTGTTTCCAAAAACTAACTGGCACGCTCTGTACTTCTTGTTCCCCAGGCCATGGTCCAGAGAGGTTTTCCTCTTGTGCTAACTCGATGCCACACTTTCACAACCCCTCTCCATTACTCCCCCTTTTGTCTCTCCACAGAAAGGGCTCCCTCCCCTCTGTGGCTTTGGCTCTTTATCTCCCCCAATTCACATCTCCGCACCTTGCTCCTGCCAAGCCATCTCCCTCCAACTGTGGAGATCCTTCTGCCGCCCCGCGGATCAATTTGTTGGGTATTCCAAGTAATCTGACTTTAAAACACCTGTTTTTGAGGGACGAGGAAAGCCCAGGGTCCTCCCCTACTTCTCCACCATCTTAACTCCTCCCTCTCTGATTCATTTTGAATTAATTATTGTGAATGATGAGAGGGAAAGGTCAATTCTAATTTTTCCCTTCTGGACATTCAGTTGTTCTAGCACCTTTTGTTGAAAAGACTACTCTTCCCCACCCACTGAATTACCTTGTCCTTTGTTGAGTATCTATTGGACCATATGCTCACGATTCTGAATGTGAATCTATTCTATTCCATTTATCTATGTGTCTATTCTTCTGCCAATACCACACTGTCTTAATTCCTGTAAATTTACAGTGGATCTTGAAATCTATAGTGTAAGTTTTCCAATATTGTTCTTTTTCAAAAAATTTTTGACTACTTTGGGTCTTTTGCATTTCTACATAAATTAAGACTTCTAATACATGAGGTGGTATATCTATTTAACTATCTATTTTTTTCTAGAAATGGTTCAAGGATTTAAAGAATTGAGATAAAATTCACAAAATTAAACATTTTGAAGTATGCAATTCAGTATATTTCAGTGTATTCATAATAATATGCAACAACATCACTAATTCCAGAGCACTCTCATCATTTGAAAAAAGAAGTCTCATACCCTTTAAGCAATCATTCTCCACTCCATTCCCTGAAAGTCACCAATCTACTTTCTGTCTCCAGAGATTTGTGCGTTGTGGACATTTAATCTATTTTCAGTCATACAATATATGGCTTTTTGTGTCTGGTTTCTTTCACTGAGCATAGTGTTTTCCAGGTTCATCCACATTGTAGCATGTGTTAATGTTTTATCTCTTTTTTTTTTTAATTTTTTTTTAACATTTATTTTATTCTTGAGAGACATAGAGGCAGAGCGTGAGCAGGGGAAGGGCAGAGAGAGAGGGAGATACAGAATCCGAAGCAGGCTCCAGGCTCTGAGCTGTCAGCACAGAGCCCGACACGGGGCTCGAACTCACGGACTGTGAGATCATGACCCGAGCTGAAGTCGGCCGCTTAACCAACTGAGCCACCCAGGCGCCCCTGTTTTATCTCTTTTTATGGCCAAATCGTATTCTGCTATATGGCTAAACCACATTTTGTTTATCCATTCATATGTTGATGGACATTTGGATAATGCTATGAACATAGGATATAATGCTATAAACATTTATTTGCAAGTTTTCGTATGTGAGAATCCCTATTTTTTGATTGGTGAGCTTAACCCATTCACATTTACTTATTTCTCCTGCTTTCATTATTGAAAGATATTTTTACTGGATATAAAATTTGTAGGTTGACTTTAATTTTAGTACTTGTATTATTTTAGATGAGAAATCAGCATGCATTTTTTCTTCTGTATATAATGAGTCTTTGTGATTCTTAAGATTTTCTCTTTAACATCAACTTTCACCAATCTGGTTATGAGGTACCTGGATGATGTTTCCTTTGTGTTTATCCTGCTTGAGATTCGTTGTGATTCTTTTTATCATGTATGGCAATTTGTGGTCAGGGTTGCTTCAAATATTTTTTTCTATGTTTCCCCCTTTTCCTTTTGGAATTCCAAATCTATACATATATATACATATGTACATATATATGTATATTTCGATACATTATATATATTAGATCACTTAATGTTGTCTCACTGGTTACTAGGGTTCTGTTCATTTTTTCAGACTTTTTCTCCCTCTGAACTTTATTTTGGCTATTTTGTATTGCCTTGTCTTTAAGCTCACTGATCTTTTCTATAGCATCTAATCCATAGTTACTGTTACCCAGTATATTTTTCATCCAGAACTTGTTATAGTTTTAATTTCTCTTGTTGTGTTCATTTAGATCATCTGAAGTATTTATAATAGCTGTTTTGAAGGCCTTGTCTGCAACCTTCATCACTTCTATCTTTTCTAGGTCTGTTTCTATTGACTGATTTTTTTTTTTTTTGGTCATGACTTACATTTTCTTGCTTCTTCACATATCCAGAGATTTTTTTAATTGCATGCCAGACATTATGAATGTTCTGTTATGTTACATTGAATGTTGTGTCTCTACTGTATTGTTTTCCTTTTAAGAGGATTGACCTTTTTTCAGGCAGTTCAATTTACTTGAAGATCAGCTTGATCCTTTCAAGGCTTCTTATAATTTTAAAAATAAGGTGTGATTAACATATAGTAAAATCCAGTCTTTTAGGGGTACGGTTCTGTGAGTTTTGCCAACTGTATACAGTCAAGTATCTGTCATAATTAAGGCATAAAATAATCCTATTACCACACCTGCCTCTGTCAAATTCCCTCATAACCCTCATAACCCCTTCATTCCCATCTCAGGCAACCCTTCATCTATTTTTTTCTATCCCTATATTTTTGTCAAGGATTATTTTTAAATTTTATCAGGGAGCGTCTAGATTAGCCTTTACTCCAAGACTAGCTGATCCCTACTCATATGGCCTGGCTCTTCTGGGATCTTCAATGAAAGGCCCAGGTCTCAACTTCTTTTTTACGGCTTTAAAATTTTTTAATTCCAATTAGTTAACACACTGTATTATATTAGTTTCAGGTACACAATAGTGATTCAACGATTCCATACATTACCCGGTGCTCATGACAAATGCACTCTTTAATCCCCATCCCCTATTTAACCCAACCCCTCACCCACCTGCCTTGTGGTAACCATCAGTTTGTGCTCTATAATTAAAAGTCTGCTTCTTGGGTGCCTGGGTGGCTCAGTCCATTAAGTGGCTAACTTCAGCTCAGGTTCATGAGTTTGAGCCCTGTGTCAGGCTCTGTGCTGATAGCTCAGAGCTTGGAGACTGCTTCAGATTCTGTCTGTCTGTCTGTCTCTCTTTCTCTCTCTCTCTCTGCCCGGCCCCCGCTCATGCTCTGTCTTTCAAAAATAAACATTAAAAAAAATTTTTTTTAAGTCTGTTTCTTGATTTGTCTCTCTCCCCCTTTCCCCCCTTTGCTCATTTGTTTTGTTTCTTAAATTTCACACATGAGGGAAATCTTATGGTGTTTTTCCTTCTTTGATTTATTTTGCTTAGCATCGTCCTCTCTAGTTCCATCCATGTCATTGCAAATGGCAAGATTTCATTACTTTAATGGCTGAACAATATTCTGTTGTATATCTACACCATATCTTCTTTATCTCTTCATCAATCAGTGGGCACTTGGGCTGCTTCTATTTCTTCACCATTGTAAATAATGCTGCTGTAAACATAGGGGTGCATGTTCCCCTTTGAAGTAGTGCTCTTGTATTCTCTGGGTAAATACCAAGTAATAAGATTGCTGAACCATAAGATAGTTCTGTTTTTAACTTCTTGAGGAACCTCCCTACTGTTTTCCACAGCGGCTGCACCAGTTTATATTTCCACCAGCAGCGCACAAGGTTCCTTTTTCACCGCGTCCTCACCAACATCTGTTTCTTACGTTGTTGATTTTGGCCATTCCAACAGGTGTGAGGTGCTACCTTGTTGTGGTTTCAATCTGCATTTCCTTGATGGTAAGCGATGATGAACATCTCTTCATGTGTCTGTTGCCTGACTGCATGTCTTCTTTGGAGAAATCCCTGTTCATGTCTTCTGCCCGTTTTTATTAGGTTATGTTTTTTGGGTGTTGAGTTTTATAGGTTCTTTACATACTTTGGACACTATTACTTTATTGGATATGTCTTTGCAAACACCTTTTCCCATTCTATAGGTTGCCTTTTAAGTTTTGTTTTCCTTTGCTGTGCAGTTTTTTTTATTTAGACGTAGCCCTAAGAGTTTATTTTTGCTTTTGTTTTCCTTGCCTCCAGAGACGTATCTAGAAAGAAGCTGCTATAGATAATGTCAAAGGAAGAAGCTGCTACAGCTAATGTCAAAGAGGTTACTGGCCCATGAGTCTATTTCCAATTGGTTGCAACTTGAATGTCTCCCCAGTTTACAGCTCCCCTGTAGCTCTTTACTGGGTTTCATGAAGCCACACCCTAAACATGTGCAGTTCAGTATTCAGCCGAAGACTCAAGGAGACCACTGTACAGATATCTAGAGTTCTCTCTGCATAACTCCCTCTTCTCTGAGGCTGTTCCACAAATTCCAGTTACTGCTATCTCCCCAAATTCTGATCTCTCTCCTCAGTTCAGCAACACTGTCATACTCTGCTTGAATTCTCCTTCCCTGCACCATGACCCGGAAAGTATCTCTGGCAGAAAGCTGGGGGCAGGGGTCGGGGGTGGGGGGAGAGTGGGCGGGGATGGTGGAACTCCTTTTGTTTCTCTTGCCTTGGTTGTTTTTCAAGAGATCCACTCCAGTACCAGTTACTCCAACACGTTTGGAAGCAAAATTTAGGCCACCTCTTTTTCGTTTAGTTATATCTTATTCTTTGCTTATGTTTTCAGTTCCTTCTTTTGCTTATTTAAACATTAAAAACATATTCATTTTATATTGTCTGCCAAGTCGAATTTGCCAAATCTTGGGTGTCTAATTTAATGTTTGATATTTTCATTCGCTTTGGCTTATACTTGTAAATTTTGGATAGCGAGCTCATATTCAACTGGATTATCTTTGTAGGAACCCTATGAGATCTAGGTTAAGAGTGAACGTTTTCAGAGAGGATTTGTTTGCTTCTGCCCAGCGTCTTGAGAGTTTCTAGACCTCATAGACAGCACATATAAAACATGTAAACCCAAAATCTCTGTGAAGGCAAATCTGGGCTATCCATTCACAGAAGGATCCTTAACCAAAACATTTTTTCTCTGAGGATGAGACATTCAAATTCCCTTGTAATTTTGTGTGTATCAAGGGTCCCAGATTTGTATTTGGGAGTCTTAGTTAAAGCTTGATGTCTTGTTCAGGTCCAAGGCTTTGTCTTGTGTCTCCCTACAACCATGAAAGGTTGGGTTCTGGGTCATTGGGATTAACCAAACAGCCTCAGGACTGTTGTGGCTTTAGTGCTTGCTTACCACTTGGTTTCCTGAGTCCTCTTTTCAGCACCTATGGATTTTCCTTACGATCTTGTGAGCTCCAATATGCAATTAAAAGAGTCTATGTTATTCAATGTATATGTTTTGCAGGGTGATTTTTTACAGGCCATTTAATCCATACTATTGTTGGAAATGGAAGTCTTTGCCTTGCTGCTCTCTTGGTTCCTTCTTCCTGAAAGAAGGTGTCCTTCCTGGAAGGAGGGGCTTCCCGGGGTCGACCTCCATGGAAAAGGGTGGAGGAGAAAGAATGGATTCAGTGCCAAGGACTTTGCCTACCGACCCTAGGCTCTGGCTCGAATTCCACTCTCGCTTCCTCCAAGAAGTCTTTCTCAAAGCTGAGGCCCAGGTAGAGGACAGAACGGCTCCATGGAAGGAAAATATTGGTAGTTACTTGGTAGTAGCTGCCTGGACTTTTGTGCTCAAGATGGATTCTGAAAACTTGAGTTCAAAGTATTGTGATTAACCGATGATGCCTGCAAAGACCTGGGGCAAACAGCAGCCACACGTAAGTCATAAGTTTGCCATCTCTGGGGTATCCACCTGAGTCATTTAGATCTTTTTTGCTTTAAAACGCGTTGGCCCTCCCTCATCCAAGAGAGGACAGGAGGGAACTTGAAGGAAAACCTAGCTATTCTAGTCGGACAAGAGTTTGTCTCCCTTGAATGGTTTCACACCTTCTCATCACACCTGGTTTTCTGGAGGCATCGTTGGTGGAGGTGAAGCCCTATCCCCCTCCCCTGGTATTTCTATGGTGAAGGGGGCTCCCCCCTTTTCTCCCTTCCTCTCAAGAGACCATTTGATTACGTAGCACTGGACACCCACTGGGCCCTATTCCACCAGTGGGAAATGCTGCCATGCAATTCTGCTCATTTTTGGCCCCTTTTCAGCCTGGCGAGCACTCTGAGTTGGGCTGGGGCCTGTCCTTTAGAGACAGTTCTGTGTTCACCTGTGCACACAGCTGGTGAAGTGCACAACTTAGCATACAGGCCTAAAGGTCAATTCAGGGAGGAAGGCAGGAGGGCCGGTGTCTCCATTCTAACCTTTACCAGAATCCCGCCTGAGGCGACGGAGGGTGCCTGCATGCCAGGACAGAGGTGGAACTTGTTTCCCCTTGCGTTCCAATCCTTGTGTGGCCTTGTGCTTGAGGCGGGGGGGGGGGGGTGCGGGAGGGAGATGGAGGGGAGAGGAGTTAGGGGCCCAAGATCCCTAGCAAAGATCAGGCCCTTAGGTATCAAAAGACTTAAGAACATAGCATGTCATTTCAAATCCACTTCTAGGGGAATAAATGTAATTCAAAACAAGCCTTTGCATGCTACAAAGGATAAACATGAAACCTCAAAAACTTCAGGTTAAAAAAGCATCTATTACAAAGGGGCGCAGGTAGTTAGGCGGAGGGCGCATCACCAAACGCTGCCCACGGATCGGGGTCTGAAGTCTTTTCTGAGTGTGGAGAGCCAGGCAGACCCTCTGGGGTCCATGCCCTGCTCCAGGAAGCGGCTCTCAGGAGCCTCAGACAGACAGGCCTGGAGCTGGTGACTCTACACGGGAGTAGTCGGCACAGGAGACGGGGAGAGGGGGCTGCTATCTCTGGGCCGGCGATGCTGGCGGGGATTCTTCAGGCCTATCTGCTTGGGAAGGGGGGTCTGGTCCACCAAAGAGCACTGAGGCTGGGCTAAAGGGGGACGTTAACACACAGGGGGGCCACGGGTGCTCTGACTTTCTGGGACAGACAGACGTTGCTACCTTGCCCACCCAGCTCCATGCCCCCTTCCCTCCCATCCCAGCTGCCCCTGACTCTCCCTCTTCCCTAGTCTCCTCCTCCCTCCTCCCTCCCCCTCCCCCTTCTCAGTGGCTCTCCCTCTCTCCCCCTGTCCCTCCTCCCATCTACTCCTCCTCTTCTCTTTCTCACCCTCTTTTCCGGCTGGGCCAGGAGGAGAGTCCTTTTCCGCCTAGCGGAGGGTAGGCAGGAGGGCACCATTTAGTCCCATCCGAGACCTCCCCAGGGTTAATACAGCCTTCGGCTTGGGCCCCTCAGAGCGAGATATCTGCTTCCTCGGGAAAGGGAGATTCTCCGGCTGGTTTCACTGGTCATGGAGGAAGCTCTGGGTCGGAGGAACCAGGTTTCCAGGGACTCGGTCTGGAACAGGGCTGCGGAGGGCCCCGCCGGAGCCGGCCCATCCACGGCCTCACCCGGATGCTGGCAGCACGCTTATTTATTACGCAGGGGCTCAGAGAGAGGGGGCGGGAGGCAGGGCTGGGGTGGCCGTGAGAGGAGCTGTGTCCGGGCCTGGAGCCCGCATTATTTCTTGGAGGGCTGTTTTTTCCAGACGGTTGGTTTCTTACTGCCTCTCCTGGCTTTGTTGAAAGTATGCAGATCAGTCTGTTTCATTCTAAAAACCAAAACAGAGAGAAGCAGATGCTGGGACATGGGTGGAGAGAGCTGGTGCCAGCGCGCCCAGAGCCCCGCCCCACCCCGCCCTGGCCCCAGGAGGGCCTGGCCCTCCGCCTGGCACGCTGGAGGCTCTCTGGGTGTTGCTCCAACCGGGGAGGCCCGGCGGCACGTGTGAGCTTTCTAGCAAACACTCTAACCGTTCTGCTTTTCTGTCTTCATAAGAAATGTGGGACCTTCACGCTCTTGCAGAACACATAGTTCCTTTCAGTTAACATGGCCAAGGTAAGGCCTAGGAGGTTTCTTGCAGGGAGACAGCGGGCAGGCTGATGGTCTGGGGGGCAGGGCCTCACCACAAAGTCTCCACCCCCCCGGACCGCTGCCGGCGGCTCCGGGGAGCAGGCTGGATGCCCAGCTGGACGCCGAGTCGATTAGATGGGCTAGCTGGCAGGGACGGTCAGAGAGGACCCGTGACCAGGGCCAAGTGACTTGCCCGAGGCCTCTCGGCCTACACGACTCTGTGGCCTGTGGCAGAGCCAGGGCCTCTGCTGTGAGCCACGCCCATTCTGTTTACCACGAGGCCCCCTCGGCCCCAAGCCGGGGCGGCCACCTACTTCTTCTCGGCTTCAGGGGCGGACTCCTCCACCTGGTCCTCCGTGGTCAGCGAGGAGAAGCTTCCTCGGATGCCTTCCGATGCTGTTTTCTTGGCGGAGTCAGGGTCTTCCAGGCTCGGGATGTAGGTGGAAATGCTGCAGGGGAGGTGGGGGAGGGAGGGCAACACTCAGCAGAGGCACCGCCAGAGGGGGGCCCCGAGTAAGCGGCCCTCGCCTGGCACCGACATTTAATGCTCCGGTTCCGAGAGAGAAAAGGGCACGGGGCTGCTCCTCCCCGGGGCGGGTAAAGGGAGAGCCCGACCCCTGGGGACCCAGAGACTCACTGGAGGTCGGCTTCTCTGGCCGTTTAAGGCTGGAACCCCCCCTGACCGTGTGTGAGCGACGCCTGGGCACCCAGCGCTGACCGCCGGAAAGGGGTGCAGCCGCGGGAGGGCTCCATCATGCGAGCAAGGGAGGGGGCGCAGGAGAACGGAGGCCTCGTCTGTCGTGTCCCGGGCTGATTGTGTCCCCCTCCCCAAGTTCACGCGCAGGTGGAGTCCTAACTCCTCGGCCCCCAGGTTGTGGCCTCGCTCGTAAACAGGGTCATTGCAGAGGTAATGAGTTGAGATGACCTCACGCCAGAGCAGCGTGGACTCAACGTTCCAGGTGTCCTTATTCAAAGGGGGCAGCGTGGACACAAGTACACGCGTGGGGGAACGCCCCGTGGGGACAGGAGTGATAATGCCGCCACAGGCTAAGGCATCGCTGGAAGCGAGGAGACCAGGCTGGAGCGTGGCCTGCCCACACCGCCACCTCTGGCCGCCAGAACCTGGAGGTAGTACCTTCCGGGTTAAGCCGCTCAGTTTGGGGAGTCTCGGGAAGCTAACGGGGACAGAGACAGGACAGGCCCTTCTACTCCTCACTTCTTCGTATGTACTGAGCCCCTGCTATGTGACTTGCGTGAGGGCAGGGCATTTCAGGGACAAGAGATGAGCAGGGGAGGGGAGGGGAGGGCCTCTTCTGTCCTTTTGAGAACCCCAGAAAAATGAAAAATGAAGGTGTGGACGGGGCTGTCCCCACTGTCCCCTTTGGTCCTGGCTGCAGAGGTGGCAGGGAAGCACATTCTGGGAGTGGGTCTCTCAAGGTGTCCTGAGCAGGGTGCCCTTGCCCCCCCACCCAACCCGCCCCTGTCCCCCAGGGTGGGCCATGGCTCGGCATCTGCCAGGAACTCAAAGCACAGGGAAAGGGAGGGATGGACACAAGTCCAGCCCAGGGGGGCGCCGGAAAAGGACACCCACGTGAGAGCTGCCAATAGCAGGTTACGCGACGAGAGACTCAGGGCGACCAGGACGGCAGGAGCACCGGCGGTGTCCCTAAGTGAGACCCTCCGCCAGGCCTGGGGCCGTGTCGGCAAATGGCACATAGCGGCCCCTGGGGAGCCCGTCTGGCCCTGGGCTGATGGAGGACGGACCTGGTGTTATCAGAGCAGGCGGGGTGGGGCTCATTAACTGGGGAGAACAGCCCCTTTCTCTCCCTGCTCCCTCAGGTGCCAGGCACCCCAGAGCATCTTCCCCCACCCCCCCCCCCGCTTTTAAACTGTGGCTAAAAGTACAGAACATAAAATCTACCCATTTTTTCGTGTGCACTTTAGTGGTACTGCGTACACACGCTGCTGAGCAGCCGTCCCTGCCATCCGACTCCAGAGCCTTTTCGTCTTCCCCAACTGGGACTCTGTCCCCATTAAACTCGAACTCCCCACTGTCCTCCCCCTCAGCCCCCGGCACCCACCCTCCTGTCCGTCTGCTCTAGGGACCTCGTGGAAGTGGACTCAGCAGTATTTGTCCTTTCGTGACTGGGCTGTTCCACTGAGCGTACTGTCCTCACTGTGCCTCCGTGTGGGAGCGCGTGTCGGCACTTCCTTCCTTTTCTGGCGTGAGCCCAGACCACGTCTTCCTTCTCCATGTCCCACCGGCGGCGCTTGGGGTGCTTCCGCTTCTCGGGTATCATGAATAGGCCGCTAGGAACGCGGGTGAACTTCGAAACCCCGCTTTGAATTCTTTCAGGTACCACCCGGAAGGGAAACTCGCACCATAATTCTATTTTGAACTTTTTGAGGACCCCCCCCCCATCCTGTTTTCCAAAGCGGCTGCACCATTTGCGTTGGCACCGGCAGGGCGCGCGGCTTCCAGCTTCTCCGCGTCCTCGCCGACGCTCGCTGTCTCTGGTGCTTCGGCGGTGGCCATCCTGCTGGCGGCTCTGCGGTTTCGACTGGTGTCCTCTGACGACGAGCGCCCTTCGCCCTTCGCTCTTGTTCGTCCGTTTCTGCCCCTCTGGCTCCGCCGTGGTAGAGCAGGGTGAGGTCTGACTCGCTTCCAGACCCCCAGCCCCAGCCCGAGGCCGAGGCCGAGGCTGGGCACGCAGGAGGCGCTCAGGAGCCTCCCACCGCTGCGGCGGCGGGGGGGGCTACGAGGGGTGGCCGGGTAACTTAGCACTGGACACTCTGTCAACCAGCCCTTCGTCAGTCTGACCTTCTGCCTCCCCAGGATAGAATCAGCTCCAGGTCACCACTCAGTGAACATTCCCCACGGGGTTCAGTGCACTGCGCTGTGGGCATGAGCCAAGGACACAGAGGGAAGTGGCCTCGAGACTCAGGACACCCGGTCCTCTGGGCTGAACAGCTGTGGGTTAAGGGCGGAGCGGTCCCTCCAGGCCTGCACGGATCTCCCCCCGGTCGTCCTTGGCCTGGCCCGGCGCCCACCCTCCTGCTGCCCCAACACCAGGCTACTCGCCAGCAGGGGCCCCCCCACATTCTCTGCTGCTCTGGCTTGGGAGGCCTCAGGAGGGAGCCCCGCCTCCCCGGGACAGCCCGGCTCCCTGGCCCTTGCGTCTCCAGGGCGGCCTCACAGCGCCGGAGCCCAGATGGAGGGCCGTCTCTGCGGCTGGCTCCTCCGAGGGCCCCGCCGGCCCCCCGGCCCTCCTGGACCTGCCCCGGCGCTGCCCACCCCCCTGCACGGCCTCTGCGGACCTGTCTTTTCTCCCTCCCCTCTCCACGCCTCGAATCTTCCCGCTACACCGCACAAAACCAAGCAGTCGAAAGTCTACTCTGGCAAGGGAGAAATGATTCCCACCAAGGGACGGTGAGGGTCCCCCCGCCAGAGCTCTGCCCGTGTCCCTCTTGGAATGGAGGACCCGGGGATGAAAAGGCCAGCACTCCAGGGCCTACGGCTCCCCCGGGCCGCGCCGCTGGCTCTGACTTCTAACATACTTTCTCAGCCTAACCGTCTATCAGGCTGGGGCTTCCGCGTCCACGGACCATAAACCTCCCCGACCTGAAAGTAGACATTTGCTCTTTTTCCTCCTGAACACACTGCGAATTCCCGCTCTGTCTTCTCTCCCCGTCTGGGGCACAATTATCAGTCAGCCTTCCGTGAACGCGTCTAAGTTGCATATTTAGGGGGAAAGTGGACAGGCCGAACACAGAGGGCTGGGCATGGCCCAGCGAGCAGCCGCCCGAGCCCGTCTATCCACCTAGTTCACGAGGACATCGAGAGCTCTCACCCAGTGGCCTCCTCGGAGCCAGGTATTCCAGGCCGACAGCCTGTCTCCCTACTATTCTAGTTACCCTGCTGGCAGAGGAATCGGGCCAGCGGGTGGCTTCAGAACATGTCCCAAATTTGTTTGACATTCCTCTCGTGGAGAGATGTCGTCTCGTTTCCCTCCCGTGCATGTGGGCTGGCCCCAGGGACTCACAGGCAGCGCACGGTGATGCGACGTGACTTATGAGGCCAAGTCACACAAGGCGACCCAATCCACACCTGGCTGTGTCTCAGGACACTCGCTTTTGGAACTCAGCTGCCGTCTCTGAGGAGGCGCGGGCCGCATGGAGGAGCCACGTGTAAGTGTCGTGGCCGAAAGCCTGCACGGGCCGCCTGGCACAGGAGTGAGCGAGTCTTTGGGAGGCCTCCAGCCACAGCCGACTACTGATTGCAACCACACGAGAGACCCCACGCAAGCACTACCTCGCTGAGCCCGGTCAACCCCCACGCTGCCAGAGATGACAATAAAGAACGGTTGTGGGGCGCCTGAGTGGCTCAGTTAGTTAAGCCTCCGACTTCAGCTCAGGTCACGATCTCATAGTTTGTGAGTTCAAGCCCCACGTCAGGCTCTGTGCTGACAGCTCAGAACCTGAAGCCTGTTTCAGATTCTGCGTCTCCCTCTCTCTCTGCCCCTCCCCTGCTCATGCTCCATCTCTCTCTCTTAAAAATAAATGAACGTCAAAAAAAAAAAAAAGAAAAAGAAAAAAAAGAATGGTTGTGTGGGTTTACACCACTCAGCTTGAGACGGTTTGTTTCAGAGAGAGAGAGAAAGGAACTGTTGTTATGGCAACATTTTCCCGTAGAATTCCACTCTTTTTTCTCTAAGTGCTTTCAAACTGCCAGCCTAATAGGTCATTCTAGAATTAAGAGGAGTTCTGCTGGTTTAGAGTCTCAGGAAGCCTCCCCTTTCCACTTCTGAAAACTTAGACTCTGTGTGTGCGTGTGTGCGCACTCGTGTGCATGTGTGTATGAGCACGCACGCGCCCGTGGGTGTGTGCACCTGTGTGTAAGCACGCCCGTGTGTGCGCGCGCGCGTGTGTGTGTGTGTAGTCTGCTGATTCTTTCCCCATCATTCCTCAAAAGATTACTGAAAACCACTGTAAGTATTAAGTCCTTGTAGAACCCTTAAACACAACGAATGAGGAGCCTGGAATTCATTTTAGTAATAATAGCGACAGCACTAACAGCTGTCATTTGTAACCTCTCAATAAATGTTAGTGATGTACCAGAACGCTGCGCGTACTGGCTCATCTACTCCTCGCGACCCCGCACAGTGGGAACTATGCTTATTCTTGCTTTACGGGCAAAGAAGCTGAGGCAGACAGAAGGCAAGTGGTCCTCTGAGGGACGGTGGAAATCAAATAAGAACTACACCTTTCCGTAACTAGTTTTTGGCACCCCGTCTACCATACCCCCAAGCACCCCGTCTGTTAAATGTTTCTGAAAATGCCTTTGCTTACTGTTCTGGCACCTTCCAGAGGCCTCCGCTCATCTTCTGTGTGGGCCTTCTCGATGGCGTCCTCCCCAACCCCCTTCTGTCTTTGGTATATTTCTTTCTTGAGCCCGGGCAGACCCAGAGCCTCTGTTTCCCCTTCTCCCTGGGACTGTCATTGAGCTGGCCTTGAAGGGCCTCCCAGTCCCCTGCGTCTCAGGCCTTGGGGTCTCAGTGACTTTTCTCTCTGCGCCTGCCAGCATCTGCCTTTCCAATGGCCACAGGCTTCTCGGGACCCTGCCTTCGCCACTAAGCTGTCCGGGATGCTGCGGTCAGGGCGTGACCTCCACCATTCCTCCTGGAGGAACCTCTTTAGGGTCAGGCGGACACTCCGACACGGCCCGAACTCTTACTGGAGAGAAACGGGCGTCAGGACTCCTAGAAAGCCGAGAGGCCTGGTGGGAGCGGGGTGGGGTCGCTGTCGGATTCCGTGCGGCCGGGGCGCGCTCACAGGCAAGCCCAAGTGCAGAGGCAGGCGATGCTCCTCGCTTTCTGGTTTACGTGGTACTTCAGCAAACGCACTTCCGTGAGATCCTCACGACAACCCTGTGAGGTGGGAGTTGTCGCCCTCATTTTAAAGGTGAGGATAATGAGGATTGGGGAGGCAAACGGCCCCCCGGCTTATAAAGAGCAGAGTTGAGGCTTTCGCTTCCTCTTGGAACCGCTGACCCAGTGAGTTTTTCAGAGCCCAGTCCCGGCTCCTAACGCAGCCTCCAGCAATGTCATAATCCCGTGCTTCCAGAAGCAAGAGACTCACCTGTGCTCACCTCACCCAAGCCGGGCCCGGGAGGCACCCAACAGATGGATGTCACCGGCTTGAAAACCCTACGCTCAGTGGCCAAGAGGCAGCCTTAAGGAAGAACCACCCCATTCCCTTTACAAGGGCCTGAACTCACTTCAGGAGGGACCCTTGACTCCGTGGCCCTGCTGGTAAACGGAGAAGCAGGCCTGGGATCGAACACAGAATGGGGTAGGGCGTGGGAGGGCCAAAGGCAGGGATGTCACTAGGACCCCCACCCAAACCCGTCTTCATCATTCCCCCCCCGAAACTGGCACCATGCAAACCATTCTGTGTCCCTCTTCCTCCAAGAGGGCACTTTCCCCAACGTGTGTCCCAACAGCACGGCCTCATCCCCCCCGGCCACCTGTGAAGTCTTCTGTCTTGCTGCCAGCCTCTGTCCCCAACGGCGCCCCTTCCATAGCAAGGTCTCCTCCCATCCCGTGCTTGCCCTGCCTCCCGAGTCTTTCCAGTTTTACCTAAATTTGTAGTTGTCTGGCAGGAAGTAGCCCATCTTGCAGTCCTGTCGAGCCTGGAAGATCTGTTTCAGCAGATTCTGCCTGCTAATGCCGTATCCATTCAAAACGCAGCCCCCAAAAAGGAGCTTCCCTCCAGCGAACATCTGTCAACACAGAGGAAGGTCACAGCGGGAGGGGGTCTCAGCACCCCGGCCCTGATCTTGGGATGGTGCCATGGGTTCTCAGAGCCTCCGCCGGAATCCAGGCCTCGCTTCCATGTTTCCGGGGAAAGGGTGGCACCCTCCCCAAGTCGCCCAGTGAGCTGTGGCTGACAGCCCGTTCCCCATAGAGGCCTCCCACAACAGAGAGCAGCCCCCCGCCATCCCAACCTTTGCCCTCTGCTGGCCCACGCGCCCAGATGCCACCTCACACACAAGGGCTCCAGAACCCTGGGACCTCAAGGGTTTCTTCCCGCTCAGAGGGCCCCACTCCGCCCCCTACACCCGCTGGCCCACTTATCTATACGTACTGACCAGGTGACCTGCCGGGATGGGAGCCTCTTGAGGGTAGGGATCTTGTCCTATGGCTCTCTGAACCCCCACCCTCCCACGTCAGTCTCCATGAGCAGACACCCATCCAAAGATTTCTGTGCAAGGATGTCCATTAGAGTGCTATTTGTTATGGCCTGCGGCCCAACCAACGAGGAGCTGACGTAAATGTCCAATGGAAAGATCACGGGTAGAGAAATCGAATGACAGACTCTCAGGCAGTGACTAAAAATCACGATTAAAGAAGCAAGACCCCAGAGACGCCTGGGTGGCTCAGTCAGTTAAGCGTCGGGCTCTGGATTTCAACTCAGGCTATGATCTCACGGTGTGTGAGATCGAGCCCCGCCTTGGACTCCGTGCTGGGCGGGGCGGAGCCTCCTTGGGATTCTCTCTGCCCGTCTCCCCCTTGCTCCGTCTCTCTCCCTCTTTCAAAATAAATATATTTTTAAAAAGCATTACAAAAAGGAGGACCTCCAAATCAGAAAAAGCCAGAGGCCAAAATGTCAGCATGGGCGTGCCCCGGGGGCTTCCGATAGTGCTGGACCCAGCGGCTGCCCCGTACGTACTTGTGGCGTGAACAAACGAGGCACTCTGGGTAATAGGGGGGAAGCAATGATTTTCTAAGTTGTATATTTTAAATTTCCCACAATAAATATACGTATATTTTTACCATGACTTGTTTGCAGTAAAAAGTCATTTAGAGGCAGACGCAGAGAATTTGGCTCTCCAGGTTAGGTGTCCCCTGCCCCCTTGTCTTCTGGGATGAGGGACTCGTGGTGTCAGGCTGCGAACGGGAGACCGGGCTGCGGCCCCGGCTGTGTGTGCCGGGTGACTCTCGGCCAGGCCTTCTGCTCCCTGGACCCTCTGCCTCGGAGCCCACAGACCCTGTCTCCTTACCCCTCCCGTGCTGTGACTCTGCAGGGGAGGGGCTGTGGGGGGCTAGGCTGGCAGGCAGCTGGCGGGGAGCCCCCCCGCCGCCGGGCCCGGGCTCACCAGAACCATCCCCTGCACCACGGCGTACTTCTTCACCAGCAGGGGTGGGCTCTTCTGCAGGGCGCCGTCCAGGTCGTACCGCAGCAGGCGGTAGGGGTCGTGCCGGCACTGCCAACGGAGAAATCAGGGCCGTCAACCCTATGCCAAGGGGAGGCACCCAGATGCCAGAATTGTTAGCCGGGCCAAGTTCCTGTGGAGTTCTGGAACCCCTCCACACCCCCTCCCTACTCCTGCTCGGCAGGCTGTTCAGCCTCCACACGCACGCCTCCCGTGACCGTTGCCACAGGTGTCTGGGTTCATCTAGGGCCTCTGCTGTGAAGGCTGTTGCAGAGGGGACCCCGCCCCACCACATGACAGCCACCAGCCCCCTCTTCCCCCAGGGTCTGCAGGACCTGCCTGTTTCCCCCGCCTGGGAGAAGCCCTGCAGAAGATTCGGGGGTAAACCGAGTTCCTGAGTGTACCCATTTTTCAGGGTTCCTCCGCCCTCTGCCCCCTGCCCCTCGGGACACCCCCGTCATTAAATCTAGTGCCAGGACCTGAATCAAACCTACATCTCAAAGTGGGACCTGGTCAATCCAGAGTAAAGGGGTCTCTTCCCCCTCCTTACTGGATGTGGCAAATCCATTAATATGGCCAATGTATGACGTTTTCTGGTTTTATCTGCCTTTTGTTCCAGGTGCCTCTAGCTGTCCTGCCTGACATTTTGATTTATTCTTTTTCTGGAGAGAGAGAGGAAGTAAGCGTGCACAAGCCGGGGGAGGAGTAGAGAGAGAGGAAAAGAGAGACTCTCAAGCAGGCTCCATGCCCAGCACAGAGCCTGACACAGGGCTCGATCTCAGGACTGTGAGACCATGACCTGAGTTGAAATCAAGAGTCGGACACTTTAAAATGTCTAAATGTTTAAAATGTGAAACCCAGGGGGGCTTGGTGGCTCAGTTGGTCGGGCGTCCGGCTTCAGCTCAGCTCAGGTTCGTGAGTGTGAGCCCCGCATCAGGGTCTCCGCTCTCAGGACAGAGCCTGCTTCGGATCCTCTGTCCATACCCCCCTCTCTCTGCCCCTCCCCTGCTCACTCTTGCTCACTTTCTCTCTCTCAAAAATAAATAAACATTAAAAAAATGTGAAACCCAGACCTGTATCCGGCACTTTAGCTTTCAGAGCAAGACAGTGTTAGGGAACATTTCCGCCTTAAGCAAACACACCAGAACGGTGGCATCAGAGTCACTGAGATCTGACACCTCCTTCCAGATGTCCTCTGCACACCTCGAATCCCACCGTCCCCTCCTCCATCGGCCTCGACCACCTCAGGTCAGGGCCCGTCCCCCTTGGCGCTGCTCGCGCCTGGGCTGGACCGCCACGCACCCTACGCTTATGGACATTAATAAACAATTAACAGCCTCGAGGTAAGTTAACGTCCCCTCTAAGGTCCTATGGGGGCAGGGGTCATATCTGTCGGCACGGATGAGAGCAGGAAGTTTTCACTAAATCTATGTAAATTGGGGTTGATTCCAGAAAACACACACGGCTTTGCCGTACGAGACTACTAAAAAGCCTTCTGGTGTCTGCTCAGACGGGGTCCGATGCCAAGCTCCTGGCACTAGCTGGGTGCGCACACGGGGTCAGGGAGGCTGCGCTCCCGGGAGCGGAGCTGGAGAGGGTATCCCCAGGGCAAACACGACAACTCAGGACTTTCGGCTGTAGTAAACGAGGAAGGGCAGACGGTGGCTCGGAGAGGGCAGGGGGCCGAGGGACTTGCAGGAAGCCACCAGGTGAACACGGGGCTCACGTCTCACGTGGCATCCTCTGCTCCCGTCGGGGTGGGGATGGGGCCACCTCGAGCTGTGCTTACCCTGCCAGGGATGGCCACTGACTGAGGACGGTGATGAGACCCAGCACGGGGTGGGGGCAGGTGGTTCTACGTACCCCTGACTGACAGAGCCCTGAACGGGGACCTCGAGCACCCCCTTCCCTGACTGCCTTGACACGGGCCATGGCTTCTTCCGGGAACACTCACCCTCCCGCCCAGACCCTCTCATCCTGGGCTACTCGCCCTGACTCCCAGGCCCAGCCGCAGCTCCTGCACACCGGGGCTGGCCTTTCGTGGCCCTGCTCGGAACTGCTGTCCGTGCTCCCCAGCACGCTGGGCGCCTCTCTGGGGCCTGGCCCAGGGCCCGTGAGGCACTTGGCCACAGTCTACACATATTCTCGAGCCCTGAGGACCCAGGGGTGAGCGCCAGTACTCACACCAATACAGAACCACGAGCTATGATCAGTGCCCCGGATGAAAATGGCAAGAAAGTCTCGACGGCAGAGAAAGCCCCCACATAAATGTGGTGACATTCATCTCAGGACAGGAGGACGGGTCGGAGAGACAGCAGAGGGGGCAGTGTGGCCGCAGGTGTGCGGAAGAGCGGGTACAAAGGCCTCGAGGAGAAAAGGGAGTGACGGGGGCCCACGTGCTGAGGTCGCTGGGCAGCCTCTCAGCCAGATGCTCAGCCAGCCCTCGCCTCCCTGTGTGTGTGTGTGGGGGGGGAGGTCTTCCCCCCACCCCGGGTTCCTGATGCCCGACCCCAGGGGCTCCTCGGCGGGGCCCAGGACCAACCTGGATGCAGGGCGAGGCGCGGCCCTGCTGCCGGTGGCTGTACAGGGTGTCCAGCACCCACTGGAGCGGCGCGGCGCCGGCGGGGCTCTGGCTCGCGATGATCCCGAACACCAGCACCTGGCCGGGGTCGCGGGGCGCGGACAGGAAGCGCTCCAGCTCCACGTCGGTCACCAGGGGCGCCTTCACCATGCACTTGCAGCCACCCCTGATGTCCTCCTTGCGAATGAGCTTCCGCAGCACCAGGGGGCAGTCGGAGGGCGAGGCCGCCCACCTGGTGGGGCTGCGCGCCTCCTGGGCCTTCCCTCTACAACGAGAAGCAAGCGGGCCGGTGCTCGGTGGGCAGGGCTCAGGCCGCCCTTGCCCCGCTAGCACCGCTGCTGCAGCACCACCTTGGATGGGTCCCCCTCACCTCTCTGTGCCTCAGTTTCCTCAGGGGAAAAACTGGCGACTCCTTCATCCAACCAACAAAAACTTGGGGGTCATCCTGAACCCTTTTCTTTCTCTGACACCCACACCCCATCCGATCTGGCAGTAAGCCTGCCTGTTCTACATTCAAGAACGATCTAGAATCCGACCACTCTCCTGCCCACCTGTTCCTACTGACACTGCATGAGTTGCCATCATTTCTTGCCTGGATGCCTGCAAGGGCCTCCTCCTGGTGCTCTGCCTTCTCCCCTGGTACCTCTTCAATCTGTTCTGCACATACTGGACTGAGGGATGCTGGCTCCTGTTAGAACCTAAGTTGTGTCATGTCACTGCTTTCTTGGAAACCCTCCAGTGGCTTTCTGTCTTTCACAGAATGAAAGTGTAGGTCTCTAGGATGTCCTTCCGGGCTGCCCATGGTCTGGCCTCCTTCCTCTCGAATGTTCTCACCTTTGCTCATTGTGTTCAGCTGCTCTAGCCTCTACTTACTCTCCAACCTCAGGGCCTTTTCTCTTCTGTTCCTTCTGCCTTCCTGGCTCTTCCCCCAGGCAACCCCACAACTCACTTTCTCCCCCACTTCTGTTATGTCTTCGTGCAAATGTCACCTTCTCGGAGCAGCTTTCTCTTACTGTCCTATTTGGAACTGCATCCCTCAACCCTCAACACTCCTTCCCTCTCCCTAGTTTTCTCCTTAGCATGACTCATAGTAACATACTATACATTCACCTGTTTATTTTGGTCACTGTACTTCTTCATCCCAACAGGACATAAATTCCATGAGTTCTTGAGTTGGAGCATTTTGCTCCAGTGAAATAAATAGTTCTTGGCAAACACTAAAGATCCCGTAGAGATCCAATAAATGTTCGAAATATGCTAATCAGATACCTATTATGTACCCGATTGGGTTGTTGCGAGGTTATTGTACTTAGATAGGTATAAGCACCATTCAAATATGAAGTGCTGCTAGGATTTTACTCTTCTTGTTACTACTGTCTTATATTGTGCTTAGCATTTCATGCATCCACAGCCCTAGGCATAGACATTGTCCTGGTTAATTCTGTAATAACCCTGTGTGGGTAGGAACTATTATCACTGTTTACAGACTGGAAAACAGAAGACTCTCCCCAGGTGAATGGTTGCCCAAGTTCATACAGTGATTAAGCGACAAGGGCTAGGATTAAAAACCAGGTCATCGTAAAACAAGAGCAAGGCCAGTAATTTAACTACGCGCAATCTCACGGAGGCTGTCTGCTACTAATGAACGCTCCCTAAATTTAAGAATATCTCTTCTTCAAGAATGTACATCTTGGGGGAAAAAGGTTAGATCTACTCATCATAACTGATACCAAGACAAATCCAAAATGGATCAAGGATGTAAATGTGAGAAGATTAAGCCAAAAACATTCCAGTAGCAATTAAGGATGAATCATTTTATGATGTTAGAGCAGGGAAAGCCTTTGATAATTAGGATTCCAAAGTCTGTAACTACACAAAAGGAAAAGAAACAAAAAACCCTGAGTGGTGAAACCGTCACAAGCAGAGACACGTGACAAATGACAAACTGGGAAATATGTATGTGAAACTCTCACCACGGACAAGTGGTTAGTTTCCCTACTGTGTAAAAAACTGTAAATGAATTGGAAAAAGTTATAACCCAATGAAATAAAAACAAAGTAAGTGAACATACAATTCACAGAAAATTATATAAAATGATTTTTAAAATTATACAAATATAGAAGTGATATTGCCCCAAATGGCAGAGTAGAGAACTCCAAAACTATGTCCCTTTACTAAAGCAACAATTGAGCTGGCCAAAATGGTCAGAATAGGCTTTATCAGATCTCTGGAAACTAATTTCAACATTTATCACAATCTGAGAAATGCTCGGTGAGGAAAGAAACTGCTCTATTTTGACAGGAGAGTATTGTGGTTTTAACTCACTCATTTACTATCGCCCACTCCCCAGCCTGGTGGCAGCCATGCGGATGGCAGCCCATGTTCCTGCTGTGGTTTGCTGATACCAGAGAGGGGAATATGAACTTTGCCCTCAAGGAACTGTGGTTGTGTGGTTTGACGTGTCTGGAGGTTCCCTGAAGGACTGGCTAAAGGACTTGCTTTTGTATTCCCCACCTTAGAACTTTCTCCTGGACAGCATCTCTCAAACTCTTTAGAAGGAAATATACCAGACACAACTTCCTGGTGCAAGGAATAACAGACAGGCACACAGTACACAAACCAAAAAGCCTGGGAAGAAGAGGCTGGGAAAAAAATACATGAGGCAATAAAGACTGAAAAGTTCCACATACACTAGGGAATCTAAAGGGACACGTCCATGCCCAGGGTTGGAACCATGGTTAGAAAACGCCTGAGAACATTCTAGATTTTCATCCCTGGCTGATCTTTGGGCTCCACACAAGTGGGAAGTGAAGGACAAAGCAGAGATGGAAACAGCCTGGCTAAAAGCACTGAAGGAGTGTACACCAACATAGTTGACCTGCAAAGGTGGGAGGGTGGATATTGTTGTTGTTGTTGTTGTTGTTTTGGGTCTAGGTATTTAAGGAAGTCTGTCAAATTCTTCTAGCTGACTGCTAAGCTCACCAGAGACCTTATGATCACACGTGATGAAAAATACAGTCTTTATAAAAGTAGTCTAGAAAAGTCACTAAATAAACAACTACAAACTACAAGTAGCAAAAACAAACCCTGGAAAGAGGGAGGAATTTGATTTCTAGCATTACCACATTATAATACTAAAAACGTTCAGTGTTCAACAAAAAGTTATGAAGCACTAAAAAGAAACAAGAAAATATGTCTCATTTACATGAAAAAAATAAATGAAGAAAAACTATCCCTGAAGAAATCCAACCACTGAACACACTAGGCAAAGGTTTTTAAGTCAACTGCCCTAATTATGCCCCAAGTACTAAGGAAAGCAGGAATGAAGAACTAAAGGAAATCAGGACGACAATGTCCCCACCAAACAGGGGATATCAATGTAGAAACGGAAAGTATAAAATAAACCACTTAGAAAGTTTAGAGTTGAAAAGTACAATAAATGAAATCAAAAATTCAACAGTGGATGTGAATAGGCAAAAAAAAAAAAAAAAAAATCAGCAAACTTGAAGACAGGCCAGTTGAGATTATCCAGTCTGAGGTGTAGAAAGGAAAAAAATGAATAAAAATTAAGAGTCTCAGTTACACGTGAGACATCATCGAGAATACCAATATATACACAATGGGAGTTCCAGGACAAGAAAGAAAGGAGCAGAAAGAGTATTTGAAGGAATACTTGCCAAAAACTCTTCAAATTTTATACATCTCTAAAAAGCTCAACAAATCTCTAGGTAAGATACATTCGAAGAGATCAACAGTGACACACATTACAATTGTTGAAAGCCCAAGCTAAAAAGAGAATCTTGAAAGCAACAAAAGTGTTTCAACACATACAAGGGATCCTCAGTAAGATTAACAGATCATTTCTCATCAAAAATCACGGAGACCAGAAGGCAGTGGAATTACCCATTTAAGATGCTAAAAGAAAAAAAAACCTTTCCAATAAAGAATTCTACAGTAAGCAAATTTATCCTTCAAAAATAAAAAAGAAATCAAGAATTCCAAGATAAGCAAAAGTTGAGGAAGTTTGTCACTAGTAGGCCTGCTGCAAAAGAATTGCTTAAGTGTCCTTTAGATTGAAATGAAGAATACGAGACTGTAATTTCAAACTATATAAATAAACGAAAAACACTGTAAAGGTAACTACATTAAGTAAATGTAAACCCGCATTATTATATTTTCAATTTGTAGCTCCTCTGTTTTTTTCTATATGATTTAAAAAACAAGTACATAAAACAATAATTATAAATCTAGGTTAATTGGGCACACTATGCATAAAGATGTAATTTTTGACAACAATGTGGGACGGGGTATGGATCTGTATAGGAGCAGAGATTTTGTATACTTTTGAAGCTAAATTGGTATTAATTCAAGCTATATTGTTATTGTAATTCCCAGATTAACCACTAAGAAAATAAAAACTATGCAGAAAAGGAAATAAGAAGGGAATAAAACTATGTATATTACTGAGGACTCTCCAAGAAACAGTACCAATAGGATATACATACATACATACACACACACACACACACACACACACACACACATTAGAGAGAATTTATTACAGGAGTTGGTTCATGTGATTATAGAGGCTAAGAAGTCCCACAATCTGCTGTCACAAGCTGGAGAGCCAGAAAATCCAGTACTAAAATTCAATCTGAGTTTTGTCTTTGTCCCAAAGACCTGAGGACCAGGGAGCCAACAGTGTAATTTCTAGACCAAGGCCAAATACTTAAGAAGTAAGGCTTCTGTATAAGTCTTAGAGTCCAAAGGCCCAAGAACCAAGAGCTCTGATGTCTGAAGGCAGGAAGAAATAGACTTTCCAGCTCAAGAAAGGAGAGAAGGAATTCACCTTTGCTCTTTTATTTTATTCAGGCCCTCAGTGGATTGCATGATGCCCACCCACATTGGTAAAGATGGATCTCTTTACCAGTCTACTGAATCAAATACTAATCTCTTCCAGAAGAAACACCTTTACAGACACTCCGAAAAATAATATTTTCCCCTTAGCCTAGTCAAGTTGAAACAAAATTAAGCATCATACCATATACAACAAACATAAAAATAAGAAATAAAGACAAAAGGCAACAATGGAGGAATTGAGGAACAAAAAATATATAAGATTTTAGAAAACCGATGAACAAAATGGAAGAAGTAAGCCCTTCATTGTAATTACTTTTAAATGTAAATGGATGAAAATCTTCAACAAAAGTCAAAAATTGGCAGAATGGAAAAGAAAAAAAACAACCTATGACCCAACAATATGCTGTCTACTGGGGACCCATTTAGAATCAAAGATACGGGGCGCCTGGGTGGCTCAGTCGGTTAAGTGGCCGACTTCAGCTCAGGTCACGATCTCATGGTTCATGAGTTCGAGCCCCGCGTCAGGCTCTGTGCTGATGGCTCAGAGCCTGGAGCCTGCTTCAGATTCTGTATCTCCCTCTCTCTCTGCCCTTCCCCTGTTCATGCTCTGTCTATGTCTCTCAAAAATAAATAAATGTTAAAAAAAAATTAGAATCAAAGATACAACCAGGTTGCAAGTAAAAGGATGGAAATAAACTCCAAGCAAATAGTAAACAAAAATGAACAGGAGTGGCTAAACTAATACCAGACAAAAATATATACTTTAAGTAAAAAAGTATTTCTGGAGACAAATGAAGTATTAGATATTAAGAACAAGGTCACTCTCACTAGAAATTAAACAATTATGAACATATATGCAATATAACAATACAGTCTAAATAGATGAAGCAAAAACAGACAGAATTGAAGGAGAAACAGAAAATTCTACTCTAATAGTTGGGGATTTCAACACCCTATTTTCAGTAATTGACAGAATACCTAAAAACAGATAGAAAAGAAAAGAGACAATTTAAGGAGCACTGTAAACCAAACCTAAGAGACATACATAGATCATTTACCTTAACTAGAGAAGAATACACATTCTTCTCAAATGTAATGGAATATTCTCCAGCATAAACTATATATATTCACCCATTGAAAAGTCCCAAGAAATTAAAAAAGAATGAAATCAAAGAAAATATTTTCTCCAACAAGAATGGAATGAAATTAGAAATCAGTGACAGAAGGAAATTTGGAAAATTCATAAATATGTGGAAATTAAGCTACACACTCCTAATCAATAGATCAAAGAAAGAATCACAAGAAAAATGAGAAAATACTTTGACATTAATGAAAAGAGAACAACCCAAAATACTAAAATTTATGGGATACATTGAGAAGAGTACTCGGAGAGAGATGTATAGCATTAAAAGAGAAGAAAGAGCTCAAATCAATAACCTAACTGAAACTTACACTAGAAAAAGAAGGGCAATCGAAACTCAAAGCTAGTAGAGGGAAAGAAACTCAGTAGATAAAGAAAATAGAAAATAGAAAGCAATATAGAGAAACAACTAAAAAATATTGTTTCTCTGAAAAGATCAACAAAATTCACTAATCTTAGTTAGACTAAGGACAAGTAGAGAAGACTCAAATTACTAAAATAAAATATGAAAGTGGGACATTACTACTTATCTTATAGAATGAAAAAGGATTGTAAGAAGTCACTGTGAACTGTACACCAACAAATTAGATAATCCAAATGAGGGGCGCCAGGGTAGCTCAGTCAGTTGAGTGTCTGACTCTCGAATTTGGCTTAGGTTATGACCCCAGGATTGTGGGATAGAGCTCCGTGCTAAGTGTGAAGCCTGCTTGGAATTCTCTCTCTCTTACCCTCTTCCCCTTTCCCCCACTCAAGCTCTTTCTCTTAAAAAAAAATTCTAATTATTTACACACACACACACACACACACACACACACACACACACACACTAACCTAAATTAGAATAACCTAAATGAAATGGATAAATTCCTAGAAACACAAAAACTACCAAAACTGACTGAAGAAGAAATATAAAATCTGAATAAGCCTCTAACAAGTAAAAAGATTGAACTAGTAATCAAAAAACTTTCCAACAAAGCCCAGGATCAGATGGTTTCACTTTTGAATTCTACCAAACACTTGGATAACTAATATCAATTATCCTCAAATTCATCTAAAATACAGATCAGGAAAGAACATTTCCTAACTCATTCTATGAGGCCAGCATTACCCCAATACCTGAGCCAAAGACGATATAAGAAAAGAAAAATATAGAGAGATATCTATTATGCATATAGATGCAAAAATTCTCAATAAAATAAATACTAGCAAACCAGCAGCATATTAAAAGGATCTTACACTATGACTAAGAGAGATTTTCCCAAGAAACCTAACAGTGGTTCAACTTACAAAAATCAATCAGGGTAATACGAATCCTAAATAAAATGAAGATTTAAAAAAACCACAAGATCTTAATTTATGGAGAAAAAACATTTGACAATTCCAACACCTTTCATGATAAAAGCACTCAACAAACTAGGATTAGAAGGGAACTTCCTCACCATGATAAAAGGCATTTATGAAATACTCACCACTAACATCATACCCAATGGTAAAAGACTGAAAGCCTTATCCCTTAGAGATCAGGAATAAGATGAGGATGCCCACTTTCACCATTTAAAAAAAATGTTTACTTATTTGAGAGAGAGAGAGCAAGCAGAGGAGGGGCAGAGAGAGAGAGAGAGAGAGAGAGAGAGAGAGAGAGAGAGAGAGAGAGAGAGAGAGAGAGAGGATCCAAAGAGGGCTCCGTGCTGACAGCAGAGAGCCAACACAGGGCTCAAACCCATGAACTGTGAGATCATGACATGAGCCAAAGTCGGATGTTTAACCGACTAAGCTACCCAGGTGCCTCAAACATTTCTATTCAACACTGTACTGGAAGTTCTCTAGCTAGAGCAATTAGGCAGGAAAAATAAATAAAAGCCATCTAAACTGGAAAGAAGGAGTAAAATGATTTCTATTCACAGATAATATGAATTATATTTGAACATCCTAAAGAATACACACACACACACACACACACACACACACACACACACACAATAAGAGCTAATAAATTCAGCAAAATTTCAAGATAAAACCTTAACAGGCAAAAATCAGTTATATTTCTATGCACTAGTGAAGAATAATCTGAAAAGGAAATTTAGAAAATATTTTCATTTATAATAGCACCAAAAAAGGATAAAATATCAAAGAATAAATGTAATGAAGAAAGACTTTCACAGTGAATACTATAAAACATTGAAAGAAATTTTAAAAGATGTAAATAAATGGAACGCATCACATGTTCTTGTATGGGAAGACTTAATATCATTAAACTGGCAATAATGCCCCAAATGAACTGAAGATTTGATGTGCTTCCTATCAAAATTTCAACAGCCTTTCTTGCAGAAATGGAATGGCCAACCCTGAAATTCATATAGAATTGTAAGGGGTCATGAATACCTGCAACTACTTTGAAGAAAAAGAACAAAGTTGGAGGACTCACAAATCTTGATTTCAAAACTTACTACAAAGCTACAGTAAGCAAACCAGTGTGATACTGGCCTAATGACAGACACACAGACAAATAGAATAGAGAGTACAGAAATAAACCCTCACCTATATGGTCAAATGAGTTCTTATAAGGGTGTCAAGACCATACAACAGGGAAAGGACATTTTCTTTTCAATGGACGGTGCTGGCAAAACTGGATTTCCACACACAAAAGGTGAATTTGGACCCTTACCTAACACTTTATACAAAAATTAACTAAAAATGGACCAAGAACTTAAAATAATATAATTCTTAGAAGAAAATACTAGAGAAAAGCATTACAACATTGGGTTTGGCAATGATTTCAAGGATATGACAACAAAGGCACAGGTTACGTAAGAAAAAACACACAAATTGCACTTCATGAAAACAAAAAGTTTGTGCATCAAAAGATATAATCCATAGAGTAAAAAAACAACCCACAGAATGGGAAAATATTTGCAAATTATATATCTGATATGAGATTAAGACCCAGAATATTTAAAGAACTAAAATCAACAAAATAACAAACAACCTGATTAAAAATGGGGAAAGAATTTGAAGAGCCATTTCCTAAAAGAAGATATGCAAATGGCCAAGAAGACATGAAAAGATGTTCAACATCACTAATCATCAGGGAAATGGAAATCCAAACTAGGAGACACCACCTCACACTTCTTAAGATAGCTATTATCAAAAAAACAGAAAATAGCAAGTGTTGGCAAGGATGTGGAGAAATTGGAACTTTTGTGTGCTGCTGGTATGAATGTAAAATGGTATAGCCACTGTGGAAAACTATATGGTGTTTCCTCAAAAATAAGAGATAAGTTCGGGGTGCGTGGGTGGCTCTGTCAGTTAAGCATCCAATTTCCACTTAGGTCATGATCTCACCATTGGTGAGTTTGAGCCCCGCATCAGGCTCTGTGCTGACAGCTCAGAGCCTGGAGCCTGCTTCGGATTCTGTGTCTCCCTCTCTTCTCTGACCCTCCTCCACTCACACTCTTTCTCTCAAAAATAAACATTAAAAATTTTTTAAAAAGAGAGAGAGAATTTCCATAGAATCCAGTAAATTCATTATGGGTATTCAGCCAAAAGAATGCGAAACAGTTCTTAAAGAAATATTTGTATACCCATCTTCATGGCAGCATTACTCACAAAAGCTAAAGCGTGGAAGTAACCCAAGTGTCTATCAACAGATAAATGAATAAACAAAACACAGTCTATGTATCTACAATGGAATACTATTCAACCCTTAAAAGGAACTACGCACTACGACATGGATAAACCTGGAAGACAGCAGGCTAGTTTACTTCCGTTACCTGGAAGTAAAACGAGCTAGTCATGAAAAGACAAATACTGTATGATTCTATTTATTTGAGGTACTTAGAGTGGTCAAAGTCATAAAAACAAAGTAGAATGGCGGTCGCCAGGGGCTGAGTGAGAGGAAATGGGTGGTTAGTGCTTAGTGGGGACAGAGTTTCAGTTTTACAAGATGAAGAGAGTTCTGGAGAGGGGCAGTGGTGATGGTTACATAACATTATGAAGGTATTTAACACCACTGAAATATACACTTAAATACGATCAGGGTGATACATTTTATGTTATGTGTATTTTACCACAACAGAAAATTTGAAAAAGAAATTATAAAACGATGCTTGACTTCACCGACAGTAAAATAAGTATGGAAGATGGCAGAGTAGGAGGACCCTAAGTTCACGTGTCTCATAAATTAGATAACAATTAGATAACACCCATATCTGTATAAATATCCCGAAAAACAACCCAAAGGCTGGCAGAATAGACTCTCTACAGCCAAATATAAAGAAGAGGCCACATCAAAGAGGACAGGAAGAGTGAAAACACAGTCAGGAACTAAATGGACCTGCAGGATTGTCCTGGGAGGGAGGGACACTGCAGGGGTGGAGAGGGGAAAGAAACAGACCCTCGCATCAGGCACCCCAGTCATGGGGAACCTGCAGAAGGAAGACAAATCTCCGTAACATTTGGCTCTGAAAACCAGAGGGGCCAAATTTTGTGAGTTCTTACAATCATTGGGGCTTAACAACTGGAACTTTGAAAATCAGTGGGATTTTTCAAAACTCTGGGAGGGCAATAGGAAATTGAGTTCCTGCCCTTAAACAGCACCAACAGCCCCACGGAGACACAGCAAAGAAGCAGCAGTCCGAATACCGCCTGAGATACATAGGAGGAAGATCAGTTTACTAATCTCAGAGCATGTGCTGAAGGGGAGGGGATCATTGGGAGACTTCTCCAGGAACAAAGGAGCTGGCAGGTGCCATTTCCCTCCTCTACCTCCCTGGCCTAGACACACAGACACCTGCAATGGCAGGGTACACAGAACACACAGAGGAGACACCCCTAAAGTGCCAGTTCTGGCGAATGGGGGACACTGCATGCAGGGCACTCCAGGACCCCTTTTTCATAAGCTCACTACTTTCAAGAGCAGGAGACATAGCTGACTTTCCTAACACACTGTAACAGATACAGAGTTAGACAAAATGAAGAGATGGAGGAATATGTCCCAATGAAAGAACAGGACAAAATTACAGCAAGAGACCTAAATGAAATGGAGATAAGTAATACACCTGATAAAAAATTTAAAGTAATCACCTACAAGATACTAATTTCAGACCAAAAGAAATATAGAGATTAAAATTGAAGGGATAGAGAAGAATTTATCATGCAAAAGGAAGTGAAAAGAAAGTTAGGGTAGCAATACTTATACCAGACAATGTAGACTTTAAAACAAAGACTGTAACAAGAGACCAAAAAGGACACTATATAATTAATCATAAAGGGAAAAATTCAACAAGAAGATATCACTGTAAATATTTATTCACCAACATGGGAGCACCCAAATACATAAAGCAGCTAATAACAAATATACAGGAAGTAATCAATAGTAATACAATAATCGTAAGGGATTTTAACAGCCCATTTATGTCAACGAACAGGTCATCCACGTGGAAAACCAACAAGGAAACAGTGGATTTGAATGACACACTAGACCAGATGGATCTAACAGAAATATTCAGAACATTTCATCCTAAAACGGCAGAAAATACATTCTTTTCAAGTGCACATGGAACATTCTCCAGAACAGATTACATATTAGGCCACAAAACAAGTCTCAACAAATAAGAAATACTGAAACCATTACCATGCATCGCTTCAGACCACAACACTGTAAAACTCGAAACCAACCACAAGAAAAAATCTGGAAAGGCCACAAATATGTGAAGGTTAAATAACATGCAATAAACAATGAATGGGTCAACTAAGAAATCAAAAAGGACATGAAAAAATACATGGAAACAAATGAAAAGGAAAACACAATTGTACAAAATCTGGGATGCCGCAAAAGTAGCTCTAAGAAGAAAGTATATAGCAATACAAGCCTACCTTGAGAAGCAAGAAAAATCTCAAGTAAACGACCTAAACTTACACCTAAAGGAGGAGTAAGAGAAGAACAAAGAAAATCCAAGCCAGTAGAAGGAAAGAAATTATAAAGATAGGGCAGAAATAAACAAAACAGAAACTAGAAAAACAATAAAACAGATCAATGAAAGCAGGTTCTTTGAAAAGATCAACTTCATAAATCTTCAGCCAGATTCATCAAAACAGAACAAAAAAACAGAGAATGAGAGGACTCAAGTAGATAAAATCAGAAATGAAAGAGGAAAAATAACAACCAACACCACAGAAATACGAAGGATTAAAAGAGAATATTATGAAAAACTATACGCCAACCAATTGGACAGCCTAGAAGAAATAGATAACTTCATAGAAACATATAGCTCCCAAAACTGAATCAGAAAGACAGAAAATTTGAATAGACCAATTATGGAAAAAAATTGAATCAGTAATCAAAAAGCTCCCATCAGGGGCATCTGGGTGGCTCAGTCGGTTAAGCGTCTGACTCTTGATTTCAGCTCAGGTCATGATCTCATGGTTCTTGGGATTGAGCCTTGTATCGGGTTCTGCACTGACAGTCTGGAGCCTGCTTGGGACTCTCTCTCCCTCTGCCCCTCCTCCATACATATGTGCACAACTTCACGTGCTCCCCCTCTCTCAAAATAAACAAATATTAAAAAAAATAAAAAAAGCTCCCAGAAAACAAAAGTCCAGGACCAGATGGATTCACAGGTGTATTCTACCAAACATTTAAAGAAGAAAAACTACAAGGAAAGCTGTTCCAAATTTATTCTAGGAGGTCAGCATAATCCTGACACCAAAATAAGATAAAGACATTACCAAAAAAAAAAAAGAACTATGGGCCAGTATCTCTGATAAACATAGATGCAAAATCCTCAACAAAATATTAACAAACTGAATCCAACAATACATTAAAAAATCATTCACCACAAGAAAGTGGTATTGTGGGATACGAGGATGGTTCAATATTCACAAGTCAGTCAACATGATGCATCACATCAATAAGAGAAAGGATAAAACCATCCGATCGTTTCAATAGATGCAGAAAAAAACATTTGACAAACTACAACATCCATCCATGAAAAAAATCCTCAACAAAGTAGGTTTAGAGGAGCATACCTCGACATAACAAAGACCATATATGAACAACCCACTGCAAACATCATACTCGATGGGGAAAAACTGACAGCTTTCCCCCTGAGGTCAGAAACAGGATGAGTATGTCCACTCTCACCACTTCTATTCAACACAGTACTAGAAGACAACGAAAAGAAATGAGGGGCATACAAATTGGTAAGCAAGAAGTAAGACTTCCACTATTTGCAGATGGCATGATGCTATATACAGAAAACCCTAAAGACTCCACCAAAAAAAACGACTAGAATTAATACATGAATTCAGTGAGGTCTCAGGATACAAAATCAACATACAGAAATCCACTGCATTTCTATACACTACTAATGAAATATAGAGAGAAATGAAGAAAACAATCCTATTTACAATTGCACTGAAATAATAAAATACCTAATAATAAATTTAGCCAAGAAACACTTGTACTCTGAAAACTGATGCAAGAAATTGAAGCCAATACAAAAAAAAAGTGAAAAGATATTCCATGCTCATGGATTGCAAGAACACATATTGTTAAAATGTCCATCCTTCTCAAAGCAATGTACACATTTAATGCAATCTCTATCAAAATGTCAACAGCATTTTCACAGAACTAGAATAAATAATCCTAAAATTTGTATGGAACCACAAAAGACCCCAAATAGCCAAAGTAATCTTAAAAAAAAAACCAAAACCAAAACCAAAACCAAAACCAAAACCAAAACCAAAAACGGAGGTATCACAATTCCAGACTTCAAGATAGATTACAAAGCTGCAATAATCAAAACGGTATGGCACTGGCACAAAAAAAGACACATAGATCAATGGAACAGATTAAAGAGCCTACAAATAAAAGCACAATTATACAGTCAATTAATCTTCAACAAAGGAGGCAAGATTATGCAATGGGAAAAAGACAGTCTCTTCAACAAATGATGTTGGAAAACTGGACAGCTACGTGCAAAAGAGTGAAACTGGACCACTTCTTACACTATACACAAAAATAAACTCAAAGTGGATTAAATATGACACCTGAGACCATAAAAATCCTAGAAGGGAGAACACGCAGTAATTCTCTGACACTGGCCATAACAACATTTTTCTAGATGTGTCTCCCAAGACATGGGAAAGCAAAGCAAAAATACACTATAGGGATTACACCAAAATAAAAAAGCGTTTGCACAGCCAAGGAACAATCAACGAAACTAAAAGACAACCTACTGAATGGGAGGAGATATTCGTAAACGACATATCTAATAAAGGGTTAATATCCAAACTCCATAAAACTCAACACCCAAAAAACAAACAATTCATTAAAAACTGGGCAGAAGACAAGGACATTTTTCCAAAGAGGACATGCAGATGGCCGGCACATGAAAAGATGCTCAACATCACTCATCATCGGAGAAACGCAAATCAAAACTACAATGAAATATCACCTCACCCCTATCAGAATGGCTAAAATAAAAAACACAAGGAACTACAAATGTTGGCAAGAGGGTGGAGAAAAAGGAATGTTTGTGCACTGTTGGGGGGAATACAAGCTGGTGCCGTCACTGTGGAAAATACTGTGGGGATTCCTCCAAAAACTAAAAAAGAACTACATGATCCAATAATTCTACTTTGGTATTTACCCAAAGAATACAAAAACCCTGATTGGAAAAGGTATATGCACTCCTTTTTTCCTGCCGCTTATTCACAACAGCCAAATTACGAAAGCAGTCCGAGTGTCCCTCACTAGTGAATGGATAAAGATGCGGTATATATACACTGGAATATTAATCATCCATAAAAAAAAAAAGAATGAAATCTTGCCATTTACAACGATATGGGTGGACCTAGAGAGTATCATGCTAAGTGAAATAAGTTAGTCAGAGAAAGACAAACGCCATATGATTTCACTCGTATGTGGGGTTTAGAAACAAACAAATGAACAAAGAAAAAAAGACAAACCAAAAAACAGACTCCTGACTAGAGAGAACAAATAGATGGTTACCAGAAGGGAGGTGTGTGGGGGATGGGTGAGATAGGTGATGGGGATTAAAAGTACACTTATCAAAAAAAAAAAAAAAGAAAGAAAAAAAAAGTACACTTATCACGGGGCGCCCGGGTGGCTCAGTGGGGTAAGTGTTCAACTTCAGCTCAGGTCATGATCTCGCAGTTCGTGAGTTTGTGCCCCGCGTCGGGCTCTGTGCTGACAGCTCGGAGCCTGGAGCCTGCTTCAGATTCTGTGTGTGTCTCTCTCTCTGCCTCTCTACTGCTCTCTCTCTCTCTCAATAAATAAACATTAAAAATTTTTTTAAAGAAAGAGTACACTTATCACAAAGAGCACTGAGTAGTGTATAGAATTGTTGAATCACTGGGTGCCAGGCTAGCTCAGTCAAGCATCTGACTCTTGATTTCAACTCAGGTCATGCTCACGATCATGGAATTGAGCCCCCTGCATAGGACTCCTCGCTGCCAGCACGGAGCCTGCTTGGGATTCTCTCTCTCTCTGCCCCTTCCTCCCCCGCTTGCATGTGTACTCTCTCTCTCAAAATAAATAAACATTTTTTTTAAAAAAGAAGTATTGAATCACTATATTGTAACCCTGAAAGTAATTTAATGCTGTATGTTAACTCTACTGGAATTAAAAAAAAAATTAAAGATAAATATGAATTAAAACTATACTAAGGTAATGTATTCTCCTGATGAGAATATATTGGTATTACCCTTATGGAGATTAATTTGGATTATCTCTTAAACTTATAACAGCACATGACCCTTGGCCCAGCAATTTCATCTTTAGCAATTTATTTACAGATATATTTGTGCAAATGTGAAATGATGCATATATGAGGTTGTTGCCTTGCACATGGGTTAGAGCAGGAATAGAGGACTGGGCAGATCAAACATGGCACGCCTATATAATGGATATTATGGAGCCAAAAGAAAAAGGCCTCAAGCGATTTATAGGACAATTTCTAAGATATATCGTTAAGTGAAAAAGGCAGAGTTTCAGAACAGCATTTTTAACATGATATTTTTGAAGAAGAAAGAAGAGAAAAGAAAGAAGAAAGAAAAGTGGAAGCGGTGGCGGAAGCAGCAGCAACAGAAGAAGTAAAATATATTCGCGTTTGCTTGTACGGGCATTAAGAATCTCTGGTTGGGCTCTCCCAGTGGGAGCACCACCAGGTCAGAAGGGAAGAGGATCACGCGGCTCGATATTTACTTCTCCGGTTCCTTCCCTGTGGCGTCACAGTCCTCTCAACCACAGGTCAGTGTTCCTATCAGAAGGTCCTCCCCGTTGCTCTCTCTGTCCAGGTTTTAGTCATTTGTCTCGCAGATTAAATCCAAACTCCGCAGCCTGGTCTCATCGACTGTTCCCCTTCCCACTCTGACTTGAGTTTACTCCTCAGACAGGCGCACACATTTGGAACACTCCCCTTCCTCCTCCTGCCAGCCCTGGCCTCTGCAGTGCTGAAAGCCTGGCACTTAAGTCCCCCGTGCCTAGCAGTCCCTCCCTTCAGTTCCTGACCAGAGTTGGGCTGCCTGCTTTTCAAGACAGGACAGTTGTTGGAGTAGCAGAAACTGCCTCTCCTGCTCAGTGCTCTGCGGCTCAGCAATCCGTCTACGGCTCCTGAGACTGGAAGAAAGGTTAGGAAAGGGGGCTTTGACAGGTTCTGCTCACCTTTGCTCACTATTATCCCTGGAGAGGGAGGACTGTCTTCCGGCTTCCCGCATAAACCCTGCTCCCCTTGCTGCCATGTTGCCCGCTGCCTGAGGAAACCTAGTCCAGGCATACGGTAGGGCAGGACTGGTGCACTAGACAAACAGATTTGTTAGTTCCTTCCTCGCTTCCCACAATGTTTCTGAGGGGCCTGAAAATACAGAAGTACGCTACTCTAAGTTATTACAGCACTTACAGCCTAAACAGCACTTCTGCAAATCTAACAGACATTGCCCTTCACAGGAACTTAGAAGAGCATACAGGGAGAGGGTAGACGGGGCAGGGATTATTAGACCCATTTGACAAGTGAGGACACTGAGGTTTTGAGAGTTAGAGTTACTTAGACTGCAAAGTCCAAGAGGTATATAAACTTGGTTAATTCCTTTAACCCCAGGGTTTTAGGGATGTGTTCTACCACATGAGGACAGTGAGTTTTAAGATCAAAGGAGAAATGGACTCGGGGGTCCACTGAACAGTTCTGCGAAAATTTCTAACAGTGGCTCTGCCTAAGTCCTGAGTTTTCTCCATCTGGGCCAGGATCCCTGCTCACATAGATAGAAATGCATACTGAAAAGAGTATATTTGTAATTTGCACATTTATTCTCACCTAACTCCTCCTAAACCTACTTTGCCCTCACTCTTCCCCACCCAAGTTAATGACACCATCCTCATTCAGTTATTTAAGCCAACTACCTCGAAGTCATCCATAATACTTTTTTTCTCTTATTCCACATCTATCAGTTAGGTATTTGTTAACTCTACTTCTACAATATTACAAATATGTCTAATATTCTCCTGATTTCTACTACTACTGCTGACAGCACAATATCACTGTCATCTGGATTACTAAAATAGTCTCCTAACTACTGTGATTCCACTCTTTACATGCTAAAATAATTTTCTCACAAAGCAATAGAAATGTCCCCACTTCCAACAATGGCTGACCAAGGGGGTTTCCTTCCAAGAAAAACTTAACAAAAAATATGATTAAAAATTGTTTAACTGCATTTCATAAGTATGAACTTCTAAGGTTGGGATATGGAAAAAGAGAGAAAACAAGAAAGGCGAGCGTGACATATGGGACAGCTTTACCCCACAAGGCAAATTCTGATTCTGAAAGTGAAACCTGGGGATGACAGGCTGAGAAGGTGAGGAGACTCCTGGCATGTGCATTAGTTGTAGGGGGGCGGAATGGAAGTTCAGGGGCACCAAAGAAGATGCCCCTGAAAAAAATTCTGGCTTTTAGTTGAGGACCTGAGAAGCTATACCTAAAGAGTAAAAGTGAAACAGATATAGATAAGCCCTCACAAAGACTGACACACCACTTCAATTCTTGTCTGGATGAGGGTGATATGGACCTGGATAGTCAAGTTGATGGTTGAAAGCAAAGGTAAATCCTCTCTGAAGGAACATTACATTATTCAAAATCTCAAATTCTCTCTCTATTTTTCCATACACAATGTCTGGCATACACACAAAAATTAGATATATAAAGAGTCAAGGTTTAACTTAAAACTATGAGAAACAGATGTACAGGGATATAGATATTGCAGATATCTGACATAGATGTTAAATAGCCATGATTAATACATGTAAGAAAAAAGGAGACAAGATGAAGAATCTCATCAGAGAAAAGGCTCTAAAAGAATCAGCTGGAAATCCTAGAACTTAAAAATAGAATAAATGAAATCAAGAACTCAAGAGATACGTTTTATCAGCAGTTTAGATATATTTAAAGAGAGAATTACTAAATTGGAATGCAGGTCAGTAGAAAATACCTAGACTTGGCAGATGGCTTTTGAGGGGAATTTTACCAAACATTTAAAGAAGAGTTAATAATTATTCTTTTGAAGATGTTCCAAAAAATATAAATAGAAGGGAAACTTCCAAACTCATTCTATGAGGCCAGAATTACATTGATTCCAAAACCAGACAAAGACCTCACTGAAAAGGAGACCTACAGACCAATTTCCCTGATGAACATGGATGCGAAGTTTTTCAACAAGAAACTAGCAAACTGAATCCAACAATACATTAAAAGAATGATTCACCACGATCGGGTGGGGTTTATTCCTGGACTGTGGGGCTGGTTAAAATCAATCAATGTGACATATCACATTAATAAAAGAAAAAAGGATAAGAACCACATGATCCTTTAGATAGGTGCAGAAAAAGCATTTGACTAAATACAGCATCCTTTCTTGATAAAAACCTCAAGAAAGTAGGGATAGAGGGAACAAACCTCAAGGTCATAAAGGTCATATACAAAAGACTCATAGCTAATATCATCCTCAATGGGGAAAAACTGAGAGTTTTCCCCCTAAGGTCAGGAACACAACAGGGATGTCCACTCTCACCACTGTTGTTCAACATAGTTCAGGAAGTCCTAGTCCTCAGCAACCAGAAAACAAAAAGAAATAAAAGGCATCCAAATTGGCAAGGAAGAAGTCAATTTTCACTCTTCACAGATGACACGATACTCTAAGTGGAAAACCTGAAAGACTCCACCAAAAAGAAAAACCTGCTAGTACTGATACATGAATTCAGCAAAGTCACAGGATATAAAATCAATGCACAGAAATCAGTTTCATTCCTATACACCAATAATGAAGTAACAGAAAGATAAATCAAGGAACTGATCACATTTAAATTGCATCGAACCCATAAAGTACCTGGTAATAAACCTAACCAAAGAGGTAAAAGACTTGTATGGTGAAACTATAGAGAGCTTATGAAAGAAATGAAGAAGATACAAAGAAATGGAAAAACATTCCATGGTTCTGGATTGGAAGAAAAAATATTGCTAAAATGTTAAAATTTACTACCCAAATCAATCTACACATTCAATGCAATTCTTGTCAAAATAACACCAGCAGCACTAGAACAAACAATTCTAAAATTTGCACAGAACCACAAAAGACCCCAAATAGCCAAAGTATTGTTGAAAAAGAAACCAAACCTGGAGAGATCACAATTCTGGACTTCAAAGCTGTAATAATCAAGAGAGTATGGTCCTGGCACAGAAACAGACACAGAGATCAATGGAACAGGATAAGAACCCAGAAATGGACCCACAAATGTATGGCCGACTAATCTCTGACAAAGCAGGAAAGAATATCCAATGGAAAAAAGACAGTCTCCTCAGCAAATGGTGCTGAGAAAACTGGACAGCAACATGCCGAAGAATGAACCTGGATTGCTTTCTTACACTATAAACAAAAATAAACTCTAAATGGATGAAAGACCTAAATGTAAAAACCATCAAAATCCGAGAGGAGAAAACAGGCAGCAACCTTTTTGACCTTGGACACAGCAACATCTTACTAGACATTTATCCAGAGGCAAGGGAAACAAAAGCAAAAATGACCTCCTGGGACCTCATCAAGATAAAAGGATTCTGCGCAGCGAAGGAAACAGTCAATAAAACCAGAAGGCAACTGATGGAATGGAAGAAGGTACTTACAAATGACATTATCAGATAAAGGGTTAGTATCCAAAATCTATAAAGAACTTATCCAACTCAACACCCAAAAACAATCCACTGAAGAAATGGGCAAAAGACATGGACAGACACTTTTCCAAAGAAGACATCCAGATGGCTAACAGACACATGAAAAAATTCTCAATATCACCTATCATGAGGGAAATACAAATCAAAAACAACGAGATACCACCTCACAACTGTCAGAATGGCTAAAATGAACAAATCGGGAAAAAACAGATGTTGGTGAGGAAGCAGAAAAGGAAACACTTTTGCACTGCTGGTGGAATGCAACTTGGTGCAGCCACTCTGGAACACAGCACAGAGAGTCCTCAAAAAATGAAAAATATAACTACCAATGACCCAGCAATTGCACTACTAGGTATTTATCCAAAGGATGCAAAAATGCTGATTTGAAGGGGCACATGCACCCCAATGTTTATAGCAGCACTATCAACAATAGCCAAATTATGTAAAGAGCTGAAATGCCCAGTGTCTGATGAATGGGTAAAGAAGATGTGGTATATACACACAATGGAATATTACTCAGTGACCAAAAAGAATGAAATCTTGCCATTCGCAACAACATGGATGGAACTAAAGTGTATTGTGCTAAGTGAAATAAGTCAGGCAAAGAAAGAAAATAAATATATGATTTCATTCATGTGGAATTTAAGAAGCAAAACAGACAAACAGAGGGAAAGGGAAGGAAAAATAATATAAAAACAGACAGGGAGGCAAACCATAAGAGACTCTTAAATACGGAGAACAAACTGAGGGTTGCTGAAGGGGAGGTGGGTGGGAGAATGGGGTAAATGGGTGATAGGCATTAAGGAGGGCCCTTGTAGGGATGAGCACTGAGTGTTATATGTCAGTGATGAATCACTAAATTCTACTCCTGAAACCATTACTATACTATATATTAACTAGCTTGGATTTAAATAAAGTTAAAAAAATATAAAAGAAGAACATACCTAGACATAAGTATAGAAGGAAGAAAAGGATTTAAAATACAGAATAGGAAAAAATGCACCTCTCACATAGTGAAAAGGTGTAACGTGGAGTTCCGGGCTGAGAGGAGAGGGAAGAAAGAGGAAGAGAGAGGAAGAAAGAAGGGAAAGAGAGAAAAGGAAATAATGGCTGAGAATTTTCCAAAACCATTGAAAGCCACAGGTCAAGAAGCACTACACACAAGATGACTACAATAAAAATTGCATCTTGGCACGTCATGGAAAACGTGCTAACTAAAAAATTAGGCCACTAATGAAAGATAGAGAGAAAAAAAGAGAAAAAAGACACACTACCTTCAACAATAAGCCACAGTAAGACTGGGAGCTGACTTATTAATAGAAATGATAAAAGTTATAAGAGAGACACCTTTAAAGTGATGAAAGAAATCGACAATCACAAGATTATCATTCAAATTGGAAAGTGAAATAAGACATATTAAGGCGAAAAACAAAAACAAAAGAAAAAAAATAAGGCAAGAGCAAACATACTAAAGGATTCTAAAGGTAGTTCTTTAGGCAGAAGGAAAATCATCCTAAGTGCATACATGAAGAAAAAAGAAAAAAGACACATATAAGTGTAAAAGGAGGTGTCACGATATATTCTATAGTCATTTAAAATATCACAAGAGGATATTTTGAATAACTTTACTGCGATATATTTAAGCATTTAAATGAAATGGATAAATTCCTAGGAAAATCTAACTTAACAAAACACACACACACACACACACACACACACACACACACACACACAGAAAGCCTGATACTCCTATATCTATTAAAAATAAAAGTTTTACTTGAAACTTCCACTGAAAGAAAATTCCAGGGCAGATGGCTTTACTGGGAAACTCTATCAAAGATTTAAGGAAGAAATAACTCAAGTGTACAACAGCAGATAAGAGAAAAATAAGAAATTCCTTCCAGATTATTTTAAGAAACCAGACTGACCAGAACATGACGAGAAAGGAAAAATTATTGGCCGATCTCTCTCATAAACGCAAGTACCAAAATCCTAGATAAAACATTAGCAAGCCAAATCTAGCAGTATACATAAAGGGGATACAGTATATCAAAGTCAAGATAGATTTGTGTTACAACACAAGATTAGTTGAACACTTTAAATGCAATCAATAAAATTTACCACAATAATAGAACAAAGGGAAAAAGCACATGCTCAATTTCAACAGATGCAGAAAAGGTATTTGATGAAATTAAATACTGACTCGTGACAAAAAAAAATTCTTAGCAAACTAGAAAAAAAGATAAATTTTTAATCTAATAAAGAGTTTCTATAAAAAATGTATAGCATAATAGAATAAAATACTGAAAAATTTTCCTCTGAGAATGAACCAAAAATATGTATCATTACCACTTATTTTTTAAATATAATTTATTGTCAAGTTGGCTAATATATAGTATATACAGTGTGCTCTTGGTTTTGGGGGTAGATTCCCGTGATTTATCACTTACATACCACCTCCAGTGCTCATACCAACAAGTGCCTTCTCCTCAATGCCCATCACCCATTTTCCCCTCTCCCCCTCCCCCTCAATCCTCAGCTTGTTCTCTGTATTTCAGAGTCTCTTGTGGTTTGCCTTCTTTCCTCTCTATGTAACTACTTTTGAAAATTGTCTTAGAAGATCTAACTAGTGCAGTTAGGCAATAAAAGAAATAGAAATGCATAATATTTAGAAAAGGAGAATTTAGTCTTGCAGAGAACAAGTCTGTGTATGTTGGAGATCCAAAATAATCAGCTGATAAACTATTATTAAGCGAACTGAGCAAGATCAATGGGTAAAAAGCCAATATGTAGAATTCAATCGTGGCTGCCACTTTTTACTCAAATGGAGTAAGCACACTGCAATTACTTTCTCCCATTGACTACAATTCTAGAAAGAATATTTTAAAAACTACCTGGTGACTTTGAAAGATACATAATAGCAGGTAGATTGTGAGGGGAGGGGGCAGGGAGTCGAAACTTGAGGGACAATCAGTGTGTAGTGGTGAGTTTCCTGGTCTTTCTCTTCCTTCTTATATACCCCTGCTTGGCCTTGAGGGTGAACAGAAACTGGAGAAGTGAACAATGGAACTGGTTAATAAAATCCTCGAGGAGAGACCTCCTTTCTATCTGAGAAAGAAGAAAAGAGATCCCTGTAATTCTGGGAGTGTGAATAGAATTCTCTCGTTGTGTCTTCCTTTTCCTCTCCTGGCTCTTCCTCGAGGCCACTTTCAGCAGCAGAACTGCACTGATAATGGCAGTGGCAGCAATGGCACGGGCCCAGTACATACGGAGGAATGACACTTTTAAATGACTATGGGTTTCTCGTCAGAAACTAGAGATATCATGAAACAGGAGAACAACATTTTTAAGGTACTGAAAGAAGAACACTATAAATATCTGAGTAAGTCTACTTAGAATCGTACTGACCCACAATTTTATACCCAGTGAAAATATCCTTCAGGAATTAAGGCAAAATGAGGACATGATCGAGTGAGGGAACATTAAAAAAATTTATCACCAACAGAGTTGCTCTGAAACAAATGCTAGAGGAAATTCATCAGGCTGTAAGGGAATGATCTCAGAGGGAAACTCAGAACTTCAGAAATTAAAGAAAGGTAACAGAAATTATAAATATCTGAGTAAATATAATAAACCATATATTTTTCTTGAGTTCTTTAAAATTTATGACCATTGAAAGCAAAGATTATAACATTGTTGAAGGGTTTCCATATATGTAGATGTAATACATCAACAACTATACTATAAAGGGGGAAGAATAAAAAGACTTATATAGTTGTAAAATTATTACACTTCCCTCAAAGTGGCAATATTAAATCTAAATAGACTGTTTACGGTAAGGTCATGTAGAATGTAAATCTAAGGCAAATACTAAAAAGGAAAATTTAAACAACAAAGACATATGCTAAAAGCCAATACGCAAATTAAAAGGGAATACTAAAAATATTCAAGCAATTCGAAACAAGGCAGGAGAGGAGAGAGGAACAAAAAAACAAAAACAAAACGAAACAAAAACAGGATATAAACAGGAAAGTAATAAAATAGTAGACTTATCTAACTATATCAATAATAACTAAATGTAAATGGTCTAAATACGCCAATAAAAAGCATCATATCGGATAAAAATACAAGACCTAACTATACGCTGTTTATAAGAAATATAGTTAAATATAAAGATATAGATATATTGAAAGTAACAGAATGGAGGGGTGCATGGCTGGCAGAGTCAGAAGACCATGTGACTCTTGATCTTTGGGTTGTGATTTTGAGCCCCACATGGTGGGTGTAGAGTTTACTTCAACAAACAAAAAAATAAAAAAAATTAACAATGGAAGACGTACTAAACAAGCACTAATCAAAAGAAATCTAAAGTGAGTATATTATTATTATACAAAGTAGACTTCAGAACAAGAAAAATTATCGGGTATGAAGAGGACATTACATAATGTTAAAAGAATCAAATGTGCTATACCTAACAACATAGGTCCAAGATTTATGAAGTAAAAATATGACAAAATTTGAAGATATTGAAAACATATATTGAAACACCCCAAAATGTCATAGTTTTTGCTGTCAACAGTCACAACACATTTGAAGGAATTTAAGTAAAATAAATCCACAATTATACTCTTGGAGACATAAACGTTCCGTTCTCAGTAACCAGTGGAACAAGAAGACAGAAAGTCAGGAAGGATACAGAAGAGCTAAACAACTCTATGACTGTGCCTCACTGACATTTGTCAGTGATCCTCTAATGAAAGATTTGCTGAAGACCCAACCCTTCAAGAGCAGAACACAATCCTTTTCAAGAGCACACGTAGCATTCACCAAGATAGACCATATTCGGGGATCATAAAACAAACTTTAACAAATGAAAAGAATAGAAATCATAAAAAATACGTTCTCAGACTGCACCAGAAATAAACTAAAAATCAATAACCAAAAGGTATCTAGAAAATCTCAAAGATTTGGAAATTAGAGATTGGATTTCTACATAACCCATGTGCCAAAGATGAAATCACAGGGAAATTAGGAAATATTTTAAATGAAATGAAATTAAAATCCATCGTTTCAAAATGTATGGAATGCAGGCAAAACAGTGTTTAGAAGGAAGTTTGTGGAATTAAATACTTACATATTAGAAAATAAGGCCTCAAACCAATAATTCAAGCTTACAATGTAGAAACTGTGAAAGGCAGCTTGCTTTCAATGCATTTAGCTGCCAGTTCTGTGTGTACCTCTCAATTTAAAAATAAACCCAGGGTGGGGGCCAATGAGGCGGAGACATAGGGGGACCCAGTCTTCCCAGTGTCTCTCAAACACAGAAGGACTGAAGCCCAAGGACTCTGAACCCCAAGAGTCTGGGAGGAAAGGAGACGGAGGCTACAAGGAAGAAAACGCAAAATCCAGGAAGCACCTAAATAAGTGTGTGAGTGCAAAATGGGGGAGATAAAATAGACCGGCAGAGGTACTCAGGGGACGAAGCCCCTTCTGCTGGAAAGACAAAGGGAAGAGAAAGAGCGGCTGGGGAAGTGTAGGACTGTATCCAGACAAAAGAAAAACCTGGGATGGGGATGAGAGGGAGCCTACCATCCGGTCTCTAACTGCAGGACTTTTGAAGAGAAGTCCTGTTTCTAATGGCAGAACTTTCTTTGAACTGGGGCCTGCAGAGCCAGACCACGTATCTGGGAGGTGCGGAGTCGCCTCCAGATTGGTGTTACACCAGGGACACAATATACACCAGGGAAACCAGGCGTAGCAGTCATGGTGAGTTCAAAACTCAGATAAGCGTGGGACACAGGGGACCGCGCAATGACAAATCCCAATGCACCTGCATCTCTGGCAGAGTGAGGATGAAAACAAAGGGGTGATTTGGGACTCCTGGTCCGTGAAGAAGGGACTGGGAGGATGCCATTTTTCTCCCCAAAACCAGCAAGGCAAGACCTCAGGGATTGGTCCGCCGGCCTCAGGGGAGGCAGGACTGTCTACACCAAACCACGACACTCCTCGCAAGAGAGATGCTTTTCCATGGGAGTTGGATAGACGCTGGGAAACAAGCACTGCGGCATTGCCTGGATGGACTCCAGGTCAATTCTTGTTATTTAGATATATTCTCTCTTTCCTCCTTCTTCTCTCTACCCTCCCCTGGGTTGGTTACTCTGGGTATTGGTTTGCTTAAACAGACATATTTAACCCATTCTCTCGATGCATGTTCTACACCTCCTTCTTTACTTTCCTCTCTCTCTCTCTGGAATAACCAGGCCACATAATTCATCCGGGTAACTTTATCTTCATTGCTTTTTCCTCACCTCCTTCCTTAGTCTCATTTCTCTGTCTCTGGATTAAGCCTTTCAGTCTCTCTACCTGGTGGAAGCTCATTTTCTCTTTCTCCCTGCACCTGTCATTACTCTCCTTGTATACATTCTTCCATCAGCACTGCACACACCCTGTTCTTTACTTGTAGTTGGTATTTCAGGTTTTATGCCTTCAGATTACCATTCATTATTCATTTTTCTGTTTTGGCCTGCTTGTCTGTTTTCCCTGTTTCCTGTTTATTTGTCTGTTTTCCTTTTCAGGGCTACCTCAAGGAGCAGACCAAGGCACACCTGGTAGAGGACAACCAAAGTCACAACAACAGAGCAAGTAAAACTCTTTACGAACACTTCCCAAAAGACCAGGCCCTGGACAGTGTATGAGCCCCCTTTAATACAGCAGTACTTGCAGAGGCAGAGCACATAACAAGCTCTTAAAACTTATAAGGGGCAGAAAACTAGCCAAAATGATGAAACAGAAAAGTTCTCCTTAAAAGAAATTCCAGAAAGTAGTGACAGCTAAAGAATTGATCAAAATAGATATAAGCAACATAACTGAACAAGAATATAGAATGATAGTCATAAAATTAATCGCTGGACTTAAAAAAAGTATAGAAGACACCATCACTGCAGAGATCAAGGACCTCGAAAATAGTCAGGATGAATTTAAAAACGCTATAAATAAGATGCAAAACAAATTGGAGGTGGCCAGAGCACGGATTGAAGAGGCAGAAGAGAAAATAGGTGAAATAGAAGATAAAATTATGGAAAAAGAAGAAGATGAGAAAAAAGAGAGATAATCTAATCCAAGAACAGGAAAGGAGAATTCGAGAGCTGAGCGATGCAATCAAATGGAACAACATCCATATCATAGGAATTCCAGAGGAAGAAGAGAGAGAGAAAGGAGCTGAAGGGGTACTTGAACAAACCATGGCTGAAAACTTCCCCAACCTTGGGAAGGAAACAGACGTTGAAATCCAAGAGGCACAGAGAACTCCCCTCAGACATAACTTGAATCGATCTTCTGTGTGACACATCATAGTGAAACTGGCAAAATACAAGGAAAAAGAGAGAATTCTTAAAGCAGCTAGGGATAAACGGGTCTTACCACACAAAGGTAGACACATAGGGGAAGTAGTAGACCTATCTACAGAAACTTGGCAGGCCAGAAAGGAATGGAAGGAAATCTTCAATGTGAAGAGCAGGAAAGATATACAGCCAATAATCCTTTATCTGGCCAGCCTGTCATTCAGAATGGAAGGAGAGATAAAGGTTTTCCCAAACAAACAAAATCTGAAGGAATTCATCACCAATAAACCAGCCCTACAAGAGATCCTGAGGGGGACTCTATGAAGGAAATGTTGCAAGGAACACAAAGTACCAGAGACATCACTATAAGCATGAAACCTACAGATAACACAAGGACTCTAAACCCATATTTTTCAATATTAACACTGAATGTAAATGGACTAAATGCTCCAATCAAAAGACATAGGGTATCAGAATGAATTAAAAAACAAAACCCAACTATTGGCTGTCTACAAGAGACTCATTTTAGACCTGAAGACACCTTCAGATTGGAAGTGAGGGGATGGAGAACTATCTACCATGCTACTGGAAGTCAAAAGAAAGCTGTAGTAGCCATACTTATATCAGACAAACAAGACTTTAAAGTAAAAGCTGTAACAAGAGATGAAGAAGGGTATTATATAATAATCACAGAGACTATACATCAGGAAGAGCTAACAATTATAAATGTCTATGCACCAAATTCGAGGGCACCCAAACTTGTAGAACAATTAATTATAAACATAAGCAATCTTATTGATAAAAATGTGCTAATTGCAGGGGACTTTAATATTCCACTTACAGCAATGGATAGATCAACTAGACAGAGAATCACTAAAGAAACCATGGCCCTGAATGACACATTGGACCAGATGGTCTTGACAGATATATTTAGAACTCTATACTCAGAAGTAATGGAATTCACTTTCTTCTCAAATGCACATGATACATTCTCCAAGACAGATCACATACTGGAACACAAAGAAGCCCTTATTAAATATAAAATAATTGAGATCATACCATGCATTTTCAGATCACAGTGCTATGAAACTTGAAATCAACCACAGGAAAAAGTCTGGAAAACTCCCAAAAGCATGGAGGCTAAAGAACATCTTACTAAAGAACGAATGGGGGGCGCCCGGGTGGCTCAGTCGGTTAAGTGGCTGACTTCGGCTCAGGTCATGATCTCGCAGTTTGTGAGTTCGAGCCCCGCGTCGGGCTCTGTGCTGACAGCTCAGAGCCTGGAACATCTTTCAGATTCCGTGTCTCCCTGTCTCTCTGCCCCTCCCCTGCTCATGCTCTGCTTCTTTCTGTCTCTCAATAATAAATTAAAATGTTAAAAAAAATTTTAAAAAAAAAGAATGAATGGGCCAACCAGGCAATTAGAGAAGGAAAAAATGTATGGAAACAAATGAAAATGAAAATACAATAATCCAAACCCTTTAGGATGCAGCAAAGGCAGTCCTAAGAGGAAAATATATTGCAATCCAAGCTTATCTCAAGAAATAAGAAATATCACTAATACAAAATCTAACAGCACACCTAAAGGAACTAGAAGCAGAACAGCAAAGACACCCCAAACCCAGCAGAAGAAGAGAAATAATAAAAATCATGGCAGAGATTAACAATCCAGAAACCCAAAAAACAGTAGAACAGATCAATGAAACCATGAGCTGGTTTTTTGAAAAAATAAACAAAATTGATAAACCTCTAACCCGCTTCTCAAAAAGAAAAGAGAGAAGATCCAAATAGAATCATGAATGAAAAGGGACTGATAACAACCAATCCTTTGGAAATAAAGCAATTATCAGAGAATACTATGAAAAATTATATGTCAACAAACTGGACAACCTGGAAGAAATGAACAAATTCCTAGACACTCACACACTACCAAAACTCAAACGGGAAGAAATAGAAAATTTGAACAGACCCATAACTAGTGAAGAAATTGAATCAGTTATCAAAAATCTCCCAACAAATAAGAGTCCTGGACCAGATGGCTTCCCTGGGAAATTCTACCAGACATTTAAATCAGAGTTAATACCTATCCTTGTCAAGCTGTTCCAAAAAATTGAGATGGAAATAAAACTTCCGGACTCATTCTATGAAGCCAGTGTCACTTTGATTCCTAAACCAGATAGAGACCCAGCAAAAAAAAGAAAACTACGGGCCAATATTCCTGATGAATATGGATGCAAAAATTCTCAACAAGATACTAGCAAATCAAATTCAACAGCATACCAAAAGAACTGTTCACCATGATCAAGTGGGATTCATTCCTGGGTTGCAGGGCTAGTTCAATATTCGCAAATCAATCAATGTGATACATGACATGAACAAAATAAAAGATAAGAACCATGTGATCCTGTCAGTAGATGCAGAAAAATCATTTGACAAAATACAGCACCCTTTCCTAATAAAAACTCTCGAGAAAGTCAGGATAGAAGGAATATACTTCAACATCATTAAAGCCATTTATGAAAAACCTACAACTAATATCATCCCCGGTGGGGAAAAACTGAGAGCTTTCCCCCTGAGATCAGGAACACGACAGGGATGTCCACTCTCACCACTGCTATTTAACATAGTTTTGGAGGTCCTAGAATCAGCAATCAGACAACAAAATGAAATAAAAGGCATCAGGATTGCCAAGGATGAAGCCAAACTTTCACTTTTCACAGACAACATGATACTCAATGTGGAAAACCCGACAGAATCCATCAAAACCTTCTAGAACTGATCCACAAATTCAGTAAATTAGCAGGGTACAAAATCAATGTACAGAAACTGGTCGCATTTTTATATACCAATAATGAAACAACAGAAAGAGCAATAAAGAAACTAATTCTATTCACAATTGCACCAAAAACCATAAAATACCTAGGAATAAACCTAACCAAAGATGTAAAAGATTTCTACACTGAAAACTATAAAAAAATTTATGAAGGAAATTGAAGAGGACACAAAGAAATGGAAAAACATCCCATGCTCATGGATTGGAAGAATAAATATTGTTAAAATGTCAATACTACCCAAAGCAATCTACACATTCAATGCAATCTCAATCAAATTGCACCAGCATTCTTCTCTAAGCTAGAGCAAACAATCCTAAAATTTATATGGAAGCACAAACGACCCCGAATAGCCAAAGTAATATTGAAGAAGAAAACCAAGGTGAGAGGCATCACAATCCCAGACTTTAGCCTCTACTACAAAGCTGCAATCATCAACACAGTATGGTATTGGCACAAAAACAGACACATAGACCAATGGAATAGAATAGAGAACCCAGAAATGGACCCTCAAACATATGGCCAACTAACCTGTGACAAAGCAGGAAAGAGTATCCAATGGAAAAAAAGACAGCCTTTTTAAAAAACGGTGCTGGGAGAACTGGACAGAAATATGCAGAAGAATGAAACTAGACCACTTTCTTATGCCATTCACAAAAATAAACTCAAAATGGATGAAGAACCTGAATGTGAGACAGGAAACCATCAAAACCCTAGAGGAGAAAGCAACAAAAAACCTTTTTGACCTCAGTTGCAGCAATTTCTTACTTGACATATCTCCAAAGGCAAGAGAATTAAAAACGAAAATGAACTATTGGGACCTCATCAAGATAAAAAGCTTCTGCACGGCAAAAGAAACAACCAACAAAACTAATAGCCAACCGATGGAATGGGAAAAGATAGTTGCGAACGACATATCAGATAAAAGGCTAGTATCAAAAACCTATAAAGAACTCACTAAACTCCGCACCCAAAAAACAAATAATCCAGTGAAGAAATGGGCAGAAGATATAAAGAGATACTTCTCCACAGAAGACATCCAGATGGCCAACAGACACATGAAACAATGCTCAACGTCACTCATCATCAAGGAAATACAAATCAAAATCACACTGAAATGCCACCTCACACCAGTCAGAGTGGCTAAAATGAACAAATCAGGAAATTATAGATGCTGGCGAGGATGTGCAGAAAGAGGCTCCCTCTTACGCTGTTGGTAGGAATGCAAACTGGTGCAGCCACTCTGGAAAAGTGTGGAGGTTCCTCAAAAAAAAAAAAAAAAAAAAAAGGAAGTAGAACTACCCTATGACCCAGCAATAGCACTGCTAGGAATTTACCCAAGAGATAACAGGAGTGCTGATGCATAGGGGCATATGTACCGCAATGTTTATAGCAGGACTTTCGACAATAGCCAAATCATGGAAAGAGACTAAGTGTCCATCAACCAACAAATGGATAAATAAGATGTGGTATATATATACAATGGAATAGTACGTAGCAATGAGAAAGAATGAAATCTAGCCATTTGTAACAACGTGGATGGAACTGGAGGGTATTATGGTCAGTGAAATAAGTCAGTCAGAGAAAGACAGATACCATATGTTTTCATGCACAGGTGGATTTTGAGAGACTTAGAAGACCATACAGGAAGGGAAGAGGGGGAAAAAAGTCACAGAGAGGGAGGGAGGCAAAACATAAGAGACTCTTAAATACTAAGAACAAACTAAGGGTTGACGGGGGGTGTGGGAGAGGGGAGAGTGGGTGATGGGCAATGAGGAGGGCACTTGTTGGGATGAGCACTGGGTGTGTGTGGAAATCAATTTGACAATAAATTATATTAAAAAAAGAAACTGTAAAAAGCAAATTAAACACAAAACAAGCAGAAGGAAGATAAAAATAAATAACAGAAATAATGGGATTGAAAACAGAATAACAATGGAGAAAAATCAATGAAATTAAAAGCTGATTCTTTGAAAAGATTATAAAATTTAACAAAACTACAGCCAAACAGACTAAGATAAGAAAGAGAAGACCCAAATAAGCATCAGAAATGAGAGAAGGGATCTCACTACAGACCTTACAGACATTAAGAAGATGATAAGGGAATATTTATCAATAATTCTATGCATATAAATTCAATAAATTAGATGAAATGGGTCAATTCCTTTAAGGACACAAACTACCAAAATTCACTCAAGAAAAACAGATGACCAGAATAGCCCTGTATTTATTAAATTTGTTTTAAAGAGTTTTCTAACAAAGAAAATGGGAGGCAACATGGTTTCACTGGTGAATTAGAGAAAAAAAAAAATTCAACACAATAGAAGAGGTAGGAAAACTTCCCAACTCATTTTAGTAGGCCGGCATTACTCTGATGAACCAGACAGAAACATTACAAGAAAACTACAGACCAATAACCTCATGACTATAGATGTAAAACTTCACCCCGAAATATTAGTAAATTGAATCCAGCAAAAGAGAAAAATAATGATACCTTATGACACAGTAGAGTTTATCCCAGGAATGCAAGGCTGGCTCAACACTTGAAACCAACATAATCCACCATATTAAGAAAATGAAAAGAAACCCACACATATATGGCCAATTGGTTTTTTACACAAGTACCAAGGCGACTTAACACAGAAGAGGACATCTTTTCAAAAAATGGCACGGGAACAACTGCATATCCATATGCAAAATAAATAAACTTCAACCCATGCTTTGTATCTTAAACAAAAATTAATTCTCATTAGACCATAGGCCTAAATATAAAAGATAAAACTATAAAACTTTGAAGAAAAACTTTGTGACATTGTGTTAGGCCAGGTTTTCTCACTCATCACTACTGACATTTTAGACTGCATAATTCTTTCTTGCATGTGGTGGGGCAGGTCTTTTTGTGCATTGTAGGATATTTAACAGCATGTCTGACCCTCTACTCACTAGATACCAGTGGCAATCCCTCCCACATTGTAACAGTTAAAAAATATTTCCGGGGTGTGTGGGTGACTCAACCAGTTAAGCATCTGACTCTTGATTTCAGCTCAGGTCATGATCTCACAGCTGGTAGGATTGAAACCGTGTTGAGCTCCATGCTGTCAATGCAGGATTCTCTTTCTATCTGCGCCTCCCCTGCTCACTCATGTGTGTGCACATGCATGTGCGTGCATGCTCTCCCTCAAAATAAATAAATAAATAAATAAATAAATAAATAAATAAATAAATAAATAAATAAATGTCTCAAAATATGGCTGGGGCTCAGAATCATCTCTGGTTGAGAACCACTGGGTTAAGCAAAGAGATTTTAGACATGACACCAAAAGCACAATCCGGGAAAGAAAAAATAAATAAATTAGACTACATCAAAATAAATTTGCTCACACACCAAAAAAAAAAAGTTAAGAGAATGACAAGCCACAGACTGGGAGACATATTTTAAGTCATGTTTCCGATAAAGGACTTATATCCAGAATAAAGCCCTCTCAAAACTCGACAGTACAAATAGCCCAATTTAAAAATGTGCAAAAGATCTGAACAGACATTACCAAATAATCATAAGCAAACCCATGGAAAGATGCTCAACATCATAAGTTATTAGAGAAATGCAAATTAAAACAATAATGAGATATCACTGCACATCTATTAGAATGGGTAAAGTATTTTTTAAAAGTTGATGATACCAATTACTGACAAAGGTTTGGAGCAACTGGAATCCTCATACATTGCTGAGGGTAATGTGTAATGGTACAGCTACTTGGGAAGGCAGTTTGGCAGTTTCTTAGAGGGTTAAACATAGATTTACATACAACCCAGCAATCTAGCTCTTAGGTATTTACCTAAGTAAACTGAAAGCCCATGCTCACATAAAGTTCTTGGGTGTTTACGGCAATTTTATTCATAATCACCAAAAACTGAAAATATTCTAAATGTCTTCTAATAGGTAAATAGAAAAATAATTTTTTTGCCCATCCATGCCATGTAATACATGCACAAAAGAGTTAACTTAGAAGGCTGCTATCTTTAGAAGGACCTGCTTACAAGGTTGGCCCTTTGCTGGTGTCTAGAAATCTGGCACTTGAACCATTTCCTACACTGTGCCCACACTGTCAACAATGTGATTTATTTTGAACACCTGCTCTCCTTCTAGCAGTCTGGAATTTTGATACTTGCTAGGCAGAGAGTGTCTATGTGACCATGCTCAATAAAAACCTTGGGTTCTGAGTCTTTCATGGGCATCCTTGAGCAGAGATATTGCGTACATTACTACATTTTCCCATTTGTCCCTGCTAGAGAAAGGAGCATGCTTGGTGCATCCCCTCACAGGAGGGAGAGAGCATAAAGAAGTCTGTGTGTGGATTTACCCAGATTCTACCTGGGTCTTTTACCCTTGCTGATTCTCTCGTGTATCCTTTCACATTATATAATAAACCTTACACATGAATGCTCCTATATGCTGAATACCAGGAGTTCTGGTAAATCTCTCAATGTGGGAATAGTGTTGGGGCGCTCTGAAATAGAATACTACTCAGCAATAAAAATAAATGAACTGTTGATACATGCAACAACATGGATAAATTTTCCATGCATTATGCTGAGTGAAAGAAGCTAGATGCAAAAGGCCATACACAGTATAATTCCTTTTATATAACATTTTAGAAAACACAAAACTATAGCTTCAAAGAACAGGTCAGTGGTTGTTAGGGATTAAGAGTGAGTGAAGAGTTTGACTACAGAGGCACAACATGAGAGAATTTGTGTTGGGGGGGTAGGAGGTGATAAAACTGTTCTGTTGTTCTATGTCTTGGCTATGGTGGCAGTTATACAACTCTATGCATTTGTCAAAACTCACAGACTTATATGCCAAAAAGGGTAAAGTTTACTATAAGTAAATTAAAAATAAATTTAAACTGTGATATAATCAACTGTCTTTCTATAACCAGCAACGAATTAAAAAATTAGGAGCACCTGGGTGGCTCAGTCGGTTGAGCATCCAACTTCGGCTCAGGTCATGATCTTGCATGTCTGCGAGTTCGAGCCCCACGTCAGGCTCTGTGCTGACAGCTCAGAGCCTGGAGCCTGCTTTGGATTCTGTGTCTCCCTCTCTCTTTGCCCCTCTCCTACTCATGCTCTGTCTCTCTCTGTCTCAAAAATAAATAAATATTAAAAAAAAATTAAAAAAAATTAAATTAGAGGTGCCTGGGTGGCTCAGTCGGTTAAGCGGCCGACTTCAACTCAGGTCATGATCTCACAGTCTGTGAGTTCGAGCCCCGCGTTGGGCTCTGTACTGATGGCTCAGAGCCTGGAGCCTGCTTCAGATTCTGTATCTCCCTCTCTCTCCGCCCTTCCCATGCTCATGCTCTGTCTCTATGTCTCTCAAAAATAAAATAAAAACGTTAAAAAAAAATTTAAAAAAACATTAAATTAAAAACAATTTATAATAGCAACAAAAACTATTAAAAACACAAAAACAGACCTAATGAAAGACACATAAGACCTCTATGTTGAAAACTACAGACTAGAGAGAGATTAGGGAAGACATAAATAAATAAAAAGCTATACCATATTCATGGATTGAAACACTCCAATATTACAAAGACATTAACAATCCAGTTGAAATCCCTTTAAGCCAAAAAGGTGATTCTAAACCTATATGGGAATGTAAAGGGCAAATAACAGCAAAACAATTTAGAACAACAAACTGTGAGTATGTGCTCTGCTGTATATCAATACTTATTATAAAGCTATAGCAATTAATTAGACAGTTCGGTATTGGTAAAAGATTGGACAAATAGGAAACAAAATAGGGAGTCCAGAAAATGTCCTCTGATTTATACACATAGAGCCTCTTAATTTCTGACAAAATTTGCACCAAAAAAACCTTAGGGAAGTGACAATCTTTTCAAAAGGAGATGTTGGATTGGTAAGATAGATACAGATATAGATGGAAAAAAATGAAAACTTGGCTCCTATTTCACACCATAGAAATTTCCAGGTGGAAGTCAGACATAATGTAAAAGTTACTAGGAAAGTTACTTTGTAGAATACTGTCATGTTCTCTGAATAGGAAAGTTCTTGAATAGGATATAAAAAGCTAATCATAAAGAAAAATATTGAAAATTGGACATTAAAACTGCCAACTTCTGTTCCTCAATAGACACCATTACCAGAGTAAACCTAAGATCATCTGCAAAGTGTATAATGGACAAAAGTCTTGTACCCACAACAAAGAACTCCAAATATAAACCAAGGAAACGCAAATGACTAGTACAAAACTGGACGAGAGAGCTAAACAGGCACTCTACAAAGGAGAATATCCAAAATGGCCAACGAACAATCAAAGAGGCACTCAACCTCGACAGTCACCAGGGAAATGGCAAGCATTAGTGAGGATGGGGAGCAACTGGAGCTCCTACTGCTGCTGATGGGAGGGACACTCGATACCACCACTCCAGAACATGGACAGTCCCTGCTAGAAGTGGGACATGTACCTTCCCTAGGACAGGAATCTCAAATCTAGGCATATACCAACAATAATTAAGGACGTATGTTAATACCACCACAGTCTGTCGTTCCCAAAACTGTGAACAACCACATATCCACGAACATTAGAAACCATAATTTGTAGTGTATTCAAACAATAGGTTATCATACAGCAATGCGAAACTCTGCTACACGCAACTCATAATTATAATGTTGAGCAAAAGAGGCCAGATGCCAGTTATACACCGAATACTGTAGTTCCATTACAATAAAGAACACAAACACTCTACAAAACTAGAACGCTTCCCGTTGGGGAGGAAGCCGTGGAGGGGACAACCGTGTATTTCTAAGGAGCTGGTAATGTTCTATTTCTTGATTTGATTATAGGGTATGTTCACTTTGTGATATGCACTGAGCTATATATACTTAGGATTTGTTCATTTTTCTGTATTTTTATAGTAGAGAAAATATATATTAATTGATGTTAATAAAATTAAAATAGAAAAATATCAAAGATATATATTTTATCTATTTTTTAAACTTTAAAAAAAAAACTATAAATCTTATGGTGTCACTTCCTGTCTTAAAGTGATGGAATGGTTTCCTAGGACAGCAACAAGGTCACCTGATCTGGCTCCTGGCTACCTCTCTGTCCTCAATTTCCAGCCGTCTCCCCTCTTCGTCCACATGGTCTGCACTGGTCTTACTTTCCCTCACACGTACCAAACTTGTTCTTGTCACGGGTCTCTATGCTTGCTGTACCCTCTCCCTGCTAATCCTTCTCTGTCTTTCTCTGTGGCTGCCTATTTCTCGTCGTGGGTCCTCATTTATTTTTTTTTAAGGTAATAGAGTAAAAATTCTTTTTTTTCATAAATATAATTTATTGTCAAGTTAGCTAACATACAGTGTATATGGCGTGCTCTTGGTTTCAGGAGTGGACTCCCATGATTCATCGCTCACATACAACACCCAGGGCTCATGCCCACAAGTGCCCTCCTCAATGCCCATCATGGGTCTCCATTTAAATATCGCCTCCTCAGAACTGCCTTCACTGATGGGCTATCTAATTTACCATCTCCCTCCGACTTCCCAGTCACTTTCTATCCCTGGCATTAGTCAAAATTCTCCAAAAAGGGCCAGAGAGTAAATATTCTACTTTTTGCAGGCCATTCGTCTTAGTCATAATCACTCAACCTTTCTGTCTTACAGGGAAAGCAACTATGGGCAATATGCAAACGAGAGGGCATGGCTCTTCCAATTAAACCTGACTTACGGATCCTGATAAATTTTATATCATTTCACATGTCATAAAATGTTCTTCTTTTGATCTTTTTCCCCTGATCATTTAAAAAGCTAATAACTCTTCTTAAGTCACCCATAAAAAGGTAGGCAGTGGGGCCAGATTTGGGGAACGGCCCTAGGTTACCAACCTCTGCTTTAAGGTGACCCTGATTTACTGCCTTCCTAGCCTGTGTCACTAGCTAAAATGACTTCAGCTCTTCACGTGTTTATCGGCTATCTTCTCACACCCCTAGAACTTCAGCTCCAAGAGGGAAGGGCCTCATCTGTTTTGTCCTTCATTGTCCGCCCACCACGATCACAACGTCTGACACGAGGAGGCCAGAAGAAACGAAGGCCGGAGCCCACCTGGGGGTGATCACGGCTTTGGCTTGGATCATGATGGTCTTCCTCCGAGTGGGGCTCACAGAAACAGACCCACGCTCTTCCCTCGAAGACTCTCCAACTGACGATTCGGGTCGGGCTGACCGAGATCGTAGCGAAAGGACCTCAGAGTACAAAACTGGCTTCGGGCCTCGCTCAACATAGGGCCCCAATTTTGCCCTGGCTCGATTGCTTTCTGCCTCTTCCGTAACCGGGTATTCTATGGTGAATAGGCCTGTTAACAGAAGACATGGCTGTCACTCCCCCTCTTCCGCCAAGAAGCCTGTGTTTCCTCCCATTCTCTGTGCTCCACAGCGCTCACAGAGGCTGGGTACACGATGGATCCATGCTGTTCTCTTCCCCGAGAATGCTGTTCCCTGTATCTCCGGATTTAAGTAATTTCCATCTACTTTCTCTGTTGTAGTTATTTGTATTCTTGTTTTGCTGTTTCTAATAGACTTGAAAACTTCTGAGGCCTGGGACCTTTCATTCCTTCATTCAACTTACCAGACATTTATTGGAAGCTGGGCATAGAGAAATGACCCAAAACAGGGATCCCTGCCTCTGAGAGCTCCTGGAGGGGATGCGGGGTGGATGGGCAAACAAGGAAATATTCATAATGCTACGCAGGAAGATTTATAATTAGGGCACATTTTACAGATGCTGTGGGAACCCAAAGGAGCATGTGACCCATTTGGCTGGGGGGATCAGGGAAGGCTTTCTGGAGGAGGAGTGCAGTTGAACTGAGGGGTGAGGAAAAACTCCTTGGAGCACAGCCGCCTGGTGCCCAGCCAGAGGGTGGCATGGAATGGAAGTCACTGTTCCTCTGTCCCCAGGCCAGCAGCAGGAGGAGAGGCAAGATGTGGGGGCAGTCCTGAGGTCACCATGCAGGCCCCCAGGGTTCCCCTGGGGCCTCACAAGGACAGACTGAAGCTGGCTGCTTTTTTCTCCTCTGCTGAGGGTGTCCGCAAGGGGAGGAACAGGGTCTGCAAACGGATGACGGACAATATGGGAGACAGAGTTGCAAGGGGAACCAGATGTGGGAGCGGGGACAGAGAGAGTTACAGGACAATGATGGGAAGTCCAGGAAAGCAAGACAACGGAGGAGACCTGGGACCATGCTCAGAAAACTGAAGGTGGCAGGGGCGCCTGGGTGGCTCAGTTGGTTAGGCGGCCGACTTCGGCTCAGGTCATGATCTTACGGTCTGTGAATTCGAGCCCCGCATCGGGCTCTGTGCTGATGGCTCAGAGCCTGGAGCCTGCTTCGGATTCTGTGTCTGCCTCTCTCTCTGCCCTTCCCCTGCTCATGCTCTGTCTCTCTGTCTCTCAAAAATAAATAAACGTTAAAATAAATAAACGTTAAAAAAATTTAAAAAAAAAAAAAAAGGAAAGAAAGAAAACCGAAGGTGGCGAAGGCGGCCGCTCCCCCAGGCAGGGCCCTGAGCACACACCCTTGCTTTGGGAGCCTGAGCCTTGTCCCTCCATCTACTGATGAGGAGGTCACCCTGCCTGCCCACCTCCCCAGGTGGTAAAAAGCTGTCCTCACAGATGCCTTGCAGGTGACCCGGGGTTTAGGAAGTCACCTGACAGGCATCGCCTACTTTTCTGCCCCTTACCTGCTGCCAACATGACAGAATTCATAAACTGCGACACTGTCTTTTGAAAGCGCTTCTTGATCTCCGCTAGGGCTCGGCTCATCTTTGACGTCTTGTCGTCCATGCGGGTCAGCGGCTGGGGAGAGGCCAAGGGGGAGAGCATTGTCGTCTCCCCCCACCAGGAGCCCAGGAGCCGTCAGCCCAGTCCACCAACAACCAGGCCTTGGAGGATGTGGTGTCTCCTCCGCCTGGGACACATCCCTCTCCCGCTCCGCTCGGTGACTTCCTGCCCAACTTGACTCAACTGTTCCTGGATTCTACTGGGCAAAACTGCTCCTTGCTCTCCCTGTGGCCTGAAGTCAAAAGTTAGCCCTTTATGAAGTAGCTGGATGCAGGTGAGCCTGTCTTCTCTGCTGGACTGTAAGCTCTTCGAGGGCAAGGACCAAATCTTGGTCTCTTTGGTGTCTGAGTGCCTGTCATGCAGTAGGTGCTCAATTAATACTTGTTGTGTTATGAATAACTAGACAGACAAGGGCCTCTTTGGGGTCCTAGCTGCCAGTCCCCCTCTCTGTGCATTCCCCAGAGTCCCTCTGTCCTCTCCAGCTGCCAAGACATCTCCGACGAGAAACGGTCTGTGATCAAGGCCATACAGATTGGTTCCTGTAGGGCACGAAGGCCCAGGCCTCAGTGCAGGCCTACCCTGAAAGGCCGTTCTGGCTCTCAGGCCGCGTGGGACGGCGAGGCCTTTGCTGGGGCTGCCAGTTCAACCTCTACCTCCGCCGGAAAAGTCCGGCATGGGATGAGGCTCAGATCTCAGGGTTCGTGACATCGGGGTCTGACCTTTTCTCCAGGAAGGCTTTGCTGATGTCCTCAGCCAGGGGCGGCGCTCTCCATGCTACACCTGCACCGGGGCCCGTTCCTGCCCTTTCCACCCTGGGCCTGACCGTTTTGTACTTCCTTTATCCCTCGACTTGGCCGGCCCCTCGAAGGCAGGATCTCTGCTTTCTGTATCTCCTGCTTAACACGGAGCAGTTGTGGGAAAATTTTTCTTCTGTGGAATTGAAGCCTCAAGTGGAGAGAATGGGGCGGACAGGGGACAGATTTTCTGCAGTGTGACAAAGTCAGTCTACGGGTCCGGTCCTTCTCTACCCTGTAGGCAGGACTTCTGTAAAGGATGCCCCAATTAACAGCAAAGCTTCGACCATCCTTCCGGTGACTGGCCCCAGCTGCCGCTTCTGGGCTAATTTTATTTATTTATTTGTAATTTATACTCAGCCTGCTTCCAATAAGGATTCGAGGCGGCACTCTGGGCTAATAAAGCATTTAAGTTGAGGTGTTGCCTCACTTCCGAAGTGCTGCCTTGATAGAAATATTTGTGAGGAGCCTGGCGGCAGGGCTGTAAAAGCTGGGACTGCCGTTGCGCCTGTCACTCTGATAGGTGGCTCCTTCCAAGGTGATGGGTGTCTGGGGAAGCCGCTTAACAAGCTAGTGACGGGAACTTTGGGGGAGGAGGCCACCCTCATCTCTACCCTCAGCTTTTCTAGACTGCTGTCGATTTTGCTGATGAGTCATAACTAGCCCCAAACACGGACTTAGAAGTGGTTGAACGGATTCTAAATGTCCTAGGACGGGAGTGCGTGGAAGCCAGGCGGGCCCTTACGTGTCACTGTAAAGAAGGGGACACTGAGGCCCAGAAAGCGAAGGGACTAGCCCAAGGCTCTATGACCTCTTCCTAGCCTAGGCCAGCCCGCACAATCGGCAAGTGTTCTCAGGGGCCCCCCGCAGCTCCGATGGCCCAAGAATCTACGATGAACCCATTTTCTGGACCTCGGGATTTCGCGTAAAAAGATTCCAAGATGCTTAACCTGGCAGCTAAAGTCAATGTTTGAGAACTGCATTACCTACAATAAAGCTGCTATTTCCTCATTTATCGGTGTTCGTCTAGTCAGAAATCTGTGCTCTCAAACAGAAGGGGTTATGACCTTGTCACTTGGATGGCAAGTCAGTCTTCTTGGTCATTATCGATGACTACAGGCTAGAACACAGCACTGTTTATAGAAGCTGTTTCAGTGTATTGGTCTGCTCATCCCTTTGCTAAATGTCCCCAAGACGGTTGTGCTTTTTGAGTCATGATGTCCTTTTAACTAGCTTTCCAGCTTTCTACCACACTGCCAAACTGCCTCTGTGGGCTTCCCTTGAGAGGATGCCACCTTCTAGACCCACGTGGTCCAGTGGAAATAAAATACGAGCTACACGTGTGGTTGTAAACATTCCTGGAGCCACATAAAAAAGCTCTTAAAGGTGAAGTTAATTCTAATAACATATTTATCCAACCCAATATATCAAGAAAAACATGATGGGTTTAACACAGAATCAAACCATTCATGAGAAAATTTTTACATTTTCTTTCATGCCAAGTCTCTGACATGCAGCACGAGTGTCACTTATGGGCCACCTCTATGTGGGCTTGTCACCCTGCAAGTGCTCGGTAGCCATCTGTGACTTGTGGCTATCATATTAGACAGGGCTCCGTCTTGGCCTTCTGGACTTCTAGTGCTAGCTTCTAAGATTGCATTTAGGTAAGATGAAGTAAGACTTGAAATACTAAGGGGCTTTCCTAGTCCCAGGGGGCAGGTCTGGGATTTAGACACAGAGTGACCTCTCTTGGCCGGTTCGGGGGGTTCTAAGGCTTCCATGCTGGCTCTCAGCCCTGATCCAGGCTGCCGCGACTACCAGACCAGGAAAAGGAGGCATTACTGCCATTTTATGGGAAAGAACGATTCTCTAGTATCTGTTGCCTTTGGTAAGAAAAGGAAGCTCACTTTTTTTTACACAGCTGAAAAAGCTTTTGAAGAAATACAGACATACGACCTCATACATTGTGTGTACTTAGTCACATAACAGTGACATTTAGAGTAACAGCCTGGAACCAAACGGGCAGGGTGGACTCATCGATAAGCCCAGCTGGAGTTGACACCCTGGGTTCTTTCACTCTTTGAAGTGATGGTTGCAGCCTGAAGTCACGGGCACCGGGGTTTCCCGGGGGCTCCCACGAGGCCCCTTTAACTGACACGCTCTCTCCTGGTACGCCAGTAACTCCCACAGGGCCCCTCTCCCTGGCACGCTGCGCCAATCCAGCTGGGTTACAATCGGTGCTGATGCTTTTGACCCCTTCCGTGAGACCAAAGATACCTTGGAGACTCAAGGGAGTGAGATTTCTTCCATTGCTACATCCCCTGCCACCAAGTTGGCACACTGCAGGTGCTAATAAATGTTTACTGAATTACTTAATGAATTAATGAAGTTGAAATCGTGCCGAAAGGAAAAGGCAGTTGGAAAACAGGTGCAGGGCTCTCCTCCAAGAGAAACACAGGTGTTCTGTGCCTCATTCAGACAGCGGGGGGCCCCTAACGAATGCCTGCCTCCATGTCCCCATGTAAAGTGAGAACACTGGGCTGGCTTCTCCTTATGGGCTCTGTCATCTCTGTGAGTCTATGGGTCTATGTGGCACCTGGGTGGCGAATGCCCCTGCAGCACAAGAGCCTTGCTCAGCTCCTGATGGGTATGCGGGGAGGGTGACCATACAAACCCAGACACTTTTGAGAGTGAAAGGGGACGCTATTAATAATTCCTCCGGGCTGGCAGGTATAAACCGGGACCGGCCCTGGGGAAACTGGGCAGTGTGGTCCCCCTGCTACTGTTCCAAGGGGCCTTCCCCAGGGGAATCCCAAGCAAAGCACTCTGTGTGCAATGCAAGTGGCTGCTCCATCGATGAGCCCTTGGTTACCCCAGTCTCATGGTATATGTCAACAGTTCTCTATGAGACTGTAACCCCCCCCCCAGGGATCAGGGACTGTGTCCCCCCCATCCTCTCCCATCTCACTCCTCAATGTTGACTAGGGACCAGGCACACATAAGGATCCGTGAAGACCTAGCAAATAGAAGAAGTGAGCTTCCAGTCTCCACTGTTTTCTCACCCACCGACAAAAACTTAGTAAGTACTTTATTTGAAGCAGTCCTTGTGCTGGGGTCCTGGGGAAACCGACATTAGTAGGAACCACAGGGAATTCCAAATCCGGTAGAGAAGATAGGCTTATAAATAAAGGAGCGCTAGAATGGGGTTGAGTCGTGGCTGGGAGGGCCGAGCAGCGGGAGAGGCAGACTCTCCTCGGGATGGGCAAGAGGGTGGTGGAGAGAGTCATCATCCCACAGGGGTAGTAATTCATTCCAGCACCATCTCTCTCTTCTGGTAAGCGCACCATGGCGTTCCTGCCTCATCCTGCACCCGGGTGGTGTCCCTGCGGGCTGATCATGCCCTGGCTCTCGGGCCGGACGTGACGCTCGAGCCTGGCCTGGGAGAGCAACAGGGGCTCCCGGCCATGGGGGCCATTTTAAGCAGAAGCAGCAATGCTGGTGTTGGCACTTCCACTGAAGCACTTAGGAGGAAAAGCCCTCTTTCTCCTGGGAAGCGCAAAGCTCATAGAATAATGAGCCCAGAGATGCTCTTGGCCATCTTGTCACCATAAGGAGAGAAACTCTCTGAGAATGAAGCCAACAGAGAGGAAAACCGAGACAAGAGATGAGAAGATCTGATGGAATCACTTGAGATCCTGGACCTAGCCACGCCTAAAGCTGCCTACCAATAGACTTTTCCATTCGCTGAGCCAATACCGTCTCTCTTCATGTTTAAGCTAATCTACATTGGATACAATCACAGTTGAAAGACTCCTAACAGGTAGAATTTTCACAGAGAAGGCGGTACTGATGTCAGGTAGTGAATGATGATGAGTAGGAATCCATTAGTCAGAGAAAGAGGTAGGGCCCTGCCTGGGGCGGGGGGCGGGGAACGGGAGGAGCACAGGCATTGAAATACGGAGTGGCAATTCACACTGAGATACCCTGGGGTCAGGCCTGGGGACCTGGTCTGCTTTTCCTTACCCGTTTGTCGTGGGCTACTCCATGCGGACAGTTGTTGGCTGATACAGAGAGTGTTACCGTCTCATTTAGGGAGGTGAAGGTGACGGTGATGGAGTCCTGGCCCAGGACCGTCAGCTTAATTTGTTCATTCACCTGCAGATGAAGAAACCAGTACTTAGTGGATCTCTGCTTCAATTATCCATGCCCCACTCCTCACTCACTGCAAAGCCTAAAATCCCTCCTGGCGTGGGGCGGAGAGAGCTCTAAGAGCTTTCCAGTTCTGAGGTTGGAATTTAGCTTTCGTGGAGCAGAAAGAATGCCAGTCTCTCTCTGGGGGATTGGCAGAAAAAGTAACTGATGCCTTCCTACCCCTGCCCCTTCACTTTCCAGCCCAAGCTTGGAACCGACGGTGAAAGAGACATAGGAGTCTAGCGAGAAAGAGACATAGGAGTCTAGAGGTGAATCAGCTTGGGTTCTAGTAGAGCTGGGTGGAGATGCAGCTTGGGTCATGAGCCGGAACTATCTCTGAATCAGACAGCGTGTCCACCCAGGCACCAGGTCTGACCGCGAGCCTTGCTCTAGAGCACACAGAGCTGCCTTGGGAAGCTGCCAACATGGCGGGAGGCATCAGAACGCGCCCCTCCACAGGTGGGAACCCAGTAGGCGCTCAGCCACACTTGCTCAGTCCTCTCCCTCAATCACCAAATCTGTCACTACTCTTCCCCTGAGGATGAGCCAAAGGAGCTACCCCCCTTGTTTTTAATCACTTCCAAAAGGGTGGGACTTCCTCTGTAGCAATCCCAGATAGGAACAGGGAGATTAGCTGTCTTTCTAGTCCTTACTGAGTCCTTACTGAGAATTTTGTGTTCTAGAAGTAAGTCTGAGTCAACTACTGAGCTTCTCTGAAGCTCAAATTCCTTAACGGGAAATAGTTAAAAGGCTAATATTAGATTCAAATGAGATAAAGATTATGGAAATGACAATGGCCCATAACACACAAAAGCAGATACTGTCAGGATGTGTCAGCACAACTCCTGTGTGAGGCCCCTGGATAGTTCACGTGTACAGAGAGTTATGTATACACAGTGGCCCTGCCTATGTAAATACCTGTGTGGTGACGTGTTCTTCCATCTTCAAAGTCCCTGACCTACGTGTACCCCAGGACTCCTCTGAACGAAGGAAATCCTCTTCATTTCACTTCTTCCATTTCCTTCTACTATTCTACTTGTTGGCCCCAAGGTCTACACTCAGTTTCCTCACCACTGAGTCCCTTCCTTATACAGTCTGGATGCTAGTACTTTCCAGCACCTAGAAAACATCTGATCCATGGCTGTCTTCCTGCCAAGGCTTTTAACATCTTTAAATTTGTTGATCACTTCCACTTAAGAAAAAATCCTACCTTCTCCTGTTCTCCTTCTAGAGAGTGTAGTAGAGAGCTGTGGTTGAGACCTTAAGTGCTACAGCTGAACAGGGCTCAAATCCCAGGGTAACCACCTGGAGCAATTTTAGGCAAATTGGTTGGCTTCTCTGAGCCTGGGGACAGTAATAGAAGCTTTTTCCTAGGGGACTGAGTGGATTTCATGGGGGCAAAACATGCACAGGTCTTAGCACAGTACAACTGTTATGTATTATCCCTGATTCCTGGATGATTTCTCCACAAGCTCATTCACCGCTCATCTTGGGAGTTCATGAGCCAGCCTATCACACATACCTGTCGTCTCTAATCTCTCACCCTTAGCAAGGATTAGGTCACCAAAGCCACTGAGCCAAATCACCACATCTAAAACTATATTGATGTCTGATCCTTTAGAAATTTCTGTTTCCGCCCAGGCATATACTCCACTGTGGAGTCATCTATACTTCTCTTTCCGCTCATTTATCCCTATAGTCAATGCTTAAATGTCACTGAAACCTTCTATTGAAATCACTCCTTTAAAATATATTGCTGCTACCCTTCATCATATCAGGTCTGGCTAGTAACTCCATAACTGGTCTTTGTACTATCCCATCCACTGACCTTTCCCTTTCTAGTGAGCTTCCCATACAAATGCTGGACACAGCATGCCAGCCCTCAACTTAGAAGCTAACCAGCTGGTTATACTATACTTCCAGTATAGCTGAGTCAGCTCTAACAGGCTGACCCTCCTGTCAGAATAAACAAGAACAAACAAAAGCAGGAAGATTCTGAAGAATCGAAACTTAAAGAAAGGGCTGGCATGGGATGAATTTCCACTCTATAGTTTTAGCCTGAAGGCAAACTGCAGTCATGGACAAAACACTACCATCTTCCTGGTCCAGAGAATCAAAGGACTGAATCTGTGGAAATTATCATCACAAAAAAGTAGGAAGAAATTCCATAAGGGACAGTGCCAAAGAAATAGAGGCCCAAATTCTATGAATAAACTATCCATATCCCTGGCTAACTGCTGAATCATGCGTGAGCAGTGAAGACTCAAGACAGCTAACTGCTAGGGAAATGAAAAAGCTGAACTGAGATATGAGCTCCTACTCACTGTGATAAGACAAAGTTTGTGACGTGAGTCTAACCAAGTTCACTGCCTGATAATACAAAATTGTTAACACTCTTTAGACAAAAACATCAGAATTCAGACTCCACAATCCATAGATCCTCAGATAACATACATGATGTCAGTGATCCAAAATTACTCAACATGTAAAGAGCCAGTGAAGTGTGAGCTATTCTCAAAAATAACAGAGAGCCAATCCTGTCTGGTATGTCCCAGATGCTGAAATTATCAGACAAGAACTTTAAAGCAGCTAATTTAACTGTACTCAATGAAGCCAAGTAAACTATATTTGTAATAATTGAAAAAATAGGAAATCTCAGCACAGAAATAGAAAATATAAAGAAGAACTCAATGAAAATTCTAGACTTGAAAATATATATTTGAAATAAAAAAGTCACAGGATTAGCATAATAGCAGAATGAAGATGTCAGAATAAAATCAATGAACTTGGGAGATACATCCATAGAGATTATCTAATCTGAGAAGAGCAGAAAATTGGACAAAAAAAAAAAGAAAAGAGTCTCAGAGACGCTTGAAACAACATTAAAAGCCCTAAAATAAACGTAATTAGAGTCTGGGGGAAAGGAGAGAGATTGAGCACATTTCCCCCTAAAATAATGACAGAAGACTTCTCAAATTGGGTGAAAGACATGAATTTACAAATTCAAGAAGCTCAGTAAACCTCCAACAGAACAAAGACAACCACACCCAGACATGTCATAGTCAAACTTAGAAAACCAAATTAAAGAAGAAATCTTGAAGGCAGCTAGAGAAAATGAACAATGAGTTGAATTACTACAGACTTCTCATCATAAACTGTGGAGGACATACACAGTGGAACAGCATCTTTAAACTGCTGGAAGGGAAAAAAATCTGTTAACCCAGAATTCCATACCCAGCAAAGATATTCGTTCATAAAGACAATTTTTTCCCATTAAAGCAAACAGAATTTGCTGCCAGCAGGTCTGCACTTCAAGAAATACTAAAGGAACTTATTCTGGCTGAAGAGAAATGATACTATAGGGAAACTTGGATTTTCGGAGGAATGAAAAACGCTGGAATGGTAAAAATCTCAGTGAAAACAAACTGTCTGATGCTGTCTGCAAGACAGTAAGCAAATTCCTCAGCCTCACATCCAACCCCTCTTATCTCCACCCCACAGTAGACACACCTCCTGCTCCCCCTTTCTTTTACAAGAAGCACCTGTGAACTTTTAAAGATGCCACACAGAGTCCCAACTCCGAGTCTTTACAAATGCTCTTCCTTCTACCCGGAATGCTCTCCCTTCCTTCTTCTATCTACGTGAATCATATGTACACATGTTCATGTTACAATTCAAGGGACACTTCATCTTTCAGGCCACCCCTGACTGCACTGGCCCTTGTTGTGCATTCCTGGGTGCAGCTTCAGGGGACAGAACAATGAACTGAACTACATTGCCAAAACACTTCAGGGATGTCAAAGCAACTTCCCCGCCATTGTTTTATTTGGTTCCCACAAAAGCACTTCGCATTGGTGAGGCAACCAAGACTCAGAGGAGCTAAGTGATTTTCACAAAGCTTCACAGCCAGAGTCCGGCAAAGCTGGAACTATACATGGCTTCTCAGGCTCTCATTCCAGTTCTCTGTCCACTTGGTCACACTGATACATAAAACATGGTGCCTGCCTACAACCAATTTATAATCTTTATGGATTATAAGCTTTTCATACAGCTGTAAAGAGTTTAATATTAAGACAACTCAATATACCCCTAGACTGACAATCTCAGACCTGGCCAAGCAGTAGAAGTACTTGTGAAAACTACAGAAATCCAGCACTTGTAACAGACCACCTGGATCAGAATCTCTCTGAGGCTGTGCCTGGGGATCTGCATTTTTTAAAGTTCCACAGGTGACTCTGATAAGCAACCAGAGCTGAGAACCTCTTCGCTCAATGACTAATTATCAAATAACTAACCCAGACTGTGGGTACTGTTGAGAAGAGAGAAATGGATGTGGGCTGCAGTACCATGATTGGAGGGGAAGTATGAGCAGGGCTGTGAAGGAGGGGAAGTTTGGAGTGGCAGAGGGGGAGGGAGAACACTTCAGGACAAGGGAATAGGAATCATGAGATATATTTAAGAGACTGAAGGTTTCTGAGCAGAGGTGTGATCTATGGGAATTAGGATAGAAGGATGAGAATCTAGTGACCAATATTGAGATTGAACGGGAAGGGTATGAGACAGACGATTAGGGGTAGGGGGCCTGAGCCCCACCACATACTCCAAGAGTACTTCTGTCCATAACCCTTACCTTGGAGCTTTTAATATCAGGCCACCTTGACTGTATTCTATGTTCTATGGCCTTTCTCTGAATCCCAACCCTATGAACTTGTTTCTCTCTCACAGTCCTTATGCTTCTCTATCCTGTGTTCCTATTACTCTCCTATTGCTTCTATCCTGTGATCCTTGAGGGGCTTTGCTTATCTTTCTACCCCCTAGATAAGTGATTATCAATCAACAGCAGCTTTCCTTTCCAGAGGACATGTGGCGATGTGTGGAGATAGTTTTGGTTGTCACAGTTTGGGGAGGGGGTAGCACCGGCATCTAGTGGAATGCTGATAAATATCCTACGATGTATAGTTATAACAAAGACTCATCCATCCCAAAATGTCAGTTCTGCCAAGGATGAGAAACTCTGCTTTAGATAAAGTTACAAGCACACTTACGTTATTAATAAATTAAATTTATCATTATTATTTAGTATTAGTAATTCCACACTAATTTATTATTTAATGAATCTTTGATGAGCGGCTATCCGAACAATCAAATGAATATTAAAGAAAGGCCTGTGTCTGTCAGCCATCTTTGACTTGCAGTTTTTTTTTTTTTATTTCATAACATAGTAAGGTTATAAAAACAGAAACTGAGCAGACTAACATAGAACTGCTAACTTTTCTTATTGCCATGTATAGGCATCAAAAATAAAGATATCAACTACTGTAATAGTTACTGCACAAAGTGAAGGGCATTTTAACCGTCAAAATGTAGTAATATTAAAAATAAAAATAAAACAGGAGCGATATTACTAAGAAAAGTCAGACTGGAGACTGACTACCTTAGCCAGCTCCCAACCCCTGCTCACCAACTGGAGAAACTCTGAATGAGACCATAAGCTCCTTGAGGGCAAAGGACCTGTCTCGCAGGTAGCACTCTGACTCTTAATGCTGGGCAGTCTGAGGAAGGCTGCCAAAGCCACCACACCTGTGCTGTCCATGCCCACCTTGTATTCCAGGGAGAGCAAAGTCTCTGTCTTGGAAGTCCAGCTCCACTTGTGGACTACGTAGCCTTTGTAGTCGTTGGTGATCCCACCTTCCTCATCCAAGACCAAGACATATGGGCAACTAGGAGAAATGCAGAGGTGAGAAGTTGATGCCAGGCCCCTGAAGGAAGCCCTCATCACTACAGGCTACAGGCAGGCAGGGCTCTGAGACTCTGTCTTAGGCTGGAGGAACCATGAAGTCCAGCAGGCGGCCTCATTTCCTCTGCCTAATATGGTCTTCAGCCCTTTCACCTGTTGATGCTACTGGAATGTCTGTCAGAAAGGTCAGGTCTGAGAGATGATGGAGGTTCAGGCCAAACCCAACAGGGGAAGCAATGGAATGTGTGTCCGGTTGCCCAAAAGCCTGAGCATAAAGGTGCCAAAATGGGAACTGGAACATCTATAACACAAGAGTCATTCCTTCTGAGAACAGTTCCCCAGGAAGGGCCAAAATAAAATCAACTTTTGGCTGATGAGAATATGTGCCCCATGGAAGTGGAACCCATGGCCTCTCCTTCACTTGCCCCTGGTATAAGACATTTTTCTCCACTAAGTAATTCTTCTATGAATTCCATCCAAGTCAACAATTAGGATCTTAGTGCCATGGGGGTATAAGCGGAGTAGGACTTGGGGAGTTGCCCCTTTCTTTTGCTATGACAGGGATCCAGCAAGCAAAAGTCAGGCAGCAAAATACCTACATCCCTGCAGGCCCCACTTTAGCCCTGTCTCACTGCCTTCCTAGACCTCTGGACATGGATGGGCCCTCCTTTTCCCATGGTGCCTCCCTTTGTCACCATCAGAGATACTTCCATGGAGCCAGGATCCCCCCAACCCACTCACCGGGCCTTCAGGTTGTAGTGAACACAGCCCTGGCCTTCAGCATTGAACAGAGCCAGAAAGGAGAAGCTGGGTGTGTCATTAAAGAGGCAGGTGATGGTTCTCCCTCTGCAGCACGTGGGGATCTGACACATGGCGATATTTCCAGAGGGATAGCTGGCAGAAATGGTCAAGGATAACTAGAAACAAACTCTCCAGTTTCTTCTTTCAGGTGCTCCATGGAAAGTAAGTCTACATGTCAAAATGATAGCTATTTGGTGCATCATTCCCAGTCTTCAAAGATCCTCCCTGCACTTTGCATAAGTAACAACTAAGTGACTAGGGAACGTAACCATGCCCCAGGTGCCTTCTTGTATCTTCTTTCTATTCCTCACAACTATCCTGTGGTAGGTAGTATTATCTCTGTCACACAGATGAGTAGGGTCTCCCTGTGTCTGGGGTGGGGGGTAGGTGCTAGTTTCTGGGATGCAAGACTTTCAGTGCTAAAACCAGGAAAGTCTCAGGCAAACCAGGACAAGTTGGCCACCCAAGAGGCCAAGGTGAATAGAAATGATCTTCCCCACGTGACACCACAAGGAAGTGGCAGAACCAGGATCTGAATTCTGAAGCCAGCGATATTTCTAATGCTGTCAGGCTGCCTCCCCTTAGGATCAGTCTAGAAGAGGAGGCAATGTTTCCCTTCTCATTTCCTACTAAGGCAGCTCCAAGAGCACTGGTCCCAGCTAAAAAGGAACATGGTGTGGGCGGCTACTGTAGGAATTTCAGTAGTGCCCAGACAGAAGACATTCAGTGGCTGGCACTGGGGTTCACCCTCTCACTGTTTTCCCATTAATGGAGGGTGGGGGTGGGGGGAATGAGAGAAACAGATAGGAATCATAAACAGTAACCAAATAGAAATTCTGGAGCTGAATAGTACAATAACTGGGATGAAAAATCACTAGATGTGTTTAGCAGCAGACTGAAGCAGAAGAATCAGTGAGCTTGAAGATAGATCAGTCGGGTTTATCCAGTGTGAGAAGCACATATTAAAAAGAATGAAGAAAATTTAACAGAGCCTAAGAGACCTAAGGCAGACCATCAAGCATATCAACATATGCATAAAAGAAGTCCCAAAAGGACAGGAGAGAGAAGAGAAATAAGAATATTGGAAGAAATAATGACTGAAAGCTCCACAAATTTGATGAAAGACATGAATCGACACAATCAAGAAGCTCGACAAATTCCAAGGAGAATAAATGTAAAGAGTGTCACACTGAGATACATTATTATCAACCTGCTGAAAGACAAAGACAAAGAGAGCATCTTGAAATCAGCAAGAGAAGAGACTCATCATATACATGGGAACTGTAATAGGTTAAGGGCAATTTATTAATAGAAACCATAGAGGCCAGGAGGCACTTGGATAGAATACTTAAAGAGCTGAAAGAAAAACTGCCAATCAAGAATTCTATATTGAAAAAAACTACCCTTCAAAAATTAAGAAGAAATTAAGACTTTCCAGATAAACAACAGCTGAGTGACTTCACCACTAGCAGACCTACCCTACAAGAAATGCTAGTTCTTCAGGCTGAAGTGAAAGGATACTAGACAGCAACTAAAGCCATACAAAGAAAAAAAGAACACCAGTAAAGGTAACTATATAAGTAAATATAAAATCACTATCATTATATTTTTGGTTTAAAATTCCTTTTTTTCCTGTATAAGTTGAAAGACAAATGAACAAAACAGTAACTGTACATCTATATTAATGGCACTCAAGACACATATAAAGATGTAATTCCTGAAAACAACAACATAAAGGAGGAAGGATGGGCTGTATAGGAGCCTAGTTTTGTATACTATTAAGCCCAAGTTTGTATTAATTCAAATCAGTTTGTTGTCCATTGTAATACTCAAGTATATATGTTTTTTGGGAATGCTAGAACATCCGGTCACGAACTTGATAACCTGAACAACAGAAATTTATTCTCACAGTTCTGGAGGTTATAACTCTGAAATCAAGGTGTTGACAGGACCATGACCTTGGGGGCTCTGGAGAAGAATCCTTCCTTGCCTCTTCGTAGTTTCTGATGGTTTCTCAGAATCTTCAGCATTCCTTGGTTTATAGATGCATAATTGTAATCTCTGCTTCAGTCATCACCCACATAGCCTTCTTCCCTCTTTGTGGTCTCTGTTTTCTCTTCTTAAGGGTACCAGTCATTGGTTTGGAGTCCACCCTAAGCCAATATGACTTCATCCTAATTTATCTTCAAAGACCCTATTTCCAAAATGATCACATTCTGAGATTCTAGGTGAACATAAGTTTTTAGGAGACACTATTCATCCCATTATACCTAATGGGACACTAAAAACATAACTAAAAAATATGGGGTAAAGAAAATGAGAAGAGAATAAAAATGGCATGCTACAAAAAAAAATCAGTTAATCATGAAAGAAGGTAAAAATAGTGGAACTAAGGAGCAAAAAATTACATATAGAAGACATATAGTAAAATGGTACAATTAAGTCCTTTGATATCAGCAATTATATTAAATACAAATTGATTAAATTCTATGAAGACCAGAGATTGTCAGAATTTTTTTTTAAAAAGATACAACTATATGCTGTCTATTCGAGGCTTACTTGAGATCCAAAGATACAACTAGGTTGAAAATAAAATGATGGGGGAAAAAGGATATTCCATGCAAATAGGAACCAAAATGGAGCAGGGGTGGCTATACTGATATCAGATAAAATAGACTTTAAAATTTTCTATGAGAGACAAAGGACATTATGTATTGAGAAAAGGGTCAATACCTAGAGAAGATACAATTATGGACATATATACATCTAACAAAAGAGCCCCAAAATATATAAAGCAAAAATTTACAGGATTAAAAGCAGAAAACGTTCTACAATCAAAGTTGGAGACTTCACTACCTTATTTTTAATCATGGATAGAACGACTACACAGAAGATCAATAAAAAAAATAGAGAATTTGAACAACACTATAAACCAACTAGACCTAACAGAACACTCCACCCAACAGCAGCAGAATACACCTTCTTAAGTGCACGGGACCATTCTCTGGTAGAGACAATATGTTAGGACACAGAACATGTCTCGATAAATTTTAAAATGTTGGAAACTTAGAAATGATCTTCTCTGACAACACAATGAAACTAGAAATCAAAGGCAGAAGGATATTTGGAAATTTCTCAGGTGCAAACTAAACAATACACCTTTAAACGACCAATGGATAGAGAAGAAATCACAAGGAAAATTAGAAAGATGTGTGAAAACAAACACACAACATATCAAAACTTACAGGATAAGAAACGGGCATGAGGTTGGAGGGCAGACTCCATGAGAATGGCACAAAGGCCAGCACCTGGCCCAGGTCAGTGAGGAGCCCTGGGGACCTAGCCAAGCCTGGTGCTCCCATCCTCATCCAAGATGCACCTCACAGGGAATGACCCCCAACTAGGTGCCTACACCTATATTCAAGGCAACCCAGCAGGTTTTCTGTCAGATGTTCCACCACAATAATGCTGGAGTTGTGAAGTCTCCATTTCTTTGCTCCAAAAAGAGACATTCTTCCCTGCATATAGATTTGTATTTCCCTGATGATGAATGACATTGAGCATCTTTTCATGTGTCTGTTAGCAATTTGGATGTCTTCTTTGGAAAAGTGTCTATTCTTATCTTCTGCCCATTTCTTCACTGGATTATTTGGGGTTTTTTTGGGGGGTGTTTAGCTTGATAAGTTGTTTATAGATTTTGGATACTAGTCCTTTATCTGATATGTCATTTGCAAATATCTTCTCCCATTCTGTCAATTGCCTTTTAGTTTTGCTGATTGTTTCCTTTGCTGTACAGAAGCTTTTTATCTTGAAGAGATCCCAATAGTTTCTTTTTGCTTTCATTTCCCTTGCCTTTGGAAATATGTCTAGTAAAAAGTTGCTATGACCAAGGTCAAAGAGGTTGCTGCCTGTTTTATCCTCTAAGATTTTGATGGTTTCCTGTCTCAAATTTAGGTCTTTCATACATTTTCAATTTATTTTTGTGTATGGTATAAGAAAGTGGTCCAGTTTCAGTCTCCATGTCCCTGTCCAGTCTTTCCAGCACCATTTGAAGAGACTGTCTTTTTTCCATTGGGTATTCTTTCCTGCTTTGTCAAAGATTAGTTGGCCATATATTTGTAGGTCGATTTCTGGGTTCTTTATTCTGTTCCATTGATCTCTGTGTCTGTTTTTGTTCCAGTACCATACTGTCTTGATGATTACAGCTTTGTAATATAGCTTAAAGTCTGGAATTGTATGCCTCCAGCTTTGGTTTTCTTTTTCAACAATACTTTGGCTATTTGGGATCTTTTCTGGTTCCATAAAAATTTTAGAATTGTTTATTCTAGCTCTGCGAAGAATGCTCGCTTAAGAGTTTCCCAAACAAACAAAAACTAAAGGAGTTTGTGACCACTAAACCACTCCTGCAGGAAATTTTAAGGGGGAATTCTGAGTGGAGGAAAAAAGAAGACCAAAGCAACAAAGACTACCAAGGGACAGAGAACATCACCAGAAACATCAACTCTACAGGTAACACAATGGCACTAAATTCATATCTTTCAATAATGACTCTGAATGTAAATAGACTAAATGCTCCAATAAAATGACATGGGCATCAAAATGGATAAAAAAACAAGATCCATCTATATGCTACCTATAAGAGACTCATCTTAGATCTAAGGACACTTGCAGATTGAAGGTGAGGAGATGGAGAACCACCTATCACGCAAATGGACATCAAAAGAAAGCTGGAGTAGTCGTACTTCAACAAACTAGATTTTAAAACAAAGACTGTAACAAGAGATGAAGAAGGTCTTTATACCATAATTAATGGGTCTATCCATCAAGAAATTATAACAATTGTAAATATTTGTGCCCCCAATTTGTGAAAACTCAAATATGTAAATCAATTAATCACAAACATAAACTCATTGATAATAATGCCATAATAGTGGGAGACTTTAATACCCCACTTACAGCAGTAGACAGATAATCTAAAGCAGAAAATCAGCAGGGAAACAATAGCTATGAATGACCCATTGGACCAGATGCACTTAAAAGATATATTCAGAACATTTCATCCTAAAGCAACAGAATACATATTCTTCTCGAGTGCACATGGAACATTCTCCAGAAGAGATTACAGACTGGCTCACAAATCAGCCCTCAACAGGTACAAAAAGATCAAGATCATGCCATGCATATTTTCAGATCACAACGCTATAAACTTGAAATCAACCACAAGAAAAAATTTGAAAAGCCCTCAAATACATGGAGGTTAAAGACACCCTGCTAAAGAATGAAAGGGCTAACCAGGAAATTAAAGAAGAAATTTTTAAAGATACATACAAGCAAATGAAAATGAAAACACGGCGGTCCAAACCCTTTGGAATGCAGCAAACGCAGTCCTAAGAGGAAAATACATTGCAATTCAGGCCTATCACAAGAAGCAAGCAAGGTCCCTTACACTTAAAGGGGCTAGAAGAGGAGCTGCAAATAAAGCCTAAAGACAACAGAAGAAAGGAAGCAATAAAGATCAGAGCAGAAAAAAGATTTAGAAACCAAAAACCCCATTAGAACAGATCAATAAAATTAAAAGCTGGTTTTTTGAAGGAAACCTAGCCAGACTTATCAAAAAGAAAAGAGAAAAGACCCAAATAGATAAAATCATGAATTAAAGAGGAGAGATCACAACCAACACCACAGAAATACAAACAATTATGAGAGAATACTATGAAAATTTATATGCCAACAAATGGACAATTTGGAAGAAATGGACAAATTCCTAGAAACACACAAACTACCAAAACGGAAACAGGAAGAAATAGGATTAAATTTAAAGCCCATAATCAGCTTTAAATTATTCACCATGAAGTAGGATTTATCCCGAGATGCAGGGCTGGTCAATATTCACAAATCAGTCAACATGATACACCACACTAATAAAAGAAGGATAAGAACCACATGATCCTCTAAATATATGCAGAAAAAGCATTTGACAAAATACAGCATCCTTTCTTGAAAAAAACCCTCAAGAAAGTGGGGATAGAGGGAACATACCTCAACATCATAAAGGTCATATATGACAGACCCACAGCTAATATCATTCTCGATGGGGAAAAACGGAGAGCTTTCTCCCTAAGGTCGGGAACCTAACAGAGATGTCCACTCTCACTCCTGTTGTTCAACAGGGTACTGGAAGTCCTAGCCTCAGAAATTAGGCAACAAAAAGAAATAAAAGACATACATATTGGCAAAGAAGAAGTCAAACCTTTACTCTCTGCAGTGACATGATACTCTAAATGGAAAGCCCAAAAGACTCAACAAAAAAACTGCTAGAACTGATACGTGAATTTGGCAAAGTGACAGGATATAAAATAAATGTACAGAAATTGATTTCTATAACTAATAACAAACCAGCAGAAAGAGTAATCAAGGAGTCAATCCCATTTGCAATTGCACCAAAAGCCATAAGATACCTAGGAATAAATAAACCTAACCAAAGAGATAAAATATTTGTACGGTGAAAACTCTAGAAAGCTTATGAAAGAAATTAAAGACCCAAAGAAATGGAAAAACATTCCATGCTCATGGATTGGAAGAACAAATATTGTCAAAATGTCAATACTTACTACCCAAAGCAATATATGCATTCAACGTAATCCTTATCAAAATATTCTTTCTTTTTGATACTATTATAAATGGCCTCATTTCCTTCTGTTTACCCTGTTCATGGCAATATGCCCACAGTGATCTACAGATTCAGTGCAATCCATATCAAAATTTCATCAATCCTTTTTTGCAAAAACGGAAAACTTATTTTAAAATTCATATGGACTTGCGCTGGACCCCAAAATTAATATTTAAAAAAGAACAAAGTTGAAGGACTCGAGCTTCCTAATTTCAACACATTACTACAAAGCTACAATAATCAAACACTGTGGCACTAGCACAATAAAAGACATACAGATCAATGGAAAAGAATTGAGTCCAAAAATAAACTCATACATCTATGGTTAACTGATCTTCAACAAGGGTATCAAGAACATTCAGTGGTGAAAAATTAGTCTCCTCAAGAAATAAAGGTGGGACAACTGGGAATTACACGTGAAAGAATGAAGTTGGAGCCTTATCTCACACCATATGCAAAAATCAACTCAAAATGGGTCAAAGACCTAAATGTAAGAGCTATAGAAGACAGCATAGGCACGAGAACTGTTTCTTAGATATGAAACCGAAAGCACAAGAAACAATAAAAATGAAAAACTTCCATACTTCCCACAGTATAGGGGAAAAAAAAATTGCAAATCCTATATCTGATACGGATCTAGTATCTACAATATATAAAGAACTCTTACAATTCAGCGAGTAAAGGACAATAGAAAAAAACGGGCGAAAGACTTGAATACACGTTTTTACAAGAAGATCTACAAAGAAGGCACATGAATATACTTGAAATTGTTAGTTATCAGGAAAATTCTATTCGAAAATTCAATTCAAAACCACAATGAGATATTCCTTGACGTCCACTAGAATGGCTGGAATTTAAAAACTGAAATGTATCAAGAACGTAGAGAACCTGGAACCCTCATACATGTGGGTGGACTCGATCAATGGAAAAGAGTGCAGCCACTGTGGAAAACTTTTTGGAGGTCCCTTAATGAGCTAGACATAGGATTACCATATAACCCTGTAATTCTACTCCTAGGTATAGACCCAAAAGAATTGAAAACGATTCTTTCAATCGTTCAATGTTTTGAGGCTCATCCACGTTGTAAATTACATCAGTGTAATTTACATTACATCAGTGTACAAACAAAAACTTCTCTAAGAAGGTTCAGAGCAGCACTATTCACGGTACCCAAATGGCGGGGAAAGCCTAATGTCCAGAAACGAATGGATTTGAATGAATATCCTTATAACAGAATTATATATATATATACACATATATATATATGTTATTATATATAGCATAACAGAAATTCTGAGACATGCTATGATACGTATGAACCTTGAAAACATTACGCTAAGTGAAAGGCCAGACACAAAAGGTCACATGGTGTGGGATTCCATTTATATGAGGTGTCCAGAAGAGGCAAGTGGAAAGACACAGAAAACCGATCTCCGGTTGCCAGGGCCAGCGTGGGGGAACGCAGAGCGGGACTATTTCCCGGGCGTAGGGCTTTCTGTTGGGGTGTGAACAGGTTGTGGAACTAGACGGAGGCGATGGGAGCACCAGGCTGTAAATGCACGAAATGCCACTAAATTGTACATATTAAAAATATTTTATGTTGTGGATGTCACCCTAGTAAAAAAAGAGACACCGATGTAATTTACAACACGGATGAGCCTCGAAAACATGAATGTGAGTGGAAGAAGCCAGCGACCCAAGGTCACATATTGCAGGATCCTATTTATATGAAATACTGGAAACAGGTGAATGCATACGGGCAGAAAGCGGATTAGTGGTTTGCAGGAACGAGACGGAGGGGAAATGGGAGTGACCGCTCAACAGACACAAGGGATTTGCTTTCAGGGTGATGAGAACACCTCGAAACTGGACAGTGGTGATGACGGCACAGCATTGTGAATGGACTTAATGCGATTGAGTGATACGCTTTAAAATGGTGAAAACGGTAAATTTTAGGTGACGCGTATTTGACCATATTAAAAACAAGTGTGTGCCTCCCAGAGCGGTCCCGAGCGCTCCACCAGCCCCGAAGGGCGCAGTGCTGAGCGCGGCACCGGGCGCTGTGACTAGGGCTTGTTTCGGATGAAAAAAGGCTTCAGGGAAGTTTGACGGGAGAATGGGCGGCTGAGGGAAGACCCCCAGGAGGTGCTGACCGTGAAATGAATGAAACGCGGGTGAAAAGAGTACCCGGATGGCTTCTGGGGTCTGGGGCTGCCAAGGAGCAAACCAATCAGGGCTGGGGGCTCTTTGGCAGCCCAAGGGCAGAGGGGCCATTTCCACCCGAGAGCTCTGTCCAGCCATCTCCGTGGGCCCGGCATTAACCGCGGAGCCCAGGAAACGTCTTCCCGACATTTTCTCTACTTCCCAGGGGCCCAACGGCTGCACGGGGGCTTTGGCCACTGGAACGCAGTAACGCAGAATGTCTCCGTCAAGCTCACTGGGTCCCACGTCCTCAGCTTGAAAGGAAGGGAAGTGAGGCCCAGAGAGATGAAGTGACCTGTGCAGGGTCACCGAGAAGAACGGGGGCTGGGCCCCAGCCTCTCGGGACTCCCAAAGAGGAAGCGCGTTGATGGCCAGGGAGTGGTTATTGCTGGCCCGTGAGTCGAGCATGCCAGCAGCATGGCCTGCAAGTTTGGGAGGGGGGGGTCTTGCCCAGGGGGACCTCGGGATTCTGGGACAGGGGAGAGAACGGAGACTGGGCTCTAGCCCTCCTACTCTGGTCCTGCTGAGAGCAACGGAATTCACAGACACGGCTTCTCCAGGAGCTCAGGGACGTGATCCTACTCAAGCGGGTGAGGAATCAGGAAAGGGGGAAGGGAGAGCCCAGGACCCACAGTGAGCAGCAGCTGCCCCGCGAGGAGTTTGCTGTGTGCAAAATGACAGGGCTCACTGGAGGCCAGGGCGAGCGGAGTGTGATGAATGGCTTCATTTACGGTCAGAGAAACAATAGGACGCCTTTGACAGGGTGCTTAAATCCTGAATTCCCAGTTCAGGCGGAGAGGAGGCCAAATGGAGGGAGGGGGGCTGTGGCCGGGCAGCCTGAGAGTCCAGAGGGCTCCCTCTCCTCCAAAGGTAGGGGACGCTGAGTACCTAGAGGTTTTATTATTAAATGAGGCTCCCTTCCATCCCCCCTCTCCTGCTCTCTGCTGGAGGAAACGATCCTAAAAGGCATAAAAATGGTGCCAGAAAGAGGTCGCCTCTTTCCGGGTGCCTACATAGAGGTGAAGCAGCCCTGAACCCAGGCCTGGCTTTGCCACCAAATTCCTTTTGTGACATCGAAGTGAGTCACACCATCCATTCCTACCAAGAAGGGACAGGAGTGTCTGGCTTAGTGTCTCCTCTTTGACATTCACCTCGGGCTGCGGAACCTGGGGTAAGGGCTTTGCTCTCTCTGGCTTCACAGGCTCGCCGTCCAGCTGGTCCAGCCTCACTGCCTACTGGGGAGTGGATGACAGGACGGGGCGGCAAGGGGACTTTTTTTTAAGTTTCTTCATTGATTTTTGAGAGACAGAGAAAGAGAGAGGCGGAGAGAGAATCCCAAGCAAGCTTCACACTGTCCGCTCGGAGCCCAACACAGGGCTCCATCCCACAACCCACGAGGTCATGACCTGAGCCAAAATCAAGAGCTGGACGCTCAACAGACTGGGCCGCCCAGGTGCCCCTCCAAGGTGACTTCTCGATGCACTGCCGCCCACCCGGACACCCTCCGAAGGGAGCCCTCTCTGACCGGGACAAACAAATGCTTACTGTCCTGGAGAACCTGTCACCAGGCTTCTCTGGTCAGGTGAAAAGCCAACGTAAAGACTCGGGCTTCTTCAAGCCCTGGAATTTTCCGGGGCTGCGCTGCTGGGGAGAGGGGGCAGCGGCAAATGAAGGATACTACACGAAGGAGGTCCCATCACAGAAGGTGTAATGCAACTTGACGACCTTCTTGGGTGTCTTCCACTCCTGAGAAGGCTGGCTGTGGTGAGGATGCTGGTGGGCAGGAGGCTGGTGAGGGGTGGGAGTGGAAGTCTGAGCACCTGGAGGGTGAGGGGCCTGCGCGTCCCCTTTCGGGGCTGACATTAGATGAGAGGGCATCTTGGCCCTGTAGTTGCGAAAGATCATGGGGTAGGAGAAATTCCTCCCTTTCCACGAGGCCCTTTCAGCTTCTCTGCAGGGAAGGAGACCAACATAACTTCTAGCCACTCGGCTCTTTATCACCAGGGACTCTCTCTCTCTACAGCCGCTGCCCAGCTCCCAAGACTCTCGTCCCATTTCTCTGTCCCCAAAGTACCTGTGCCCACCCCACTCCTCCTCATCCTCAAAGGCAGTACTTTTAGGCCCCGGTACCCCCTCCAAAACCATTCCTTGCCTGATTTCCACTTTCAGCAATGGGGTGAGGACCCATGGTGTGGGACTGAGTACAGAGGGGAGTCTGGAGGGCAGAGGCTGGGGGCTCTGCTCACTCCCCACTCCTGAGGTTACAAAGGAGGAGCTTCCGTCTAGAACGTTACAGTAAAGGGCAAACTGGGTGGCTTCCCTCCTCCCATGTTCTGTAGCTGCAATGATGGCCCGTGGGAGCCCCAGACATATGCCTGAGATGGGGCTAGGTTTTAAATCCTTTGTGGCCCGTGGGCTGAGCCTTCGGAGAAATGTAGACTAACTTACTAGGACTTGTGGGACCCCGAGTCATAGGTATCATTCACCACCCATGTCAATGTTTTTTGTTTGCTCTGAGAGGATTTTTGCTGCTGCTGTTGTTGCAGGAAAACATCGGACAAATTGGTGTTAAGAAATAAACATTCAAGGCACAAAGCCTAAAAAGCGTAAGGAGCCCCGCAAAGGGTGCGGAGGCGAAGGTCAATGACCCGGTGTCAGGTCCACCAAATTGTGGGACCTCCGGCAACAGCTCGCTGGCCTGCTTGAGCCGCCGGTTTCCTCATCCGCAAAATGGGCATACCCCTTCTTCCTCCTCAGGTTATGGTGAGGGCTGACAAGGACTGTGAGCGGGGAGAGCCTGGGGACGTGAGTGCATGTGAGGACGGCCATCACCCCATCACTTGTCACTGTCGCTGGGGGCACTGCTCAGACACTTCCATGAATTCCCCCTTCATGTATACACGGGTAGTTGGCGGCCATACCCAACACTCGCATCTGCCCCCAACCACCCAGGCGCTCACATAAGGCGACACATCTCCCGCAGCTTCTCTCGTGCCTCAGGGCAGGGGTCCCTGAGCTCCGTAAGGTCAGAGGCAGAGTTTCCGGGTCCTCGTTGGAGGGATGACGTGGTTATGTCTTCGAGGTTTTTTGATCTGCCTGTGGTCGGAGAGGAAGAAGTTAGAGAGGGGTTCTAGAGAATGGTTTCTTAAGACGTCATGTTCACATGGGGGTGAGGTGGCAGGGAGAGCAGGAGAAGAGCTTCTCCTGACAGTAAAATAATTGGGGGGCATCATTCATGCTTCCTGGGGACAGGAGTCTCTGGCAGGTCACTATAACACAGAGACATTGCTCTGCGAGTCAACTAAGCGTGTGTGAGGAACAGGTAAGCGTGGAGTGACGTACCCAGCCGTGTTTCTCCACGACAGCCTGGGCCTGCGGCCATCATGGATGCTGAAGTGATTCCCCTTTGACACTTCTGATTAAAGACAGAAAATCTCAGTTCCAACTCAGTTAGCTACAACACTTCTCCGATGTTGGCTAATCTTGGGCCTTCTGCAGAGGGTAGTGTATATTGATAGACTTGGAGTGCATTTTCTTTTTAACGTATTGTGGTAAAACACGCGTAACAAAAATCTGCCACCATTACTATCCATCCACCTCTATAAACTCTTTCTCCTCTTGTAAACTAAAGCTCTTACCCATTAAACAGTAACTCCTCTCCTCAACTCTCCCCAGTCTCTGGCAACCATCACTCTACTTTCTGTTTCTCTCAGCCCGACTACTCTAAATACCTCATATAGTTAGAGCCATATAGTACTTGTCTTTTTGTGACTAGCTTATTTCACTTAGCATAATGTCCTCAAGGTTCTTCCATATTATAGCATGTGTCAGACTTCCTTCCTTTTTAAGGCTGAGCAACATCTTCTTTATCCATTTATCCATTGATGGACACTTGGGTGGCTTCCATGTTTTAGCTATTGCGAATAATGCTGCTATGAACATGTATATGTAGGTATATATGTGTGTGTGTATGTATATATATATATATATATATATATATATATATATATATATATATATATATATCATTGAGACCCTTCTTTCAATGGAGTACACACCCAGAAGTGGAATTACTGGATTATATGGTAATTCCATTGTTAATTTTCTGAGGAACTGCCATACAGTTTTTCATGGTGGCTGCACCATTTTGCATTCCCGCCAGCAGTGCACAAGGGTTCCAGTATTTCCATATCCTCTCCAACTCTTGTTTTCTGGTGTTTTGTTTGTTTATGGTAGACACCATACTGGGGATGAGGGAGTATCTCAATGTAGTTTTTGATTTTCATTTCTCGAATTATTAGTGATGTTGAGCACTTTTTCATGTGCTTGTTGACTATTTATAGATCTTCTGTGAAACACTGTCCATTCAAGTCCTGTGCCCATTTTTGGGTCAAGTTGTCTTTTCTGTCATTGAGGTTTTATAGGTTCTCAATATAGACTGGATTATAATTATCATAAATATAATTTACATGTATTTCCATTCTGTGGGCTGCCTTTCTACTCTGTGGATATTTTCTTTTGATGCAAAAATTTAAAAATGTTCATGATGTTCAATTTGTCTATTTTTTCTTTTGTTGCCTATGCCTTTGGTATCATATCCAAGAAATCATTGCCAAATCCAGTGTCATGAAGCTTTAGTCCTATGTTTTCTTCTAAGAATTTTCCTGTTTTAGGTTTTACATTTAGGTCCTTGATCCATTTTGAGTTAATTTTTATATATGGTATTAGATAATGATCCAACTTTATTCATTTGCATGTGGAAATCCAATTTTCCCAGTGCCATTCATTAAAAAGACTAAATGCCCCGTTGAATGATCTTGGCATCCTTGCCAAAAATCGTTTGACCATGTATATGAAGATTTATTTCTGTGGGGTTTCTATTCTATTCTGTTGGTCTATATGTCTGTCTTCATGCTAATACCACACTGTTTTGATTACTGTATCTTTGTAGTAAATTAGGAAATCGGGAAATGTCAGTCCTCCAATTTTTTCAAGATTGTTTTGGTTATTTGGAGGTCTCTTGAGATTCCATATGAATTTTAAGATGAGATTTTCTATTTCTACAAAAGACATCATTGAGATTTTGACAGGGATTGCACTGAATCTGTACATCACTCTGGATACTATTAACATTTTAACAATTTTAACTCTTCCGATCCACAAACATGGGATGTATTTCCATTTATTTGTGTCTTCTTTAATTACTTTCATCAATGCTTTGTAGTTTTCATTGTACAAGTCTTGCATTTCCTTGGTTAATTCCTAAGTATTTTGCTCTTTCTTTTTTCTGCTATCATAAATGGAATCGTTTTTGTAATTTCCTTCTCGGAGTGTCGTTTCTGTATAGAAATGAACTGATTTTTGTGTGTTGTTGTATCCTGCCTCTGATGAATTCACTTATTCTAACTGTGTGTGTGTAATCTTTATGGTTTTCTGTATTTAAATTTGTATTATCTGCAAGCAGATAATTTTAATTCTTCTTTCCAATTTGAACATCTTTTGTTCCTTTTCTTGTCAATCTTGCTTTGGCTAGAACTTTCAGTTCTATGTTGACTAGAGGGGTGAACTTGGGTACATTTGTCTTGTTCCTGATCTTAGAAGAAAAGCTTTCCATCTTTCACCACTGAGTAGGATACTTGTTATGTTTTTTCATACACAAGTTTTACCATGTGAAGTTAGTTTACTTCTATTCCTAGTTTGTTGAGTGTTTTTTAATCATGAAAGGATGTTGAATTGTCAAGTGCTTTTTCTGCACTGAGATGATCATCTGTTTTTTTTTCCCCTTCATCTGTGATTGAGTTTTGTCTGTTGAACCACGTTTGCATTCCAAGAATAAATCCTTTTTGGTGTCGTGGTGTATAATCCCTCATATGCTACTGAATTCTGTTTGCTAGTATTTTGTTGAGGATTTTTGCATCAATGTTCATAGAGGACATTGTCTGGAGTTTTCTTTTGTAGTGTCCTTGCCCGGTTCTGGTATCAGGGTAATGCTGGCCTCACAGAATGAGTTGAGAAGTGTTCCCTTTTTTTGTTAAACTTTGAGAATGAAGAATGATCATAATTAGTTCTTTAAATGTTTGGTAGAATTCAGCACTGAAGCCATCAGGTCTAGGGTTCTCTTTGTTGGTAGGTTCTTTATTACTGATTTAATCTCCTTAGTGTTTATAGATCTATTAACATTTTCTACTTCTTCCTGATTTAGTCTTGGTAGGTTTTGTGTTTCTAGGATTCTATCCATTCCATGCAAGTTATCTGATTTGTTGGTGTATTATTGTTCATTGCACTCTCTCATAATTCTTTTTATTTTTGTAGAGTAAGTGGTAGAGTGCCCACTTTCAATTCATTTTAGTAATTTGAGTCTTCCCTCTTGGTTGTTCTAGCTAAAAGTTTGTCAGTTATGTTCATCTTTTCAAACAATAACTTTGGGTTTCATGATGTTCTCTACTTTTTAAATTCTCTATCTCATTTTTTTCTGTTTTAATTTTTATTTTTTTCCTTGTCTAGCTTTGGTTTTAGTTTCTTCTTCTTTTTCAAGGTCCTTAACTTATAATGTTAGGTTATTTGATGTCTTATCTTTTAATGTAAGCACTTAAAACTGTAAATTACCCCCTTAGTGCTACTACTGCTGAATCCTGTAAGTTTTGGTATATTATGTTCTAATTTTCATTCATCTCTAAATGTTTTCTAATTTCTCTTGTGGTTTCTTCTTTCATCTGTTGGTTGTTTAAGAATGTGTTATTTACTTTCCAGAATTTTGTGGTTTTTCTAGTTTTCCTTCTGTTATTCATTTCTAACTTCAACCCACTGTGGTCAGAAAAGATACTTTGAATATCCTTTTTAATTGATTGAGACTTAATCTGTGGCCTAACATATGGCCTATCCTGAAAGATGTCCCATATGCATTTGAAAAGAATGTGTATAGTTTTGTTGTTTGTGCTCTAATTGGTTTATCGTGTTAAGTCCTCTATTTCCTTACTTATCTTCTGCCTGGTTGTTTTTCCAGTAATGTGAGTAGAGTACTGAAATTTTCAACCGTTATTGTAGCGGGTATCTTTAATCTGCCAGTTTTTGCTTCAGCTATATATTTATTTTTGCATCAGATATTTTTATGGTCTATCATTAGGTGCATAAATACTTATATCTTCTTGCTGTATTGAAACTTTAATACCAGTGTCATTTTTCTCTTATAAACTTTTTTTTTTGAGAGAGAGAGAGAGGGAGAGAGAGAGAGAACATGCATGTACAAGCAGGGGAAGGGGAGAGGGAGAGAGAGAATCTCAAGAAGGCTCCATGCCCAGCACAGATCTTGACACGAGGCTTGATCTCAACAATTGTGAGATCATGACGTGAGCCAAAATCAAGAATTGGATGGTCAACCAACTGAGCCATCCAGGTGCCCTTCTTGTAATCTTTTTTTATTTAAAATCTATTTTATCCGGTACTAGTATTGCTACCCCTGCTCTCTTTGGTTAATATTTGTATAGAATATCCTTTCTCCATCCTTTCACTTTCAAACTGTTTGTGTCCTTGGATCTCAAGTGAATCTCTTATAGACAGTACATCATTGGATCTTGTGTTCTTATCCATTCTGCCAATTTCTGTCTTTTCATTGGGGAGATTAATCCATTTACATTTAAAGTAATACTAACAAGGGGTTTCTGTCATTGTACTTGTTTACTAAATGCCTTATGGCTTTTGTCCCTCAGGTCCTACAATACTGTTTTGTGTGGATTGTCATAAGATGTTTAAATTCCTTTCTCATTTGCTTTTTTGGTGTATTCTATAGCTATTTTCTCTGTGGTCACAATGGGGAAAACAATGGGAATTAAATTTAACATCCTAAAGTTCTAACACTCTAATTTGAACTTTTACCAGCTTAACTTCAGGAACTTACAAAAACTCTCCTTTACAGCTTCGTCCCCACCTCTTTCAGCTGTCATAAGATTACATCTGTATAATTTTTTAATGTTTATTTATTTTTAAGAGAGAGAGAGAGAGAGAGAGAGACACCGAGTGTAAGCAGGGTAGGGGAAGAGAGAGAGGGAAACACAGAATCTGCAGCAGGCTCCAGGCTCTGAGCTGTCAACACAGAGCCTGATGCAGGGCTTGAACTCATGGACCATGTGATCATGCCCCTACGAGATTACATCTTTATGTATTATATGCACCAAAACATAAACTAACCATTCTTTTAGATGTATTAGTATTTTAAATTATGTAGAAAACAAGAATTGTAGTTACCAAACAAAATTACAGTAACACTAGCTTTTAAACTAATCATTTTTTCTTTAAATGTATTAGTCTTTTAAATCATTTAAAAAACCAGGGGCGCCTGGGTGGCTCAGTCGGTTTAGCATGTGACTTCAGCTCAGGTCATGATCTCGCAGTTTTTGAGTTCGAGCCCCGGGTCGAGCTCTGTGCTGACAGCTCGGAGCCTGGAACCTGCTTCAGATTCTATGTCTCCCTCTCTCCCTGCTCCCTCCCCTACTTGCACTCTCCCTCTCTATGTCTGTTTCTCTCTCAAAAATAAAATAAAAACACTTAAAAATTAAATAAATCATGTAAAAAACAAAAAGTACAGTTACAAACCAGTTACAATTACTAGCTTTTATAATTGCTCACGTATTTTCTTTTATTGCAATCTTTAATTCTCCATACAGTTTCAAGATGCCTAGTGACCTTTCCTTTCACCTTGCAGGACTCCCTTGAGCATTTCTTGAAGGGTAGGTCTAGTGGTCATGAACTCCCTTGGGTTTTGTCAATCTGGGAATGTCTTAGTATCTCCCTCGCTTCTGAAGGACGGTTTAGCTGAATATAGGATTTTTGGTTGACAGATTTTTTTTTTCTTTTAGCACTCTGAATATACAGCCCTGGTGCCTTGTGGTCTCCAAAGTTTCTCATGAGAAATCTGCTGATAATCTTACTGAGAATTCCTTGTATGTAATGATTCGCTTTTCTCTTGCTGCTTTCCAGATTCTCGATCATTGTCTTTTGAAGTTTGATTATAATGTGTCTTGGTGTGGGTCTCTTTGAGTTCATATTACTGGGAGTCTGTCAAACTTTTTTGGTGTTTACACTCATGTCTTTATCAAATTTGGGACATTTCAAGCCATCATTTCTTCAAATATTCTTGCTATTCCTCTCAGTCTTCTGAGATAGTCCCTTAAGTTCCATTTACGTGTTTAAAATCTTTTCTTTCTGTTCCTCGGATTCAATAATCTCAATTGTTCTATCTTCAAATTTGTTTATTCTTTCTTCTGCCTGCTCAAATCTGGGTGGCCATGTTTTGTGCTTATTGCACTTATTTTCACAATTATCCCCACGTGCCAGGTGTTAGCTGGTATAAAGATATAGTGACATGAACTTGTGGAGGTGGTCCTCCATGACTAAAATTCCAGAGGCATCATTTCAGGTCCACACATTTCTGAGCCTCTGCTGCCCACCCAACTGGAGCTGCGTGCTCTCCCCTAATATATGCAGGCTCAACTTCATCCTGGTTTTGAGAACGCAAATGAGTTTCAAGCCAGGGCCACTGCTCAGGCTCCAGCCAAGTCCCGAGTGCCTCAGAATGAAGCCTTCCTCACTGTCGGCCAAACGTTGGGGTTTCTGGCTGATGCTTGGAAACCATCTCTGGTGTCTGCCACTATGAGTGGTTCCTGGTCCCTTCTGCCACTCCTTCTCCCACCCAAGACCAGAGACTTGGCCCCGAGTCCCAGCTAGCAGCTGGCTGACCTTCTGGACCATATTCTAGTCTGACCATTCATGTCTGGCTTGGCCCTCGTCATCCTGGGTCCTTGAGGATGACAGCCTCTCGCTATAACCAGGAACCACTGTTGAGAGACTTCCCTCAGTTCTCCTTCTGTAAAGTTGGGCTACTTTCCAGAAATAGCCGCTGTCCCCTTAGGGAGTAGACTCAACTCCTGAAGCCTGTCTACTCCAAGTCTGCCTGGCCCTAGAACTGCAAAGGGAGCAGCTGGTAAGGTGTGACAGCACATGTGTGTGAACAGGTAGCAGAGGCCCGAAATTCAAAGTGGCCTAAAACCAGAATACCTCTACAATATATCCAAACTGGGAAAGTATTTAGAGTGAAAGTGGGCATCGTTAATTGTTACGTCAGAACAATAAGCATAAATTGGGACATGCCTGGGCAAGATAGGTCACGTGGTTCCTTATAAACTATCAGGGAAAGTTAATCATCTATTCTGGCATGCATCTGTGAGACTAATATCTAAACAATCAAGAACCTATAAGAAATGCAGCACCATGAACATACATCTAGTCAGAAGAATGCACATCACGACCAATCATACTTTGGCGGGGTAGCTGAGGAAAACAGCCAGAGAGACAAAGAGGCCAACGGAAGGCATCGCCCACAGGATCATGAGGAAGAAAAATCATGAAATCACAGTGTATCTTGAAGATACTTCGTCTTCTCTCAAAGTGATTGTGTTGACTTCGGGCCAGCTCAGGAGTGGATATAATAAAACCAGGAGCACATAAAGAGGGGTGCTGGAGATGATGCTGTGGGTTGTTGAGCCACAGTGAGAGAAAGCACAGAGGTAAAGGACCCTGGGAAATGAGAGGGGGCAGCTGCATCTACTCCAAACAAGGAAGCTGGAGATTTCAGCTCCATTTGGGAAGGTATTCTCTGTCTGAGAGCCCACATATATACCCCCGGAATTTAGAACAGGCATTGGTAACTAGCGATTGTTCACTCAACATTTGTTCACCAACTGAAAGGAGATAGGAGGAGCTTGATATGAAGAACGAGGCCCAGAGGAAGGCAAATCACACAGCCGCGAGAGGCAGGATCAGAAATCAAATCCAAACTTCTCAACTTCCAGACTTACCTCCAGTGTCTGTGGAGTCAACTGGACAATCTTTGAGCATTCCCATCTTACGCTGATCCTTCCGCCACCTACCTCTTTGCAAATACAGTCCTCCCTTGCCTACCCCATCCCACCATCTGCCATCACAGCTGGTTGGGGGGAAGGTAGCTGGAAATTCCATGAGACTTTGCCCTGCCCTCTCCACCCCCAATTTCTTTCTCTGAGCTTCTGGCTGCACGGTTGCCGCTATACTGTCTGTCTACTGCCACCTGTTCTTTCTTTCTCTTGTGTGTCTTCCTCAGTGGAATAGCAGGTCCCTCTATGTCTCTCTCTTCTTCCTGCACAAATTGGCCCAGTTTGGGACATTCTGTTAGGTCTGGTATCCAAACACCTCTCTTCAGATACTCGTTCCCCCACTCGCTGTGTGAGCAGGAGCCACACAGATCTCTCTCTTGAGTAGAGGGGGTGAGTTTGGGATCCTGAGGGGGGTGGAAGACAGGTTTGATAGGGATGCTGTCCTGTGTGAAGGAAACCATAACACCAGGAATGGAGGGCATGTAAAAACAATTAAAATGATGAGACTGTGGTGTGGAGTGAGTGGGTTGAGATGTGTCAACTTTTATGGGAAAGAAGTCATGTCAACAGTTTCTGCTAACAGCCAGGACAGCCATGTATCTTTCTTTCAGAAAACTAAATCGAACCATCTCATCGACCTCCACTGGGAACCCTCTATCCCCTTCCCCAGCCCCACCGCCACCCCCAAAGAAGGGCTAAGAGCTCTTGCTGGGATCCTCTACTACCTGTTTTCTTCTTGACTTCCTTTCCAGTTGAGAGGGAAAAGCTCAGGCAGCCAGTAGAGGACTCGTAGACAAGCTGGTAAGGAGAGTTCACTCCCATGGGTGGAGTGCTCGTGGAGGAATCTGGAGTGGAAGACGGAAGAACTCGTTTTCAATTTTTAGTTTTTAGCTAAAAATCTAGTATTAGATTTTTTTGTTCTCGCCATAGAGTAGAGTAGATATTCCAAAGTGCCCGGGTTGTTTCAAAACAGCCAGATCTTGGGAGAAAAAGACTTTTTAATGCATGAGTAGGCTCAGAGTAATGATAAGGGACTCTTGTAGATCCCATTCTGACGGTACCCCTCACCCCACTACAATATCCCTCAGTGGAGAAACGATGCCAGCGCGAGGAGCTGGAGGAGCAAAAGGTGACGGTGCTACTGTGAGGGCAAGTGCAGGTCTAAGTGTGGCGCTAGGTGGAGGAGTAAGCATTGGGCCAGCGAGTCCCTGACCTGGGGCCCTGAAATCTGATGCCTCCTCAACGACAAATCAGTCTCCTACAGAATCACGCTGTTTCGTGTCGAATCACTGGATATCTGACCACTTGAGAATTAAAATTTAGCACCCCCAGCACGGGAGGAAAATCTTGATCATACTTACATAAACCTCATCAAATCACTGGCTCATTCTTCCCCCCAAATACGGTCATTTCACTGGTTAAGCATAAAATTGTTAGGAACCGTTAAGCGATTTATCACGGTTCATTCGAATTCATAAAGGAAATGGCAGGCCTGCCCTAAATAGATAAAGACTATAACCAGAGACTGCGCACATGCAAATAACCTCTAGTGAGGCAAAAGTTAAAATCGGGACAGCTTTCAGTACCTTCTGAATTAGCAGAAGTGAACTGACAGCCGCCAATACTGGTAAAGATGGAATAAAACCAGCCGACCATGCTGGTACAGACAAAATCCATCTAGAAAATAGTATTCAGCAGGAGCTGTCCACATACTGAGACTTTCTGCCCCACTAATCCCTCTTAATCAATCTTAACCAATAGGAACTGGACCTGCATACTGCAATGCCTATTGTACAAAGAGTAAGAAACTTAAAAACCTAAGCATTTGGTTAATAATAGAATATGAACGTTAAAAGTCTACAACCAATTAAAACGACAATTATTAAAGTATATAGCCATGCTGGCAAACATTTCTGTCTCAGTGAAGGAAATGAGAAACAGGAAAATCGTAGTTTTGTTAAAAAAAATACACACATATATATATAGAGAGAGAGACAGAGACAGAGAGACAGAGACAGGAAGAAACAGATGAAGAACAAAAAGGAGACTGTAAAAATGAAAAATAGGTATTATGTAAATATGGCAAGGTTATTGGTTTTCCTTTTTTGTATATGTTTTTTTTTTTCTTAGTAATATTGCCAACAACTGAAAATCAAGGGGCAGTCTAGTTTTCTTTCATGACAAGGCAGGACTAGTATGTACTGGAAAGGAGAAAAGGCAGGAAGCAGACTTACCACTAAAGAAATGCTACCTTAAGCAAGGGGTAAATTCCAGCAGTAACTTTAAGGGAAGACTACTCCAGACCCAGTTACGGCTTTGGTCTACGTCGTGCAATGAGATGGTCCAGAAAGGCAAAGGTCATGCAAAATAAGTCAACAGCATTGGCTCTTCTTTTTAACGCCCTGTAAGAGCTAATTCAAGTCTTTCTAAGATTCATGCTTTTCCAAAAGGAAAATATTTTGTTGGTTAGGGTTTTTTGGTTTGTTTGTTTTTTCCCCCAAACTCTAGGCTTGTTTCAAGAGGAACGTCTGGAATGGACACGCCAACAAGTGAGAGACTTCTTAGGGAGGCGAATGCGGCCGGATGCAGAGACCATCAAAGCCTCTCCAGAGTTTAGCTCAGTTCTCTGCAAATTCTCTTCCACCAGATTAACCGCAACCCAGGAGGGACGCGGGAAGTCACGGCAGCGCGGGTGAGAGTCTGTTGTCCTGCAAGAGTGCTCGAACACCTTATGGGTGGGATGCTAATGGTGACAACCGTATCTTTTTCAAGGTAAGGGAACATTACATTCAGGTAGGAGGGCACCATGGGCAGATCTGAGGGTGGGCGGCTGGGCCAGATGGGACTTTCATACCCATGCAACAGACCAGCAGGTAGTGTCCCCCACAAAGGAGATGGGTCTCTAAGCTCCACATGGAACTCCATGTACACTGGTAACCACCTGTGTAAACAGTCAGGGCATAGTTAGGCCAGCGTCATCGTGGTGTCGCTGATCCTGGGCAGCGTGGGCATAAATTCCCTTAAAACAAAGACCCCCAGGTCATGGTAAACAGTGCGGGAGTGGGTGGGAGAGTCCGATCGGAATTTTACTTCAGAAAAGGAAAACCGACTCAATACCCCAAAAACAAATAATCCAATTTAAAAATGGGCAGAAGACATGAACAAACATTTCTCCAAAGACAACCAGATGGTCAAGAGACGCATGAAAAGATGCTCAGCGTCACTCCATCATCAGGGAAACGCGAGTCAAAACCACAGTGAGACATCACTTCGCACCTGTCTGAATGGCTAAAATCAAAACCACAAACGACAAGCATTGGTGAGAATGTGGAGAAAAAGGAATTCTTGGGTACTGTTGGTGGGAATGCAAACTGGTGCAGCCACCGTGGAAAACAGTAGGTAGGCTCCTCAAAGAATTAAACAGAATTATTTATGTGATCCAATAACCACACTCCTGGGTATTTAGCCAAAGAATACAAAAACACTCATTTCAAAGGATATATGTACTCTGATGTTCACTGGAATGTTACTTAAAATAACCAGATTATGGAAGCAGCTCAAGTATCCATCAATAGATGAATGGAGAAAGAAGACGTGGTGTGTGTGTGTGTGTGTGTGTGTGTGTGTGTGTGTACACACGCTAGAATATTATTCAGCCATAACATAGAATGAAATCTTGCCATTTACAATGACATGGATGGAGCTAGAGTATATGCTAAGTGAAATAAGTCAGAGAAAGACAAATACCAAATGATTTCACTCAAATGTGGGATTTAAGAAATAAAACAAATAAGAAGAGGGAAAAAAGAGAGAGACAGACAGACAAACCAAGACACAGACTCTTAACTACAGAGAACACGCTGTGGTCACTAGGGGGAGGTGGGCAGGCGAGGGGTGAAGCAGTGGAGGGGACTAAGAGAGAACACTTACCATGAAGTGCACAGAATTGCTGACTCACTATATTGCACACCCGAAACTAGTACAACACTGTATGTTAACTACACTGGAATTAAAGTTTAAAATTTCACAAAATTTAAGAAAAAAAAATAAAGCGCACTTGGATGAAGGCTTAAAAAAATCCCCAAATTTAGTTGGTTGTTTCTTTTGCTGTGCAGAAGCTTTTTATCTTGATGAGGTCCCAATAGTTCATCTTTGCTTTTAATTCTCTTGCCTTTGGAGACGTGTCGAGTAGGAAATTGGTGCGTCTTAGGTCAAAGAGGCTTTTTCCTGTTTTCTCCTCTAGGATTTTGACGGTTTCCTGTTTCACATTCAGATCTTTTATCCATTTAGAATTTATTTTTCTGAGTGGTGTAAGAAAGTGGTCTAGTTTCATTCTTTTGCATGTTGCTGTCCAATTCTCCCAGCACCATTTGTTAAAGAGGCTGTCTTTTTTCCATTGGATACATTTTCCCGCTTTGTCAAAGAATAGGCAACCAACGGAATGGGAAAAGATCATCGCAAATGACATATCGGATAAAGGACTAATATCTAAAATTTATAAAGAACTTACCAAACTCCAAACCCGAAAAACAAACAACCCAGTGAAGAAATGGGCAGATGATATGAATAGACACTTCTCCAAAGAGGACATTCAGATGGCCAACAGACACATGAAACGATGCTCCATGTCACTCATCATCAGGGAAATACAAATCAAAACCACACTGAGATACCACCTCACACCAGTCAGAGTGGCTAAAATGAACAAATCAGGAAACTATAGATGCTGGCGAGGATGTGGAGAAGTAGGCACCCTCCTACACTGTTGGTGGGAATGCAAACTGGTGCAGCCACTCTGGAAAACGGTGTGGAGGTTCCTCAAAAAGATGAAAATAGAGCTACCCTATGATCCAGCAATTGCCCTGCTAGGAATCTACCCAAGAGACACAGGATTGCTGATGCATAGGGGCACGTGTACCCCAATGTTCATAGCAGCACTTTCGACAATAGCCGAATCATGGAAGCAGACCAAGTGCCCATCAACTGACGAATGGATAAAGAAGTTATGGTACTTATATACAATGGACTACTACGTGGCAATGAGAAAAAATGAAATCTGGCCATGTGTAGCCAGATGGATGGAACTGGAGGGTATTATGTTAAGTGAAATAAGTCAGTCAGAAAAAGACAGATACCATATGTTTCCACGAATAGGTGGACTTTGTGAGACTAAGCAAAAACCAGGGGGAGGGGAAGAGGGGAAAGGAAAAAAAGACACAGAGAGGGAGGGAGATAAAACATAAGAGACTCTCAAAGACTAAGAAAAAAACTGAGGGTAAGGGGGATGAGGGAGGGGGGAGAGGGGGTGATGGGCATTAAAAAGGGCACATGTTGGGATGAACACTGGGTGTTATATGTAAACCAATTTGAAAATAAACTATTATATAAAAAATAAATAAATAAATAAATAAATAAATAAATAAATAAAATCATTAAAACAAAACAAAACAAAAATCCCCAAATTTAGCAAAATAATTTTCTTTTCCCTCGTATTTAACAAAAATGTGTTGATTTGGTAAGCACATGCTAATTCTCATAAGCAATAAAAAGGACTGTGTCGTTGTTTTCGAGGTGGGGTGATTTTCTTCTTTCCTGAATGGTTGTAGGACAGCAATGAAACGTGAGTACCTTCCTGCTTGTCTTTGCAAAGACACCCAAGGGCTTGGCCAGTTTTTATTTTTAAGTGGTTGATACCCAAATTGTCCTTTCTCCGAGGAGTCACCGCCCCAGATGATTTTCCGGTAGTTGATTAGCTTGGCTCCACTGTGCCACCGTCAGGGGCTTCCCGTGGGGACATCGCTTCCACTAACCCCAGGGAATCCTACACTTTGCCCTGCACGGTTGGCAATGTCATTATGCAGTTTATTTGTACTGTGTGTGTCTATCATCAGCTGTCTAAGCCCCGACCTCTGAGGCAAGCCGACCGACATCCGGTGGACAGGGAGAGACGCTAAGTAGGGATGGATTCTACAGGCGAGGTCAACGGTTTTGAGATCGAATTTTCTTACGTTTCCCTACGAAACCTCCTAAGGGGCAGGACGACTTTCGGGGATCCGAGATGAACCCGGGCGACCTCTGAACAACACGGGTTTGAACTCTGCGGGTCCCCTCATATGGGAATTTCTTTCTGTAACTACAGTACAGTACTGTAAATGTGTTTTCCCTTCCGTAGGATTTTCTTAACACATTTTCTTTTCGCTAGCTTATTTTATTGTAAGAATACAGGGTATAATACGTATAACACACGAAGTATGTGTTAACTGTTGATGTCAACAGTAAGGCTTTTAATCAACGGCCGGCTATTGGTAGTTAAGTTTTGAGGGAGTCAAAAGTTGCGTGCGGATTTTTTTACTGCTGGGTGGGGGGGTCAGTGCAAGGGTCGGTTGTGCTTGTATCTCCACCACGCTTCAGAGATACATCAGATACAACTGATTCGCTGCCTCTTCCGGATCCCATTCCCCTCTCCGCCTCCGACTCAGGGCTCACAGCTCCGACTTCGCGTCCAGCCTTCCGCTTCACGCTTTTATACTCTACCCCAAGCAATACTGCTTGTATTCTTTTAAATTTTATTTAAATAGTTTCATACCAAGTATATCCTTCTCAAACTTGCTTTATTCGCTTAACACTGTCTTTTGAGATTTATCTGTGTGGATATGCGTTTTAATGTTTGTTTCATTTTGTATTATTTTATTATTTTTTTTCTTTTTAATTGAAGTATAGTTGACATCCAATGTATATTACTTCCGGGTGTGCAATATAGAGATTCGATACTGATGCACATTACAAAGTGCTCATCACAATAAGTGTGGTCACCATCTGTCACCTCTGTCACTACAGCATTATTGACCATAGTCCCTATTTTGTGCAAGTGCTTGATTTTTACTTCTTGCTATGGTCCATTGTCTACATAGACTATAATTTGTTTTTCTCCTGTGGGTGGACTTTTATGTTGTTTTCTATTTATTTTTTTATTTCATTTCATTTCATTTTATTTTATTTTATTTTTTATTTATTTTATTGTTTTTGCCATCCCAAACAGTTCTCCAATCAAAATTCTGGTACAACTTCTTGCACACTAGCCATACTTGCCAGGTGTGACTGTCAAGTGTGGCGAGTGGGCTGATGAGAATCCTCACCAGGCCATGACCAGACGAGCACAAAAATTAGGAGGAAACATTTAGAAAACTCTGCGGCGATTGGACATTACCGTGACATCACGTTTTTGAAAAGGTCAATCCACGAGAGAGAGAGATTGGCAATCTTAAAAACCGGTCCTTTACCACAGATAGTTTTTGAAAAGCCCAGCCCTAGGGAATGACCTAGAAGCGACACTGCCGGGTTGTCGGATGCTAGAGCATCTCCCACCTTGCAGGTACCACCAAACTGCTCTCTGCGGGAACCGCCCCGATTTCTACACTCACCTGCAGCATTTCAGAATCTCTGCTGCTCCGGAATCTGTTTGAGAATCCACCCGGACTCCTGGAGACGTCAGATGCTTGAACTGGGGAGTTGACCATTCTACTGCATTCTCACTAGCACTATTTGAACTTCCACCTAAGGGCCGAAGCTCGCGTACCCACCTTTCCCGGTCTGTCCGATGCCATAGCTACTTTTCCCGATTGTGCTGATCAGGTAGTCAAAAGCCATCTCCTTGGCATTGAGGTGGAGGAGAAGGCTGGCCTCCACGAAGCGCCTTGTGACGTCCAGAGGATTGGCACCTACTAAAGGAATCATTGAAGCAACTCGGTTTCCACCCAGCACAGGGCTAATGCTTCCAGGAAAGGACCTCTGTAAATGGCCCAGGAAGTAAGGGTAGAGGGAAGATCTATTCCTAGGGTAAGCAAGTATGAGGGTTTTTTAATGGAAGAGTCTGCGTAACGGAAGGGTCTCAATCTCCCAAGACCTGTCAGGTGGGATTTTGCTCTCTACCCCACCTTTACCCTTCTCTCTTCCTACCCACAGGCCAGGGTCCTGGTGCCATTAGTACTTAAAACAACAGCTAGAAGGTTCTAGAAGCATCTAGAAGGCTCAATTACTGATATGGCTCTATCTTCCCTCCTTGATCTTGGGGTTACACCCTTACCATGGACGGTCTTGCTGAACACTAGTCAGCCCTCTCAATTCACCCCCTCCTCCTGGGCGCTGCCTCTCTCCACCTCTGCTTCATTTCCACAAACTCCACCCTGCGGTGCCTCTGGCCTCCCACGCTTCTCCACAGCCTACCTTCCAGTCTGATCTCAGTAACACTTGGGGCATGGGAGGAGAAAGTGGAGAACACATTGGGGTGAGAGCATGACTCTCGAGGAGGGTTGTGGGACCGGGTTCGATTCCTACAGCAGACCCATGGCCACCACCTGTCCCCAGCAGAGCTTTATAGACCTGGCTGGGGTGGCTGGGGTAGACGCCCACACATCGGTCTGGGCAGATCCTTCCTGGCTCAGAAAAAATGGAGAAGAATCTGGCGAGCCAGCCCTACCGGACACAGAATCCATCATGGTCTTCATCTTCAGGGTGAGCAGCTCCGTCAGCAGGTGGATGGACCGGCGCTGGAACTTCTGCAGGGTCTCCCGGCCAGAGTGCACCAGATAGCCATGGGTGGCAGTGAGGGTGACCTTGGAGGGCCCAGTGGGTGTGGGCAGCGACGGTGGTGGTAGTACTGGTGGTGGTAGGACTGGTGGCGGTGCCTTCTTCTGGACAGGGGCCTGCGTGACTGATTCCGTGAGCACCACGGGTGGGGGGCCGATGCTGATCTCCAGGCCCAGGATGTTGGACGCGGTGGGCACTGTGGGGTCGGCAGTCAGTTCCTCCCAAGTGAACTCAAAGATGTTCCTGACGCCCTTGGGTATGGCAATGCCTGCGTTCCGGCAAGCGATGAGCAGTCTAGAGATGCGAGCCAGCAGCCCGGGAGCCGAGGCCACGTACTGCTGGTACAGTTCTCTGTTGCTCTTGATGTCATTCATGTTGCTAGAGTGCGCATACTGCTAGGTGATACTGTCCATCTCAGACAAGACGGACCTTCAGCTGTAAAAAGTCAGAGCCCCCTGGGAGGTGAGCGAGAGCGAAACGTTCTTACCTAAGGTGAGGCCTCGGAGACAATCAGAATCGAAGTGCTGAAATGGCCTCTACAGGTCATTGAGCCAGTGGGTCCTATTCAGGGAGGGTAAGGAAATAAGGTCACTGCCCGCTTCCCTTTTCTTCCCAGCGACAGCAACAGACAAGGCCCCACTGGTGAGTCGCTTTGGGAAGGGCCTTGGGGGTGACCGGATTCCAGAAATGGTTCCAGGGACAGTCAGACGAACCAAGTACCTCTTGGGAGGGACCCCGCGGGGCTGGAGGAGTGGAAAGGACAGGGAAGGGAGAAGGGTTCCACCGTACCTTTTATAGTTAGAGGCCTGAGAGGCGAAGAGCTGCTTCCAATCTATTAATAAAAACCTGTGAAAACAAAAAGATGTTGCATGGGCTCTCCGGAGGAAGTGATGCGGAAGCTTCTGGTGGCGACGCGAGGGCGGCCGTGCAGTTATTCGACGTGGACATCCGACGGCCGACACAGAATATGTTTTCTCAACTCAGGGACTACTATTGGCCACATTTCATCCAATCACATAATGATGTAACTGAGAGTAAGGAGTACCATCTTACGAGAAAGAAAAAAAATCAATGTAAGATGCCACTGACTATGAGACATAGCACAATTTAAGAGACGTGAAAATGGGGGAAATGCCGATCGTAAACTCAATGAACTGTAATAAATGCTTTCCCACTTCGGAAGGACTTCTCGAGGGCTCTGCGCGCACATCAAGTAGACACGTGTGCGTTCGCAGATGAGCACATTGGAGTCTGAACACCATTAGACGCTACAGTGGTTTTTACTCTGACTTACTTCTAATTGTGTTTTATTCTTATTTTCTCAATATATATCAAAAAGAGACCACTGGTCGGGGTGCCTGGCTGGCTCGGTCAGAAGGGCATGCGACTCTTGATCTCAGGGTCGTGAGTTCAAGCCCGTTGGGTATAGAGATTACTAAAAAAAAAAAAAAAAAATCGACTTTAAAAAATAGAACACTGATTGCAGAGAGGGAGTGTGAAGAACAATTTGATACACACAGAAATGGCTGGGAAACTCCACGCATAGACTTGGAGGGTTTTGTAATCACGTCTGAAAGTTTCATTTCTCTAATCAAAATGAAGCCCATAAGAACATTCTTCAGCAATCTATCGGTCTAAAACACATTGACAAAAATGTAAAGTCACTTCTTAATCTTGCACTACACAAAAATGATGATTTCTTTCCTTTTGATTCCGGAGGGGCTTTGTGAGAATATGAGCCTCTGCAAAAGATGTTGAAGAATCCAGAACATGCCAGAAAAGCTGACGTGAGGGAAGCTTAGAGCAGAAGGGGGCGGGATCCTCTCACACCACCTTCGCCAGCATTTCCGTGCCACGCGGGCCACCTGCCCTTTGGTGTGACCTCAGTGGCCCCCAACCAGCACACCAGTAACACCGGTTGAGGAAGGACCGCTGGCCGGTGCCTTCTGACAACCCTTGTCACCGGCCATCACCTCTACCTACCACCCCGACGACCACCCCTCACGAGGTCCATGGTACTCTTCGCCTACGACATCCTCACTCTTTCATTATTCAAACCATGCCCTCTGGAGTCACTCCCAAGTCGCCCGTGGGGTGTACTGCCAGCGTTTACCAGAGCAGGCTCAGGGCCATGATCTGGTGCGACCAGCCCAGCGTGAGAAGCTTATTCCCTCTCCCATTTCACTGATGAGGAATCAGAGGCTTAGGGAGACAGAGCCCCTGATCAGGCAGGAATCGCCTGTGTGCAAACCCTTGGCACAGCAGCTGTCCAAGCACGCCGTGATCTCCCCACGGCCTTCGAGCTGCCTCTGCCCATCCATCAGCAACAAAATCCCCAAGGAACAAAGAGCTCCATAGAGCAAACCCTTATGACAGCCCGGTTTACAGAGAAGTGGCTTCCTAGGTCTATTGGCTGACCGCCTGGCATCTCTATTCCTCAGCTTTGGAGACTCGGAGAAATAGTTCATTTTTTAAATGAGAAGTCTACAGAACAAAGACACCACTCAGGATCTCGGTCGTCTGGGCAACCAGCCAGATGGATCTGACCCTGACCAAGAAGGGCATTTTTTTTTTTTTTAAACTAGGACTCCAATGAAGAGAAGACCAATACAGTCCCTGAAATGTTAACTGGTTTGGGGAACTTCTCCCCACCCCTCCTACCGGTACATTTCTTCTGAGGTTAATTCTGAAGATAAGTCTCACGAACAGATCAAAGCTGATTTTTAAAGCGATTTTATTGAGATAGAATTCACCTGCCATACAATTCGCCCTTTTAAAAGCGTACAGTGTTTTTTTTTTAGTACATTCAAAGTTGTGCAACGAACACCACAGTCTAATTTTAGAACATTTTCATCGCCCCCCAAGAGACAGTCATTAGCCGTCGCTCCCCAATCCCCCTCACTCCCAGGCAACCACTCCTCTGGTACTGTCCACAGATTTGCCCGTTCTGGGCATTCCACACAAATGGAGTCATACGCCACGTTGTCTTTCGTGACTGGCTTCTTTCACTCGGCATGTTGTCGAGGCTCATCCGTGTTGTAGAATGTCGTCAGTACGTCATTCATTTTTATGGTGGAATAATAGCCCATTATATGGAGAGACCACGATTTGGTGATCCACTCATTATCTGATGGACATTTTGGCTGCTTCTCCTTTTGGCTATTATGAAGAGCCATACTATGGACACTCGTGTACGAGTTCCTGCGTGGGGGGAAGTCTTCATTCTCCTGGCTATGTACCTAGGAGTGGAATTGCCGGGCCGTACGGTAACTCAGTGTTTAACATTTTGGACCGTCAGACTGGTTTCCAAGGTGGCTGGCACCACTTTACAGTCCCACCGTAGTTACAACGTAGGAGGGTTGTAATTAATCCATGTCCTTGTGAACACCTGTTACGTCTTTTTGATTCTAGAATCATTCTACAGGGTGCAACGCGCTGTCTCATTGTGACTCTGATTAGCATTTCCCTGAAGACTAACGATGGCGAGCATCTTTTCGTGTGTTTATTGACCAATCTATATCTTCTTTAGAGAAGAGTCTATATGGACCTAAAGCTGTTTTTTTTTAAAGAAATGTCACTTAAAATTTAAGATTACCATATATTATATTTACATTATGTATAATATAATCAACATAAATATTATATTTCTAATTTCTACGTACCTGTATTTATTGCCATATTTCTCTCTTTGAAATTCAACTAGAGGTACCCATGTGACTAAATTCTGGCCTCTGAAATGAAAGCGGAGCTGCTGGGTAGGCCCCTGGGACAGGTCTGTAAAGGAAGGTACCTTCAGGGACAGAACACTTGCTCTTTCCTCAAGACCTTCTCGTTCCTCCTCTCTGAGGCTCGAGCAACCGTGAGGTTACCTTGGAGAGGGACGCCATGCATTATGGGTGGCTGAGCAGAGCACCGGAGCCTGGGCTCCTGATGACACAGCAGCACCCCCACACCGACACTCGGCCACCAACCTCTGAATGGCTTTTGCAGGACAGAACGAACCGCTGTATTCAGACCTGTACCCTTGCGGTCAAGCGCGACTCCTGACTGACAACCAGCCACGTCGGAACGTCACCGCACCCTCCTTTCTATGTAAACATTTACTATTATCCTGTCATTCGTCTCTCCATCACTGAGACACGGGCCTTGCTCGCAAGTAGCTCAACGTTTAAGAGGCAGGTCAGACTTCGAGAACAAAACTGACTCGTAGACTGTATGATAAGAGTCACGCTACAGAAAAATACACACGGGCCATGAACACCCAGAGAAGAAGGTCTGATGGAGGCAGCGCCGAAGACGGTTATGAAAGACGAGCAGAGGTGGCCACGCGGATGGGAAGGAGAAGGCGGTCCGGACGAAAGAATGATACGCACAAGGGAACAGAAGCGCCGAAAGCACGGTGGGCTCGGAGCACTGCAAAACACATCAGCATGACTGGGGTCTCTGGGAGAATAGCAGACGAAGTTGGAAAAGGGGTCTCGAAACAGATCGCAAAAGGCCTTGCATGCCATGCCAAAGAATAGGCATGTTATGCACTCGAATATTCAAACGTGTTGTCTTTAATCATTAGTTGTGTCCCACGTGGTAAGTCTCATCTCTGTAACTGGAGGGCAGGGGCCATGTCTTCTCTCTCTTTTAGTGTCCGTATTACTAAATACAATGCTGCTGCAAGCCAGCAACTGAAAACTATCTGTGGCATCGAAGCCCCATGAAGAGCCTGAGAGACCCACGCAGGTGGCCATACGCAAAGTTTCAAGGAACACCTCCCACAAAGAAATGAAAGGATCATGGAAGAAGGTTATAAAGCACGTAGAAGATGACCACGGGCCCAGTGGCTTCGTCCTTCCATTTGCTGCCCGGCTGTCCCAGAGGACAGATCCGAGGGGAGAATCGGGCACACAAAGCTACAATGACAAGTCTGAGTGTGCTCTCTGCAAGCAGAATGGAAGCCCAGAGAAGGTAATATCACTGGGTAGCTAAGAGCTTAGGCTGCGTGACCCTGAGCCCAGCACTTGGATCTGTGTGATATTCTCCAGGGCACTAGTGCCCACCCCCGAGGGCCGTGAGGATTAAGTGCGGTGATGCATGTACAAGGTTGGCGCAACTCCTAGCACAGAGTGAAGTGCTCGGTGAATGTTCAATCGCAAACGGAAATGATTTGGAGCGGTCAAAACAGGTTGCACAATGGAAATGACAGAAACCGCTCCGGAGACCAGCTGACTAGGGGCCAAGGAGAGGAAGAGCATTCCAGGGGATGGAAAGGACACTTGCTCAGGGTGGAGGCGAACTGCCTGGCACGTTTGGGGAGCCGAAAGCAAGCAGAGCAGGGGACAGGTCAGTGTGGAGCGGGGAGGGGCCGGGTGTGGGAGGGGCAGAGAGGGGCCAGCTATAAGACAATGAACCCCGACTTCATCTTGCAGGTGATGGGACACCACGGAAGGACCGCCAGCAGAGGGGGCATCTGGATTTTGGGTCCTCCTGCCAGGGGCAGGCAGTGCGGTGGGAGGGAGTCTAAGGAGCCCAGCCGCTGCAGAGATTAGCCAAGGAGAGCGGCCGAACCCAGAGCACCCCGATTTCTGCCTACAGTCCATGGTGCACCTGGAGGGGAACTTAAACAGTAGACACAGCACGCTGCCAGCGGTGCCGTGGAGCCCGAGCAGAACACGGGTGAGACTCGGGAAAGTTCCGAAAGGCTTTGGGAAAAGCAAGTGCATGCCATCAGAAGGGAGCTGGGCGGGGGAGGGCGGGGAATCGGGTACAGGTTTAGAAGGAAAAAGGGCACCCTTCCTTCCCATTACTGACACTGACCCGAGAATATATTTTTTAGGAGTTTGTACAGCTGTATACTTAAAACCCAAAATGAAACTCAGCTCTCTCAGATCACCTGGTCCTGGCTTTCTTTGCGACGTGCTCTAGGTTCTGGCCCCCTGTAGGTTTAATCAGAAATGGTTTGCTGAAGACAGAGAGCAGTGCGGATGTAGCTGCGTGCCTGCTGTCGGGGAGCAAGCCCAGCTTTCGGCTGGCACGGCTGTGAGAATGAGCCCTCTCTCAGGGCACAGAAGACGTGGAGATGAGACTAGGAAAATTAACAGACACTGTCCGCTCGGCTGTTTGATATCGGAAGCATGTTCTCGACAGATGCTGGAAGTCTCTGGGCGGATGAGAGGAAGCGAGGGCTGAGCCGGAGAGCGACGTGATCCGAGAGGAAGCAGAGTGGGGGCCGGCGCCTGTGATCAAGCTCACCCGCGCGCCGGCGAGGACGGTTTACACAGGGGACTGAAACCTCCTGGCCGCTGCTCATCTGGAGCGGAATTCACGGCAAAGCACCTGCATCCTCTCCACCAGGGCGATTTATCACGACCTCAAGGGCCCTTATTAGGACGGTCTCCGGGCAGGACCCATCAAGGAACATAAAAATGATCATCCCTTTGACCCAGTGATCTCACTTCTGAAAGTAATGCCCACGGGGATGGTTTAAAAGGAGGAGAGAAGCTACTGGAATAAAGACCAAGGCTGGCAGAGCCATTTCATTCCTAATAGCGAAATAAAGCAGCCGGCCAACAAGTGAGGAAGCGTTTAACGACGATGCGGGTTAATCTGAGGAACTATCGGGTAGCAGTTAAAAATATCTGAGCAGCTCAGTTTTAAAAACGTTAAATATTTTTTGAAATGGTATGTTTACATTGGTTACATATACCTTAAAACTTAGGCGGGGCATGATGGGAAGCAGAGATATAGAGCCTTTGCTCAAGTAAAGATTTTTGCAAATTATGAAAAAATGCTCAGTACCAGGGAAATGCAAATCAAAACCACAATGGGACATCACTTCGCGCCTGTTAGAAGGACCAAAAAAGACAAGATATAACAGGTGCCGGGGACAATCTGAAGAAACTGGAACCTCTGTACACAGTGGGGTGCAGCCATTATGGGAAACAACATGAAGGCTCCTCAAAAAGTTAAAAATAGAACCACCATAGGATCTAGGAATTCCACTTCTGGGTATGTATCCAAAGAAGATGAAAACACTAACTGCAGAAGACACACGCAGCCACGTGTTCACCGCGGCATTACTGACAACAGCCAACATGTGGAAGCAACCTGCGTCCGAAGTGCCCAACGAGGGATGAACGGAGAAAGAAAACGTGATTTATGTGCACGGTGGAATATCATCCGGCCACAAAGAGGAACTCTTGCCATATGCCACAGCACGGACGGACCCTGAGAGCATCATGCTAAGAGAAGAAAGTCAGCGAGACAAGCACCCCAAGATCTCTTATCTGTGGAATCGAAAACAGATACAAAACAAAAGCAAAAACCAAGCTCACAGAAACAGAACAGACAGGTGGTTGCCAGAGGCAGACGGTGGGACGGACAGAATGGGTAAAGGGAGTCAAAAGCTGCCAAGTTCCAGGTGTACCATCAGCTGGCCGTGGGGACGGACTGCACAGCAGGGTGTCTAGAGTTGATACCGTACTGCATGTTGGACAGCTGCTAAGACAGTAGACTTTAGAAGTTCTCATCACAAGACAAAGAATTCCGTAACTACGTATGGTGATGGACAGTAACGAGACTCATTACGGTGACCATTTTGCAGTATATACAAATATTAAACCATTATGTGTACAATGAAACTAGTATGTTGTATGCAAATTATACCTTGATAAAAAAAAGTCTACTGATTTTTGGGAAGCAGACAGTAAATCCTGGGTCCCCTACAAAAACAGCAGCGTTATTCTCCGACATGTGTGTGACCTGGGAGAACTGGCTCCGAGCAGAGCCTGCTTTTGTGTTTCTGTTTTTCATAAACAACCCCGAACCACACGTGCGGAGAGGTGTGCAGCAGGGCAAGGGGTGTTGAGGGGTCAAGTCTCTAAAACTACTCCTCATATTCAAGTTCAAGGAAGCTTACTTGCTGAAAACAATCAGAAACAGAAACAGAGACAGAGGGGCGCCCGGGTAACTCAGATGGGTAAGCGTCCGACTCCGGCTTAGGTCATGATTTCGTGGTTCGTGAGATCGAGCCCTGCACTGGGCCCTGTGCTGACAGTGCAGAGCCTGCTTGGGATTCTCTCTCTCCCTCTCTCTCTGACCTTCCCCTGCTTGCACACGCACGTGCTCTCACTCTCCCAAAACAAATCAATCTTAAGAAGAAGGAAAAAAAGAAACAGAACTAGAACACAACGTACCCCAGGGAAAATGCTTATCAGCAGGCAAAACTGCCACCGAGCAGGTCAACTTTCAGAATCAGGAAGAACATGGCAGTTAGAAAGGTGGTGGAGAAGGAAATTTTTTAAGTTGAAGAAGAAAAAGAAGTAACATTTCTGACCATTCCCGTCACTGGACAAACATACGTTTACGAGGTCTGAATATACAAACGGCGCCCAGAATTTACTAAGAAACGGGGTCACAGGTCAATACTGGGCCTGAGTGACAGGGTTTCACTGAAACACCTTGCTTCGTTCCATGAACTTTCCAGTTTTCCTAGACAATGATCCACACGCATCACATCCGTCTCCCCCACCCCCCCGCCCCGCCCCGCCTCCCAAACCGTTAACACGAAGCTAGGCGTCCACAGCCTACACGAGTGAAATGCCTCGCCGAGGCAGCAAGCAAGGGCTGGGCAAGAGGGCTGCGGGAGTTTCATTCTCTCTATTCTCTCCCCGGGTTTTCAGCAGGTCAACAAATTCTTTTCAGTCATTGTCACTTACCTTAGGCATGTTGTTTTTTACAGGAACTGCCTGACAGATAACTGACTTGATTCAATATACAGGCGTGGCTAATCTATGTTGTGTTAACTGTAAAGACCAGTACCTGCCCCTGCTCCAAATTCTAAATTCTACTGCCTCGTCTCGATGTCACAACAAGATGAGCTGAAAACCATCCTGCAGGCCGCACTATGGCTTTAAGAAGAGATCAATTATCCCACAAGTCTTTGGCAAATGTGGGGCTAAACACAAGCACAAATCTCATGTATATGGATTTAAAGTTTCCCCTTTGAGAATTCTGCAAGCAAACAAAATGATTTATTTAGCCAATTCAAATGAACTGCATCACAACAGACAAAGGCCTGGAGGAAAGATTACAATGAACACGAGTAATTCAAAGCAATTTCTGATCCAAAACATTTTGCTTAGCCCTCCCAAGAGATGAGTACGGTGTGGTCGTGCCGACAGATTTCACTGCTCCTTGCCCCCGAGTGAGACACTGTATACTATCTTGAGGGCTTCACGTACGAAATGTTTATCAATCCTTTCGTTACTGACGGAGGAGGAGGTGTGGTCAGACCACGCAGTATCATCACTGAGAGCTGTGCTGTGCTGGACAGACGGCAGCACTGGACACGTGTCCCCTGAGCATCAGAAGCGCGGCTCGTAGGACTAAGGAACCAAGTATTATGACTTGGTACTGGATTCAGTTACTGGCGAACTTAAAAAGGTTTGTGTGTGTGGAACAACTTGGACGTGTGACTCTCCTTTTTCACCGCGTATCTGACGACATATAAACACGGACTGAGGATTCCTGATGAACACTGGGCGTCTGAACTGAGATGTACCATCAGTGGTTCCAGTTGACTTTGAACACTTGGTGTGAAAAGAAAGGTTAAAGTATTTCAATATTTTTTTAAAATAAAGGTTAAATGTTCAAATATTGTAGATATACTAGATTAAATAAAGTATATCATAAAATTAATTTCACTTTTTTAATGTGGTTCCCAGAAAACTGAAACTGACAGAGGGCTTGTGTCCGGTTTCTACTGGGTAGCGCTGTTGTGGAGGACTTGAACGCCACCTGCTGGATACATGCGTACACAACAGGCCTGCAAGAGCCCGTAAAACGGTGTTAACACTTCCAACTCTGGGTCCGAAAGGGAAAAGGATGTCACCAACTGGGCTCAGGAAACAACTACATGGATGCTGAGAGAGGATTAGAAATGTTTATACAGTCCTGAAATCCTAGAGGAAATCTGACTTACAGTTATCAGTCGACAGTGACCAGACGCTGTCCGCGCTAGGCTGGGCCATGCCAGGCAACGACAAAAGGTTATCTGGGGATCCTGCTCATGACCGCGGGCCCCCACAGGCCCAGGTTTACTGCTGCCTGGCCGACCTTCCCCCATCTGTGTGATCCCCCCCAACCGGCCTCTCAAGCCCCTCTGCTCTACCTCATAAACGCGTCCTCTTTCCATTGTTCTCATTTGTCTATTTTCCTTCTTCCTTTCCATTTCTGCTTTCTTCTTAGGATTCCAGGGTAATGAAGATTTCTATTTTTTCCCTCTAGTAGTCCAATTTTCCTTTTCTTGTTGCGTTCCCTTTGTCCTACAAGCTGTTTCAGTTGGCTTTGTAGTTTTAGTTCCTACGTTTAGGTCTTTGATCCATTTCGACCTTGAGTCGGTTTTATGGCCTGAGTTATGAGTCCCAATTAATACTTACATTTTTGGACTCTCAATGCTAGTCCATGGATCTATGTGCTTATCCTATGTGAGTACCGCGGTGCTTTGATTCCTGTAGCTTGTAGTAAGTCTCGAAATCAGAAAGTGCGAGTCCTCCAACTCTGTTCTTTTTCAAGGTTGTTTTGGATATTCTGCATTTCTTCAATTCCATACCAATTTGAGGAGCAGCTTATCATGTTTTGCAAAAAACAAGGCTGGATCAGTTGATTTTAATGCATTTTTTTTAAAAAGAGCTATTTGCCTGGGGCACCTGAGTGGCTCAGTCGGTTAGGTGTCCGACTTTGGCTCAGGTCATGGTTTCAGTTTGTGGGTTTGAGCCCCGCATCAGGCTCTGTGCTGACAGTTCAGAGTCTGGAGCCTGCTTCAGATTCTGTGTCTCCCTCTCTCTCGGCCCTTCCCCCACACATGCGTGTGTGCGTGCGTGCATGCTCTCTCGCTCTCTCTTCCTCTCTCGAAAATAAATAAATATTTAAAAAATTTTTAAGAAGAGGTATTTGCCTGATCGGGCTGACAAAATGACCCTTAATAGGGCAGGCAACTTTGCCTTTGACATGGAGTTCAGAGGTTAAGTTTGCAAGAATTTGGATTCTCATTGAATACTATTTGAATTTGGGACAAGACTGAGAGCAGATGGCGTTGGAGAAAGTGAGGCTGGAGCAAACAAGCGCCTAAACAAACTGCACTGAAGTCCCAGAGCTGCCATTTGGATGCCACATGACCTTGGGCGAGTCATTGACCCTCTGCCCTGCAGTTTGCAATCTGTAATGAGAAGGGGCACTCGCATCAATACCGCTGAGACTGTGGGCATCAGAGCCCACAGGGCGCAGGCTCCTTCTGGCACTTGAAGACCTGCTCTAGCACATTCTTACAGGGAGCCTGATGGGCCAACTCCCGTTGCTCGTCTGCAGCTGTAAAGGAGACACTGAGGTGCGGCGGGCACAGGGAATGCTTCTGGAGCTCTGCGGACTCGAGGCTCCTAAAGACAAAGGGACCTCCCTGCCTCTCGCTCCAGCCCAGGTCTATTCCAATCAGACTTCTGAGGTGACTTGGCTCCTGAGGGGGACGAGGGCCTACAGCAGGCGCCGCCGACAGGCAGACAGGCCCAGCTGAAAAATTAACCCTTAAGCTAAGAAGCATCTCACTCTCTGCCCAGGCCGAGCAGCCTCCACACGTGCCCCCGGCACTCTACACGCACTAACTGAAAGCCCGCTAGGCACGCGTAGTGACAACCGTCATTTAGGATGGCATGACAAGAGGAGTGACTTCACCTTCTACCTTTCTGGATTAGGAAGTTCTCCTCGCTGGTCTTATTTCAAATGCTGTTGCTTAATACTCCAGCTGCCTCACGGTCCTCTTGAGAGGCCATATCACTCTGCCCCAGTGTCCCCTCATTTGCGCTCTGACAGGCCAACACACCTCCTGACAGATACGGAAGCTGACTCCTGGGAACAATGAAAGCTGCACTCAAGTATCTGCGAAATGAAAGGAAGGAACCCTTAAATCTAGATAAGCCAAGGGCGTGGGTGTGAGACAGGGTCGCGAGCTCCTCGGGATCACACGGGACGGCTGACGTGTGAATCCGAAGGACGGGTCTGCGTATCAGTTAGAGAGAAGTGAACAGCCAAGGGGCCACGGAACTCCTGTGGTACCATTCACTCTCTTCCTTGCTGACAGACAAATCCAACCTGAAGTCTGTGCCTTCTAGGGAAAGGACGGGAGGAAACAAGTACAATTCAGGCCCTAAAATTAAATTATTTTCCCCAGTTTGGGAGAAGAAGGCACTATCGACAGCACAGACCAAAATCGGAATGGTTTCAAAGTTCATGTCACTTGTTTATAGTATGATATCATATCATCCAGAGTTTCAAAAGTGACCGTAGGGGCTTGTGGCGGGCCGCCGGGGGCCGGAGTGGACGGTGGGTGTGAAGAGCCAGCGTCACGGCTCTGGCCGGACCACTGTCCTGGGTCGCTCGGTGGATATGAAGAGCCAGCATCACGGCTCTGGCCGGACCACTGTCCTGGGTCGCTCGGTGGATAGGAAGAGCCAGCATCACGGCTCTGGCCGGACCACTGTCCTGGGTCGCTCGGTGGATAGGAAGAGCCGGCGTCACGGCTCTGGCCGGACCACTGTCCTGGGTCGCTCGGTGGATAGGAAGAGCCAGCATCACAGCTCTGGCCGGACCACTGTCCTGGGTCGCTCGGTGGATAGGAAGAGCCGGTGTCACGGCTCTGGCCGGACCACTGTCCTGGGTCGCTCGGTGGACGTGCCGGTCTGGCCCGTGTCTGGCTACTGAGGGAAGTTCTCTTTTGATCCAGAAAGTAAGCCGGCGGTGGGGCGAACTCAGGATCTCTCTCAGCCCGGAGACCTGCCTGCCTCTTCGACCAGTACCCAAAGGAAAATTCTAATAAAAATAAGAAAGAGTATTATTAGAAGTAGTGACCAAATCAGTTGAATTTTTACTATTATTACTTTCCAATTATTATATGTATTTCTTTTTTTTTTTAATTTTTTTTTTAAATGTTTGTTTATTTTTGAGAGACGGGGATGATCAGGGGAGGGGCAGACAGAGAGAGACACACAGAACTTGAAGCAGGCTCCAGGCTCGGAACCGTCAGCACAAAGCCCGATGTGGGGCTTAAGCTCACAAACTGTGAGATCATGACCTGAGCCAAAGTCGGAACCTTAAAGACTGAGCCGCCCAGGGGCCCCTATTATGTGTATTTCTTAAACGCCACTCCCATTCTCTGGAGGAGACAGCAAGGATAGCAGTAACATAATACGCGGTATATGTAATGCCTACAAAACTGTAAGGAAGCAGGCTAAGAAAAGGGAGTGACTAGTTCCAGATGGGGAAAGACTCAAGGCAGGCTCTGGCGGAGAAGGCTGGTGGCTTCTGAAGTACTGCCAAGATGGCACTAAAATTACATCTGAGAGAGAAATATAGAAAAATCAAACACCCGAATCATCTGCTTGACATGATGTCGGTACTTCACAACAAAATACAAATTTTGGCCTTTACTGAGTTGTAGAAGACACCAAAGTCCACATGGAATTTGGTGTTTCAGCTCGACTTCTAACAGCAGCACTAACCAAAGGCGCTGGCCTATCTGCCTCTTACGGAGTCTCAGATCTCATCGGCTCAAACAGGGTGAGCTAATGTAGGACTGTAACGATCTCGTTCAAAGAGGCATAAATCCTAGTCTCCTCCAACAAGAAGCTGCTGTGGGCATCACGGCATACTTAGAGAAATAATTCACAGAAATCGCCGCATGACCCGACAGAGCCCTAGGTGAGTCCGGGTGAAGACTGTGGGGTGCGGACTACTTTCAACTGAACGTAAAGGAGACTGCTAAAAACACAGACGGTGTTAAAACACCAAACCTTGTAAGATTTTTAGAAGTGGCTCCTGGGACAGGGCGTTCTGAAGCCGTAAAGCCACATGAGGGCAGAACGAATTTTAAAAAACTTCCCCAGTGCTCCCCAAAAAATCCTCGTTTTGCAGTGCTCCGTTGTAGACCCCGGGCTTTTATACTCACACTTTCTACCGCTCCTGTTTACTAACAGTAGGGTCTGGGCATTGGGAAGAAACAGTTCAAAGATCTGGAGAGTTCCGTGAGCCTCAAAGGACCACTAAGACTCAGGAGAATCACACGCTGAGCTGAACTGGAAGAATCTGTGCATGGCCCATGCCTGGAGGGGGTTTACACCTAGAACTCGCCCCCCTTACCTTTTCCTCTGTCCCACTCTCGGACATGTGGCACTCCGGGCCGGGTGTCCTTCCTCTCCTGTACAATGACTTCCACTTTGCTACTCTGGGCAGCAGTACGTGGGGTTGGCACAGCCTCTGGTTCTGGTGGCAAAGGTCCAATAGCATCTGTTTTTTTGCAAGAGAAAAAGACATCATTAAAATAAAACTTAAAGCTATTTTTAAAATAAACATTAAATAGAACATGCTAATCTTGAGAGTAAAAGTAATACCCAGTGTTTAATGAGCACCTACCTTGGCCTAAGTACCTTGTACACAATAGTTCGTGTAATTCTTCTAATAACCCTAGTAAAGTCAGTGTTCGCATTCCTATTTTATAAACGGGGAGATGCTACACGGGTAGAAAGTGACAAGAGCCAGGATCCGAACCCAGGAGGGATGGACTTCAAAGTTTCTATGTTTCCCACTTCGCCACCCTGTGCCCCCAGGCCAACGACTGAAGGACCAGAAATCCCCAACTACTCCACTAAAACCAGAGCCTCAGATAGAGCGAGGGGACTTGGCGTGAGGAAGAGCTGGGGCGTGGCAACAGGCTGTGGGCTATTCACTTTTGGCTAGATGTTAAAACAGATTTTTCAAAAAACACCGTGCGGTACTGTACTTCGCCCCTCGTGGGAGTGACCCGTGTTCAGGAGTAGAGCAGAACGAGAGAAACATGCAGAGCGGACACGCCACAGGAGTGCAGCATTTACACGGAACTACACGCGTGACTTTCCAATTCCTAAACATTGGTCTCCTTTCGAGGCTAAACGGAAGCTGTGTTCAGAATCAGAAAACGGCCGGCGGCTCCGCACAAGCTTCTGTGAGAGCCGGAGCGGCTTGGAGAACAGGCCCCCGACGCCCACACTCCCCTTCCTCCTTCTGGGAACAGAAGGCCCCCGGTTTCAGCTGGGGATGTGCCGCCTCGCTAGACGGGTCGCTCTGTGGCTGTGCCCAGGCCGGTGGGATGTGCATGCGTGGCCGTGTGTGCCTCCCAATTCCCACTGCTGAAGAAGCAGCAGGTTCCTCTCCCCTCTTTCCCCCTTCCCTAGGCTGGACCATGAACAGGTGGGAGGGAGCGAGCTTCCGCCCTGCAGGTGGAGCATCCCTCTAGGAACGGCAGAAAGAGGAAAACGGGAGGAAGTTGGGGACGGGGTGACCACCTGGGGCAGAGCTACTACCTGCCTGGACACCCGCCACCTCTAAAGCACTGAAACAGGAAACAGACTTCCACCTCGGGTGAGCCTCGGTCGCGGCAGTGCAGCCCAGACTAGGGTAGCTCGCGCGACAAACGGACGCCAGCAGGGCCACAACGCGCCACGGGGTTTCCGTGTGTCCTGACGGTCCTTCCAGGAGCTGTCTACACTCTTGTGGAAGCCGTCAAAACTTTTCTCATCTGTGAATATACTTCTTCTTTAAAATAAATTAATGCACAATAACCAAAAAACTTATAGCCAAAGCAAAAGAAACTCAGCCTAAAACGTGTGTGTACAACTAAGCTTTATCTTAAAACACCTCTGCTCTAAGTCTCGGTTACTAAGCCGCCCTTCTAGGAAGTCACACAATGTCCCGTTTGTTAACACTCTTGTCTATATAAAAAGATTCTCTGGAGTGTCATTCTGCGCCACTCTGGTTATAAAAAAACTGCTCCTGGCAGTACCCCAAAGGTACCCTGCTTGCTTAGAGAATAAAACCAAACGGCTCCCTCCCACATTGCCTGTCCTGTTGGCTGAGACATCAATGGAACTCAAGTTTTTCCTTTTGAAGTTCAGACACAATGAGCCACGATATACCTTTGTTTTCTTCTTCTGCTCCGTCGTCTTCTGACTTTTTCATCTTTTTTTGTCGGAGTTTAGCCAGTCTTGCTTCTAACACAGCCTTTCGCTTTTCCTTTATGTTCTCTCGTTTTGTTCTCTGATCTGTTGTCTGAATACGACAGAAAATTAGAAATTTACTGTAAGCCAAATTCACAATATTTCTTATTAAATAAAATTAAAAGTAGATTTAAAGGATGAAATCATTACTTTCACTTTAAAAACAGACTAATTAGTTGGTTTCATGCCCCTCTAGGCAGCTGGCCTTGAGCTCTTCACACGCAGCCCTGCGAGGCCCTCTCGTACAAGCCCTCTGCGTGATTTCTCAGTTTAGCGAGTGTGCAGAGCGCCCTGGAATGCTTCACATTCAAGGAAACCAACCGATTCTCTTCCACTCCTTAATCCCTGACATAAATCCCTTAAGTAACTCTCTATTTTCTTACCCAGGCCACTCCAAGAGCACCATATTTAAAACCAAATTTACAACATCAAAGTTACATAAGTTACTTCTAAGCAGCTATAATTTTCAAGTCTGGAACACCAAGATAGAAGAGCAATTACCTTCATGAAACTACAATAGTATTCTGATACTGATAAACAATAGTTTATTGATAAAACTGTCACTATTTGCAGAAGATGGGATATTATATATAGAAAACCCCAAGACGCCAACCAAAAACTGTTGGAATAAATGAATTCAGGGAAGTTGCAGGATACAAAATCAACATACAAAAATCTGTTATGTTTCTATATGCTAATAACAAACTATCAGAAAAAGAAATTAAGAAAACATTCCCAATTATAGCTACATCAAAAAGAATAAAATGCCTAGGAATAACTTTAACCGAGGAGGCAAAAGACCTGTACTCTGAAAACCATAAGGCAGTGATGAAAGAAACTGAAGACACAAAGAAATGGAAAAACACAGCATGCTCACAGATTGGAAGAATTAATATTAATAAAACATCCTTATTACCCAAAGCAATCTATATTTCAATGCAATCTCTATAAAAACTGCAACACATATTTTTCACAATGTAACAAACAACCCTAAAATTTGTGTAGAAACACGAAAGACCTCCAATAGCCACAGCATTCTTGAGAAAGAGGCAAACAACTGGATAGAGACATCAGGCTCTCTGATTTCAAACTGTATCACGAAGCTAATCAAAGCGGTTAGGTGCTGGCACAGAAACAGACACGAAGATCAGGGGGACAGAAACGGGAACCCAGAAATAAACCCAAGCACACACGGTCACGTGATATGTGACAAAGGAGCCGACAATATGCAATAGGGAAAGGACAACCTCCGTAATAAATGACGGTGAGAAAAAGGACAGGCACGTGCAAAGCGTGACACTGGACCACTACCTTACACCATACACAAACATTAACCCAAAACGGACTAAAGACTTGAACACAAGACCCCAAACCATAAAACGTCTGGAAGAAAACATAGGCAGGAAGCTCCTTCACGTCGGTCTTGGCGATGACTGGATCTGACACCAAAAGCAAAGGCAATAAAGGCAAGAACAAACAAGTGGGACTACCGTCTAACTAGAAACTTCTGCACGGCAAAGGAAACCATCAACAGAATGAAAGGACAACCTACTGAATGGGAGATAGATTTGCAATCATATTATCTGATAAGGGATTAAAGCCCCAAAGAAATAGAGAACTCCTACAACAGTAATAGGAAACAAAACAACACACACACACACACACACACACACACACACACACACACAACACACACACACACAAACAAGAAAAAACAATCCAATTAAAAAGCAGGCAGATAATTTGAACAGACATTTTTCCAAAAATACATACAGATGGCCAACAGACACAGGAACAGATGCTGCATACCACGGACCATCAGGGAAATGCAGATCGAAACCACAATGCACTATCATCTCGTGCTCATTAGAACGACTCTCATCAAAAAGCCAAGGAGCAACAAGCGCTGGCTAGGCTGCAGAGCAGAGGGAGCGCCTGGGCGCCGGCGCCGGGCACGGAAACAGCCGCAGCCACGACGGAAAACAGTATGGAGGTTCCTCGAAAAGTTACAAACCCTATCATCCAGTGATTCCAGTCCTGCGTATTTATCTGAAGAAAATGAAAACGCGAACTCAGAGACGTGTGCGCCCCACGTTCACTGCAGCGTGTGTACAACAGCCACGATGTGGAAACCACCTAGGTGCCCATCAATGGGTGAAAGGATAAGGAAGGGCGGGGGGAATGGAATATCGCTCAGCCATGAAAAAGAAGGAAATGTTGCCACCTGAACAACACGGATGGACCTTGGGAGCATTATGCTAAGTGGGAGAAGTCAGACAGGCAAAGACGAATACTATGTGATCTCACTTACATGTGGAATCTAACCCCCTTCCCTAAGGAAAAAAAACAAAAAACAAACACCCAAAATATAAGCTTACAGACACAGAGGGCAGATGGGTGGTTGACAGACGTGAGGGTGGGGGGCGGGCAAAATGAGTGACAGGAATCAAAAGGTATTTAAACTTCCACTTATAAAATAAGTCAGTCAGGGGACGGAATGTGAAACATGGCAACCACAGTTAATAACGCTGTAATGCGCATCCGGAAGTTGCTAAGACAGTACATCTTAAAAGTTCTCATCACCAGAAAAAAAAATTTTTTTAACTATGTATAATGAGGGATATTAACTAAACTTAATGTGATGACCAATTTGCAATATACACAAATATTGAGTAAGTACGTTGTAGATCTGAAACCAATATAACGTTATGTGTCGATTAAATCTCAATTAAAAAGTAATAATACGGTATCTGGTTTATGGCCACAGCAATATTTATTAAATATCAGAAATATTAATCTTTAATGAAACTAAAAGCTTATTTAATGTACTTTTACCCATCGTTGCTCTGAATATTAGCTATTAAATAAGTATTAATTTTTTTAAAAAGCCACTTTGAGTATCAATTTAAAAAATAGTCCGTTTCCATAATATGGCCCAACAAGAAGCCGACTGCTTAAATACTTCTTAACATCAATTCTGAATTTAATTTTTACCTGTTCACGTAGCATCTCTAACGTTTTCATCTGCTTGTTTCTCAACTCCTTATCTCGGGCAAAGGCAAAATATCCAACACCAAGTTGCCGGGCCTCTGAAATAAGTCAAAATTGTTCAAAAGATCAGAGTTCCCTGATTAATAAATTAGAGTCAGGCTAAATTTCCTACCAAAGCAAAAAGAAACGCAGTGATATTTGGCACAGTTGAAAAAGAAAAAGAAAAAGAAAAAAAAGCAGCTACGCCAGAAAGATCTCCTCCTCATGATTAATAGGCCCTCTGTTAGAAAGATACTCCCAACAAGAGCATTTTTTAGGCTAAAGCGAACAAAGAGGATATTTTCAATTTAGAAATCAGAATCTTTTATTTCTACAGAAGAGCTGCAGCTTTATGAATACCTCCCTTTATTTCAAAATAAAAAAAAAGATTTAAAAAGCTGCAAGATGATTATACCATTTTCACGAATGTCTTCATAATGTATGGGCCCCATCGGCCTTTTCAACGCCTCTCTTTCTTCTTCCTCCCACTGCTGGCGCTGAAGTTCCTTTCTCATGTCTTCGGATAATAAGGTTTTCTCGTTAGCGGGACTCACGAAACTGGCGGGGGGACAGAGCAGAGCTGTACTGAGATGCGAGCAGTGAGACAGCAGTACTTCGGTTCGCTAAGCTGGAGCGTGGACAAGCGCTTCTAGTCGATAAAGAAGACAACTCCTTACAGAACCTTCTGACCCACAAGGCCACTGCGAAACTGCAAAATCCGTTTTCATCCTTCTCTCGTCCTGCAGCCGACTTGTTACATTAGTGCGACAGAATCTTGCCTTGGCACCTGGGACGAATCGCTCTCCTTCCCCTCCCCTTCTGGGCTACAGGGGAGGAGGAAGCCAGGGTCTCGCCCGCATGGTCACCGCACGGGGCCGAGGCAGTGGCTCCTGTCCTGTGTCGGGCGGCTCAGGGCTCTCTACTTCCTTCCTTGTGCTGAGCCCAGGCGCATCTGAACCTGAAGGACCTGGACAAGGCGGACCTTCCACATCAAAACGGCCCCAGATGAGGGGAACCTTATTCCCTGGAGCATACTAGCAAGTTCCCTCTTAGATATCTTGGGCCCTAGAGAAAAAAATCTAGTGAGAAGGCCCTTGCTTCAAAATGCAGACATTAGTATAAAGAAAACTAAATAAGCTAACCACCTCTCTGCTCTCACTTGCTCTGTGATGGCCAAGTAGAAAGCCCTAAATACCTCTCTCCGCAAAGGTTTGCTTGCTGATTTGGGCTCATTCTGTATTTTTAACTCTGATTATCAGACGCCCTTCCGAGTAAACAGATGCAGCTCTAACTCACTCCTTTCAGCAGCTGCACAATGGGACGGTCAACTATTCGAGCTGTTCCCTGAGGGCGGACTACGCATGCGTGCTAACCGCAGAAGGGCTCTTCAGCAAACATTCTTATGCACTGAGAATAAAACCTTCTTCCTGGACCATCGAAGACAACGGACTAAAAGCAGCCTCGCCCATAAGACGATCCGTGGCTGCACCTCAGACCTGGGCGGAGCTCTGCAGACCACATACTTACAGCCGCCCCTGAAGACTTTTATCCATCTCCAGCAGATCCGGCAAGTCCTTCCTCATACAGCGGCGAGATCGTCCCAAAGAATCCACATAATCCACCCTGCAACGCAAGTGAAAACATGTGGAGAAGGCTTTGTACGTGATGTATGGCCCCTAAGTTACAGCCTGGGTGCACAGTAAACGAGTAAGTAAGCCTCGCTACCAGGAAACACTCTCGGCCTGAGAGACTGTAACCGCTGTTAGCTGCCACACAGTCAGCTCCCGGTGCCTCCGCTAAAGCTGAGTTTTAGCAAATGCAGAAAATGATTGATTACATATGTCTCTGATTTAAAAATACTCCATACAGGGGCGCCCGGGTGGCTCAGTTGGTCAAGTGTCCGACTTCGGCTCAGGTCATGATCTCACGGTTCATGAGTCTGAGCCCCACAGCAGACTCTGTGCTGACAGCTCAGGGCCTGGAGCCTGCTTTAGATTCTGCTTCTCCCTCTCTCTCTGCCCCTCCCCCACTTGTGCTCTCTCACTCTCTCTCAAAAATAAACAAACCTTTAAAAAGATAAAAAAAAATACCCCACACAGACCCTTGCTGCAACACCTCAGAATTTACTTCAATCTGGTTTAGACAATTCCATACATTTTATCAGTCTAACTTCGCCCTGTACCATTCTCAACTGGCCCATTTTCTCAGTCTTCGCGAACCTGACTGTTTATTCTTTTACTTCTTCTACTTGGTACAAGCTTTCTCCAATTCGAAATTTCTCAAGTCATGATTACTTTGCGGACCCGTTAATTAGGAGGAAGCCCAGCCACACACACTGTGTACTGCAAGAGCAGCCAGGCGGTGGGCCAGTCTATTGTCTTTCGCTCCTAGCTCCCCTTTCTTTAGCTTTGCCCAGAGTAGACAGAAGTTACGGTCAGCAGAACCAGGCACACGGCAAGGCAAAATGAAATACTCCTACTCCCCACAACAGGAAATCCGGACAGATTTTCACGGAAAACATTTCCACTGCATTATGATGCAACAGATTTATTGTTTTATTACGGGCAGGGAATTTCCCACGGCCTGTAGCAGGGTGCTAGAAACACAGAAAGGGGTCCGTACTGCTGGTGCGACTCAAGATCGGAGTCTCACGTATGTGGCGTTGCTTTTGTTAGCAACGTCTTCCCTCTTACACGGGCTGATTCCAACTGCTAGCCCATGGCTTGAAAACGGGACGTCTGAGAATCTATCACTATAGTCCTGACGCTGATTACCGCAAGAAATAAAACCTCCAACGGCAGAAAGCAGTTTCTTTCTTCCTCCCCGCCCCCTTTTTTTTAATGAATAGAGAAAGAAAATCATCTAGCCAGATGGTCTGAGTAATTATTTACGGTATTTTTGCGGAAAGATTTTCCACCACCTGGAACTTAACTACCAAAAGGATTTTACAAGTAGCTACAATTCTGGAGCCTAATTTAAAAACAAAAAAAGTGTCAGAACTGCTTGTGGTGCATCTTCCTTCGCCATATGGTGGCATGTGACACCTTCAATTGCCCTCCAGACTCTTCAAATCACTGCCGAGTTGCTAGTAATCATACAAGCATTAGGAAGAAAAAAAGAAAGACATTAAACCTTTCAAAGGAGACGAGATTTCTGCTATGAAAAGCAATCATAGGCTATTCTGTTTCCGGAGAAGGTCTCTAAAATGTACCCAGCCCCGCAGAACAGAAGCGCCAAGACAGTAGTCAGCAAGCACTCGACGTAATCAGCAATCACTGAACACGCTCCGGGGAAACAATTACTTGAGGTACAAGAGCGATCCAGCAGGGCTCAGAGTCACGGCCTCTTCCAAGGGCGCGCGGGGAAAGTTAAGGCACGGGCCCATGCAACGCTTCCCAACATCAGCAGGGACGGTTTATAAAAAGTACCAAAAGTTTGCCTCGAATTTTTTTCTGGTAATGAGGCCAGTTGTGTGTCAATAATAGAGAAAAGACAAGACCCAAAGGGGCCAGAAGCATATCTAAGTGCTACCAGAGTTCGGGGGAGGGAGAGTTCACTCGTCCTAGAAACGATGAGCAAAAGCGTCAGGAGAAGAGACTACATCGCATGTGCTTCTCTTTGGGTTGCTTTTAACGAGCAGGCAGCCAGAAAGCCTGGCCTGAATATAAATTTCTAGAAAGCAAACAGCACCTGTTCTAGCCCAAAGCCATGTTCGTTCCGGACCTCGTGGACACCCTCAGTGGTGTGAAGACGCGGGGCCCCCGCGGTCCTCAGAAGGGGGAGCTGCTCTCTGAAGCTCACCCATGACTCCTGCCCCCAGGGCCGAGAGCTGGCAGGTCAGCGAGCCATCCTGAGCAGTTCCGAACACACACCCCAACACTGAGGCTCTCTGAGCCCCGCAGGGGAGGTGGGCGGGCTCTGCCCCGGCAGGAGGGCGGGCAGGCGGGGTGGTCCTCAAGACGCTTTCACAGCAAGCATCAAGCATCGGCGCAGCTCTCTGCAGTTTTCAGCACTGCTGACAAGTTCGTAAGCAAAGCCTTCAGCAGAGAAAATCCTTAGAAGGGAATTTTCATTCTGGCCTTTTTACTTACGGACAAACTGGTCTCATAAGGAAAAGACTAGCTTGGCTTCCCCAGCATTCACGTACATGTGGGTAAAATTCAGAATAATTTCGATAAAAGCTTACAAAACGTCTGCTTATATTCCACAGAGTGGTTTCTTGGGCAGCTTAACATACTCTTCCTTCCTGAAGGGAGTTTAAGGCAAACAACTAAGAAACGAAGCCTGCTTCGTAGTTTTACAGGTGAGGAAACTGAGCCTCAGCGAGGACGGAACTTGATCAAGGCCATACTGCCAGTGAAGGACCGACCTACCGCTATGCGGGCCCGAGGTCCACAATGCCTGCACGACACTGCCGGAAGATGCCAGAGTCCCGCCTGCCTCTTTGCTGAGGGAATGAAGATCACCACCAGCTAGACAGTGGCTCTCCACGATGCCTGAGTAACGAGCTGGGCAGCGGCCCAGGCAATAAAGGAACGTGCTTCTGTCTAAACAACGCTTCCCCGTCAATAAAACAGGTGTACGAATGCCTTCTGCACCTGACTCAGGCTCGTTCGTTATCTCTTCTTCGGAGTTACTCTTTCTGTAAAACCAAATGTAAAGGAAAGAAAACAGAGGAAGACTAAAGAGAAATGGTTTGATAACACCCAAACAAAATCTCTTTCAGAAAGTAAACACAAGTCAGGACGCTTGGCTAGCTCATGGCTCAGTCCGTGGAGCATGTAACTTTTGATCTCAGGGTCACGAGTTCAAGCCCCATGTTAGGTGCAGAGCTTACTTAAAAAAAAAAAAAAAGAAAGTAAACAAGTCTGAGAATGTTAACATGACTAGTTCATGTCATTAACACCAACCATTCTTCACTGGGGTCCTGTGGAGGAGGTATATCTTTTTCAGAAAGATTTTCTTCATCATCATCGTCTCTTTCTCCTGCCTTTCTGCAATCTCTATTGGCACCGAACACCTCCAATTCTTTGCGTTTGTCTATGATCTTCTGCGTGAAATCCACAAGGTACATATCCTCCACTTCTTCATCTAAGACATAAAAATCTATATTCAGGTTTTGGATATTCTTTTTCAAAGAAGTAAACCACGTACGGAACCGATATGAAGCAGTCACATTCACCGCTGGGCGGCTACGCTGCTCCCGACGGCTCACTAGCCGATGCATGCGCCACCCCCACTGGCCCCCGAAAGTTTATGAAGAAACTGGGAACAGGGACCTGCCCAGGAAGCTGCAAACAGGCCATCAGAAACACATACCACACTCAAAAAATCTTAAAAGAGCTAGAGTCTTCTGTTGCCTCGTCAATACAATGAGCAAGCAGTGTGGTCTCAGAATGCAACGTGAAGATAAAACCACGTGATTTCAAAGAGCCTCGTTCACCCAATGACATAAAACAGAAGCGGGACGGCACCGCCCATGTCGCCAGGCCAGGGCAACAGACCTGTGTCGCTACAAGTAGCTCTCCGACCAAGGGCCTCTATTACCACTAACCCTAACTCCACTGTTGTGGTATGTCGTTCTAAGGGTCATCATGTAGGTCAAAGAAGTCTGATTTCTTTTCAATCCAGCGAACACCACTTTCGGGCAAGGCGTGGTGTTAGGGTCTGCGGTGCACAGACGGGTAAGACTGAAGGCTTATACTAGGCCTGCGCTGGAATGTAAGCGTGCGCCCAAAGTTACACAGCAATCCACGACTTCAATGCAACTTAACCCAAGATAGCTGATACACTCACAAATACCATTAGATGCAGTTTCACTATGCTGAACTTTCTCTGAGGTTTTTCTCTGAGGACAGGATTAAGCTCTATGGAACAGTTATTAGGTTCCCTATTCCCAGGCACTGGTGTTAACCCCCAGGGTACAAGAATAACTGAGGCTCCACAACTTAACTTGCCCAAATGCGCGGGTCCAATATGCCTCTCAGGCTTGTCAGGAGGTGGGCCTGCCGTTGTGGGCAGAACCAGTCCCCATGTCCACGGGCACACTCCTTTGACCTGATTTCTACATTCACGATACAAGCAAAGCTTGAATCAAAAGAAAGAGTTTAATTTTTTTTTAAGCCACAGAATAACTGGCATGGGAAAGAGAAGTACTTTCTCAGAGGGGAGCTGTGAGACCGCGTCACGGTGAGACCTCCTGGCTAACGGACGTCCGGCTGCTTCTTCAAAAGGAAGACACAGCCTCTCTGTCCCCTAGCTGTGTGTGAGAGCGCCTAACTCTCCCGTGCTGGGCCCCCTGCCACACAGGGAATGTGCCTCTGCGGTCGGGAAAGGAGTCGGGGAGTCTGGAAATGACCAGGGTTCCGGCCCTGCCTCTCCTGCTGCCCCACCACCCCCTCTCCCGGCCCACCAGGCCCAGCCGTACCAGTCTGTCCTGCCAGCCCCCGGCCCTCTCCTCCCCCTGCAGATGTGCTCTCGCCACTCCCCCCTGCGGAATCCCCTCCTCCAGCTCCCCGAAGCCGCTGAGATCCTCTCAGAGCCTGCCTTCTCCCTGAGACTTCCTCGCAGGCCTCTTGGCGATGAGATGTGCCCGCCTTGTGAATCTCCTCTACTGCTGCCTGACAGTCGGGCTGGACTTTCCTTCTGGGGGGGGGGGGGGGGGGCGGGCATGAGGAAACGGGGAGCTATTATTTCAGAGGCGACTGCAGGCACATCACAGAAAAAAACAGAAACGAGGGACAAGGAAACGTAACTCCAACACCCTGACATACCTCTAATTCCCTCGGTCTTTTTTAACATAGGTAGAATTGTTTATAATTGTAGCCTATTTAGACCCCGTTTCCTAACTTTGCTTTGTTCTGTGTGCCATTGTCCTCCGCAGATGACAACCCCCTTGAGGGCCGAGACAGAGGAGCTGGCTCAGGCTACCCTGGTCTGTCCCCTCACATGTGGCCTGGCACACACTGGCCAGGCAAAGAGGGCTGCAGATTTATTTTCTGGTCTCTATGCTGGCACAGCAGGGAACCCATGTTATTTCTTAACTCTCCCCATTCTTAAGGTTATTTTAATAAATAACGAAATACCACAGGGCTACATGAATTATAGAAAATGAAGAAGTATAAATAAATTATTGCATTTACCTATAAAGTCTCCTTTAGTCATTTTTTCATATAATTTGGCTTTTTCTTCCAATTTCTCCCTAGAAGGAAAAAAACAAGACAAGTATTAGAAATGGTCTTACACCTGCTACTCCTGTGAAGGCTGCCCGATGGCTACCGGGAGGCCCGGTCTGGCGATGAGGCGGCTGCGACTCCAGCTGACCACCCCGCCCTGAGGGGACCCTCAGACTCGGCCGGGCCTGGTGGCCAACTTCATGTAAGTTCCCTGAGAACAAGGCCCACCTTTCTCTCATCTGTGACTGTGTCCCAGTGCCTAGGAATAATGAATTACGATTCCAAATGCGAACTAAGTTAAATACCAAAAAAAAAAGAAAGAGGTGTCTAAACAAAAACATCTTCTCCGCACCACCTTTACAGGGATCGCCAAATTCGATGCACGCCCTCTGCGTTACTGTTTTAAGGCCTGAGTTCCTGGTCACCCGGGGCCCAGTCGGCTTCTCCAAGGGAGCTACAGATCGACTTCTCAGAAGTCTGTTAAAAATATGATGCCTGTTTTATATAGAGCATGAATAATTTGTTCATGACACAGCTGGTAAAAAACAAACATCAACCCAGGCATGTCAATAAAGCAGCCTCACTGCTCATGTTAATTCTGGGGACACCGACTTCTCAGTGGGCGCAGACTTAGTAAGACGGCTGGCGATTCCTTACTCTGGAAACACTCCATGATGGTAAAGAGAAGTCCCCAAGAAGTCATCTGAGCTCTTGCTGGGGAAGAATCCATCTCACTTAATAATAAAGGAAGATTTCACTTCTGATGGCGTCCCGCGACAATAAGGTCGCTTGGTCACACGGCTGTGTGCTCTGGAATAAATTACTTCGCCTCTCCTGTACCCCATCCCACCCCACCCCCGGTTCCTGAATCTGTAACGGATGGAAAAAAACAGCACTGCCTCTTAGGGTCGTCACGGGGAGTAGCCAGACCGCACTCGGAAGCTACGCCGTCGGCCGCGTCACCCACACCGTCGCCATCCAGGGCAGAGAGACCGCTCTCCCGTCTTACACCTTCAGCCAACAAGCACGTCTTCCAGGCCTCCTCCCTGCCGAGTGCGGCTTCCGGGGCCCAGGACTCGGTGGTAAGGCCAAAGTCCCAGCACTCACGGAGTTTATGTTACAGAAGGAAGGAGGGACAGCGATAAGTCAACGGGAAAGAGGACTGCAGACGGGAACGCCACGAAGGGGAAGAGCTGAAAGCAGTTGTCACCAACGGAGGCCCTTCAACTTCCGAAAGGTTAATATGCTCTATTTCAGAGGGGGCTTGATGTAATAAGCTGTGTCGTCATAGAATCTTATTGTCTTAATGAAAATAAAACTTAAAAATTTTTTTAAAAAACCACAAAAAAAAACAGGTATCAGGACAGAGTAACCAGAAGGGCACTAGGCTAGAAAGGGCAGCCAGGGGAAACCTCTCCGAAGGTGACATTTGAGTAAGGCTCACCAACCATGAGAGGATCTTGGGGAGAAAGCAAGAGAGGCAGAGGAAGGATGAAGCAGGAGCGAGCTGGATGTGTCCAAGCAGAGATCAGAGCGGCGGAGGAGAGTGAGCAAAGGAGACGGGGGCACAAGACAAGGACAGACGAAGGCGGGTTCAAGAACGTGTGGGAGGGGCGCTTGGGGGGCTCAGTCGGTTAAGTGTCCAGCTCTCGCTTTCAGCTCAGGTCTTGACCTCACAGTTCGTGGGATGGAGCCCGTGTAGGGCTCCGCACTGGCGGCCCTGAGCCTGCTTGAGGTTCTCTCTTTCTCTCTGCCCATCCCCCACTCCCCAGCATGCACGGGCGTCCTCTTTCTCAAAAAATAAAGTTAAAAAAAAACCAAAACCATGTGGGAAAGCATAAGCAGCCTGGGTGCAGTGTGACAGGAAGATGGCAGGGAACGTCTCCGATGAGTAACGGAGAGCAAGGAAGACGTCAGAGAAATGGCCACGGGATTCAGCAGATGAGGGTCACTAGAGACTTTTAAGAACAATTTCTTCAGTTGAGGAAGAAAAACGGAACTCAGAGGGCGCGAGAGCGGGACGCGTACCTGGAACCGCTACGTGCCAGACACGCTGCGTCGGCTTCAATCCCTCCCGAGCTCCGTGAGCGGGGTAGCCACCACCTCGCTGCACGGATAAGGGACGTCTCAGTGGAGAAGTAACTTGCCTAAGGCCTTACATCCTCAAGGGACCGTCCCTGTCCATTCTGAGCTCTGGGGACACTCAGAAGTCCTGCAGACCAAGGACAGACTTGACTCTTCACAAGCGCAAGGAAGCCAGAGTGTTATGTGATGGGTTACTGGATTCAAAAATCACAGCAAAGTACCCAGGAAAACTCGGTCTCAAAAATTAACACATCCTATGTCTTTGGGGAACAGGTCAAACACTAAGAAAACAATTCCCCAAGTGCGCTAATATTCTGCCTCTTTCTCCGGACCCAGAAGTGCAGAGGAATCTTAGCACCGCTGTTTCAAGTCAGAGTTCTTATACGCGATAGATCCAAAAAGCACCTGAGTCACGACAGACATTCGAACTTGGGATTCCCTCTGAGCCCAGGGTGACACTGCAAATAACGAAGGGCTCTTCTTTACAGAAGAATGTCAGCGAATAAATGGAATGAAGAATAAAAATGGAATGACTGAATTAGAAAAATCATCACTTTGAAATCACCGGTCTAACGATGGAGAAGTCGCAAGGTTCCACTGGGTGGAAACGTGTTGGTGAACAAGATATTCACAGTCTCAGAGTTGCCCTTAGATTATTATTAATTACAAATGGGAGAGAGTCCTTTACGGTGGAAAAATCTAGCAGGCCTCTCCTAACCAAGTGCTCAAAGTTCGTCACCAGTAATAACTCAAACGGACACTGCGAACCTCCTGCTGTGACCCAATGGGAAGGACACGCCGCCTACATCTTCTCACCAAAAGCAGTTAATGGGACTCTCGTCGGATCGCGGAACACGGCAGACACAGGCCTGGATTCGTCAAGAACAGTAATGGCACAAGAGACAACAAACAGGCATGGGAATTATTCTGGATGAAAAGAGACTAAAGAAATACGACAACTGGGGCATCTGGCGGGCTCAGTGGGTAGAGCATGCCACCCTTGATCTCGGAGATGTGAGTTCGAGCTCCACAGTGAGTGCAGAGGTTACTAAAAACATAATTTAAAAAGAAGAAGAAAAAAAGAAAGTCATGCTATGTACAAAATCTCTCCCTCATTTAAAAAAAAGGGGCCCCTGGATGGCTTAGTCAGTTGAGCGCCTGACCCTTGAGTTTGGCTCAGGTCACGATCCCAGGGTCGTGGGATCAAGCCCTGCATCAGGCTCCCTGTTGAGCGTGGAGCCTGCTTAAATTCTCTCTCTCTCTCTCTCTCTCTCTCTCTCTCTCTCTGTCTCTCTGCCCTCTACCCTGCTCACACCCTTTCTCGGAAAGACAGAAAGAAAGACTAAATGGAATGCGTGATCTTTGAATTCCGAATTAAAAAAACAAACTACAAAGGACTTCACCAGTACCAGGATAAGTGATAACTCGGACTATAGCCCAGATAGCAGACAGCCGTATTTTATCGGTGTTACAGCTCTCGCGTGCAGCACCACTGCTGTGGTTGTGCAGAATGTCCTTGTTCTCAGGGGACACACGCTCAAGCATTCTGAGGCAACGCATCGTGACGTTTCACCAAGTTTCTCTGCAACACGCACGCACAAACCAGAGAAAGGAGCCAAAGAAATGTGCGATGACGCTAACTGGTGAACCTAGGTACTGTACTTCTTTCAATTATTCTGTTGTTTGAAGTTTTTCAAAATAAAAAGTTAAAGAGAAAACTCCGTTTTCAAATGCTAAAGGCATTAATCCTCAGTAGCCCAAAGCCATGCCTCCCTGGGGACACTTCTTGAACAGGGTGGATAATCTTAGTGCCAAAGGCTCCGAGTGGGACAAACCGAGCTTATGTCTCATCTTCTTATAAGATTACAAATGATATTATTTTTAGAGTCTGTTTTATATTTATGGAGTGTTTGACTGAAAAGATGACAAAATTAAACCTATAAACCCAAACGCGTGAAAGCGGAACTCTCACTTCTTCGCTCGGGCAGCACGAAGGCGGCCACAGGACCAGCGGTGAACTCTACCTGGCTTTGTCTAAAGTCTTCTGTTCCTCGAGCTTCTGTTCCGCATCCTTCTCGGCTCTACTTGAAACTCCTACATTCTGTTTGCTCCAGATACTTGGTTTCTGCAGCAGATTTATTTAGAAAGACAAAGCAGAAATTCCACATGATTGCCAAATCGCTACTTATATACATCAGAAGAAGAAAACAGATTAGATCTTATGAACCAATGGAGAAAACTAGATCTTGTGACGGCCAACCCGCATCATGCAAATAAGACTGTAGAGGAAAAGCTGGAGCTGGGGGGGGGGGAAGCCCTAAATTATGTAAAGAATTCCTTCGCACGACTGCACAGATACTGATCTTTTATCTCCTGAATGACTGCAACTTCATTCAAGAGAATTAGTGATACAAATAATAAACACCATTACCTATAAAATCGGAAAACCATTCACAAAACTCTTAAAGACCTTGATATTTTCTGCTATACTGCTGTGCTATCTAACTGTGTATCTCTGTTGGGATTTATAACACCGATGCAGCTGATCTTCCACGAAAATGTACAAAACCAATGAAAGCATGCACTTCTCCCAAAGAAGCGCTAGAGAATTACAGCGTTACAATATGCTTTTAACTGCTCTAGTTTCTCTTTAACATAAGATCTTTTATGCAGCTGTTCGGCTACAAGATAGGGATTTTCTCTGAACTTTTATATGTAGCAGAAAAATCTAATTATGGTATAATTCCCTCATGTTTGGAATCAATGGAGGTAACTAGATCATATTTTTACCTTATTAGTTGTTTTCGGTTTTCCCAAAACTCCAGAATCTTTTAGAAGTTTTTCTTGTTTGAATTCTTCTTGTTTTCGGAAGAGCTCAGCCTTAAGGTCTACCAACTAGAATAAAACCAATAAGCAAACAAAAACATTGGATTAATTTTAACGAGTGACTATAGATTTCCAAGTTACTGTAATTCTCGAAGATTCAAAGCTCCTACAGACAAAATTAAATGCAGAATCCAGTGCAGAATAAAGCCAAGTCATACTGCATTCCAGCTCTGTTGGAAACGTATTTCTGCTCTAACCTTCAACACTGGGCCAGGGGCGAGTAATTACTCAACTTCAAAGGAAATGAGGTCTGTATCTGGTAGATTCAGACTGAACCGACACACCGAACACCTCTCTGACACCGTAATCCCATTTAATCATCACAACAATTCATTATTTCTGCAGAGAAATGGCTTCAGCAACTATCCATGCACTGAAGAGGATATAAACATGAAATGGAAACATTTCTGCCTCGAACAGTTACAATCTAATAAAAAAGGTAACTTCTAATACCAGTAAGATGTAATAAATGACTTAAAGAGTGGAAGAAGGGGTGCCCGCCAGGGAAGCTCCATCCACTGAAGTTAAGGGTTAAGGTGAACTGTCCGACTCTTGATTTGGCTCAGGTCATGATCTCAGGATTGTGAGATGGAGCTTGACCAAGTCCCGAGTCAGGCTCTGTACTAAGTGTGCAGCCTCCTTAAGACTCTCTCTCTCTCTCTCTCTCTCTCTCTCTTTAAATGCTTATTTATTTCTGAGAGACTGTGAGCAGGGGAGGGACAGAGAGAGAGGAGACAGAGGATCCCAAGCGGGCTCTGTGCTGACCGCAGAGCGCCCAATGTGGGGCTTGAACTCACGAATTGTGTGATCATGACCTGAGCCGAAGTCCAGTACTTAACTGACTAACCCACCCAGGTGCCCCCCTTACTCTCTCTCTCAAAAAAAAAAAAAAAAAAAAAAAAAAAGGAATGGAAGAAAAAACAGGGGCACCTGGCCAGCTCAGTCAGTGGAACGTGTGACTCTAGATCTGGGGGTTGCAAGTTCAAGGCCCCCGTCGTGTGCAGAGATTACTTAAAAACAGTCTTTAAGAAAAAAACAAGTGTGGAGGAAAACAGCATAAAATTTGGGCTGCAGGAGCATTCCTTTTGTCGCGAGTGATCAGAGACAGCTCGAGTGGAGCCTTAAATGGTAGGAAAGGGGCGCCTGGCTGGCTCAGTCAGTTAAGCAATCGATTTCAGCTCAGGTCATCATCTCTGGCTCCTGAGTTCGAGCCCCGCGTCGGGCTCTGTGCAGAGCTTGGAGCCTGGAGCCTGCTTGGGATTCTGTGTCTCCCTCTCTCTCTCTCAAAAATAAACATTAAAAAAATTTTTTTATTAATAAATAAAATTTTTTTAAAAAGCTATGCAAGACGTCAACAGCTGGAAATAAAGTGGACCGAGTGAACGAAAAGAGCTCCAAGCTTGTGTGTGTTTTAGAAGTTGTAAGCTGAGCCCGAAAAGCAAAGATGAAAGGAGCAGGGCAGTTGGGTGACTATCCGTGCCTACCGCTCACTGTAGCAACCACTGCGGTCTACTTTGCAAAGAAAGATAGAATGACAGTTTCCGTTTTAAGGGTCCAGATACAATTCCCTATACACACGGGCATTTTTTTCACGCTTCGTTTGAGAAAGTGTGCGCATGCGCACGTGAGGGGGGCCTGGGGGAGGGGGAGAGACACCAAGGGAGCTCCATACTTGGGGTAGAGCTCCCCGCAGGGCCCAATCTCAGGACCCTGAGCTCCTGGCCTAAACTGAAAATCAAGCGTCAGAACCTTAACCGAATGAGCCGCCAGGCCCTTCCACGTGGGCACGTATCTCTAGGATACTTACAAAGCATCACAGCTAGACTTTCGAGGGAAATCAAACAGACTGAGTTCAAAGATCTCTACTTTGGAAGACATGAGTTTAAAAGCAGCCTTGCCAGGGATTTCGTAATGCTAAAGGCAGTTTCACCCCAGAACCTAGTAGTCTCAGTTGTTCAAGACGAAAACCTCACAGCCCCTTCTGCTCAGCCTTCTTAACCACGCCCATTTCCTATCCTAGGACTACTTTTGAATTTTAAATTTTTTTTTAATGTTTATTTATTTTTGAGAGACTAGAGGCACAGCGTGAACAGGACAAGGGCAGAGAGAGAGGGAGACACAGGATCGGAAGCAGGCTCCAGGCTCTGAGCCGTCAGCACAGAGCCCGACGCGGGGCTCGAACTCACGGACTGTGAGATCATGACCTGAGCTGAAGTCGGCCGCCCAACCGACTGAGCCACCCAGGCGCCCTTACTTTTGAATTTTAAAAGGAAGACGCTCTGGAAATTGTCCGTTCCCAGAGAGCATTCCTAGTATGGTCACTGCTGATTTTCACCTGTCGGGATAGGATAACTTTGTTATTTACACTTTTCCGGTTCTTTTTCCGGGTCTCAAACATAATAACTAGTACTAATGTTCAATATCAGACAAGGAAAAGAGACTCAAATATTGAGACCCGTAGTAGTTGTCCTTCGCATCCTAATACTTTGCAGGAAATTGAAGATTAAGTCAAACGTTAGGCAATTTGCTTTGATGTAACGAAAAAGGCAAGGGCTCTGGACACAGCCAGATCGAGTGAGCCGGTTCTATCACGGTAAGTTCTGTAGGTCAACTGCGAAAGCCACTTGGCCTTTAAGCGCCTCACAGCTACCAGCTCTAAAACCGGGATTTTAACGGCACCTCCCTTCTAAAGCGGCCGGGAGAATTCAACGAGCTAGCGCACAGACACGTACGCAGAGCAGGTGTCCTCCTCAGAAGTAACTAGTTTAACCAAACTCGCAAGCACCGCAACCTATGGGTGCGTTCACAACTGTTCAGTTCCCGGTCAGGGGACGCTGAGCGCTCTCGGCACCGGGGACTAAGTCACACTCTCTCACGTTCTGGGCGGACGCTGCTGGACCCTGGACTGGAAAAGAAAGGAGGAAGGGGAGTGTGTCTGCATAGCAAGCGCAGGCCGGGGTTCCTCTCCGACCACAGAGGGAGACAAGGCTGCAAGGCGGCCTGGCCGGGTTGTCGCCAAGGGAGGGCAGGGACGTTCAGGTTCCGGTCCGTATGGAAGGAGGGAAGACTGGTCCGGGTGTCCGTCCGAGGCGAAAACCCAGTAAGAAAGTTGGGCCGGGTCCCCAACTGAGAAAGCCAGCTCGGGTTCCGGCGTGAGGGAAGGCCGGGTCTGGGTCTCCCCGGTGAAGACACAAGGTCGAGATTCTTGCCTAGTGGAGGCGAGGAGAACTCGGAGCCCCGTAGAATCACCTGTACCCGCACTCACCGAGAGGCTGTAACTTCCAAGGCTTTTTCCTCCGGTCCATTCTGGCGCCAGAGGGTCCCAACGCAAAGCGGACAAGCACAGACGTACTCCCGCAGGCCTCAAATGCCTACATCCGGCGCAACCGGAAGTGTCTTAAAATATCGAGGGTAATTTTGCGACCCTGGCGCCATCTTGGAAAGGTCAGATGGTGTGCATAGTGTGCCTGCCACCATTTTGAGAGGGTCAAAGAAGCCCACTGTTAAGGCCATCTTGAAGAGAAAGGAAGGTAACAGGGGCTAGTGTTGGCGCCATCTTGAGAAGGGCTGAATGTGGGTTTCTGCGTGATGGGCGCCATCTTGAATGGGGCGGATTGGGTGTTGGGACGGCGCCATCTTGGGGAGGGCATAGTGAGCGCAAACGTTCTTCCTGGTGAAAAGGAAGGTGGACTGGTTAGGACTGGCAAGATTAAATGCCATTTGAAGACCCGCTGTACGACTGGCACTGTCTGATGCTTCTCACACTTGAACTTATTTCTCACAAAAGCCATATGTGATACGGGTTGTTATATTAATCTTGGTAGAAATAACAGCAATAATAGCTAACATTAATACAGTGCTTATTATGTATCACTTTACACATTTCCGCTGTTTTGAGTCGCCTGGGTGGCTCGATAGGTTGAGTATCTGATTCTTGATTTTGGCTCAGATCATGATCCCAGGGTCGTGGGATCAAGCCCCATGTTGGGCTCCAAGCTGAACATGGAGCATATTTAAGATTCTCTCTCTCTCTCTCTTTCTCTTTCTCTCTGTCTGCCCCTCTCCCCTGCTTGTGTGCTCTCTCACTAAAATACAAAAAAACACCGTACACATATTTCAGCTCGTAAGAACATGAACTCCAGAGGCTGGTTTCCTGGCTTCCAGTCACACTTACTGGCTATGTGACTTTGGAAAAGTTACTTAACTTCTCTCTGCGACAGTTTCTAAATGGTAATAGAATAGTATGTACTTCGTGGGATTTAATGAGAATTAAATGCGTTAAATGAGCTAGTTTTGATAAAAATATTAATGATTGTGGGGTTCCTGGGTGGCTCAATCAGTTGAGTGTTGACTCTTGGTTTTGGCTCAGGTCATGATCTCACTGTTCCATCTGAACCCTGCATTGGGTTCTGCTGTTGACGGCACAGAGACTGGCTGAGATTCTCTCTCTCAAAAATAAATAAATAAACTTTAAAAAACATATTAATGATTTTAATAGACAGACTAATGACCTCGCCTACCAAAGATGTCCATCTTTCAATCCGCAGGACCTGTTAATATGTTTCCTTCTATGGCAAAAGGGAATTTGCAGATGTGATTAAATTAAGGATCTTGAGATGGGGAGAATATGGGGGTGGACCCAAGGTAATCAAAAAAGGTCTTTATAAGGGAGGCAGAAGGCTCAAAGACCACGTGCCAAGGAATGCAGGCAGACTCTAGGAGGAAAAGACAAATCCTCCTTTAGAACTTCTAGAAGGAATGCGGCATCACTGACACCTAGACTTTAGCCTGATAGTGATTCTGCATGTCCTACAGTTCGACTCGTTCTGACCTTACCTAACGGGAGACAGCCTCATATTCCACGGGTTAAGGGCCCAGTCCTCTAAGACTGCCCCCACCTCAGACGCCACTTCCAAGTCCAGTTTATTACCTATGCTTCTAAATTGGAGGCTCCAGTGACCCCTTCCTTGGGTTAGATCAATGTACTAGAGCAGCTTGCAGGCTCAGAGAAACATTTTGCTCACCAGATTACCAGTTTCTGTTATAAAAGGACAGAAGTCAAGAACAGCCAGGTGGGAAGAGATGCATCAGGCACAGTATGTGGGAAGGGGGACGGAGAGCCCATGCTCACTAAGTCAACGGTTCAGACGGAACCGTGAGATCGTGACCTGAGCCAAAACCAAGAGTCGGACGCTCGACCCACTGACCCACCCAGGCACCGCACGATCATTAATATTTTTATCAATCTCCACAAATCTCTACGTGCTCATCGATCTAGAAGCTCTCCGCATCCTGTCTTTTTTAGAGGATTTTCTGGAAGCTTCGTTACATAGGCATGATTGGACCATTGGCCACTCGTGATTAAACTCCATCTCCAGTCCCTGTCCCCTCCCTGGAGGTCAGAGGGTGAGACTGAAAGGTTCTGGTTCTAGCTCCCAGCCCCCATCATCAGGGGCTTTCCAAAAGTCACTCACCAACAGAACAAAGGACACCTTCATTGCTGTCTTCCCTTCCTTAGGAAATTCCCAGGGTTTAAGGAGCTCAGTGCCAGGAACTGTGCCGAAGACCAAACATATATTTATTATAAATCACAATGTCGCACCTCGTAAGGCTCATTTCAGACTTCTGACCTCCAGAACCATAGGAGAATTTGTGTTGTTTTAAGCCCAACAATTTGTTATGAAGTGGCTTAGAAGCACAAAGTTGAGGGGCACCTGGGGGGCTCAGTGGGTTAAGCGTCCGACTTCGGCTCAGGTCATGATCTTGAAGAGTTCTTGACTTGTCACGTGCTGACGGCTCAGGGCCTGGAGCCTGCTTTGGATTCTGCGTCTCCCTCTCTCTCTCTGCCCCTCCCCCACTTGCACTCTGTCTCTCTCTCTCTCTCTAAAGAATAAACTTAAAAAAAAAAAGCACAAAGTTGAAAAATCAACTGATTCAGCGAGGCTCGATTTTAAACTAAGGAACCCTTTTCCTCTCTTCCCCAAACCTCCCCTCCTCCCCTAGCCTTTCCTTTCGGAAACCCCATGCCATCCTGACAATCGAGGCCGGCAGCACGTACACAGGTCCCAGCAAAACCAGCTAGACCCTGAGGTCCCTATAAAACACCCCAGCAGCCACCTTCGGGCAGGCTCGCGGTTTTGAAGGCCTCAGCCTGCCACAGCCTCCTCTTCCCCGCGAAGCAACAGAGCTGTTGTTTCTCTTCGCCCCAAACTCTGTCTTCGAGTGACGTTTGCGCTCTGAAGCCCAGAGGTCGATCACAGAAATGAGGGTCGTAGCAACAGCACTACTGGACGTCGGCGATGTGTGCAACTCTTTCCATGGCTTGTCTGGTGTAATGCTTGAAATAATCCCAGAGGTGGGAGCTACTATCTCCATTTTACAGAGGGAAAAAAGAAACAAGGCGCAAGAGGTTAAGTGACACCCCAGAGGGCCTTTGCCAGCTAGCGAGCGCTGGAGCCTAGAGTCAAAGAATAACTTAGTGACATTGAGTTACTTGCTCACTAGCTTGTAAAGAGGGGAACCATCTAGATACGGCTAGAAGAGGGCTTCTCTGAAAGAAAGAAGGGAGAGGGGAAACCACGAATTTTAGCTTCCTTGCCCGGCTGGCCGCTGGCAATGGTGCCATTCAGAGGGTTCTGATCTTGGGCAGCTAGAAAGTAACTTCAGTTGTTTCCACGAACAGAAGACCTTGAGAGTTGAACTTACTCTTTGGGATGCCGGCCATGGTCCCTTGCTGTCATCGCCATGCTAACGGGCAGGTTTATGCCATCATCTTTATCAGAAGTTCTCACGAGAGTGGCATCTGGCTGATTTTAATTACCTTCCGAGCCGTTGAAATTCCTAAGAAAAAGCCAGGGAGTCTCCTTTATTCCCCCGCAGCCTCGCACACTTCAAGGTCTGGAGAAGCAGCGAAAAGCTAGCTTCATCTTGGATTGACCGGAACGCCCTCTGAGGACACCGGTGATTTTCCCCAGGTCCTGTTTCCTCAAATTCTTCCTTTGATGCTTTCCAAACGTCTGGGTCCATCTAGAATGGCCTTCTGCCACGTAATACAAACCTTGAGGCCACGGCCCTCATGTCTCTACCGGGCCGTTCTCCTCCTAGGGCATCACCTTCTCAACCGGATCGCAGACCGTGGACTTGAGTTCATTCTGGAAGAAAGAGGCAGACAGTACAAGGTTTCCTCCTAAGAGCCCGGGACTCGGTCCCCACCACCCCCCTCAGCTCCCTCGGGAACATCGCCTCAGCCCTCTGTGCCCCTTACGCCTCCCCAGTTGGGCACGCAGAATGTTCGAGATCTGGAACCCAGAAAGGATCTACAAGCTGACAGGTGCTGCACTCGTATCCCTTATGGGATACGGAAGTTTTGCTCAGTGCCAGCTTTCTCGCAGCAGAAGGCACGCGCTCGAAGAGTCTGTGTCATGCCGCTGCATATCGTGCAGGGTTCCGAGGTCCATTTTGTCGCCCCTGCGGGGTCCCAAGGGGGTGGGACGAGGCAGGAGGCCAATTACCTTCTTCCTTCTGACCTCTTAGTGGATTTTAATTGTCAACTCTCCCAGGCGCTTTAAATAAGGGGGAGAGAGGAGACCTTCCAAGACACACAGCGCTATTTCCCTGCGGACGTGGCCACCAAGCCGCGCTCTTATTTCCAAGCCCACGCGGGGACCCTGAAGTCCTTATCCAACGGGAGGTCTCCTGGCAGCATGGCGGCAGGCGGCAGCCTGTGCTGCTGCCGTAATGTTTTAATTGGCAGTTGGGTCAAGGGGTTTCATTTCCTCCCGGCCCCGCATCGACATATCCTGTTTCCTCAAACTAAAAACTCATCCAGCGCATAGCATCTTAACCTTTGTTCCGTCTCCAGAGCACCGTCTGTGATCGTAAATTACTCAGCAGTGGACGAGTTAGCCAAACCCAACGTGTGAAAGGAGATTAGGAACTTAGGCCCTTCGCACAGGTACAGCGAGGGGCAGAAAGATACCAAGACTTGCATCCTGGTTAACAAAGAAGCTAGTCTTTATTGGCATCGGGGCACAAAATCCGTTGTTGGCAATATCTCATTGGGTCCCCGCGACAACCTCAAGACTTAAGTGCTGTTGGTACCCTTATTTTCTAGATGAGGAAACAGACACAGAGAAAGGAACTTGACCGAGGTCTCAGCTAGTCTGGGTCCCAGGATTTGAACTCGAGCAGCCTGGTTCCTGAACCCCACACTGTCCTCCCTCGGCGGGTGTGAGACCGTGTTAGCTCTGCACTGATTCATCCATTCATTCATTTACATCTACGGGGGAAGGGAGGGATTTTTATAAGAGCTGACCCCAGGATAGTTCCGCAGGAGGCACTTGTCATCAGGTTATTGGAGGGCAGAAGGGGCCGACCAAGTGCACCCAGGGCTGGACGGGGATCATCCGGCCGCCCGGAGAGCCCACCCGAGCTGGCAAATCGGGACTAACAGGATGGTGAGTGGAGCTTTCCCTGCCGCCCGGGAAGTTGGTGCGGAGGCCACAGCTGAACGCAAGACGTACTAAGAATTCTACGGCCCGGAGAAGACCCCCCGTCACGGGGGCCTGACGGCTGCCCCCGCCCTCACTCCAGTGGCTTCAAGGAGGAAAGGCCTCAAACACGCCTTACCGGGTTCCACTCCCTGGCCCTCCAGACCCACTGCGGAGAGGAGGCAGGGGAGCCGGAAGCCAAGTGAGGGGCCCCGGGGCTCGGGGCGCAGGGGGCAAGTCGGGGACCTGGCAATGCGTGGGTGGGACGTTAAGGCCACGAAGTGGGGAAAAGCAGGCCCTTCGTTCTGGCCCGGTGGTAATTCCCCAGGCCCGAACTTGGTGGCTGAAAAGCAGTAGACCTCACCTCACTTTTCTGGGGGCTGGTGGTCTGAGATAAAGGCTCCACGGGGCCACCCTCCGTCCGCAGTCTGGGGGGGAACACTGCCTTGCCTCTTCTTAGCTTCTGGTGGTTTGCCGGCAACCTGTGGTGCCCCTTGGCTTGTAGAGGCCCCGCACCAACCCTCCGTCTTCACTCGGCGTTCTCCCTGTGTCTCTGTCTTCACCCGCTGTCTCACAAGGATGCTGGGCCTCTTGGACGAGGGGCCCGGCTTTCTCAGTGTGGCCTCATCCGAACTAACTACATCGGTTACCGACCCTATTTCCAAATAAGGTCACATTTTGAGAGACCGGGGTTAAGACTCGAATATATCATTTGATGGCGGGGACCCACTGCAGCCCAGAACAGGCTCCACTGCCGGTCTCGGCAAGGACCCCTCGGGGATCCAGGGTGCTCTCTGGGAGGAGGGAATCGGGCCTGCCTCCACCCCAGAGAGCCCGGGGTTATAAACTGCCCGAGGCATCGCTGAGAAGCGCCGGAGAAAGGGGGCCCGCTAGCCTGGCTGCAGAGACGGGACAAGAGGAGGTTGGTCTGTGCACTCGCCCGCATCCAGGTCAGGCTGCTGGGAGGCTGGCCCCGGGGAGCCTGGCGGTTCGGGTTCGGGTTCGGGTTTGGGTTCGGGTTCGGGTTAACCACTCATCACCTGGTGGAGACCCGATGTTCAGGTTTCTCTGCTGGGAAGGCATCTTTAATGCTTTTGCGGAGCCCTTTCTTCGGAAGCGAGTCACTGGCTGAGCCCTGCCTCCCAACCTCCCGCTCCGGCCGCTCCGAGGACACGGGGTCCTGCGCCCGGTTCTCCGCGAGTTCACGGCCGCCTCGATGTCCCGCCTGCCGCCCCCCGCGCTGTGTACATCCAGAGGTAGAAGCGATCGGAGTTCCTTTACGGCCCCAAGTCGGCTCGGAGACGTCTTTGCAAGAAAGAGGCCCCTCATCTCGTTCCTTTTTACAGACCCCCCCCAGGGCGTCATGTCACAGAGCTCCTTCTCGCAGACGCCCTGCCCCCCGCTTTCATTTCCCACGGCGTCTAGATGGACACAGAGGCAGGGAGCGGGAGGCACGCAGGGCGAGGGGCTGTGAGCCTCACAAGAGGGACCCTCGTGGTGGAGGCATCTCTCCTGGACCCCGCAAGGGCGAGGCAGGCTGCAGGGAAGCCAGGCATCGGCCTGGGTCCCGTGACTCGGCAGGAGGGACCTAAGGTCACGGTCTTACAGGAGAAGGCAGGGTACGGAACGGGGTCATTGAGAGGGAGAAGTCGACGCTGCCTGGGCGAACCAGGCTCCGGCACCCCGGCCCAGCTTCCCTCCCAGGGCTCACCCCCAAATTGACAGCACACAGGGAAGTGCGTTCATGCATGCGTTCGACACTCAGTGCGTCCCTCCCGAGGGCCCGTTCTGTGCGGGGAGCGCGGTGGCCTCTGCTGTCCTCCTCCTGCGTCCTGGCGGCTGCCTGGGAGATGCGACTCTTAGGTTCATTTCACAGATGAGCAGATGGAGGTTTGCAGAGCGAAGCCGACGCGCGGCTGGCAGTGGAGCCAGAATTCAGGCCAAGGGTGTCTGGCCGCAGAGACCCTGCCCTTTCTGCCCATTCCTCATCTACCCGTTCGCCCAACGCATCTGTTTTGTTACCTCTGCGCGTGCGCCAGCTACCGTGCCTGGCGCTGGAGAGACTGGAAGAAATGACGCGGGCGCGGTGCCTGTCCTCACGTCCTCAGCTTCCAGGGGGGAGTCGGATCCCTCCCTTCCCGGGAAACCCGTGCGTGACCACCGGAAATCGCAATGCGATGGGATGACGGAGACGCGGATCTAACACAGACTGTGTGATCTGGGAGGGTGTCTCGGAGCAGGTGACATTTAAATCGTGCCCGGATAATTAGAAGAGCAGGGGGAAATACATTTAAGGAAAAGGGGCCAGCACGTGCAAAGGCCCTGGGGTCTAAAAGAGGCCAGATGAAGGCAAGGGTGGTTGTTATCGAGCGAGGATAGGATGTGAGGTCGGGCTGGATCCGGCTCCTGCAGGGCCTTGTGGATCAAGGGAGCCGATGGTCCAGGATTTATCCTGGCTGTGACGGAAGCCTTTGGAGGGTTCTAAACAGGGCAATGACTAACCTCTTCTCTCAAGGTGGTCACATTTTAGAGTGGGATTTCTTAACTTCGGTGCTGTTGACAATTTGGGTCAAGTAATTCTCTGTCTGGGGCGCTGACCACGGCATCATGGGGCGTTCAGCAGCGTCTCTGACCTCTACCCACTACATCCGATGGCATTTCCTCCCCCACCCCACCTCTCGTCGGGACAACCAAAATGTCCCAGAGACCATCGAATGCCCCGCTCCAAGAACCATTGACTTACGGTGTCTACGGTTTGCTGTTACAAAGTCCAGTGTCCCTGGGTCCGGCCGATCTCCCGGGCGGCTCGCCTCCACCCGGCGGCTGAGGAACTGGGGGCTTACTCAGCAGGTGGCTCCGGGACCTCAGAGCCCTCTGCTTCCACCCAGCAGGCACGGAAGAGAGAAGCATGGAAGGTGGGCAGGCCCGCCCACGGCCCGTTGGTCAGAACTCAGTCCTGAGGTCCCAGTCCGCCTGCCGGGAGGCGGGCGCCTTCTTGCCTCGGGCGCCCAGGAGACGGAAACGACCTTGGTGGCATAAAGCGCCGCCTCCACACAGTGAGCTGAGCATCCACCTACGTGACCCGTTGATGGCTCACGACACGTCCACCGGTGCCGTTAATTCCACGTCCCCGACACTTCTCTGAATCCTGGCCCCGTGGTCAGAGCAGGAGCCCTGGGACCCGGGGCAGAAGAACGAGAAGGCCCGATGCTGGGCTCCTCGGACCACAGCTTGAGGCTCACACACACGCAGCGGACGGCTGCGGTCTGGCTTCTCAGCACCCCACCCTCCTTTGCTCGCCAGAGCCCTCAGTTTTTGTTTGAGGAGGCGGCGTGGCACACTCCTGACCCACGTGAGTCTCCCTGCCCAGTGTCAGCCAGTGGCCCGGGTCTGTCAGTCAGTGTGGTGCACGCCTCGGGCCACTGTACCCGTGCCTGATTCTCCTCACTCTGCTCCATCAGAGTAAGTCTCAAGATTTTGCTAAGAACGCCGGGACAGGGAGTCCCCTTTTTCAGGTCGCAGGTGACCGGATGCTCCAGGCAGCCGTCTTGTGGCCATGAGGAAGACCCCCGGAAGGGAGCCAGCCTGGAGAAAGTGGAGAAGAAAGACAGAGACGGAGGCGAGTCAAGTTCAGGTGGCCTGTTGGTACCTTGTGTCTCAGCTCAGGAAGTCAGAGCCTTGAACTTTCCAATTACGTGACTTAGTAAGTTCCCGTTTCTGTCACTTTGCACCCCGGAAAGTACTGAGCGACATAATACATTTCCCCCCTCAAGGCCGGGGAGACCTGGGGACTGAGGAAGGGCCGGACCTGCAGGAGAGGGAGCATCTGTGGAACCGCCCCCAGGACGCACAGGAATGACGAAGTTGGGGACCGGAAGCTGAGAACCAGAGGCAACTAGAAGATGGTCGTAATATCTCTAATATGAGGACAAAGTCCCCTGACATGCCATCCTTAACTTAGAAGCTCAAATAAAGAAAATAATAGCCAGGGGCGTCCGGGTGGCTCAGTCGGTGGAGCGTCCGACTTCGGCTCAGGGCAGGAGCTCATGGTCTGTGAGTTCGAGCCCCGCGTCGGGCTCTGTGCTGACAGCTCAGGGCCTGTAGCCCTGCTTTGGATTCTATGTCTCCCTCTCCGTCTGCCCCTCCCCAGCTTGAGCTCTGTCTCTCTCTCAACAATAAATAAATATTAAAAAAAACTTTTTTAAAAGAAAATAATATCCAACATTGCTTCTACCCTGTGAATCGCTAACCTAACGGGCCCTGCCCACAATCCTGAGAAGTAAATACCTTTAATATTTCCACTTGACGGGTGAGGGGACTCGGAGAAGCTAAGCAACCGGCCCAAGGTCGCCCAGCAAGTTAACAATAGAGCTGGGACTCAAAAATCAGGTTTCTCTGGGGCACCTGGGTGGCTCAGTCGGTTAAGCGGCTGACTTCGGCTCAGGTCATGATCTCGAGGTCTGTGAGTTCGAGCCCCATGTCGGGCTCTGTGCTGACAGCTTGGAGCCTGGAACCTGCTTTGAATTCTGTGTCTCCTTCTCTCTCTGCCTTTCTCCTGCTCATGCTCTCTCTATGTCTCAAAAATAAATAAATGTTAAAAAAAAAATCAGGTTTCTCTGACTCCACGGCCCATGTGTTATTTGGTGGTTTTTCTTTTTCCTATGTAAGAAACTAACATCTTCCTGAGCTCGTTTTAAAAACTCAAGCCAGGAGAGCCTTTTGTTTTTTATCCCGGCCTGGGATTTCACAGGCCAGCCGCCCCCCGCCCCGTGCGCCCAGACATAGACTCAGGGAAACCAGAGCAGCGCTCCCCCCCCACCGCTCCTCCTCCCTCGGGCCCTGTGTTGGGGTAACAAACGCCTTCGCCGGAGTACATATTGAAGCATTCCCGGGGCACACAGCATCTGCTGTGAGCACGCCCGAGGCTCCCGTCTGCAGGTGCGTGGTTCGGCGTGGGCGAGGCGGAGTGCTGAGAAGACGCTCTAGAAATGTCACACGAGATGCACACCCCACCGTCTAAGAATTAGCAAGCCTTCGCAGAAGGGCTTCTGTCAGCAGCCCGGGGCGTGGGGGGACACACCCCCTTCAGGCGTGGTGCATCTGTGTCCCTGGAAGGTGTGTGTGTGTGTGAGCGTGCCCGTGCTTCGTGGGTGTGCACGCACACCCATGCCACCCATGCACACGTAGCCCCTCCCCAGAACCGAATGGCAGTGCCTCCTGCCTCCGAGCAGGTGACTCAGCCACCCAGGAAAGGGAGGCATGACGATGATGCTTTTTCCAGAAGGAATGATGCTTCCTGCCACTTAAAGAGAAAAAAAAAAAAGTCTTCCTGGTAATTTAGAGGAAACAAAAAGCCAAATCAAACCCCGACTCTTACAGGCTCTAGGGAGACTCGTTAGTGGGCGAGGCTCTTTATCCCAAAGGAATTGGGTTTCTCTTCAAGCAAACGGAGGCAGAAGCCTGGTGATTTTTCGCAACCAATTCTGGACAAGCCGAAGAGAGTTGTCTGCAAGCTTTTGTTTGTTCTTCTTCAGGACCAATAGGAAGGCCAACTCTTCACTTTTTTTAAAAAATATTTTTTTTTTGGCATTTATTTATTTTGAGAGAGAGAGAGAGAGAGAGAGAGAGAAAGAGACAGAGCATGAGCAGGGGAAGGGCAGAGAGAGAGGGAGACACAGAATCCGAAGCAGGCTTCAGGCTCTGAGCCATCAGCACAGAGCCCAATGCAGGGCCCGAACCCATGAACGAGATCATGACCTGAGCTGAAGCCAGACGCTCAACCGACGGAGCCACCCAGGCGCCCCCAACTCTTCACTTCTGCTGACTGCCCTCCCCTGGGGCACCTTGCCAGGGACCCATGATCCTAGCTGGCCGGTCCTGGCTGCTAGGATTTTACGCTCGATTAATAATGTCTGCCTTGGGCGAGGTGTGGTAAGCAGACATTCATGTCAGAGATTTCCCATTTCTGCTTATGAGTTTATTTGAGACCCTTGGGCATGTCTCATGACTAATATTCTTTTTTTTTTTTTTAATGTTTTATCATTCTTGAGAGAGAGAGAGAGACAGTGTGCGCGGGGGAGGGGCAGAGAGAGGGAGACACAGAATCCAAAGCAGGCTCCAGGCTCTGAGCCATCAGCACAGAGCCTGATGCGGGGCTCGAACCTATGAACATCAAAGTCATGACCTGAGCCGAAGCTGGACGCTTAACCGACAGAGCCACCTCATGACTGATATTCTTAAAGCAATGACGATATTACTTGTCAAGCCATGAATGAATATTTATTGAGCCGGCACACATGCCCAGTCCCGTGCCAGGTGCTGGGGGGCCGTGACCTGAGTAGGGGAGCAGAATCAGCCTTGTGCATCTTCTACGTGCCGACTGCTTTCTGTGCATTTTCTCAAATTTCCTTTTACCCTCGAAACACCAGGTCTGAACGGTTTTATTTTCTCTACTTTGTGGATGTCGAAGCGAGGACGGGAGCTAGTCGGGGCCGCGTCCCGGACTCCAGTGCACGCCTTGGGCCTCTGGTCCGAGCCTCCTCCTTTCTGTATACGTCAATTCTGGTTAATAACAGGATGACACCACCACCAGCAGCGGCTAACACTCGCAGAGCCTTTACTACACATCAGGCGAGGCTCTGAGAAATCTGCGTCCGTAATTCACTCGCCGGTCCCTATGCTAAAGGGAAGGGCAGAAAAATACACGAGGGAAATCGTGGTTCCTCAACGAGACACAGGGTGATTCATAATTTCATGTTCATGTCCACACTCTCAGTCTAACAAAGGTCCAGACGTCGCCTCCTCCAGGAGGCCTCCCCTGGGAGCCCCCCCGGCCTCTAGGTTCTGGGGAGCCCAGCTGGTCCATCTCCGACATCTGGTTCCCAGCACGAGGCCTGTCCTCGGGTGTGCACCGCGTGTGCCCATGGGAGTCTCTCGGATGGATGGGTGCAGGAAGGAGATGCTACCTCTTCTGGGTCGACAGGAAAGTAAATCTCAGGGGCCCCTCGGAGCCAAGAGACCCTGGGCCACTCCCGTGTTTGGGGGCGCCCGATAGACCCCGTAATGAAGAAACGGTGCACAAAGCGGTGTATTTTACATGGTACAAATCAACAAACGAATGCCTTGAGCAGCACAACCCGTGAACACAACCCTGCACAATTCAAACCTCTCCTAATCCTAGACCAACAAGGACAAGCCGGAAGCAGCGGCTGTTTATGGCTGGTGTGGCGCCATCATGTGGCAGCATTCAGTACAACATACAATTCTTTTGGCCGGCCCTCTCGGAAAATGTTTGACTCTCGAATTTCCTTCCACTAACTGGGGTGTGTGTGTGTGTGTGTGTGTGTGTGAGAGAGAGAGAGAGAGAGAGAGAGAGGGGACGGGGAGATATTTTTACTGTTTCTGGTGTTGCATTTAAAATTAGACTTTATTAAATTTTTACAAAGCACTGCCGAAAATTCACACGGAAAGGGACTTCCCCGGGATGTCCCGAACCTGAACGTGTGGGGCCCTGCGTAAGTGTGAGGGTGGGAAGACCCACCGCCCCCCAACCTGCGACAGGTCCCGCGAGCCAGCATGTTCACGCCCTTGTCTCGTTGGGTCCGGTCCCCGGGACACGGAGGCATGAAGCCAGGCGGCTGTGTCTGCCCCTCGAGCAGTGTGCCCCGAGACCGCAGGGCATGCCCTGCGCGCTGTGACAGGGAATTCCTACAGCGTCGCCTCTGCCGTGCTGGCGCAGAGGCTCCCTGCTGTCACTGTCCGGCCCCCTTCTTGACACGCTCCGTCTTACATCGGACATGCCCACAGCCCGTCTGGGCCGCGTGAAGGCAATTCTAGGCTTGGCACTTTCTCGGGGGGGAAGAGAATTCATTTAATGCGGAACAATATTGCAAGGGCACCTTCTGGGGCGCCTGGGTAGCTCAGCCAGTTAAGCATCTGACTCTTGATTTTGGCTCGGGTCATGATCTCACGGTTCATGGGACTGAGTCCCACACCAGGCTCTGCGCTGACGGTGCGGAGCCCTGCTCGGGAATCTCTCTCTCTCCTTCTCCTTCTGCCCCTCCTCTGTACGCGCTCTCTCTCTCTCTCAAAATAAATAAGTAAACTTAAAAAAAAAAAAGCAACATAAGCATGTAAAATACACCATATTTCATCGATTCTGTGATGTGGTTTTCCCCCTCGCTCGTAACACATCTGCAGTCAGGGTGTAACCTACAAGCAATGGTGTCTTAGCATTGTTCTACCGTTTAACTGGTGTTATTTTTTCCTTCTTCGTGGCACGAAACTAATGGCTCGTCTTGCTGCTGATGTCGTGTGAATGTGACGAGCTTGGAGGAAATTATACAGTGCTAATAAGGAGACAAATCCAGCAGGGAACAGGGCGGGGAGTGCAGCAGAGCGGGGGCTGCATTCCCCAGACGGACCTGGCGGACAGGGAGCAGGCGAGTTTCGGCGAAGACACGAAGGAGGTGAGGGAGAGAGCCACATGGCTGTCCTGGGGGGAGAGCATGGCTGGTAGAGGGAACAGCACCTGCAAAGGCCCTGAGGATCCCGCCCACCTGGAAGAGGCGCGAGCAGCTAGAGGAAAATGAGCGAGGAGGGACTGGGGGGCGGAACAGCGGATGCGTTCAGAGACGGAACAGCGGCCGGATTATCCAACCTTTGCGATCTTTGCAAGAACTCTGATTTTTCCTCTGAGCGACCTTCGAAAGCGGTCTTGGTCATCTGATGCCCATTCTGCAGATGAGAAAGTAGAGGGTCAGCGAGGTCTTAAAAATGTCCTGAAGTCACTCAGGAGAGCAGTGGAGCCCGGACTCAGAGCCAGATCTGACACCCAGGGCCGGAGCCACTCGAAGGAGGCAGACAAGTGATTAGCGTGGAGAGACGAGATGAGGCGGCCGAGTGCCCAGCCAAGGCAGGAAGCTGGTGGGGGCGCTGGCGTGGAGGAGGTTCTGGAGTCCAGAGGGTGCTCAGCGAGTTTGGGGGGGGACCCCTTGAACTCCCTCTGACGGAGTCCCCTAAAGCTCAGGCACCCAGAGTCACACAAGGAGCGTCCCTTTAACATACGAGAACAAGACCATAGTTCTGGAAAGAAGGGTTAAGAGTAAGTGAGCATGACTGTCATGGCAGCGATGACGTCAGGACAGACTTCACCTTGCGTTCATCTTCTTGCTCCAAGACTTGGGCAAATCCACTTCACAATTAGTCGCTAGTTAATGCATCAGTGATGCCCTCTCAGTCAACTTCTAGAACAGTGTCGGAGAGTCCATAAGTACTGGGAGCTCCAAGCTGGGTGCCTGGACTGTGCATTGCCAGGCGGCTCCCTCCCAGCCCTTGGCTGTTGGCCGGAAGGGGAGGGAGCACTGTATTCCCAAGCTCAGTCCTCTCTTCCTTCTTCCCTGTTTCCCCCCCTTCCTTTACGGAGCAAGGTTAAACCTGCCAACTTGGAGACCCGCGGGCCTCAGCTACGGGTGGTGGCAGCCGAGACAGGCTGACCATTCCGGAATGCTTCCCTTTTGTAGTCGACTCACTGCAGGAACGGCCTCCCTGTACTCACACCGCTTTGCAGTGTGACTTGGCAGCCCCTCTCCTTGAGAGATGCTTCTGTTTCTCCAACTCTTGAATCTGAGCTGAACTCGTGACTTGCTCTGGCCGGCAGAATGTGACAGAAGTGACGGCGTCCTAGTTGTGCGTACTTGCTGGCTTTGTCCCTCACGCCCCACGAACGAACCTTGTCTAGTCAGCCGACATTGTGGACCTGCTTACAGCCATCTGCTCCCCCCCCCAAAAAAAAATACAAGAGCCCAGAGCAGACCAGAACGCTCCCTACATGACTCCCGGCGGACCTCAGACACACGAGTGAGCCCCGCCGAGACCCGAAGTATCACCCGGCTGGCCCCTGGTCTCATGAGCAATAACGTTCATCGTTTCAACCCGTTGAGACTGTACTGTTTGTTACACAGCAGTAGCTAACTGACACCCCTCTGCTCTGAAGTGGTTCCTGATGGGGCTGGGCGGTGTGACTTCGAGGTAAGGTGTTCTGGCCTTTGTTTTTCTCGGCAGGCAGGAGGAAACAGAAATTGGAGGGTTTCTGAAGGAACGTCAGGATATTTGGGTATTACAGTAACGGGATAAAACGCTACGGAGACAGGGGAAAAAAAAGTAACCAGATAAAAGTGTGTCAAGGGGCCACATCCGCTGACACGGAGTTCATGCACGTGTTTCCCACATCCCCTCCCCCCCAGCAATGAGGACACCTGAGTCAGCAAAGAAATGAACATTCCCACCCGGATGGACGCAGGCTCGCTCCCGAGCTAACCGGCACGCGTCCTCCCAGGATACCAGGACGCGTGCACCCTGGTATTCGCTCGCTGACAAGTCTTAAGAAACGGCCGGCCTTGCCTTGGCTCGTCTTTCGCTAAGAACTCTATCCTGCTGGAAGCATCAGAGCGAAGATGGCAGCCCCCGAAAGAAGGAAAAGGATGGAGAGTTTTCAGGCTTACCGAGCAACGCAGTGAAACATTTTGCTGGAAAAAAAAAAGAAAAAAAGGCCCGGACCACCTCGGTTCACCCACCCGCTCATGGGTCTCTTCCCTTTCTCCCTAAGGTCGGGACTGGTGTGACCCCCTTTCCGTAGAGGGGGACACTGAGGCTCAACGAAGCGACCGTGCGAGACCCCAGCTGAGAAGGGCAGAGAGGGGTCTGGAAGCTTGGGCTCCTGTCTCCACGTCTCTGGCAGGATGGTGGTTCTGGAAAGACGGAAACAGCTTGAAACGGCCCAGTTCCGGAGCTTGGGGGTGGGTAGCCGGGTGTCTGCCGTGTGGCCGTTCCCCCCGATTCATATGTCTGAAAGATTTTATCCTAATTTTCTCAATGTTTGTTTATTTATTTGAGAGAGACAGAGTGCGAGTGGGGGAGGGGCAGCGAGAGAGGGAGACCTAGAATGCGAAGCAGGCACCGGGCTCCGGGCCGTCGGCACACAACCGGACGCAGGGCTCGAACTCACTAACCGTGAGATCACGACTTGAGCCGAAGTCGGACTCAACCGACAGAGCACCCCCAGGTGCTCCGGGAAGTCGATTTTAGAGTATGTAGCAGATCTAAGTTATTGGCTACGATCCTGGGGTTCACCGAACCCCTGCATTTCAGGTCCTCGGACGCTCGCTGCCAGACCATCTTTGTGCAACTCCAGCAAAACGTGAGGTGAACAGCAAGAAACGTGAAGAGAGAGCAGAAAGAAGAAACCGCTCCCCCCCCTCCCGCCCCAGCCTCCCCAGGCTCTGGGGTGAGGCAGGTGCCTAACGTTAAGACCATTAGGTTAAGACCATGAAGAAGGGTCTGGAGTGGCCCTGGTTTCAGATATTTTGGCCTGTTTTTCCACTGAAGAATAGCGGTTCCGCGCTGGGGAGGACAGGGGTCGCGGCAGCCTTGGTCAGTGCCCCGCGCCAGGCCCCGGACCCCATCCGTCTGGCGGTGCCCGAGGCCTTTTTCTAGCTGCTGACATGCTGGCAAAGGCCTGTCCCCTGGGAGCAGCCCCAGCCAACGGCTGCAGAGAGTCAGGGCGAAAGCCTGCCAGCTCCCTTGGCCCTCGGGGGTGGGGGGGCCTCCTCGAGCTCTGTTCTTCCCTGACCCTCGGCTCGTCTCCACAGCGTTCCGCTCCAGTTGCCCACAGCGGTGTCCACATCAGACGCTGGCTTCGTTGGCAGCCTTCCCCGCTCGGTCGTACTGGGCCGCTCTCACCGGTGCCCCCCGGGTCCCCTCGCAAGCAAAATGCATGCACTCGGAGCCTCGTCTCAAGGGTCTGCCTCTAAGGGAAACCAAACTCAGAGGGGAAATATTTGCAGAAAGGCCCGAGAAGGCCCGCGATCCTTCTCTCTCTGTCCCCCTGAATCGAGTGCCCCTTCGGCCAAGTCCCGGACGCGCGGCCCGCACGGGTTAACCCCCAGCGATTCCGCCCACCAGCCGGGCCGCCTCACATAATCTACTTAAGGCATTTGGGCCTCTCGCTTTTCTCCCCTGTCGAGGAGGGAGCCCTCCCGTCCTCGGCACTGTGAATATTCCACGAGAGACCCATGGGCTCCCCCTGTATGGGCACAGACGCCGAGCAACACTCAATCCACGATTTAAAACGTGTCAGGAAGCATTACCTTAATACGCACGTCCCAAAACTTTTCGTCAGCCTGTTCGCCTCTCCTGGCCATGTAGGTCGTGTAGCAAGGAAGTGCCTAAAACGTCCGATCTAATGGCCATTTGTTAAGCTCCTTTTCCCTTAGGCTGGAATGATGTTCTGGAATTATAGATTAGAAAGACCCTTGCTCCCCGCTAGCTGGAGGAGAGCCGTATAAACAAATATGACAGTGTGGCAAGTGCTCTAAGGTGGGCACGGAGGGGTTCCGGCTGCTGGGCCCCTCCTCCGTCGGCCTCTGGTTCCAGACCCCCCAGTTCCCTCCGGAAGCTGCCCCTCCCCTTTCTAGACCCTCCAGCTCCAGGTGCCGTGGCCAGATGACTCAGGCTGGGCCAACCGGAGCTGTCGAGCCCCTGGCCACCATGACTGGGTCAAGGATCGGCACGTGGCCACGCCAGACCAACGAGGCTCAACTCTGGGGCTTTGGCAGGGCTGCTGGAGGAGTGAAGCCGCCGTCGAACTTGAAGCTAGGAGGGTAAGGAGGGCGCTTGTTGGGACGAGCGCTGGGTGTCGTATGTCAGTGATGAATCACGAGACCCTACCCCCCAAACCAAGAGCACACTGTATGTTAGAGGAGCAGGTGCGCGTGCGTGGTCGGCGGAAAGGATCGGGCCTCAGCGGAGCGGTGGAGACTTCCCGCACGCCTCTCGTGGAACGTGCCCCCCTCCCGAGCAGATATCTTAAGGGTTTAATAAGCTAAGATTAGAGCTGGGCTCACGCTCAGCGAGCAGGGGCACGGCTGAGATCCGAAATACCCCAGAGAAGTTAATCGTCTGTCCTACCTGGGTGGCCGAGATTGTGAAATACGGGCTTAGCATTCACGTGGTAGGAGGAAGGGGAACCGGGGACGTGGGTGGCGGCCTCCGTGTCCGCTCCACGGAGGAGCGGACCCGGGAAGACAGAGCCCTGAAGATGCTGGGTCGCCCTCCTGCGAAGGTGCCGTAGCCCCCGCTCCTTGGTGCCTCCCCCCTGGGGCAGCCTCCCCAGAAATCTCCCCCCTACCTCCGCGGCTTCTCAAACCCACACGGCCCTCCCAGGGACATTTTAGCGGTGCTTAGACCCGGCTGCCTTGGACGTCTCTTGCTGTCATCGGGAGACCCCGACAGACTTACCAACTGGAGCCAAAAGCCTGAGCGGGTTGCCTGCGGCCACACAGCCCGGAGTCGACCTCAGCTCCGCGGGACTCAGTGCGTGGTCCGGGACCCGCAGTGGCATCGTCTGTGAGCTTATTAGAACCCCCTGGCCCTGCCTCTGACCTTCTGGGTCAGAATCTGCATATTAACAAATCCTCGGGCGATCAAACTTTGAGAAGCACTAGGGTATACGCTGCACAGAACTAGCCAAGCACAAAGACAGAACGAGAATACCAAAAAAAACTAACTTAGGTTGGGTTGAAACGAGGGAGTAATAAAGAGTTGGGGTGTTTTTTTTCCTCTTCTGCAAATGTGGTTATATTCCTTTCATAATGGAAAAAACGAACCCTCAACAATTAAGAAAATCTGCAACACAAAACCGCACCATGTTATAAAGCTGGTAGACTAAGAACTGGTTATGTGCATTTAAAAATAGGCCCCATTTTCAGTCCATTATTACTTTTCGTTATTTGATCGCCCCCTCTCTTTAAAAAAAAAAAAATACTTCTGCCTCCACAGCCAGAAGCAGAGGGGTTTCGAAGGCAGGCTCGGGCCTTGCCCTCTTGGGAATGGCCAGTGGAGGGAAGGACCCCTTTCTGTCTGCCAAAGGAGCTCATTGTTACAATGTAGGTCTTATCACCAGTGCATAGAGACGATCATGTCTGGCTTGAAGGAAATGAAAGTCTGTGCGTGATTGAAGCCTGAGGTATGATTTGTGATTTGCCTTCCTCCCCGCGATGACCTCCCTTCGCGAACGCCTCTTCTGAACACAGGGTGAGGGCCCTCCCCGTTCCTGAACTTCTCAAGGTTTTCAAAAGCCCCAAGATTGCTGACTTCAGCCTTGGCCTCTTGGCCTAGTTTACTCTCACTCGTCCTTCAGCGCTCGGCATGAATGTCACTTCTCAGGGAAGCCTTCCAAGACCCTTCGGTCCTGTACGAGGCAGAGCTCTTGATTTCAAGTGGTGGAAAAACAAAATTAAACTGACTTAAGCCAAAAACAGAGACTGTTGGTTCAGATGACAGAAAAGCCCCCGGGTAATGGTCTCAGATAGAGCTGGACCTAGGGTCCCCAAAGGACATCTCCGGGAAGCTGCGTAATGACAAATCTCTCGACTTTCTTCGGTGGGGCTCCAGGCTCAGGCAGGCTGTCCTGGGAGGCGCTTCCCTGGCAGACCCAGGTTTTCTAACTTTCCAGTTTAAAAACCCCAGCGTGGTGGGAACTTGCCTTCCGAAACTAAGAGTCCTTATAAAAGTCCCAGAGTAGAATCTCATTGGCCAGATTTAGGTCATATGCAAATCTCTGACCAATCACTGAAGTGGTCAGGAAGTGGAATGCTTTGATTGGCCAGGATCATGTCCCTACCCTCAGCTCATCCCCCACCTGAATCACATGGACTGAGAGAGAAACATGTTGGGGCGCCTGGGCGGCTCAGTCGGTTAAGTGCCCAACTCTTGATGTCAGCTCAGGTCATGCTCACACGGTTTGTGGGATCAAGCCCTGCGTGGAGCTCTGCCCTGGCAACATGGAGGCTGCTTGGGATTCTCTCTCTCTCTCTCTCTCTCCCTCCCCTGCTCTCTCTCTCTCTAAATAAATATTAAAGAGAGAGAGAGAGAGAGAGAGAGAGAGAAACATGGGTCCCAAATGAAAATTGAGACAATGAGGGAATGAGGCTGGGTAGGCAATAGCAACCGCAGTTTACAACAGACCTCCTGTTTCAAATTTCCATGGCACTCTGCCATTTGCCTTTGTGACATTTGCTGGATGAGAAAAAAAAACAAAAACCACTATTTGAGTTGTTACTTGATTCATGTCTGTCTCCCTAACTCTTCTGGAGCTCTAAGGACAAGGATTATGTGTGCTCCCGGAAAATGGCATTCGCCATGCCCGACATGTGGTAGGTGTTCATCAAATATTTACTGAACGAATGGACTCTCCCTAAGTGCTTTAACGGCAGCTGTGTTTCTGGAATGCTGGCCATCAAGTTCCCCTTTTAAATTCCATTTGGCGACTGACACAGCCAGAACCTCTGTTCTAGCTGGGCCCCGGGATGATCCGTGCCGTGGAAACGCCGCCCGGCCCAACCGGGGGCATCTACCATGTGGCCGCTGGCAACGAGAGACCTGCTAGACAGTATATAGCCCCTGGGCGGGGGAGGGGGGCTGGCAGCAGACAGGATGGGGATAGAGGGGAAGACTTTAAATTCTGCTGCCCTCGCGCCTGCCATCGGAAGGTGGACTCTCTCAAGCCTCACGGACTCCTTGTATGGTAATACAATTACATCCACTCATTTCAAGGGAGAGACTGGGGTTTGGAATATTCCCCCAGGTCGGCCAGCTCATACCCAACAAACTAGTACTTCAATCTGAGTCGTCCTGACATCAGCTCCGCCCTTGGTTTTCTGCGTGACCAGCGGGACGGTCTCTTTGCCTCTGGGAGTCTCGGTTTCCTTGTCTGGAAAACGCACATGAGTACCCGCACCCGAAGGGAGCGATGGGAGATGAATTCTTGTTCGGCGGGCGGAAGTCCTGGGCAAGTAGTGGACACTGCCTTCCCCTCCCTTTCGACGTTGCTCCAGCTAAGCTGGATACTCTAAGTGTAGAATAGAATATCCAACCCCGCTCTGCCCCTCCCCCGCGCGCACTCTGTCTCTTTCTCAAAAATAAACATTAAAAAAAAAAGACTTTTGAGTTTCGAATGCCATTTAGATTTTTCAGAGTCTGGCCTTTCGGGTTTCAAAACCTGAAACGCTGAGTCAGAGCATCGGTTCGGGTTCTGATCGATAGATTTGGGAAGACTAGAGCCAGGTGACCTGGGCGCCAGGATATTGAACGGGGTTCTGAACTGAGGAAGAGGGGAGGAGAGGCCACGGTGAGGGATGAGATGAGAGGGGTGCACACAAGGGGCCCAACCAAGGCTGAAGGGGCGGGCTGTCCCCGCTGGTCCCCTATGAGGACCGCAGCTGGAAAGAGCAGCAGGTAGGACACTGTGCCCCGAGGCATCGCTCGGCTCTCTCTGACTTACCTGCGGGCACAGCCCCCTGCTTGCCCACTCCGTCTGCCGTGGAGACCGTGCCTGGAGCTGGGCGAGCCGCTCGTGGCCCAGAGGGAAGCCTGCCACCCTGCACTTGGGTGGTTCTGAACACAGCCCACCTGGGGCGCCGCCCCCCCCTGCAGTGAAGCAGTGGGGAAACCCAGCCCCACCCTCCTCGAAGTCCACGCCCCACAAGGATGAAGCCTTAGTTGTGTGTGAGGGACGGGGATGGGACATCCCGGTGAGGAACACAGTTTTTCTGTGCGACAGGGGGCAAGGTCACTGATTCATTCGACAAACCGTCTTACCGCTCCGAGCACAGGTTCTGGGGCCAGGCCTGCCTGGGGCTGCCAGCTCCGCTGCTTCCTGGGCAAGTGAGTTCGCCTCCTCGTGCTCAGTTTCCTCACCCATAAAATGGGGACAAAACAGTACCCGCTTCCTGAGGTCACTCTGACGTCTACAAGAATTGGTACATCTAAAGAACTCACCAACGCACTAGTAAGCCCCCACCAGCGTCCAGTGCTATTATTACTACACATCAGACTTTTCTCGAATCACCGGGGTACAGAGGATCGGCCACGTGGAGCTTGTGTTCTAGTGAGGGGATAGAGCGTAACCCACGCACGACCAATACCTTTTTTTGAAAGAAAGGTAAACCTAAGGCACCTCTTTTTCTCGCTGAGCTCTGTTCCCTCTGGGAGACATCACGATACGACTGCAGGCGTCCCAGCACAGGTATCTAGTTGGTGCTCACCGAAAGGGGCTCCCCCTCCCTCGCCCCGACTTGCCACTCCTGGCTGCGGCCCCAGGGCCTGGCCGGGAGCCGCCGCCTCTTCGGAGCAGCACGTAATCACAGATACAAAGGAAATTCCCAGAAGCACCGTTCCCACCAGCCAGATGTTCCCACGCCTTTCTCAGACAGCTTAGTGTCCTAGCAACTGGGAAAGGGGGGATACGGTCTGTTTCTCTCTGGAAACAGAACGGACAAAAGGCACTTGTTTAAGTCCGACCTTCGTGGGAAAGTCCCACGGCAGGGAAGGCATTTGGTGAAGAGAACTTTCGGCTCAGGACATCCCCTTCGGTACCATCACCGGGTCACTGTCCTGCGTGGAGGGCCCTCAGTGACTCCCTGTTGTGATCGGAGCAAATAGAATGGGACTTTTGACCTTCTCCGCTAAGGCTGGTTTCTTTCTAGCCTCCCGGCCTCTCTCTTCCTTGTCTAGATTTAGGGTACCCTGTGCGCCCCGAAACCTGGGGCCCCCCTTGACCTCTCCCTCCACCCTCATTCGCACATCCAAACCATCAGCATATTCTGCTGGCTCCGTCTCCAGGTACTCTCCAACCTGCTTACTTTTGTATCAGCTACCTAGTATAAGGATACTGCTGGGTAACAAACAGCCATGGACCTTAGTGCCTACAACAATAAGCATTCCGTGTCTGGAATACGCTCGAGGTAGGCTAGGCAGTTCTGCTAAACTTAGCTGGGCTCACGCATATGTCCGAGGATTGCTGGCTGGCTTGTGGGGCCCGGGGGGGGGCATCCAAATTGGCCCCGGCCTGGGACAACTCCACACGTCTCTCAGGCTCCACCCACCGCGCCGGGCAGAGGCACGGGCCTCGCACAAGTTCATGGGCCCGTTTTCGCCTCTGCTGACATCTCATCAGTCGGAGCAAGTCACGCGGCCAAGCCCAGGGTGTAGGCGCAGGGCGCCGCCCAGGGTGAGACTACGGGAGGGGGAGGGGTGGAGATCAGGACCGAATGGCGCTGGCTGCCCACCTTCTCTGCGTCCTTACTGCCACTGCCCTGCCTCAGGCCACTCGATCGTTTCTAGACCGCTGCCCAGCCTCCAATGGCCACCCCTTTCCTCCCTCTTGAAGTTCACCCCCTTGCAGAATGGATCCCCCCCAGAAGCCCAAAGAATCTTCTAGAGATACAAATCCCATCATGTCTCTCTCCTGCCTCAAACCCCTCTATGGCTCCCTGTTATCCTTAGGGTGAAATCCAAATGCCGTATGGGGACCTCCAGAGCCCTCGGATGGGGCTTTGCCATTTTTTTCAGCCTCGTTGCCGACCGCCGTCTCCTGCCTCCTAATCTTCCGGCCACCAGGGTCCTCGCTCAGAGCTTCATGGGTCTCACGATGGCCTTCTCCTCGCCAGTCACATCTCTGCCGAGAGGCCTGGCCTCATCGTCCCCAATTTGTTTTATCCTCACCACTCATTGTATTTCATACCCGTTTAGACTTTTCTCCCATTTTCTCCTCCCCTTCCCACTAGAACAGAAGCTCCAGAAGGGCAGGGACCGTCTCCCTTTCACTGACCTTTTATGCCCTGAGCCAACGCATGGTCGATAGTGGCTCTGGACTGAATTGTGTCCCCTCTACAAACCTCTTTTTAAAAAATATTTCCTTATAATTAGAAAATTTTTTTTAACATTTATTTATTTTTGAGAGACAGAGAGAGACAGAGCGCAAGTGGGGGAGGGGCAGAGAGAGAGGGAGACGCAGAATCCGAAGCAGGCTCCAGGCTCTGAGCCGTCAGCACAGGGGTTGAACCCACAAACCGTGAGGTCATGACCTGAGCCGAAGTCAGATGCTCAACTGACTGAGCCACCCAGGAGCCCCAATTAATAATTTTGGAGAAAGAGAGACAGAGAGAGAGTGTGTGTGTGCTCACAAGTGGGGCAGGGGCAGAGAGAGAGACGACAGAGCATCCTGAGCGGGCTCTGCAGCGAGCTTGATGGGGGGCTCAAACTCACAAACCGCAAGACCATGCCCTGAGTCAAGGTTGGATGCTCAACTCACTGAGCCCCCAGGCGCCCTCCTCTACAAGATTCTTAAGTTCAAGCCCTACCCCCATCGTGATGGTATCTGGAGGTGGGGGCTTGGGGAGGTAATTAGGGTCGGATGAGGTCATGAGGGTGAGTCTTCATGATGGATTAGTGCCCTTATGAGCCAAGGTAGAGACACTAGAGGGCTCTCTCTCCATGGAAGCCATTAAAGACGGCCATTGAGGGGAGAGGCCATTACGGAGGCAGGGAGAAGGTAGCCATGTGCGCCCCAGGGAGAGAGCCCTCACCAGACAGTGATCCCAGAGACACCTAGATCTTGGGTTTCCGGTCTCCAGAACTGTGAGAAAAGAAATCGTGGTGGTTTAGGCCCCCTAGTCTGTGGCATTTGGTTGTGGCGGCCCTAGCTGACAAAGACAATGATCACAGTGGACGAAGGACTAATGTTAACATTTTTTATTCCAGCACTCAAGGCTCCTAACATCCTGGTCCTGCCAAGACCTGAGGAAGAGGGTGGGAGGGGGGTGGAGAGCAGCTGGGGTCTGGCATGAGGCCTGTCCACGGGGGCGGGGGCCCCAGAGAGGATGGCAGCCCTCGGGTCTGTACAGACACACCCCGGCTCAACATCCAGCTTAGCCAGGATGGATAAGGGGCCAGAGCAGTTTCTGTGCCCAAATCCACCCCAGGGCCATCCATTCCACAAATTTCTCCCGATCGGCCTACTCTATGCCAGTGACCAAGCCAGGCCTGGGAGACACCCCTTCTTCTTCGTTTAGCAAACACCCAGCATCTGTTCCGCACGAGCACGGGGCCAAGAGCAGGGAACACTCTGGAGGCAGCTCTCTGCCAGACTTGTCTTGTGGTGACCCATTTGCCTAGCGTTCTGCGTCCCTCGCTGCCCTCCCGAGGTGCCGGGTCCTCATCTGAGAGATCCTGGCACCTGCGGGCCTGGCATCCGGGAGCTGGAGAAAGGAGAGTGGACTGAAAGGGAGATGGACCCAAATCTGCCTTCGAGAGGCCCGCAAGAGGCAGAGAGAGTCGGATCGCTAACATACAGTATGACAATGCTATCCTGGGGACAAAGCGAGTTCAGACGGGGGGACCGTGCTTATCTCGCAGTAGGTATCAAATTAATATTTTGAGGTCCCCACTCCTATCTCTCCAGACCCCGGTCTAGTGCTCTCTGCTGTGGGGGACCTTCTCCTTCCCTCCTGTCGCAGTAGACACTGCAGGTGCTCCACCCAGACCTCTGTCACCAAGGGGGCGCACTGCCCTCCCCCCCCCCCGGCTTCTGCGAGTGTTGGCTGCTAACGACTCCCAGCTGCACCTTTCCACCCTGCCCATGGGACAGTGGGACGACCCCTTCGGTAGCGCCTCGCGCTCCAGGGCAACTCGTGGGCCCCGGCTGAGGCTAGACAACCTTGAGTGATGTCTTTCCTGCCTCCTCCTGCTTCCCTCCCCCGCCCCCTTCTGCTTACAGTTGAGCTCCCCCCTAAAGAAACACACGCGGGAGAGTCTGGCTAAGCCTTTGCCTGGAGGAAGCCTAACCTGAGACCATGCACTTTCTCTCCTCTCGGTATATGCCTCCTGTGACGTGAGCCTCTTCCGGGCCTGGACTCCGAAGCCCTCTCAAGCATTCCTGCCTCCTGTTTCCTCTTTCCCCAGCTGGACGGACACGACCACGTGGAGACGGTGGGGTCACCACATGGAAGAAACTCGATCTTCGGATCACTGCTGGCAGGAGGCGGTTTTGAACTTCGCAGAAGTGAGAAAGAAACTTAGATACTTGAGCCATTGTGCACTCGGGGGTCTGTCTGACACAGCGGGAAGTGTCCCCGTGGCTAACACACGCGGGTTTCCGGCATTTGTGTGCCCTGGCTGACGCGGGGGAAGGAGGGTGAGCTTTGGAGGTAGACAGAGTTTGGGCTCCAGCTCTGCCACACTTGACCCCTCTGAGACTCAGCGCTCTCATCTCTAAAGGGGAAAAAAAAAAGCAAACTCTCGTCTGTGGATGATGATAGACGTTAAATAGGATCATGCTTTAGCCCCGGAACACACTTGCCAGGGACTAAAAGATGCTAGTTCCTTTCCCCCAAAGCCTCACGATGCCATCACCCCGAGTTCCCGGGAATGTGTTCACACCGCGTGTCCTGGGCCTGGGCCGCTCCCGAAGGGCCCATGGCTAACACGGCATGATGGTTAATTTCGTACGTCGACGTGACCGGCCTCGGGGAGTCCACGTATTTAATCAAACATCATTCTAGGTGTGTCTGTGACGGCGTTTCTAGGTGAGATTAACATTGGAACCAGTAGACGGACGGAGTGAAGCAGGTTGTCCTCCCCAAGGTGGGTGGGCCTCATCTCATTCGTCGAAGGTCTAAATAAAATACTAGGCTGAGTAAGAAAGAATGCTTTTTCTCCGCCCGACTCTTCTCGGAGCTAGAAAGTAGGTCTTCTCCTGCCTTTGGACTCAGACTGAAATTCACATCATTGGTTCGCCTTGGTCTGGACTTCTCAGCCTCCGTAATAACACGAGCCAATTTCCTGTTCATGTACTTCTATAAATAGATAAATAAAAATATATAAAACCTTCACATATGTATATACACACATCCTACTGGTTCTGTCTCTCCGGAGAACCCCGACTCATACGCATGAGGTTTTCCAGCCGCCTTCGTTGCTGGCACTCAGCCACGTCACGTGGTGTTACCCCTATGGGCCCTCCTCCCCTTCAGTTACCTCCGTGGTCACTGCCCCGCGGCGGGCCTTCTTATGCTCACTTGACTCGGACCATCTCGTGAACCCCTCATTGGTCTCCCTGTTTCTGATCTTGCCTCTCCAATCTGTCCTCCCCCAAAACCACAAGAACGAGGTTTCTGAAACCCACCTCGGGCCATGTTATGCTTGTACTAAAAAAGTTTCTCCTTGCTCACAGCTCCCAATTTTCTCATCTGTGAAATGGGAGGGTTGAGAAGATCAACTCTCTGACTCCTTCTAGATAATTCATTTCCATGACTTGGAAGTGTGTTCCTCCCTCCCTGGGCTGGCAGCAAAGGTACACTCCTCATCGGGTCCAACAGGGCTGTACTCTTTTTCTCTGGTGACTCGCGTGTGCAAATATTCTGCCCCATCCAAACTGTTGCGCTCTCCTGACTGTCACTGGCCGGTTGGCCACGTTGCCCACGTTCTCCTAGCGGGCCAGCTCCACCTCCTGTAAAAATCTTTCCCACTTTTTTTTAATAATTTTTTTTAACATTTATTTATTTTTGAGAGAGAGGGAGACAGAGCGTGAGCGGGGGAGGAACAGAGAAAGAGAAGGAGACACAGACTGTGAAGCAGGCTCCAGGCTCTGGGCTGTCAGCCCAGAGCCCGATGTGGCCTCCAACTCGGGAACGGTAAGATCATGACCTAGGCTGAAGGTGGACCAACTGAGCCACCCTGGCGCCCCTTTTTAAATTTATTTAAAACAAATTTTTACTCATGTGTTTATTGGAGAGAGAGAGCATGAGCAGGGGAGGGCCAGAGAGAGGGAGAGAATCCCAAGCGGGCTCACAGACTGCGAGATCATGACCTGAGCCCATAACAAGAGTCAGACACTTAATGGACTGAGCCGCCCAGGTGCCCCCAAAACTTCCCCGTTCTTAAGGGCCCAGCTCGAATACCCCCTCCCTCATGAAGTCTCACTTGAATTCCAACAGGATATGACAAGATTTCTCCCTCTTTTTCAAATCCCTACTAAATTATATGGCGGAAGGCAGTGACTCAATTAGCTGCGTTTTGTGCATTAAGCACAGTCCCTGTACGTAGCTAAGTACTTGAAAAATTACGTACGTCGTCGTACGTCAATTCAATTATTGAATTGATTCCATTTTGCCTTTACGACCTGACTCCTTATTTCTTCTCGATACCATCTGTTTTATGTTGTTTAAGATTTTCTCTCCTTGCCTTAGGTTAATCAAGAAGCAATTTTTAGTAGTTCATTTCCCCCTCTATTAGTGTATTAGTTTTACTCTCTTTGGTAATTTAGCAGTTACCCTCAATGTTACAACGTTCCTTTTTGACTTCTTACAGTCCCATGTAAATAGTGCTTTTCCTACAAGACAGACGATGCAAGGACCTTATTCTACTTTAACTCCGTATTTGCACTTCTCCCTTGTTGTCATGCATTTTGATAACATATACTTTTTGGGGCACCCGGGTGGCTCAGTCGGTGAAGCGTCCGACTTCAGCTCAGGTCATGATCTCACGGTTCATGAGTTCAAGCCCCACACCGGCCTCTGTGCTGACAGCTCGGAGCCTGAAGCCTGCTTCGGATTCTGTGTCTCCCTCTCTCTCTGCCACTCTTCCCTGCGTGCTGTCTTTCTCTCTCAAAAACAGATAAACATTAAAAATAATAATAAAAAAAAGTTACAGAGAGGGAGGGAGGCAAACCGTAGGAGACTCTTAAATACTGAGAACAAACGGTGGGTGGTTGAGGGGGGGAGAGGGGAGAGGGGGTGGTGGGCACTGAGGAGGGCACTTGTTGGGTGTTGTTGGGAAACCACTTTGACGATAGTTTATATTAAAAAAAATAATAATATATACTTTGTAACCCCAGAAGACACCCCTGTAGCTTTTTGTACCTTCAAGTTCCGTTTCAATTTCCTTCGAATGTCCCCTTCGTTCCTTCCCGCACAGCTGTATTTCCATCTGAGATTATTTACCTTCCGCTCGGAGAGCTCGCCGTAGAACGTCTTACGGTGTGGCCCTTTGGCAACGTTTCTCTCCCTTGTCTGTAGGCGTCTTTATTTTCCTTCGCCGCTCAAGGATTTTTTTCTCTGAATACAGAATTCGGGGTCGATAGTTGTCTCCTTTCAGTACTTTAAAGGTGATATCGGTTGTCTTCCACCTGCCAATGTTTCTACTAAGAAGTTCATTGTCAAAAAAAAAAAAAGAAAAGTTCACTGTCAATATGACTGTTGTTCCTTTGAAGGTACAACGGTCTTTTTTCCTTTGACGTCTTTGAAGTTATTGTTATTATATCATCGTCATTCTTACTATCGCCTTTGGATTTTATCCATTTTACTCCCTTGGGAGGATGGGTCTGGTTTTCCTTATATTTCTCCTGCTTCAGGTTTGTAGCATTTATTGGAAATGTGGTTTGATGTTGTTTAAAAATTTTTTTTAATGTTTATTTATTTTTGAGAGAGAGAGAGACAGAGCACAAGTTGGGGAGGGGCAGGGAGCGAGAGAGAGGGAGACACAGAATCCAAAGCAGGCTCCAGGCCCTGAGCTGTCAGCACAGAGCCCGATGTGGGGCTCGAACCCACAAACCGTGAGATCATGACCTGAGCCGAAGTCGGCCGCTTCACCGACTGAGCCCCCCAGGTACCCCAGCTTGATGTCTTTTTATCGATTTGGGAAAATTCTCGTCATTATCAGAACTATTGCTTCTGCTCCTTGCTCTCTGCCCTCCTGTCTGGGACTCTGATTCCATAGGTTAGGGCTCTCCACGACGTCCTATACATCTCTCTCCTGTGTTTTCCATTATTGGTTTATTTCTGTGTCTGGTTAAGAAAAAAAATTTTTTCTCAATGAAATGCCAGATATTGTGCATGAGAGGATCTTTATACTGTTGACCGAGAGCTGGGGAATATTGTCTTAACTGCGATCGGAGGCTAAGTTGATTCAAGCCTGGGTAACAATTTTTCTAAGTCTTGGTTTACCTGTGATTCCCGCCCCCCCACCCCCCTTCTCCTGGGCTTTAACTCTCTGTCATCGCAACTGAAAGGTTGGGGTATACGGTATAGCCCACGGCTCTTTGGAGTGGAGCCCTTTGTGGATTCAACGAAATCATCCTTGGGCGAGCGCGTGCAGCGGGAGAATGGGAGGGACTTCCCACGGCACGCCTCCTAGCCGGTCTTTGGAACAAAAGGATGGGGCAGAGATCTGGCTTCTGCTTTGCCGAGTACGACGCGCAGGTTTGCGGCTGCAGCTGAACTTGAGGGGATGAGGGAAGCAGGCCGGCTCCGGGCCCCTGCCCGTTCCTCCTCACCTTCCCCACGGGGTCTGAGCGTCTGTGGCTGAACCGGGCAGGGATGAAAGAAGAGTCATTTCTAATGACTCAGATGCCGGGCCGCCTGGGGCTCCCAAGCCATTGTCGTGGCCCAGAGGCTGCTGTTTCTCGAAGGGCGCTGGGGGACATTTCGCGCAATGACCACTGGGTGGTGAAGCGTGGGGAAGAAGTCCGGCTCCTGGGCTCGGGGGCGGGCACAAGGCGAAGGGAGGCTCTAGAGAGTGCCTTCCCCCCCCAGCCTCCCCCTCCTCCCCGGGAATGTGACGTCTGCCTCTGCCCTGGCTGGACCACGCAGGGAACTTGAGGAAAGTTGTCCCTCTCTCGACAGCAGTTGTCAAGAGCTGCAGAAGAAGGGGGTAGGACTGAGGTTTCCTCTAGGTCTAGGCACCTGCGATGCCTTCCATCGAACGCCCCAGGCCCCGGACCTCCTCTCATCACAGCTGCCCTGCGAGGTTGGGGGTTACGAACCCCACTTCACAGATAGCTAAACTGACACTCAGAGAGGTACAGTGACCCGCCCGAGGTCACACAGCAAATAAGCTATTCCCCTAGGACGTAAGCTCCGCAAGAGCAAGGATTTTGTGCAATGCCTTGCGCGTAGCAGGCGCTCAACAAATATCCACTGAGTGAATGAACGAAACGGGGGGGTGGAAATTTGAACGTGGGCCTGAGTGACTCTGAAGCCGCTGCTCTTTCCACTGCTCGACGCCGCTCCTGGGCCGGCCGTTTGGCATTATCGGGATAACTTCCTTGAAAGAGGAAGGATGTATCCAAAGGTAGGCTGCCGGTTCTCTGAGAGCAGTAATCAGGGGAGGAGCGACGTAGAAGTCCGGGACGTCGTGGAGGCCCGCCCCGGGCTCAGGGCGTGAAAAGAGAAGCGAAGCACGAGGGCCTGTTCGGGAGCTCAGGCCGGAACACAGAGGCCTTTCCGGAACCCCCCCCCCCCCCCGGGGTCCTGCGGTAATTGCAGAGTAATTGTTAGCAGGTGATGGACGCAGCCTTCCCCTGGAGGGCGGGTTCGCACCGTGCGGTTGCCTTTGCACGGGTTCTCTGAACTTCCGTGGTCTCACGCTCTCTTGGTAAAACAACTGGGAACACGTACCCCCGACAGGTGTGCGTACTTATAAACTAAATATAGGTACCACGCTCAATCCGTATATTAAATACTAGCAAATCTTAAAGAGAAAGAGAAGTCGTACCAGTTCCTTCCCACACTCCAATGGTTTGCTCGGTTCCCATACATCGCCAGCCGAGACCCGGTTGTGCTCTGCCCCGCCCGCAACTGAAGGCCGTTAGGTTCCCACAAAAGGCAGTCAGAGTCGGGAGTCCAGAAGGTTCTAGAGCACCAGCCCTGAGCACTTGGGACCGAGCGTGCATGCGCCCCTTCTCCCCTGAGAGCCCTGGGAGGAGGGTGTCCGGAAGCCTGGGTGCAGCCCAGGTCCTGCCACTCCTTGGTGAGCAACCTGGGCTGAGTTCTGTCCCTGCTTTGGTTCCCACCCTACCCCCTGCACAGGGATCTGCTCGGAGGCCGTGGGGTGGGGAGCGCCCTGAACCGAATGTGCTGGGTGGTGGGCTGGGCCCTGGAGGAGGAGCCGTGCCCTGGTCACCGGCGAGGCAGCAACAGGCCAGGCCGGCCGGACCCACTTCCTTAACGGGCACCCCCTGTAGAGGCCAGGGAACCTCCCTCGTTTCTACGGTATTAATAGAACTGGTAATGGGATCTAACATACACAGGCCCCACTAAGAGCCAGGCACTGTATCTTTAATGTACTAACTCATTACCACCGTATCAGGGAGATGTGATTAGCATCAGACTCATGAAACTGTGAGATCAGGACCCAAGCTGAAATCAATAGTTGGACGCTTAACCGACTGAGCCACCCAGGCGCCCCTTTCTTGCTAACGTTCTTACAGCTACGTCTGCACCCGTTGCTTCTCTTCTCTTTCTGCTCCAACTTCCTTCATCTCTCCTCCAGTAAATGATCTCTTCCCTGACTCGTCCGCACCCCTCTTACTTTTTCTCTTCCTCCTCCTCCTCCTCCAGGGCATAGGACTTCCCCGGTTACCCTCCCTCCTCTTCTTTCCTCCTGTAGTGCCCCCCTTCCGTGCGTTTCAAAACTACCTGCACGCTCCTTGGCATTCCTCCCACAAGGGGTGGTCTGTGCCACCTCGCCGGAACTGGGGAGGCTCGCCGCTGCGTCGAGGCTAGCCGGCAGTGGTGCTCTGGGATTGCCGAGGCCAGCTCACGAAGGGGGCCGCGGCTCCCACCCTGGGCTGCGGCACACCTGCTCTGGTCCAGCTGCCACGACTCGGTCGCTGCGGGCCCCGTGTACGAGGTTCAACTGCCCTGAGGTTGTCATGCTGCAAGGAGGCCCAGGCCACATGGAGAGGCCACTGGTAGGCACTCAGGGTGACAGGCTCCGCGGAGCCCAGCCTCTGAGCCATTCCAGCTTAGGCACCAGTGAGTGGAGAAGCCTCTAGATGATTCCGGTCCCAGCCTTGAAGTCTTCCCTGCCGAGGCTCTGATATCATGAAGCCGAGACAGCTCCCCTGCCCTGCCCAACTTTCCTGACCCACAGAAGGCGTGACCATAATACACTGGTTTTTTTTAAGCCACTTAAGTTGACAGTGGCCTGATTTGCAACAACGGGTAGCCAGCACACTCTCCCTCAGTCAGGCCGTCCGTCCTCCTGATGTCCCTTCTCTGTCTCTCGTGCCACCGCCACTGCTCTCCTGTGCCCTGGCCTCCTCCCTGCCGTCTCTGCAGGCGCCTCCGACCTTGGCGCTGGTCTCTCTGCCTCTCCCTTCAGCCATCGCGGCCCCATCATCCTCTGAGCGGTGGGCAGCCCGGCTGCGGAGCTCACAACCATCTGGGCGCAGACGGCAGTGATTCATAGTTCTGCTGCCGGGGAGACTCACTTCCTTGTCAGAAGCCCACGGCCATTAAGACAAGTTCTGGAGTCGGCACTCGGCAGACCGGGGCCGGAGTGCGGATCTGCCCCTCCCTTGCCCGAAGCCCCTGGGCCTGCGCCCTACTTAACTGAAGTGATGACTAATTCAGCATTAATACGGGGCTGGGATAGGACCCACGTGAGGGTCTTAGGAGAAGGAACAGGTGATACATACCTCAGATGGTCTGTGTGGGCAGTGCCGTCGGGGGTGCTCGGAGCAGGGCAGAGCTCGGTTTAAATGCCAGTTCTGACAACTCCTGGCCGCGTGACCCTGGGTACAACAGTTAGCCTCTCTGAACCCCGGTGCCCTCCTTTGTAAAACGGGGTTAATTATACCAACCTTGCTGAAGTATTGGGGATGTAAGGTCACATAAAAAGCGTAGCCTTACCTTACGAAAAGGGTACTTCTGAAGGCCAAAGTTCAGGTGACTTTATTGAGAGGCTCAAGATGCCTGGGGTTCCCTCACTGAACTATCTTCTGGAACATTAAGGACCTGACTCCAGCCTTACTGGACCCTGTTAGGACAATATGCTGATCCTTTGCAGACAGAGAATGTGGGGCGGGGAGCAACTTGCCCCAAGGCACACAGCTAAAGACAGACAAACCCAGGCTCCAAGCAGAGGATTCTGTTTTCTTCCCAACGCCCATGAAGGGGAGACGGCCGCTCTGGCCACCGTGTTCATGGTTCACCCTGCTGATGTAACAAGCAAGACCCCCTCCTTCTCTGAGCCAGATGCCGGAGAGAGGGCAGCCCGGCAAATGGGCCGACTTGTTTGGTCACGGAGGAGACAGCTTTTTACTGAGGTTTAGCTGTTTCTTAATACTGTAAAAATGTATTTAAAATTTTTAGATTAGGGGCGCCTGGGTGGCTCAGGGGATTGAGCGTCCAACTTCGGCTCCAGTCACCATCTTGCGGTTTGTGAGTTTGAGCCCCGCGTTGGGGCTCGGTGCTGACAGCTCAGAGCCTGGAGCCTGCTTCAGATTCTGGGTCTCCCTCCCTCTCTCTCTCTCTCTCTGCCCCTCCCCCACTTGCATTTTTAGTTTTAGATTATTTTTTGGAAAGGAATGCTTTTCCGGGTTCGACATTTCAGGAGGCACAAAAGGGGATTCAATGAAAAGTCGGTCTCTCCCACCTGTCAGGGCCTCCCCCATCCCTGCCCCGCCACGATTCCCTGTCTCCAAGGGACCTGTGTTTCCACGGGAGATAATTTTCCAACACTTGAGCGATTATGAATGTAAGCTTCCCTCCTATTTCCTGCCCAGATTTTAAACACTGTTCTTGTGCCCTTTTCCAAAGCAGGTCCTCCTCCTTTTTTAGGGCAGTGTAGTATTCCTTTGTCTGAATTATACCCCCACCTCCCCTTTATCCACCCCCCTCCATTCCCGTGGAGGAAGCAACCCTGACTTCTGAGGACAGGACCCTCCTGCGCCCCCTCCCCTGGCTGTTCTTCCCCGAATCTCTGAGACCTGGTGAGCTGGATGGCTACAACGCAGACGGAGGGCAACAGTGACGAGGTGCGGCACACAAGGCCACACAAAGACCACTGTCTCCCTACCAGCCTCCAGCGTGCTGTGCGTTCAGGGACAGGCCCCACGCTCTCTGGGTCTCCCGCGTCTCCCCTGCAAGACGCCACCTAGAGGCCTCCCTCCCAGGGCAGGCGAGAGGGCTTCCTCGGAGGCCTTTCTTGGGCCTACAAGCCCAAGGCCAGGTGCACTCATTCATCCATCGATCCACTGGTTCAAACATTTATTCCCTCCCTTATTCACATATTCCTTCACCCATTTAGTCCCTCATTAATTTTCTCATTCATCCATTCGCTAACTCGTTCATTCAGCCGGGCACTCATTTTCTCACTTCTGTCTACACCCGTTAGTCACTCATCCACGCACTTCTTCACCCGTTTATTTACGCGTTCATTGTTTCACGCGTTCGCTCATTGACGAATTCGCGGTGATTAGCGTCATTTGGAGGTGAGCCGGGGAGCGCCGGGCGGGGTGCGTGGAGGCTGCAAACGCCGGCTGGCGGCGGGGGGCCGTCGCGGGTGGGCGGCGGGGGCGGGGAGCACGCGCGCGCCCCGCGGGGTCCGCCCCCAGCCGCGCCCGCCGCCCCCGCCCCCGCGCGCCCCGCCCCCCGCGCCCGGGGAAAGCGCGCGCTCTCGGGGAGCGTCGGTCGCTGCTCAGCCGCGGGCTCGCGAGCCGAGCCGAGCGCCTGGCGGCCGCCGGGACACCCCCGAGCCTCGGCGGCCGCCCATGCCCGCCGCGCCCCGGGCCCGCGGCCCTCCGCAGCGCTGCGCTGCGCCGCCCGGCCCGGCGGGGGCGGGGCCGGGGCCGGGGTCGGGCTGGCGAGGCGCCGGGCCGCAGGGCGGCCGCCGGGATGCGGGGCTGGAGGAGGAACCTCGCGCTCTGCCTGCAGCGGCTGCCGGACGAAGGTAGGACGCGGCCGCCGCCCGGGCCGGGGAGCCGCGGCGCGCGGGGGCGCGGAGGGCGGACCCCCGCGCAGAGCTGGCCGCGGGGCGCCGGCGGAGCGGGGCCGCGGGCGGCGGAGGGCGGAGGGCGGAGGGCGGAGGGCGGGCGGCCGCGGCCGAGGCGCGGAGCGCGCAGGGTCACCGCAGGACACGCGGTGCGGAGCGGAGTCCGGCCGGGCGGACCTGCGGGGGCGCTCGGCAGGGCGCGTGGAGGGTGTGTGTGTGGGGGGGGGGGAGGTGGGGGACCCGGGGGCCGGGCGGCCGCGGAAGGCTGGAGCGCCGGCTCCGAAGCCTCGAGGGCGCAGCCCCCCGACCCGCTCGCGCGAGTCCGGTTCCCGGAGCGAGCCGCGGCCGGCGCGGCGACCACGTGCCTCCCGGCCCGCCGCGAGTTTGCCGCGGGGGGGGGGGTCAGGCCGCGCGGGGACTCGCCGTGGGGGGACTTCGGTTCCCGAAGGTTCCCTGCGGACGCCGGGACCCAACTTTTCCTTCGCACGCCCGGCAGCACCCCCGCGCCGACCCCACCGCCTGCAGTCGGTCAAAGTTGCAAAAGCGGCTGGAGGCGGGAGGGGGGGCGTGGGTGCGGGGTGGCGGGGAGATTCGGCCGCGCCGCCCCCGACCCGGGCCTGGCCCTGCCGCAGCGCTGCGGAGCGGCCCCCTCCGCCGGGGCGCCTCCGGGGCTGCTCCGCGCCTGTACCTGTTGTCCGTACCGCCGTGGCGGGGGGGGGAAGGAGGAAGCGGGCCCCGGGCCCGGCCCCTGCCAAGGAAAGTTCGGGTTCGGTGCTAATGAAGAATTGCTAGAACTGCGAGTCAGGGGTAGAGCGAGGCGGGAGCGGCAGTCGCTCCCCCTTCGCTTGCTTAGGGGGGCGTCATGGCGGACGGACTGACTGGGACCGCGGACCGTGCGCCCTGGAGCCTCACGGCTGCTGCTGGCCTTAACCTTCACAGCCACCCCCTCAGGAGGGCGCTGTTATTCTTTCCACTTTACAGGTGAGGCCACTGAGCCTCAGAGAGAGGAAATCTCCTGCCCAAGGTCACACGGCCAGCTCGGATGTGAACTGAAGTCTGTGTGGCCAAGATTTGGGGGGGGGGGTCCAGGCCTCCTCTGTGTCCCTCCGCAAGTTGGGCCTGGCTCTGTTTGTCGGGAAGAATTAATTTCCAGCCGCGGCCTGAAGCGCCCGTGTGGGGCATGGGGGAGGGGAGGAGGAGGGTGACTGCTCATCCCGGCTCCTCCTGTCCTGTCCCCAGGGTTAAGTCAGGTCTCTGACCTCTCCCCCACTGTGGCCCTAGCTTCGGAGGGCCTGGAAGCAGAGCCCGCGGAGAGCCTCGTTTAGACCCTCCCAGGCCTTAGCTGGGGTGGGCAAGACCCTGGCAGGCCCAGAGCTCTGCCCGGTGCGTTGGGCAGATCTCCCGCGCTTCCTCCCACCCCAGTCGGCACAGAGGGGGGCCCAGGTTTCCTGCCTTGGGAGAAGGAAGAGGAATGAGGCTACCAACAAGGAGATCTTGGAGGAGTGCCCCTACTCAGTGCAGCTGCCTCCGAGGAACAGAGGAGACGGAGCCGGAAATCCTGGGGCGCCCCGGTGGTGCAGTGGGTTGAGTGTCTGACTCTTGGTTTCGGCTCAGGTCGCGATCTCACGGTTAGTGAGTTCGAGTGTGCAGCCAGCTTGGGATTCTCTCTCTGCCGGTCTCCTCCTCGTGTGCTCTCTCTCAAAGTAAATAGACACCAAAAAAAAAAAAAAAAAAAAAAAAAGGGAAGGCAATCTTGCAGAACCAGGGGTCCAGGACCATCCTGAGCCTGGCCCTTCGGGAGACAGGGCAGCGGAACCACAGGCCTGGTCTGGGATTTTGGACACGCCATGCCCTCCGGGCCGAGGCTCGCTTTCGGTATCTGTAAGGAGAGGGCCTGACGCGTGTTCCGCGGGATTCCTAGGGGGACGGAATGCGGTCTCAGGCCTGGCAGAGCACGTAGCCCAGGGCAGGCTCCGACGCGGGAGCTTCGAGGCCCTGGGAGAGGACGTCGCCGTCTTGCCCCATCGCTGTGGGGGGGGGGGTGGTAAGGCACGTGGGTGGTGTGCGTGCGTGTGTGTGAGGTGTGCATGGAGGTATTTGAGGTGCCTATTCGAGATGCATGTGCGTGTCACTGAGGCTCGCGTGTGACGTGTGTGAGGCACGTGGGTCTTGTGGTACCCGGAGTCACTTTGGCCTGCCACTGGCCACGGCTTTTGAGAGCATGCCACTTCTCCTTTCCTCGGTGCCGGGAGGCACCCAGCATTTAAGTTTTGCTTGGAAATCGTACCCGAGCTTGGTCTTGGGCTCAGCACTAAATCAGAGCGAGGCTGGTGCAACCGCCTGCGCTGGCGGGAAGTTGCCATTTTGAAAAGACAAAATCCCTGGCTTTCTCCGGGCCACGGGAACCTCGGCTCCTGCAGGCTGGGTCTCAGATGAGGGGCTTGGGTACGTGGGTCCGGCTTGAGAAGAGGCTCATGGTGAGAGGTCATTCAAGCCCAAGAGTGACAGAGAGAGAGATGCAGGGACAGGGCTGGGGACCCGTCATCCCCAGAGAAGAGCCGGCGGGGGGACATTTGGAATAAAACCGGCCTACCCGCTTATTCCGCGGTATGATTTAAGGCCCCGGAGGGAGAAGAGTGGACTCTAGGCTCATGCCCCAGACCGAGGCCTCCCCACTCTCCAGCTTTGTGACCTTAGGCATACTACTTACGCCTTCCAGGTTTCTGCTGTGGTGGTTGTTTTGAACCCATAAAGCGGGAAGGGTGATCTCGCAGGGTGGTCTTGAGGAAGCAAGGTTAACATATCCTAGTACAAAACCTAGCACGTAGTAGGTGCTCAAGAAACGCTAAGCCTGTTCTTCGTCTTTCTTGATCTTTCCATCTAGTTTAACGTCATATTTGGAGAAATAGTCTGGCACGTGGGTCAGTGGGGAACTCAGGACTCGGTGTGGACTTCCGGGTTATGAGCCTCGAGGCTCTCCACTCCTGGGGTTTGGGGGATCCGATCGGGTTGCGTCTGTTGTGTGGCTGCTTGAACCCACCATGTGGCCTCACCCGCGGAGGGTGGCCGAGAGCGTGGTTACGCTCCCCACACGCATGTCCAGGTCACCGTGCAGTGTTTGGAACCGAAAGTAGTAGTCCTGTCTGTGGAAGACAGACCCGGCCAGCCGCTGGGGTCGGCTGGTTCCCGATGCTCCCGAGTTGGTGTGTGCGGGCGCGCGGGTGCGCGTGCGTGCCTCGCGTTCTAATGAAATCCCACCCTGACGTCTGTGGTCCTGTAGACAGTGACGCACTCTCTCCTGTTCACTGCAGTAAGCGGTCCCAGAGCCTCCCTCCCACCCCCCTCCACCGCCCCCCGGCTCTGGGTGGGACCAAAAACATGAAAGCCCGTCCTCAGCTTCAAGGGGCCCCCAGTCTGTCAGATAACAAAAGTTCCAGGTGCTCGGGGAAGGTGAAGGTGAAAGCAGCGATTCCGAGGGGGGCTGGCTGCTCGGAGGAGGGGGGCGCCGCGTCCGGGCCGGAGGTCGGCTTTCTAGCGGCAGATCCTTCCCGTGGTGTGGCCTGATTAGTTTTCCTCCTTCTGCCCGTCCTTTCTGCTTTCTAATGGACTCTCGGAATGTGAGCCAGGAGGGTTAATAGAAGACATCTCGTCTTATTAGAGAGATGGGGCGATGCAGAAGCAGTGAGGAGGAAGTGCCTTTTTATTCACTCAACAGATACTGATGGGGCCCTGTCCTGGGGGCTGGGGACGTGGCCGTGAACACGAGAAGGACCCTGCTGTAGCAGGCTTGCCGCTCTAGGAGGGGGAGACAGGGGCCAAGGAACTGTGTACGGGGCCGGGACAGTCCTAGAGTCGTCAGTGAGATGAGGGCAACATAAGAGTAGGCGATGCCGGGGGGCGTCCCGGGGGAGGAGACGTCCTCAGACAGCGCAGCCAGGGGTGGTCGGGGAAAGCCTCTCTGAAGGGCGACTTTTGAGCTGAGACTCAGGCACGCCAGGCACCGAAGGCAAGCGGGCAGGCATGGGAGCAGCAGGTGCCACGAAAAGCCCAGGTCTGCAGGGCACAGTGCGGAGAGGACCAGTTGGACCTGTTGGAGGGAGAGAAAGGAGCGAGGGGGAGGGGAGTGACGAGAGAGGAGACCGGAGGACCCAGATCCCAGCGGGGGAAGGAGTGTGGATTTGCTTCTGTGTCGGGGGCCGTCGGAAGTCTTGACCAAGGACTTGGGCTGGCCCCGAGGATGAGCGAGGTTGCGAGTGACGGAGATGGCAGTGGGGAGAGACGTGCCAGGCAGAGGAGCGGCATGAGTAAAGGCGCCGAGGTGGGAAAGCCGTAGGGGCTGAGGCTGCCAGACAGGCCGGAACCGGAGGCATCGAATGCCGCTCTGGGGCGCTGTCTCGGGTTCTGACAGGTGCATCCGGTTTCTCTGCTGTTGTGGACTTTGTGTGTGTGTGTGTGTGTGTCCGTGGTGCCCGGCTAGCCGATGTGTCCCTGCGCCGGTTACCTAGGAGACAACAGGAAGACGATAGGGCGGGATCTGATTGGCTGCTCACTCCCGCTGCTCATCTCTCTGTCAGAACTGCAGGCAGGGGTTACAAATGGTCCATGCGGGCCTGCCGAGTGCCCGAAGGGGAGCCGTGAGTGCTCCTTGCCCCGAGGTGCGTGTGTGCGTGTGTGTGCGCACACGCGCGGTTGCCAGCGGATGTGTGTGCAGGTCTTGAACAAAGCGACAGCATCTGGAGCTAATGCCCTTCCTGCTGGGTAACATCTGCTCATTGCCTTAAATCAGGTGGCGGGGGCCCAGATACATTCCAGAAGAACTCGCTAGACTTGGAAAGGACCTTTTGTTGGGTTTCATCACTGCGGTGTCAACCCTGGAGCGGTTGTCAGCATCTCCCTGCATCTCTAAAAATGCACACAGAGCTTTGAGTGGCGGAAGTTCTGTCCCGTGACACCGACTGTGCTGTCGGTTTGCAGAATCGCCTCCCGCCCCTCAGCTGGGGAGGGGGGTATAGGATGGTAGATGTGTTTTTTTCTCCTCTCTCCTTCTTCAGAACAATAATACCTCTTTTTCTTCAACTTTGCGGGTGAAAGGACAAGGAATCCACACTTGAGCTTTGCTGAGGAAGGGGACTGGGAAACAAACAACCGAAACCCGCCAAAGTGTTTCCTTCGCACCTGACTTTCTAAAGCGGTGGCCCAGATAGGCTTGGAAAAACAAAACGAGACCAAACACCAGCCACGAGGACAACGATAACCCCAGCCAGCTCCGGGGCTGCAGGAGGTTGAGCGTTCCGAGTCTGCCTCCCCCACCCCGCCTCCCACCTTGCAGGGTTTGGCAGATGATACTCAGCTGGGGAGGAGGGAAGGAGAATTTCCCTGCCCCCCTCCCCCACTGGGTTTCTCTGTCCTTTGCTCAACTTTTAGTGTTCCATGTATGACGAGCCTCCTCTGCCTCTCTGTCCTTGGGGAAAAAATGCTCTCCTGTTTCCTATTGGAAACAAGCCATCCCTGTCTTTCATTCACGTCTGTTTCCCAGGTCTCCCTCCCCACTGCTCAGAGGTGTTTTATGTGAAACCTACATCTGGGGATGGTTTCCATCTGTTCACATATTACTCACGTGCTCCATTACTTACAGGAGGTGCCTGAATGCCTAAAGGGGCAAGACAGGTGACCCAAAAGTTGAGTGAAGAAGGCCCCAGGGCCTTTGCACTTGCCGATCTGCCTGCCGGCTCGAGCTTCTTGCATATACATGATGCACTCACTGCATTCAGATCTAAGCAATTGCTTCCTCCTCAGAGAGGCCTTGCTGCTTTTTAGCCCCTAATTTTCTTTTCCTTTCCCGCACTTTGTGCTGCCTGGCCTTATGTTATATCCTTGTGTATTGCTTTTCTCGCCCACTAGTGTGCAAGTGCCGTGAGGGCTGTGGCCGTGTCTGTCTTGTTCTCTGTTTTATCCCCAGTAACCAGTACGTGGCTTGGCACATAATACTTGCTCAGTAAGTATTTGCAGATGTAGGGAGTGAAATGGGTCGGGAGGGGGGCAGAGAGTGTAGACTTTGTCGGAGGTCTGGCTCAGCGTGCCTGATCTGATTTCCAAGGGAAGCTAAAACCCCAGGGTTTCACATGCCACCTCCCAATTTCAAAATGTTAAACACCCATTCGGACGAAGACTCTGAGGGCCAAGCAGTAGCTCCTTTCGGAGCTGGAGGCCCCCAGTACGCAAGGCCCGTTGCCACCTGGCTGCGGTCGCCTCTCCTCCCTCCTCAGTCGTGCACAGCCCTTGTTCTGCCCCGCGTCTGAACCTGTGCTCGGCCGCCTCTCTGCCTGGCGTGTCTCTCCTCCACCGGCCTCGTCAGCCAGCAGAGCCCCGCTTCGGCCGCCTCTAACCCAGGCCAGGCCAGGGCGCAGCTTCCCGGGACGGCAGAGTTCGTCTCTCCCGCCGTGCGTCTGCCCCGTCCCCTATCACCTGTCCCGTGGGAGCATCACCGTGCTTACCCTTCGGGCTCCTCTGCTAGACACAGAAGACACACTCCCGGGGCAGGAGCCCTGTCCAGCCCATCTGTGGGCGCACGCGCGGCACCCAGCTCGGGGGCCGGCATACAGTAGGTGCCCACTAAGTGAGCGGAGCAACGAAGTAGAGGAGGGAAGGGGGAGGACCCGGCCTTTCCGTGCCCCTCATGTGGACCGGGCCCTGGGCTGACCGGGTTCTCGCCCTTCGCTCGCCACGGCCTGCTGGCGAGGACGTGGCCTGAGCTCCCGGTGTGCTCGGGGCGCCCCGCCGAGCTGAGCGGCGTCCGCCTGCCTGGCACGCCGTCCCGGCCTCGATCCGTTCTCTCCACCCGCCTCCGCGGCCTCGCTCTCCCGAGTTGCGCTTTTCTTCTCTGTAGGATGGGAGTGTTTGCAGCCTCCGCGAGAGCCTGCCACGGGGACCCGGAGATGACGGATGCGGGGGGGGGGGGGAAGGGGGGGCTCTGCCAGCTACGGGACGGGGCGCGCTCGTGTGATGGTGACCCGCACCCCGAAGGCAACGCCTGGTTCTCGCGGGGCACGACCGTGCCTCACCTGTGCGTTCGAGGATTCTAAGGAAATACTTACTCTTCTTGTCACATATTCTTTCATTCTGCAATTTCTTTGTTTATTGAGAGAGAACAGGCAGGAGAGGGGGAGGGAGAGGGGGAGGGAGAGGGGGAGAGAGAACCCACCACAGGTTCCACACCGTCAGCACAGAGCCCAACGCGAGGCTCGGTCTCACAGACCGTTTCACAAACCATGATATTACGACTGGAGCCGAAATCAGGAGTCAGCCCCTTGACGGACCGGGCCACCCAGGTGCCCCTCGTTCTGTGAGTTCATGATGAAGCCCCTACTGCATGCCGGCTGCTTCTCTCTTACCCTTTCCCTTCACATTCCCAGGGAGCCGACCGCGTTTGGGCCTCGTTAGGTCCATCTCACAGTTGGGAGCCCAGGCACAGAGAAGTCAGGTCACTGGCCCACGGACGCACTGCTAGAAGCGACACCGCAGGATTTTTACCCCAGGAACGTCTCTGTCCCGAGCCAGCGCCCTTTCTCTGACCACAGGCGAGGGGACGGTTAGGGAAGGGCCTGGAGTTCCGCCTGGGGTGGGGGCGCGCGTGCTGGCCTCGGAGCTGGGCTGTAAAGAGCAAGGGTGAGTGGTCGGGTAGGAGAGGCGCAGGGAAGGGCCCGTAAGGCCAAGGGGCCGGTGTGTGCAGAAGCGCAGAGTCGAGAAATGCCTGGCGTGACCGTGGCTGTGCAGCACGGCTGGCGCGTCAGTTGCATGTGCTGTGGGGAGGGGGGGACAATTCTCGCTGGGGACAGATCGTGAGGGTAGAGGTGGCCGCAGCCTGCTCACAAGTGGGTCTTGCTTGACCCCGACAGTGGGGCAAATGAATTGGCTGTCACTAAACTCTGAGCTGCCCAGCCGCAGAGGTGTTTGTGCTGGAGACCTCGAGGTCACCCACTGAAGGAGTTTGAGCTTCATCATCTTCCGGCAGCTTTATTTTTTAAAGTTTGTTTATTCCGAGAGAGAGAGAGAGAGAGAGAGGGAGAGGGAGTGCCAGGGAGGGACAGAGTGAGAGAGAGAATCCCAAGCAGGCTTCCCATGACAGTGCAGAGCCCCATATGGGGCTCAAACTCACAACCATGAGATCCTGACCGGAGCCAAGAATCAAGAGTTGGATACTTAACCGACTGAGCCACCCAGGCACCCCTTAATTTTTTAAAAATGTTTGTTTATTTTCGAGAGAGAGCGAGAACACACAGGGGAGGGGCAGAGAGAGGAGGACAGAAGATGCTGTGCTGACAGCAGCGAGCCCCACGTGGGTCTCAAGCTCCTGAACCGTGAGATCACGACCGGGGCCGAAGTCGGACGCTTCACCGACTGAGCCCCCCGGGCGCCCCCGGCTGAAGGGTTTGAAAGCAGGAGGGCGGCATGTTCAGAAGCACCTGCTGCCTGCTAGGGGGTGGGAGGCAAGGTGAGGCAGAGAGACCCCCAAAATGACCGCGTTAGGAGCAGTTGCTCGGCCCTGCTCCTCCTAACGCCCGGGCACGGTCAGGTTTATCAGGCTGGTCAGATGAGGAAACAGAAGCTACAGGAGCAGATGCTGTGAAAGAAAGGATTGGAAAGTTGGAGCACGCAAGCATGTGGAGGTATGTAGGACCGAAGGTTCCAAGCCAGGCCACGGGTCAGGAGGAGAAGTACTTCCAACCCCCAGCCCAGGGGAAGACTGACGGCCAGCGTGCCTCAGCCTCGCCTGCAAACCAATAGGAGAAGACACACAATCTAGGAGGAGTGTCCTGAATTCAAGCAGGAGGTTCCTAGGGGATACACAAGCAGCCAGAAAGTGAAGGAAGAGAAGGCCGAGCTCGGCTTTCAGGGGATTATTCTGTTAGCTCACAGAAATGACAGCACCGTGTCAGTTTCGAGGGGAGGTCAGAAAATTTCATAGCATCTAGCGTCGGCGAGACCCCGGGGGCAGCGGCAGCTGACGCACACGGGAAGGGGGGGATTAGGAGCTGGACAAGTTCTCCGTCAGGAGGGAAACCGCCTGCGCCCTTTGACCCGGCCCTTCCTTTTCAGGATGAGGAGCATAAGTGTTTTCTAGTCTAGGGAAATCCAGCGCAGACGCATACGGCAACATGGGCACAGACATTCCCGCGGTGTTAATGGAGGGGGAGAAAGGAAATAAACCAACTGTCCGCCAGGAGCAGACGGGCGTGAGAAGCCCTGGGTCGCGTGGTTCCGATGAAAACCCTCCAGCCACACCGGGGGTCTCTCTCTCTCAGCTCCGACCCCATCCGCCAAGCCCCCACCCCCCCTGCCGAAGGTATCTGCCGTCACCCGTTCGTGGCACCACGCACGTGTTCTCTCCCTTCCGTTTGCACAAATAGCGGCATGCGGTCCGCAGCTCTCTCTTTAATCCTGAAATATGTCGCACGTAAGGAGGAGCGATTGGGACATTTGTATTTTTCAGAGAGCAACAGTAAGGCCCCGGGTCGGGAAGCAGGTTGCTCCCGGCGCCCAGGGCCGCACGACTCTCCGAAGTGGCTAATCAGATTTGTACTCCCCTTTGGGATTCGTGTAATTCTACAAAAGAGGAAAGGATTCGAGGCGGGTTTGCTGGTTTGAGGTCCCGGGGCTGGACGGGACGGTGGCTTTGGTTTGGCCTCTGGCCCGTCTGCTCTGCGGGGTCGAGACTGTAAGCCCAGAGCAGGGGGACGCAGGCAGCAGGATGGCCAGGGGTGGCAGTGGACAGATGCGGAGGGCCGGGCCTGGGTGACACTCGGGGTTTCCCGCCTGGGATTCCTCCCGGCCTGGGTGGGGGGCAGGCGGGCGCGGCTCGGGCCTTTCGCTGAGCTGAGGGGGAGGGGCAGGCAGGGGTGGGCTTCGGGGGGCTGACTGGGAGAGATCTGCCAAGTGGCCCCTGTCGTGAGGCCCCTGGACGGATGGCCCGGGGAGCTGGCCGCCCGCTGGGGAACCCCGCAGAGGGGTGCCCTTCGAACAACCGTTCTTCAGCCGTGTGAACAAATGCCTCTCCCCCCCTCTCGTCCAGTGAGGTGATTTATCCTCGGGAGGAAAATGAATTCTCCCAGGAAGTTTTGCTGCCAGAGACCCGGGAGCCTCAAATTTACAGCTTGCCTCCTGCTCTGAGGGAACCGGGCCTCCAGATTTATGTCCGGGGGTTGAGGGGCGGCTGGCTCTGGTTGGCAGGAGTCCTAGGGGACGCACAGGGGGACAGCTGCATTTTATGGTGAGGCTGGGCCCCTGAAGGCTGTAAATCATGGTGGCCTCCCAGGAGGGGCTGCCTCCCTCTCATGGGTGGGAAGGGGCTCCAGGGGATGATGCCCAAGGAAGGCAGAGAGGACCCTCCCTCAGAGGCCACCAGTCCCGCTCCCCCAGGTTCCAGGTGGGGAGACTGTGACCAGAGAGACGGAAAGCCCAGGTCCCACGAGCGGCCAGGGTTGCCCCAGACGCAAGTGGTCAGACTCTGGTCGGAGTGGCTCGCTCTGGGCTGTTGTGTTGCTTTCGAAGATGAGCCGGCCCAAACCACGGACCTCTCTCTGGACCGCCCTTGACCGAGGGCCGGCGTCTGCAGGCGCTCGGTGCTGCCTGAGACCTCCGTGGTCTCTGCCGTCAGGAGCGGACGGACTCCGCGGTGGCCTCCAGAGTGGGGTGTGGGCCACACACCCAGGACCGCCTCTGGAGGAAGAGGCTGGAAACAAATACGAGGAGCTTTAGCTTACGCTTGGTCTCTGTCACATTTCCGTCTTTCCCAGTTGTGTCTGTGTTTATAACGTGAGTTGTCTACAGACACGGGAACACGTGGGTAAATATGAATCATACATGCGTGTCATTGCCGGGAGCGCACAGCCCTTGTGAGACAGAGCGGGAGCAAGGTCCAGAGTATTCGGGAGCCGCTCCCTGCCCCCCGCTCACTACAGGCGTTGAGGGGACCCTGGGATCCCGGGCCGGGGTCTCCCTCGCTCGCAGGGCGGAGGGCACTGTGTTCTGAGCACCTGCTGGGCCCAGGCGCACCCTGTTCTGTCGAGGCCTGGACTCCACAACAACACTGGGGGCCGAGGGTGGGGACTGTCATGTTACCAGGAGACCGAGGCCCAGAGAGGAGGAGGGATTGGCCCCACTTCCTGCCTGAGCTGGGATTCTGCTCTCAGCCCTCCTGCTGACCGTTTTCACGTCTTCTCTGTCTCCCATTAAAAGAAAAAAAAATAAAACGTTGGGCCCCTGGGTGGCTCACCCAGTTAAGCATCCGACTTTGGGGGCGCCTGGGTGGCTCAGTCGGTTAAGTGTCCGACTTCGGCTCAGGTCATGATCTCGAGGTCTGTGAGTTCGAGCCCCGCATTGGGCTCTGTGCTGACAGCTCAGAGCCTGGAGCCTGCTTCGGATTCTGTGTCTCCCTCTCTCTCTGCCCCTCCCCTGCTCACACTCTGTCTCTATGTCTCAAAAAATAAACGTTAAAAAAAATTAAAAAAAAAAAAAAAAGCATCCGACTTCGACTCAGGTCATGATCTCCATGTCCATGGGTTCAAGCTCCGCGTCGGGCTCTGTGCTGACAGCTCGGAGCCTGGAGCCTGCTTCGGATTCCGTGTCTCCCTCCCTCTCCCTGCCCCTCCCCTGCTTGCGCGCACTCTCTCTTTTTCTGTCTCTCAAAAATAAATAAACATTAAAAAAAGAGGATCCTTTTACACGAAGTTACTTTCTCTCTGATTAAGCGTGCAAATATTATTCAATGTGGACCATTTCGGAAAGTTAAAAACCAAGAAGAAAAGCGAACTCCTCCTCCATCAGCCCGCCATCCAGGGACGACTTTCCTGCATTTCCTTCCAGTCTTTTTTCCCGCCGTCTACTTCTGTTGAGGTCATACGGATACGGCATTTTATGTTTGTTTCTTTGCTTAGTTTTGGAGGATCAGCTGCAGGAGGCCCCACGGGGTGTGTGCAGCAGGCAGAGGTTATTCACCCGCTCCCCCCGCCCCCCGGTTGGATAACAAGGTGGTTTCCAGCATTTTGCTGCCGCAAGAGTCGGCTTTCCTGTGGTTGCGTCACCCTCGATGTGATTCTGCGTGGCCTTTGTCCCGCCGCAGGTGTCGTGTCTCACACTGGTCATTTTTGACGGCCCTGGGATCTCCTGGAGTATTGCGGCTCCTCATGTTCTAGGCCGTTTCGCCTTCTCCACAGCCCACCAGGCTTCCCCCGCTCCCTCTGGGAAGCCAGCCACCCCAACAACCCCCCCCCCAGCACCTTCAATACAGGGAACCAGCCTCCAGTGGGGAGGGGAGGACGGTCAACTCACCCAAACCCCAGGCGTTGGCTGCTTCCCTCCCGCGTGGGTCCCGGTCCTGGCGGGCAGACCCCGTGTTGGTTGCTGCCTTCCTCTCTCCTTTCCTTCTGTGCCTGTTTAACTGTGACCCGTCACGTGCCAGCCACTGCTCTAAGTGCTGAGATACGGTGGTAAAGGAGACAGAGCCTTCGTCTTTGTGAAACAGGGGGAGATAGGCCGTACACAGGTGGAGACGAGACGAAAGAGGGCGATGCGTGGTCAGGGAGGGCCTCCTGGAGGAGGTGACATTTGTGCTGGGACCAGCCAAGGGAACACCTGGGAGAGGAGGATGCCAGGCGGAAGAACAGCAGGGACAGAGGCCCCGGGCGCACTCTGAACGTTTGAGGAACGGAGGCCGGTGCGGCTGCGGGGGTGCAGGGGAGCGGAATGCGGGGAGGCCGGCAGGCCCGGCAGGTGGAAGGGAGGTGCTCGGGTCTCTTCTGCGAGTCGCGGGAAACCCCCGCAGCGCCCGGCGCACAGTAGGCGCCCGGTGGGGCTAGCTGCTGTGCTTTCGCTCCCTCTTCATGAAGGCGGTCGAGACGTAAGCCTTGCTTCTCCCAGGGTGCCCGGGGGCTACCTGGCCTCCTCCGAGTCTGACCTGTCCCCTCGCTGCCGCTCACACCTGTTCCTCTGCACGTCGGCGGTCCCCCCACCCCACGCCTCCTGGGGCCCCAGCGGTGGGGGCCTGGCGGGCCTGCGTTTGCTCTGAACTCTCCTTCTGCGTGAAATGGGCAGGTTCCGCCTCCCGGGGCCGTCGGGGGGGGTTTGCTGGACCTTGTGGGGGCTTTCCAGCATCAGCTCTGAAGATGCTGAGTCAAACCTGTTAGAAAATATCTTATCCAGAAGTCTCAGTAATGTGAGGTGGGGCGTGAGCGCCCTGCAGCGGCTCCGGCCCTTCGGCTCCCCGAGGGAGGTGGCCGGTGGGCCCTCGGGGAGAATCAGAAGCATTTGCGCGGGTTCTGCACTTAATTTAATGCAAAGGCCCTGCAGGGAGGCGGCGGGGCGGCGATGGGGCCAGGCTCGTGGGCTTGGGCAGGAGCGGTTCCGAGTCCGGGGAAATTTATGCTGCTTTGTGAAGGATTCGGATCTAGGCTGAGCTTGGGCGGTGCTGGGCTCAGCGCCCTGAGCTCCATATCCTCAGCCTGGGGGGCAGGTGGTCCGAGGTTCCTGATGGCGATGACTGCCGTGTGACCCTGGGCAAGTCACAGCCCTGCTCAGGGTTTCGTGGCGCCGGTCGCCATTCTGTGTCCCCTCCTCCCCCAAGTCCGGGACCCTGCTGCCGGCCTCCCACTAGGCCTGTGTGTAACCACCTTGCTCCACTTGTGAGAGCCTCTTTCTCGCAGCCTGCACCCTCCCCTGCCCAGTTGTTTTCCCATTTTACAGAAGGGAAAACCGAGGCTCTGAGAGGTTCCCTGGCGTTCCCAGAGTCACACCGCAGGTCTGGGGCAGGGGAGTCAGGAGCTTGCACGGCGGGCTGGAAGGCTCCTCAGGACGGGTGGCGATCTGAGCCTCCACACAGCCCCCTGCGGAGCCCGACCTGGTGGGTTTTACTCTCCCAGTTAGCACACGGGGGTCAGGAGAGTTAAGGGACCAGCGCGGACCCCGGGGCAGCTTGCGCCAGATCTAGGAACGCAGTTACCTCCTGGTCCGGGCCCTCTCCCCTGCACGCTGCGGAAGTCCTCGGGGCCCCTCCGGCTTTAGCTCGGCCTCTCCGTTCACTTGCTGTGTGGCCCTAGGCGAGCGACCTAATGTCTCTGAGCCTCCGCGTCTTCGCCTACAAAATGAGCACGATAATCTACCCATCTCCCAGGCTTGCAGGGCGGGGGGAATCGGCTGTCGGTGAGAGGCCTACAACAGTCCCCAGAATTTATTTTCTCAAGAAAATTGTAATTCCGGGCTGCTCAAGCCCCGGAGAGGACCACACCAGAAAGGGAGCCCTTTCTTTTCCAGGGCCAGGGCCTCGCTGGCAGGGCCCCTCCCGAGGCGGCGGCGGAGGGAGGGAGCTTACCGGCGGCCAGTGGGGGCAGATGGCAGGCGGCTAACTTGTTTACCTCTCCCTAATAAATATGCACGACACAGAAATAAAATACTTCGCTTGCGCTGCTCACCCAGACCCAGGCCGGCAGCGACGGTCGGCCACGTGCTCTGAAGCAGGTGGCGTGTTTGCATGTGCGAGTGTGCCTGTGTGCGTGTGTGCGAGCGTGTGTGTGCGTGGGTGTGTGTGGAGTCTGGCAAGGAGGTTAATGAGCTGATCATTCTTCTTGAACCTAATTTCTTGCCACGTATCCAGCAGCCCAGAGTTCCCCGTCTTGGAGGTGCAGGGCCCCCCCCCCAGGCCTCCCCGCCAAGCCCCAGCACCCTTGGCTTCCTTCGCAGCGGGGCGAGACCGAACTGGCCTGTCCCGGAGGCGGCCAGCTCTCCACCAAGGCTGCTGCCGGAAGGGTTCCGTCCCGCGTGGGGTTTGGACCAGGGGCCTCTTGGACCTCTCTGGAGATGGTTTGACCACTGTGGAGGCCCCGGTCTTTCCAGCTTGCGCCCTGGCGGCTTGGCAAGTGTCCCAGCCACCACATTGTCCCTGCTCCCGTCCATCCGCCCCCCCCCCCCCCGCACCCCTGACCCAGCCCCTCTGGGGGACCAGGAAATGCAGTAATCGGACAGAGTGACAGTGCATGGAACCGCCACCCCCAGAACTGAAAGAAGAGAGGGTGGCCAGGGGACTGTGATGCCGTGGGTGGGGCGGGAGAGCGAGGGCAGCCCGTGGAGTCAGAGGGACCAGGTTCCACCCCCTGCTCTGCTGGTTTTTTCAGGGACCTCGGACAAGTCGTCTCCCTTCTCTGAGTCTCCTGTCTTCATCTGGGAAGTGGGCCCAGTGTTGGTGTGCCCTGACGTGAGACTCGTTCAGTCATTCGCTTGACAGAGTGTTTCCTGAGCAGCTGCTATGTGCCAGGCACTGCCTTAGGCCCTGGGGATACCGTGGTGAATAAGACAGACTAGTTTGTTGTCCTAACGGATCTTACGGTCCAGTGTGCGTGCCGGCCAAGCCCCACGTCAGCAGGTACGCGTGCGTAACAGGTCATGGCATGAGGACACGCAGCAGAGTCAGGGCACAGGGATGGTGGAGAAGCCCTCTCCGTGGCAGTAGGCAGGGAGGGCTTCTCTGGGGAGGTGGCGTTTGAGCACATGCTTGAACCGTGAGAAGGAGCCAGCTCTGCAGGGAATGCACAGGCAGAGGGCACGGCCCATGCAGGGCTGAGTCCAGCGTGTTGGGGGAATGCCGGGGCTGCAGGGACAGTGAGATGAGTCGGGTGACACGTCTGGCACAGGTCTTGGCGCAGGGCAAATACTTGCCGGCTCTGTCTTCCTCCTTCCCACTGCCTTCCCGCTTTCTTGCCCTCCTTGGGCCAGGCTTGAATACTCTGTTTAATCCCGAAGGGAGGGTCAGCTTCCTAAAACATCCAAGTTGGAAAGCCTTCACGACTTGTCCAGAGACCTCTTTTAGACTCATTCCAAGCCCCGTGAGTAGCCTGTGGTCTCCGTGCCCTGCTTGCAGCCATATTCAGCGTATAGTCAGTGAAGGGCTCATATCTTGAATATATAAAGAGCCCTTATAAATCAACAAGAAAAAAGGACAGACAACCCAGTAGCAAATGGGACCAGAGTCTTGAGTAGGTGCTTCATCAAGGAGATCCAAATGACCAGTGAACCTGTGCAAAGGTGGTCAGCCTCCTCTCACAGACGGAAATGGCAGCGAAAACCACGGGGAGAGACCCTCCAGGAGGGGTGACGTTAAAAAGGCTGACAGTGCTGAGTGTCAGCGTGGAGGAAGGACAGCAGCACTCTGCCGCACGGAGCGCGGGAGGGTAAGTGTCACTTTACTCAAGATTCCCTGGAGGGACGGGAGCAGCTTATGTCACACCCCGAAGAGTAACATGGAGTCACATTCCCCCGGCCGTCCTCTCTCTTCCAGCCTGTCCCCCTGGCAGCCCTAGTGCTGGCTCCTTTCTCCCCCTCCTTCGCCTTCATGGCCCTGCTTGCCAGCTTTGCTTCCAGGCTTGCACACCAAGGTCCAAAGCAGAAGCCAGGCTCTCTCAAGCCTCCCTCAGGAGCTCGTACCGGGTTACAAAGTACAAACCCCCACTAGCCTAAGCCAGGAAGACACCTTCAGTGCTCACGTCAGCCTCAGGAGGGGCTAGATCCAGGGGCTCAAAGGACGACGTCACAACTCGATCTTTCCATGCCTTTCCTCTCCTTCTCTGTTCCTCCGGCTTTGCTCCACGCTCCTACCATCTGCGTTCTGCTGGGGAAAGAATCCCTGGATGGCTCCGCCAGACGTCCTGGGGCTGTGTCCCCTTGGACAGTGTTGGGTCACACGTGTGTCCCTTAGCTAGTCACTGTAGCCCAGAGAATGGACTGCTCTGATTGGCTAAACCTGGCTCTGCCCACCTCGGAAGCGAGGTCAGCCCCATGACGTGCACGGACAGTGGGGGAGGGGGTCTCCCCAGAGCAAAATCAGAGCGTCGTTCCCAGAGGAAGGAGGTCTGGGTGTCGAATGGGTAGAAACAACCAGTGTCCACCGTGGGGGCCTCAGTCACCTGGATGAGGAGGGCGGGCTCGGAATTTGTCAGTCAGGGTTCTCCAGAACAGAACCAATAGGAAATCTATCCGTCTATCCGTCTATCCATTGAAAGATTTTTAAAGAACTGGCTCACGTCTTTGTGGAGCTGGCTTGTAGGAGTCTGGAGTGCGGCTCGGGTGCGCTGGAAACTCAAGCAGGGTTTCTGTTCTGCAGTCTCCAGACAGAATCCTGTTTCTTCCTGGGAGAACCGTCTGCCTTTGCTCTTAAGACCTTCAACTAATCGGGCAAGGCCCACCCACCTTATGGAGAATAGTCTGCCTCACTCAAAGTCAGTGGGTTGTGAATGATACTCATATCTACCGAATGCCTTCGTAGCGACTTCTAGCTGCCGTTTGGCCAGACAGCTGGGCACCATAGTCTCGCCAGCTTGTCACACAGCCACAGAGGTGTTTGTTTAAATTAGTATTATACGATCATGTAAACGTGTGTTCGTCCCCTTCCCACCTAAGGCGAGGAGAACTTCAGGGAAGGACAGGAGGGGCTCCGCGGCCTCAGTGCAGGGATAGGGGAGGAGAACCTTCTGGGCCACCAGGGCCTGGGTGTGGTTTTCACTCCCTATTATAGAGTGTTGGCTCAGCATCTGTTCTAGGTGCCGGAGTGCAGGGGTGGCCAGACCAAGCCTGTGTCCTGCAGCGTCCTCAGGCTGGTGAGGGGGACAGTCCTCCCCCTGGGTCCCCGGGCTGGTGGGGGGGCAGTCCTCCCCCTGGGTCCCCAAGGCTGGTGGGGAGCCAGTCCTCCCCCTGGGTCCCCAGCTGGTGGGGGGCCAGTCCTCCCCCTGGGTCCCCGGGCTGGTGGGGGGGCAGTCCTCCCCCTGGGTCCCCAAGGCTGGTGGGGAGCCAGTCCTCCCCCTGGGTCTCCAGCTGGTGGGGGGCCAGTCCTCCCCCTGGGTCCCCGGGCTGATGGGGGGGGCAGTCCTCCCCCTGGGTCCCCGGGCTGGAGGGGGGGCAGTCCTCCCCCAGGTACCCCGGGCTGGTGGGGGAGGCAGTCCTCCCCCAGGTACCCTGGGCTGGTGGGGGAGGCAGTCCTCCCCCTGGGTCCCCGGGCTGGTGGGGGGGCAGTCCTCCCCCTGGATCCCCGGGCTGGTGGGGGGGGCAGTCCTCCCCGAGGTACCCTGGGCTGGTGGGGGAGGCAGTCCTCCCCCTGGGTCCCCGGGCTGGTGGGGGGGCAGTCCTCCCCCTGGGTCCCCGGGCTGGTGGGGGGGCAGTCCTCCCCCTGGGTCCCCGGGCTGGTGGGGGGGCAGTCCTCCCCGTGGGTCCCCAGGCTGGTGGGGACGCAGCTCCTGTATCCAGCGTGATGTTTTGTGGTGGGGTCAGCAGTTCTCCAAGTCCCCTGCCATGAGGCGATTTGGCCATCAGCCACTGTGCTGAACGGAGGGGGCATGCTGGTCACTGGTGGGAGAACCGCGGTAATGAGCGAGAGAGGAAATTGTTACTTACACATGGACGGGCCCTCTGCTTCCCGGGCTGGCACAGACCACAGCCCAGAGGAATGGGGAGGAAGAGCTTGGGGTTCCGGCCGCCTCTGCCGTTGCAGGGTTGCGAGTCCCTGGGAGCCGCTCCCTTCCTGGCACTGGTCTCCCCGTCGTCGGGAGTCTGGAGAAGTCCATGTTTGATGAGGGCTGAGTGCGTGCCTGGTGTTCAGCCCAGAGCCAGGAGTTTGGCTGACCGTGAGCCAGAGGACTGTTCCGGAACCTGAGACCCGCAGGAGGGAAAGCACTGCTTGGCCCCAGGTCAGACAGGGGGGTGGGTGAAGGTAGGAGGCTGGGCCAGCCCGGGCCAGCCTGGCTCCAGGGCCACGGAACCCGTACCACTGGGCTCTCGTTTTCAGTACCACTCGTGGACATAACCGCAATCCCTTCCCCTGTACTGTCGTCTCCGGTCCTGCCGAGTTCCTGCGTGCCCATCGGTGTGGGATAACTCCTCGCAGACCAGCTCTGGGGAGTTTGTGAGAAGATTGTCTCAGGAATGTTTAAAAAAAACAGTGACTTAATGAAGTATGACTTATACACAATAAAATACATGCGTTTCCACCGTGCAGTCTGATGCGCTTGACAGAGGTGTGTGCCTGTGTCACCACCACCGCGATTACACAGTCACAACACGTGTGCACAGTTCAGCGTGTGTAATTACAGCATTCCCATCCCCCCCCCAAGGTTCTCTTGTGCCCTTCTCAGATGCTTCCTGCAGCCTCCGTTCCTGCCAGACCCAGGCAGGAGCCGCTGTCTGTCGATGTAACTTAGGTTCGTCCTTCTTTTGAAATTTCGTATAAACGGATTCGCATAGCGTATAGTCTTCATCTCTGTGGTGTGTTCAGCGCATTCGACATGTTTTAAGATCCATCCGGGCTGTCGTATGGTCTGTGCCTTGTCTTTTTCTTGCCGAGTGTATCCGGGAAGTGGGTACACCCCCGTGCCTTCATCCAGTCTCTTGTTTGGGTTTTGGGTACAGTGCAGTTTGGGGCCACTGTGACCCCCGTACGAGGGTTTGTGTGGGCACGGTTCCCTTTCTCTGGGCTGATTCCCTCAGTGCAGGATACCGGGTCGTTGAGTGTATGTTCGACCTTTTATAAGAAACATTTTAGGCCCATTTTATGGATAAGGAAATGGAGGGTCAGAGAAAGCGGCTGACCTGGGTCACCTAGAACCGAAACCAGCCAGCTAGGAGCTCGTTTACCTTGCTAAGAAAGAAGAAGGAAGAAAGAAAAAAGCCCGCATTCACTCATAAACTCTTATTAGTACCTACGTATATATGCCATCTCACTTAATCCTCACAGCAATCCTGTGAGAGCATAAAATTGATAAAAATCAATTGATATATTGTCCCCACTTCCCAGGCGAAAGACTGAGGCTCAGGGAGGTAACGATTTGTCCGAGGCCACCAGCAGGGGGCGGTGTCGCCGGATCTCCAGCCTGGTCCTCTGTGTTCTCGGTCTTCGCCCCAGTCAAAGACGCAGGACGCAAAAGACGCGTTCTCCAGCCCAGGGCCGTGGTGGCTGCTGCTAACTGGTGGCCGTACTCTCTCCTGCTGACTCGGCCCCAGAGGCTTTTTTTTAACATGAAACCTCTGCCTCCACTCATGACGGATCGGAGACAGCGAGCAAGAGAACAGTCCAGAGCAGCGCAGGGTCCCGCCCTGCCCTCGAGAAGGGCCACTCGCCAGCCTGAAGCCCGAGCCAGTCGGGACCCCCAGCTCGGACCCCCTCACCCTACGGGCCCCAGGGTGAGGGTGGGGCCATTGCTCTGTCACAGGTAGTCAGAGCTGAGAGCGACCTGCCTCGTCCTTAGCCAGCCCAGCAGCGTGGGGGCCGCTGAGGGGCAGAGGGGCCCGTTAGGTGCTTCCCGTGGGGAACCGCGGCCGCACATGCAGCCTTGCAAGCTGGGTTTCTATCCCCAGTTCTCAGAAGCGGCAGCTGAGGGCCGAGGTGGAGAAGCTGACAAGAGGTAAGTCAGAATTTGAACCCAGCCCGCCCCCAGTGCCCACACCCCCTCTGCCACGTTGGCGGGTCTCCTTTCGCTGGGCTTTCCCTGGCTCCCGGGCTGAGGACCGGGGCTGGTTTTACTTGGGCCCGGGGTGGTGGTAACTGGCCAGCATCTGTCCAGATGTCCCGTCTGCTGAGACGCGTTCCGAGGGACTTGTTATTTTGCTAAAGCTTTCCCGAGTGACGGAGCGAACAAACCCCGAGGTGAATGTCAAGAAGGGAGGCGCCTTCTGGGCCAGGACGGTGGCCGGGAGGGGAGGATGTCCAGTCTCTGGCTGGGGAGGAGACCGAGCCTGCCAGTCTGGGCGTCGCCGCGTCGCTCTGCTGAGTGGTCAGGAGTTCACGGGTCTCTCTCCGTGTCCAGCTCTCTCTGTCTTTGTCTCTCTCTTTTTTTTAAGTTAATTTATTTATTTCGAGAGGGGAGGGAGAGAGAGAGAATCCCTAGCAGACTCTGCACTGTCAGCACAGAACCCCATGCAGGGCTTGAACTCACAAACCCGGAGGCCATGACCTGAGCCAAAATCAAGAGTCAGATGTGCAACCAGCTGAGCCACCCAGGTGTCCCTGTCCCTGTGTCTTTCTGTCCGATCCTGTCAGCTTGTCTGTGTCTGGATCTCTCTGTCTCTCTCTTCGTCGTCTCTGATTGTTTCGGTCACAAACGTTTCAAATTTTTCCTGGATCTCCTAAGAAAGCGACACAGGCCGTTCGTCTCTGATGTAATCCGTCACGAACAGCGCGGGGAGAAGCAATCAACACAAAATAAAACCGACGTCGGCTGAAACTGCGCACAGTAAGAATAGTTATTGACCTAGAAATTGACAGAAGAATCAAATCTCCATGCCAGCGCTGAGGTCTGCAAAACCCTGACCCGAGAGAATCCGCGCTGACAGGAGTCACGGCCAGAACGGGAAATCCCTGGCGACCGTGGTCCTCGGCTGGTAGTATGTGCCGTTCACAGAGGAAGTGATTGACGAGTGAAATCTTCATTACAGATTGTAATTAGGAAAGACTCGATCTCAACGGAATCGACCTCAGTAAAGCAAAAAATGGCCATGGAACCGTGCGGAAGTGGCTTCCCTGCACTGCGTAGGGAATTGATCCAGGGCTTGAATGGGGTCCTCGGGGCATACGCCAGAAGGCGCTTCCTCGTGTCCGTCAGAGTCAGCGAGGCTAGCGTGCTTGTATTCGGGATGTCCTTGCCGTCTAATGGGGAGCCAGAACGGGCGCCCCTTCTGGAGAGACGGTTGTGGTGCCTCGAGGCGCTCGGCAAATGCCGCACAGCTGGCGGGTGTTTCTCGATGGTCCCATGTTGCTCGACTCTGTGCCCTGGCCGCCAGCATCTCTAAAACACGTACCTGAGGATAGCCCTTCCTCTGCCCCTCAGCGGCCCCCCTGCTGCGAGGACCAAGTTCAGGTCCTCCCGGGTGGCCCGGTGCTGCCGTTCCCCCGGCCCCATCACGGCTCCCCCTGGCGCCCTCCGGGCTCCCGCCACGCTTGGCCTCCTTTGCTTCCTGGGGGATGACAAGCCGAATGAGAGGCAGGGCTGTTCAGTGGATGCGAGTTCAGTGTCTGCTACATGTGACCTCGTGGGGGTGACTTCTTCTCGCTGAGGCCCGGTTTCCCCGTCTGTGAGATGGGAATGACAGCGCCTGCACCGGAGTGTCATCGTGAGGGTGAACGGGTCAGTGCAGGAACGCCGGCCCTACGGAGGTGCGCAGGGGTGTTCCCACCTTCAGGACCCTTGCCCGCGCTGCTCTCTCTGCCTGGAGGGGGTGGGGGTGGGGGTGGCGAGGGGCCCTGGCTGGCTCACTGCACTAATCTGCAGGCCTCCTCCGCAGCGTCTTTCCTCCGGAACAGCCTCTCAGAATTCCCTGTGTGCCCTCCCGCGGTGCTGAGCTGGGCCGGCTGAGCAGTCCGCTGCAGCGCTGAGCCCCAGGGCCTCGGGCCGGACCTGCCGTCCTTCTGGCCCCGGCCCTGCCCTGCGGGTTGGCACTCCGCTGGCGATCTACAAATCAGGGGCCGCCGGGGAGGGTAGCCCAGTCCCACCGTGATGGCTGGTGGGTTCGAGACTCGTCGACGCCAGCCTGTCCTGGCCGGTAAGGAGCCGTGACATCCACGCGTCTCCCTGTCTTCTCTCCTCCTCCCGCACAGGGTGGGCCTGAAGCTTCCCCGGTCCCGGCCCCCCGTCCGGGCTCTGGGGAGACAGAACAGTCTTGGCAGATGCCCGAGCAGACGCCAGCTGCTTCCTCGATGGAGCCCCTTAACCGCTTCCTGCCGTCCTTCCTGTTTTCCCTAAGGGGCCGCTGGCCGGGCCTGGGATCTGGGGTGGGCACCCCCCCACCCCCCCACCCCCACCCCCCACCCCCTGCAGTGGGGTCTTGGTGACCGGCGAACTCCAACCTGGCCTCCCTCCGGCTTACCCTGCATCCAGGGCGGCATCTTTAACTTTTTTTAATGTTTTTATTTTATTTTTGAGGGCAGGGGAAGGGCGGAGAGAGGGGGAGACGCGGAATCCGAAGCAGGCTCCAGGCTCTGAGCTGTCAGCCCAGGGCCCGACTTGGGGCTCGAACTCGTGAACCGTGAGATCGGGACCTGAGCTGAAACTGGAGACTTAACCGACTGAGCCACCAGGCGCCCTGAATTCTTGAACGTGCCATTTGGTAGTCAGTCAGGTGACACCTTCCCGTTGGCACCCGCCCCCCCCCCCCCACGTCAAGGGCAGTTGCTGGACCACAGCGTACGCGTGTTGTGAACAGCCTTACTGAGGCGCGTTTTGGGGTACGCATATCTAAAAATTTCAACAGATGCGGCCAAGCCCGTTTCCGAAGTCGTCGTACCATTGTACGTGCTCGCCAGCAGCGTGCAAGGGGTTTGTCAGGCCTTTATTTTTATTTATTTTTTTTTTTTGCTGTGACTCTATATTTGTATCCAACTTCCCTGGAGATTCTGAGGGAGGTCTCGACTCTTGCTGGGCATCAAAATGGTCCGATGAGCTTTAGAAAAACACAGACCCCAGGGCCCTGCCGGGTCATTCCGAATCAGTGTCCTCCCAGCGTCGGGGCGCAGCCACGTGTGGCTCGAACGAGCCGCGCGCCCCCCGATGTTCCCTCCTGGGGACTCCCGCCCCGCCAGTCTCTCCCTGCCGGCCTCGTGGACCTGACGTTTCAGAGACTGCTTCTCTCGATCTCGGTCTGTTGTGCCTCAGGCACCGGGCCCCTTCCTTCTGACTGCAGGCCACGGTTTCTGTCCGGCTGCTGATTGCCGACTGTCCCTGGGGCTCTGGGAGTGTGCGGTGGGGGTAGGAGACATCGCAGCTCTGAGAACCCTGCTTCCCGTGGCAGCCTCCTTAGACCCGTCCTCGGCCATAGCTTTGCCTCTTCCGGGGCCAGCTTTAGGAAGGGGAGAGCCAGCAGGCACCCCTGACGAGTAGCGGGTGACACCAGAGATTGCAAGCTGCAGATGCCTGGCCGGGGATCGCACGCACGCGTGCGCACACACATGTACACACACACAGATGCAGACACACATGCGTGTGCAGACACACACACCTGCACGTACAGACGCGTTCACCTAGATACATACACACGTACACGCACACACACACAGAACGTCAACGCCAGCTTTTCTCAGCTGGGGGTGATTTTGTCCCCTAGGGGCAAGTGGGGACGTTTTTGGTTGTCACAGCCGGGGAGGGGAAGTACTGGCATCTAGTGGTAGAATTCCAGGGACGCGGCTAAGTGTCCCCGACAGCAAAGCATCGTACGGTCCACAATGTCGGTCGTGCTGGAGGCCGAGAAACCCGTACCTAAAACAGTTACTTCCGTGGCAGCGCACGTAAAAAGGAGGAGGGGGAGGAGGGGGAGGGGGAAGTCCTCTAGCCCTGCCAGAATGCGCCTGGTGGGAAACTGACGGAATTCGTCCACATCGGTTGGGAACAACTGCTTCCCATCTCCCTCCCCACGGGTGTCTCCAGGCCGCTCCCCCAGGACCCCTGGTGTCCCACAGTCCAGCAACCGGATGGTTAACGCATCGCCCAGCAGGGCCCTGGCGGTCCCGACCGGCCGACACTGTTACCCTGCCTGGATCCCCTGCGCTGCCGGGGGTCTGGTGGCCCAGAAGACATTCCCTCCCTCCTGAGCCTCAGTCTCCCGTCTGCGAAGTGGGCACAGTGCAGTCCGGAGCAGAAGCTCTCGGGCACAGTATGATTACAAGGGTTCACCCTTCAGCGACTGTGTCATTTAGTCTGTCCCCTGGTTTCAGGGGTGTTAGTCTTTGTCTTCTCCTGAAGGCACAATCCCAGGCACGCAGGCATGACTCGGTCATGGCCGTCACTCCTGGGTTAGCGGCAGGGAGGAGGCCCGGGGTTCACTGTAAAGGCCAGAAAAAGGTGTGAGGCAAAGCTCCAAAGGTGGGGACAGTGGGGACAGTGGGGACAGCCTGGAGTGGAGTGGGGAGGCTCTTGCCGTGTCCCCTGCCCGGGGTCCCGATGGCCCCACTGCTGCCTGTCCAGCACTTCCCATGCATTTACCCCCACGACAGCCCCGTTTAGTAAGTGAGGAGCTCAGGCACAGAGAGGCTAAGCGATAGGCCGAAGGTCACACAGCCAGTGAGGGCAGAGTGGGATGGGAACCCGAGTCATCTCTTGTGCGCTGCTCCCCACTGCCTCCCCTCGGTAGGTGTTTGAAAAGTACTCCTGGAAATAGTCCCGGTTGCCTCCCCTCTCTCTCCCCGTCCTCAGGGCACCCAACCTGGCCATCCGTCATCTGTCCCTGAGACCCCCTTGAGACCCTTCGAGACATCTACTCATTCAGCTCCAGCCACACTGGCTTCCTTGCTGGTCCTTCCTCAAACATTCCAGGCACAGTCCTGCCTCAGGGCCTTTGCACTGGCTGTATTCTTTGCCTAGCTCGGAGATCTATAGGGCTGGGTCCCCCAGTTCCTCCATTTAGGTAAAGATTTTCTCTTCCGCCTGACAGACAGTTCTCTCAGCCTACTTTATTTTTCTTCAGTGTGCTCGTTTCAACTCTATTCTGTTGCATATTCTGTTTACTGTCTGCTTCCCCCAGTAGAATGTCAATGTTACGTGATTTATTCTCTGCTGGAGCACAGGAGCTGCTCAGCCACTCTTTGTTGGGGGAGTGAACGGACGATGGGGTCCGATTGAATGAGTGGGGTCTGGGAATAAATGGTACCAGACTGCCACGGCTGTCACCACTATTATCTTTCTCCAGTGCCTCTGCTGCCCAAGCCCCAGGCAGCCCCCGGTTTGGGGACAAGAAGATCCCCCTTCCCCCGATAAGAGTGGTGACCCCACTCTGACCCCAGGTTTTCCTTATCTCCCAAGTGGCATCAGCCCGAAACCCTTGCTGTCTCCTGAGTCCCTGGGTGCCGCGTGACACGGCAGCCCGGAGGCATGCAGTGTCCCCGGGGAAGGCGGTGGCACTTAATAGCCTCATTAAATCGAGCCTGACGGATGGTCAGCCTCACCCGACTGGGACCCACGTGGTGGCGAGGGCTTTGATTGACTCGTGGCCAGGATTCCCCTTGGAAGCTTGCTGTCTTCTTCCCCGTAAATAGTTTTCAGTGTCCCGGAACGGATCAGAAGGGTACTGAGAACCAAAGGTTCCAGTTCTAGTCCCAGCCCTGTTTCCCCGAGGCAGAGGCTGTTACGAGTGAGGACCTTCCTTTTCTTTCTTTTTTTTTTAGTTTATTTATTTATTTTGGGGGAGAGTGTGTGTATGAGCAGGGGAGGAGCGGAGAGAGAGGGAGAGAGAATCCCACGCAGGCTCCCTACGGTCTGCACAGAGCCCGATGTGGGGCTCAGTCTTTCGACCCCTGAGATCATGACCCGAGCCGAAGCCGGGAGCCGGACGCTCGAGCAAGGACCTGGCCCGTACCGAGGGGGAATCGAGAGGAACGGGCTGTGGCTCCTGAGCCCGGGAGCACAGCCGGCCAAGGGCAGGAAAACGCCTCGCCAGACGAGCAGTCGGTGAGCACCTGCTCTGTGCTGGGACTGGGCGCAAGGTGGGCGTGGCCCCTGCCCTGACGGAGCTGACACTCGGTGGGGGGGACAGACGGCACGTACAAGTGAGAAGTGGTTTGTCGGCTGGTACATGCCGGGGGAGGAAACACAGCAGGGAAGGCGGTGGGGGTGCCGAGGAGTGGGGCCCCCCCACCCCGTTGCCGTGGTCCCAGAGGAGACGAGACGGAAGGGGCCGGGGGCCCTCGGGGGCCTCTTTTATCAGGGTGCTAATCCCGTCCGTGGGGACTCTACCCTCGCATAGGCCCCATCGCCTCGGGCTTTAGGGTTTTCAGCGTGTGAATTTCGGGAGGACACGAACATTCAGTCTGCAGTCGCTGTGCGACCTCAGGTCCCCTCCTTTCTCTGCGCTCGAGGTTGGGGGTTTGAGGGAGAAATGCGTGAGGCGATAGGGGCCGTGCTGGTGACGGGGTGGACGGGGACAGGCCCCGGCAGGCCAGGATGGGGGACACACACCTGCCTACGGCCGCGGGAGGGGCAGGGCGATGCCCGGATGTCGCTCCCCGAGGGGCCTCCGCCCGCCTGTCCCCCCAGGGCAGTGCCGTGCTGTCCGCTGACCGCCCAGGGCGTGAGGCCCGAAGCAGCTAGGCCTGACTGGGTACCTTCTAGGGGGGGCTTCTCTCCTGCCCTCCCAGGTCTGGGGACCTTGGGGCAAGGGACCCACCCCGTCAGGGGGGGAGGGGGCGAGCGGGTCCTCGGGCCGGTCCCCGCGTGGACGCTTTGTTACCGTGCGGAAGCCATCGCCTTTTCTGTCTGTTACAAGTGAGGACCTTTTGTTTTTTTCAAGTTTATTTACGGAGAGAGTGAGAGAGAGTGTGTGTGCGAGCAGGGGAGGGGCAGAGAGAGAGGGAGAGAAAGAGAGAACCCCGAGCAGACTCCGTACCGTCAGCGCAGAGCCCGATGGGGGGCTCAGTGTCACCAACTGTAAGACCGTGACCCGAGCCGACGCCAAGCGTCAGACGCTTAGCCGCCTGAGCCCTCCCAGGCGGCCCCTACGCGAGGACCGTCTGAGAAGCCCCTGGTCAGTGAGGGGCCCGGGGGGCGTCCCACCCTGTTGACCTCTAGGTCCAGGGATCTTGGCCGGCCGGCCCACGGGGACGGCCCGGGCAGGAGACACGGCGGGAAGGCGCACGGAGCAGCGGGGCCGGAAGCTCGCTTGGCCTCGTTCGCGTGTTTAGTCGCACCCGCCCACGCGCGCAGCGGAGACGCTCCGGAGGCGGCTGTGCTTGGAAAGAGCAGCGGAGTCGGGCCGAGGGCGGGCCTGGGGCTGGCCGCCTGGCTTCGGGCTCCGCCCGTGCGACCTTGGCCCTGCTCCCTGCTCCCTGCTCCCTGCTCCATGCGCCTCGGTCTTCACGTCTGTAACTCGAGGCTCATCGTGGTCCCCAGCTCTCGGGCTGCCGGAGAGGGTCAGTGTGTGCAGACGCTGGAATGGCGTCTAGCGCCGAGTAAGGCTGAACACACACGGGTTATTTTTAGCCCCGTTTTTCAGACAGGAAGCTGCCATCTGGAAGCCAGCGCCCGGCGCATAGTTAGATAGGTCTCGTCCTCAGAGCCCTTAGCGGCCTCAGACCTGCGTTATTTCACGAAGCCGCCACAAGCCCTGGGTGCCCTGGGGATGTCGTATCCCTCTACCGGCACAGGAAGTGCCCGGGCCGAGCAGCGCGGGATTTGAACCCAGCCCTGTTGGGCCCCGTGCCTCCTTGCCAGGCCGTCGTCTGCCGAGGACCAGGTCGGCAGGTGCGGGGGGCGCGGCCCCGGAGTCCGGGCGGGAAAGGACGCGGGCACAGCCTGGCACGTGGAGCCCCGGAGGGCCAGCATTGCAGCATCTCTGTCACCTCTGCCCAGGGGCCCCACGATTTAATCTGCATACTCGGGAATGGTGCCCGCCCGAGCATTTGCTCCTAATTATTGCGCCGTGAAGGCAGAGCCAGGGATATTAACAGGCGTGCCACCTGTTCCCTGGCAGGTGGCCCTGTTGGTGCACCTGTCAGACGGCCGCCCCGGCCCATGCCGAAAGTGCTTGGTGGCATTTTATTTCTTGGCTCGGAAATGTCTCAGAACCATCACACAGGTGAGCCGCTTCCCCTGACTGGGTTCGAGCCTCCTGAGGGGTCGCATTCTGGCTCGTGGCCTTGGAGGGGGCTCTGGTGAAAGTGAGGGGATCCGGCAAAGGAAATCCCTCCTCCGCCACTTAGAAGCTGTGTGATGCCGAAGTGGTCACTTTCCGTCTCTGAACGTCAGCGCCCCATCTAGGAGGCACTCAGTCTCCCCCCAGACACCCAGAAGGTTTCTGATTCAAGCTTAGTCGTGTTAAGTTCCTCAAGAGATATCACCGGTGATAGGGTGAGGCTCGATACCCATGGAGCTCTGAGCTCTGTGCCTGGCATGTAGTAGGCGCTCAATAAAGGCTGTTCCCTTCTTGTGACATAAGCCCAGCCCTTCCATTTTGTAGGACATCCTCACCTCTGTTGTCTCCGTAGAGCAGCCTAATGGTTGTCCGAGTTCTTGATCACTGTCTTCATGTTACCAGTGGGGAAACTGAGGCCCAGAGTGGGGGAGGGACCACACAAGAGAGGGCAGGCTCCATCTTAACTAGCCCAGGCTTTTTTGACCCCAGAGCTCCAGCTCCCGACCCAAGAAAGGACTGTCGGCCACTCTGCCAATGTTTACCCTGGCAGAAGACCAGGGGAAGGTGGCTGGGCCTTCAGAAGCAACCAGATTTCACCCATGTCATCACTGCTTCTGTCCCCACCCCAGTCCAGTGGCCATTGCTGCTTCCTGGCCTCTGGCAGGGCCTCCTCCCTGCCTCCCCCCTCCCCCCTCCCCCTAGCAGCCAGAGGATGGTACTAAATCATGACCAGACCTTCTGGTCTGCGACGGCCCCCACCTCCCTCGGAGGAAAGCCAGAGTCCTTAGGAGGCCCTGCATTACGCCCTCTCCCCCTCCCCTTGCGTGCCCCCTCCCTCCTGCCCCCTCCCTCCTGGAGCAGCCCACCCTCGTGGCTGCCTCCCTCCCTCTTTACGGCCTTTCTTCAAATGTCACCTTCTTAGTGAGGCCCTTTATGACACTCCCCCCATTTATTTATTATTTTTTGAAATTTTTATTTCTTTAAAAAAATTTTTTTTAATGTTAATTTATTTTTGAGAGAGAGAGAGAGAGAGAGACTGAGCATGAGTGGGGGAGGGGCAGAGAGAGGAAGAGACACAGAATCTGAAACAGGCTCCAGGCTCTGAGCTGTCAGCACAGAGCCCGACACGGGGCTTGAACTCACGAGCTGTGAGATCATGACCTGAGCCGAAGTCGGACGCTTAACCGACTGAGCCACCCAGGCGCCCCTGAAATTTTTATTTACTTCTGAATGGCACAGACAACACAGGAATATCCCTGGGGCATTTCAAAGGCAAAACCTCAGACTTTTTTTTGTTCCATATGTATCTTTGGTAGACTTTTTCCTAAGTATAATTCTAAGAACAGCATGAACTCAACCGAATTAAGCAGAATCTTTCCTCATCAGCCGATGCTCAGTCCTTGTGCGGTTACCCCTGGTGGCTCCCGGAGGTCTTGTCACACTTGGCGTATGCAAATCAGAGTCCCGCCAAGGCCCCCAGATCGTCGTATTTGGTCGATGGATCTCAATTCTCTCTTAATCTGTAACGACCCCCACCCCCCACCCCAGTTTTTTTCACTCTCATCATTTGTTGGGGAAACCAGGTTGTTTGTCTTGTGGCAGTGCCTTGTGGTGTCATTTCATACCTTCTGTCCCCATGCTCGCGGTCAGCGAGTCTTCGAATACTGGCCGCATCCGAGTCTAAAGCTGGATTTGGTTCAGGTCTGACTTGGGGGCGGGACTGTGCCACGGGCGGTGCTGCGGGCTTCCTCCTCCTATCAGGAGGTTCATGATGCCGGAATGGTCCGCTTTTGGTGACGCTGCGATGGGTCCGGGGGTCCGAGTGCTGTCTGCTTGTCTCTCCGTCGCGGGGTCTCTCTCCGCCTGCCGCCGAGGGTCCCTGCTGCACCTTGGTCACGCTAGGACTGCAGAAGGGTGGTTCTGTGATTTCCTCCGCGCTCACTTGCTGTGGTTTTTCTGCAAAGAACGACTCGCCCTCATTAGGTTCCCCCGAAACACCATGCACACAGGAAGACAGGATAAATGCTTCATTTTTTATCTTTATTTTCGGTTTAAAGAATAATGAACTGATGCCGTAACTACCTCCAAAGGGACCAGTGAGATTGTTTTTTTCTTCCGAGAATCACAAGCACATGAATTTTTACGGTTTTACAGCCGTTATTCTTTCCGACGCTCAGTGACCCAGATTTGGCCGGCGAGAGCCCCCTCCAGCTGGCTCCTGTGTCCTGTCGGCCTCTGTCCCCATCAGACTTGGGACGTTTCCTTACTTTCTGGCGCCAGAAGGTGTTCGAGGCTCATCTGTACTTTTTCCTCCCCGGTCCTGGAATCCGCCGCTTCTCCAAGGGGCCCCTGGGGGCCCTTTTGGTGGGAGAAGGTGTTTCGAGACCACAGTCTGGGTTCTGGGGAGACTGCCTTCCTCATGATTTCCCTCTGCGCCCCCGACACCCCTCACCCCTCTCCGTTTATTTCTAGCATGTTTAAGCTCTAACGTAGTGCAAGTGTACTTCATTATCACATTTGTCATTTCTTCTCCCCACCCCCCCCCCCAGTAGATACTCTACTACAATATCCACGAAGGCTTGATTTTGCCTAGGGCCGTACCTCTGGGCCTGGCACACAGAAGGTGCTTAATAATAATAATAATGGATGGATAGATGGCCCTCCTCCAGCCGGGAGAGGTGGCACGGGGGTCTGCCCCCCACCCTGCCTGCAGAGCTCGGGGCCTCCATCTTACTGAGATGAGGAGAACTGGGAGGCAGAAATGCCCCCACTTGGCCCACGGGGAGGAAGAGGCCAGCCTCGAGAAGATTAACGGCAGGTCTGATGAGATGCTCCAGACCTGCCCGTTTGTTTCTGGTAGCAGGTGGGGGCGGCTCAGGCCCCGCCCCTGGGGCTTTGTGGGGCTGAGGCAGGAATGGAGAAGGCAGAATCCGAGGCGGGGAGGCGGGTCTGCGTCCCTCTGTGATTGGCGTCCTTCTCGTAGCCCGTCCTTGGGTTCCGTCAGCTCGTTTTTGAGAGAGTCAGGTGTCCGCAGCCGGCTTGGACCTGGACTCGGGCCTCCTGACTCTGCCTCTGGGCCGATCTGCTGTGCACCCCTGGCTTCCCCTCCTTGTAGAGGCCCCGTGCCCTCCCGCACTGTCCGCGGGGCTGCCGTCTGTGCAGAAGGAGCCCTGTGGAAACCTGGGGCCGCAGAAGGGGGGGGTCCGGCCGGCGTGGCTGAGGTAACAGGCGAGCGCTGAGCGCCTGCACCCCGGAGCCCCAGGCCTCCGTTCCCGGCGGCTGATTGTGCAGTCCGCCGGGCCGGCCGCTCGCCGGGACCCGGGACCCGGGACCCGTCGCCAGCCCAGGCCTCCTTCGGCGGCGTCCCTGGCCGGGCCCCGCAGGCCGCTCGGGCGGCGTGTCAGTGCACGTGCTGTTCGTCGTTCTCGGATTTCGCGTTTGCCGAGTCCCCGTCCGTGCTGGCCGCCGGGACCCTGAGCGGAGCAGGGCGCTGGATCAGCCAGGACGCCTTTGGGTCCACGTTACGAAAAACCCAGCCCAAACCGGCTTCGGCAGAGGAAGGAGTTCCCTGGCTACAGTCGCTGCAGGGGGAGGTTGCCGGCCTAAGGCGTGGTGGGCTCCAGGCGCTGAGAGGACCGCGTCGTCGGGGTGTCATCAGCCTCAGTCCTGCCTCCCCTTCTCTCTGCCACCAGCAGCTCCAGACTGACACTTTCCTGTCCCCCCCCTCCCCGCTCCCTGTCTCAGGGGGGAAGTTTCATCCTGAGTCCCAGAATAGCCTCTCATTGGATTGACTGGGGTCATGTGCCCCTCCCCGAGCCGGTCACCACGGGCGGGGCGGGAGTGTGCCCTCAGCGGGCTCTGGGCCAAGGGCTCTTCCTGGAGGGGGCGGGGGAGGGGGGCGGTGGCACCAGCGCTACCCAGACTGAGTGCGGGGACAGGAGCTCCCCGGGAAAACGGGTGGCGCTGCCGGAGGAAGAGAACAGGAGGCAGAACAACAGGGGTCCGCCAGATGCCGGCTGTCGGCTGGCCGCTGGAGGAGCCGGCCCGCACCTGGGGAAGGGGGGTGCTTATCGAGCACCCGCTGCATACCGATGCCCTGGCTCGTGGAGTCCCTGTTTCCTCCCTGTGGCCCCAGGAGGGGCACGTTCCTGCCCCCTGCGTTGAAAGAGACTCCGGCAGAAGGCGGCGTCTTCGGTCGGGAGCCCTTAGTGTGCGGGGACAAGTCCTCGGCTCTGCTTTTGGTGCGGCTCCCAGCACAGCGCCTGCCAGCTCCTCGCTGGGACCTGGGTCTTCTGGGACCCGAGGAGCCACCTCCCCAGTCAGCTCCCAGCGGCCGGGCTAGAGTGACTTCTGGGTGTACCCTGTGTCTTCCAGATGAGGCCTTGAACTTGGGCAGAGATGGGGACATAGACTCCCTCCTTCCCACAGTCCTCCCTCGGGGGCCCGCCCCAGTGCCCCAGGGCCCCTCGTGGGGGCTTCCCCGGGCGGCTCACCTGCCCTCCTAACTTGCCTGAGGCACCAAAGTCTGTCTCTTAAACCTGAACTCCGCTTTAACTGAAGTTGGGCCTCTGCTGCACCTACCAACTGCCCTTTTAACGATAATGCATGCAGGTAGTATTTATTGAGTGCTGACTGTGTGCCAGGCAGGTACTGTTTGGGGAGCTTTATTTTCACCCTGTCTTCTTTTTTTAATGTTTATTTTAGAGAGAGAGCCCACGTGTGCATGAGCGGGGGAGGGGCAGAAAGAGAGGGAGACAATCCCAAGCAGGCTCCGGGCTCTGAGCCGTCAGCACAGAGCCCGACACGGGGCTCGAACTCACAAACCCACAAACATGAGCTGAGGTCGGACGCTTAACCGACCGAGCCCCCCGGGCGCCCCTGTGTTCACCGTATCTTATTTCATCTTCACAACATATGAGGTACCGGCTACTGTTATCTCTGCTTTACGGGTGAGGAAGCCGAGGCTCAGAGAGGTTAAGTAACCTGTCCAGTCCTGTAGCTTAGAAGCGGCGGAGCTGGGATTCGAACCCGGGGGGCCGACTCACCGTCCCTGTCCTTACACGCTACTGGGATTGCACACCAGGCCAGCTAGCATCCTCGGGCTCTCTGTGCCGGGTGTTAGGACGGCCCCAACCTGCCCTGAGAGTGTCCTTTCTTCATCTGACCTATGACAGTCCTAGGGGCGGGTGAGGCGAGGTCACCGTGTCCATTTGGCCGCCGAGAAAACCGAGGGGAACTCACCTAAGGCCACGCGGGCAGGGAGTTCCAAGCTGGCTCCACCCCCAGGTGGCGTGTGTGTGTGTGTGTGTGTGTGTGTGTGTCCGTGTGTCCGTGACCGCAGTCTCGGCGCCCCCGCGTGGCACCTGCGGCGGGGCGACCCACCTCCCTCTCCGTGTGCAGATCTGGCCCGGGGGACGTCGTCACCTGTGGGGCCGGGGACACTCGCAGGGCCTCCTCCAGGATACACCGGTGACAGGAGGCCCTCCTGGGCCGGGCTGCTGGAGGTCTCCCCGTCCTGCTGCCTCGGTGCCGTCTCTGCGCCTCCTTTCTTATTGCTGTACTTTCCACGTGTCCGTTTCAGCTGCTGCTGGAGACACGGGGGCGGTTTATCTTCTCCCCAAAGGCAGCGGCAGCGGTGGGGAGCAGCCTCGTCCTTGGCCAGAGTTCTCGCCCTGGACTCGGACCGGCTGGGCTCCCGCCCCGGCTCTGCTGCCTCACAGTCTGCCTGGCTCTGGGCACGCGGCCGCTCCTCTCTGGGCGAAGCCGGAGCCCGGCACCCAGTAGGGGTCCAATAAGAGCTTCCTAATAGCCCGGCTGTGGTGGTGGCGCGGTCCGGCAGCTGGTATCACACTCGGCTCTGCCGTTTACGTGCTGTGTGAGCCTGGGGCTGTCCTGGACCTCTCTGAGCCTCAGTTTCCTCGTTTGGGAAAGGAGAACGATCCTGGGACCGCCCTGGTGCACTCTCAGGCTTGGCTAAGGTGTTCGTGGAAAGCACTGGATTCGTGACTTCATTGTCTGACCTCAGCCAGGCTGTCACTTGATGGCTTTCCTGTCTCCACTCACACACGAGCGCCTGCTGTGTGCCTGGACTCTGCCAAGTGCTCTGTGCACAGGATCTCACAGACCCCACCGATGGAGACACAGGAACCGTTAGCCCCGTGGGTCAGATGAGAAAACAGGCCTAGTGGGGCGCACCGAGCCAGGGTTCGAACTCCGGTCGGCCTGTCTCCGAAGACTCGTGATCTCTGGGTCCTCCCTTCACGCCCTGTTTGCTGGGTCAGAGCTTTTCTGCTCCGCACGGGGAAGGGATGCCAGGTGCATTTATGGGGTTCTTGCTGAATACCCGGGGCACCCCTCGTTACTCCGTCCACTCCCCTCGGGCTGCCAGCTGGGTGGATTCTCTGTGTTACAAACAAGGGTCATTGTCGAGATAAGGAGTGAAGAGGCAGGGCCTGCCGACCCCACCGAATGGCTGTGCTGAGTGCAGGGGACACGGGACAAGCGGACTCTGTCCTGGTTTCGGGGAGCTCCCGGCTTCGGGGGTGGATAGGCAACCTCAACCTCGTATGGAAAGAACGCAGTACTGAGACCCAGTAGGCAAGGATTTCCAGCCATCAGCGTCTCCGAAGCCCGAGCGAAGCTCCCCAGGCAGAGCAGCTCAGTGGAGCCACGCCAGACAGGACAGGCGTCTCCGGCGGGGGGCCCGCCCGTGCAGAGGCCTGGGGGGCGTCAAGGAGCAGCAGCTCGGGAAGGCAGAAGGGGGGGTTGGCACCTCTTGGCAGAAGAAGGGGTGGGCCAGGTGAGCACTTCGGGAGGGAGAAGACTGCGGGCTCGGGGGCTGAAGGTTCAGAACCCCCCGGTGCTCCCCTCCCTAGGCTGGGGCTGCGGCGGAGGCGGGGACGTGCTGCCACAGATGCCACCGCCGATGCCACCGCCGCTGGCTCTGGGGAGGATTATCTATTTTAGCAACTCGGGAGGGTGGAGGCTGGGAGCGCCCAGGCTCTGCCAGCTCGCACGGGCGGCTCCAGATCGGAGCGCAGCGCACAGAGGAGCGCCTGGCCCCAGGAGCGCGGGGAGGCTAGGGCAGCTCCGGCCCTGGTCCTGGGCCCCAAGGGCCCCCGGGGCCTGATGCTGGCCGTGTCGCTCAAGTGGCGGCTGGGCGTGGTGAGGCGGCGTCCCAAAGGTACAGGGCGGGCAGCTGGGCAGGGGCTGGGCGGCCGGTCCGGTTGGAAGGCGGAGGCTAGGGGCTCCTGGGGACCTGGGGGCCCCCTCCCTGCCCCGTCCCGGCCCCGTCTGTCCTGGCGCCCTTTGGGCTTCGCTTCCGTTCCGGGCCTCTCTCTGAATCTGCGTGCGTGTCTGGCTCCTCCACGCCCAGCCAGCCGGCTCCGTTGCCTTGCGCGTCTCTCCGTCGCTCTGTGGAGTGTCCCCGCGCCGCCCCCGCTCCCACCCCGGTCTCTCTGTCTGCCAGAGCCTCTCTGTCTGTCCATCTTTTTTTTTTGTTAATTGTGAATCTAGTCTAGTGGGCCAGATTGTTTTCAAATCGTCGCCCTGTCTCCATCTTTCTCTCTGCCTCTGTCTCTTTCTTTTTTCCGTCTCTTACTGTCTCTCTCTTTGTCTGGTTCTCTCTCATCTTTGGTTCTCTCTGCTCGGGCCCGTTTTTTTTCTTGTCTTTCTCTCCCCTTCTGTCTTGTTCTTGTCTGTCCCTCTCTCTCTCTCTGTCTCTCTCATGGTCTGCATCTGACTGTCCCTCTTCCTCTCTGCTCCTGTGTCACAGTCCCTTTCATTGTCTCCCTCACATGGCATGTCCCTGAAGGTCTTTATTTTCCTTTTGCTTGGGGCACGAGGTTGTCTTGGTCGAGCCGGGCCGGCAGGTTGCTGCGTGTGTGCGCGTGTGTGCGTGTGTGTGCATGTGCGTGTAGGGCCAGGCGCCGTGTGCGGGCGTGCAGGGCAGGGGGGCCGTGGGTGAAGGCAGGACTCGACCCCGGGTGACGTGGAGTGCATGCTGAGCCCCACCGTGTGCAGAATCCCATCCTGCCCAGGCGGCTCCAGGACGGGTCTCGGGATGGGGGAAAGGCTGGGGGGGCGGGCGGGGCTGGGGCCAGAGCGGTGTCGAGCTGGGAGTCGAGCCGCCCGATCTGGGTGACCCTCGGTTTCACCCGTGCTTCCCTGTGCGGCCATCTGTCTGCATGCCCCGTGGAGGGGAGGTGGGAGACGGCGGGTTCACAGTTTTTAGGCTGCAGGCCTCCGAGCTAAGAAGAAAAGTGCCAATCACGCCGTTAATAAGGAAAGCAGTCCCCGACATTAATTCAGTGCCACCGTGTGTCAGGCAATACATGTCCTTATTAATTCCTCACAGCAACTCTGCGCGGTTGGGCCTGTCCTTATCCTGACTGTGTAGATGGGGACGCAGGCACGGAAAGGTTCAGTGACTTGCTCAGAGCTACACAGGTGACCTACAGAGGCGCTCTCGCAAGCCGGCTCTCATAACTGCCGTGAACCGTTTTCTGGACTCGGAGGAGGCCATGGCGGGAGGGGTAGCGGGGTCCGTGGGGTATCACAGGGACCCCAGGCTCTGCGCTCCCCCGCAGGCTGCTGCTGGCCTGACACTAGAGGTCTCGGTGAGCCCCGCCCATACAGCGGAGCACTCGGAACTCGGGGAGCGTCAGGGACAGTTTCCCTGGGGGCTTTCCGGGGACTCTCGTGTTGGGACCGCCTCCAGGGGAGACGTCCCCTCCCCCATCAAGACTGTCCTCCTCCTCTTCAGGTCCACAGACCCTGAGAACCCGGGGGGGGGACCCTCCTAGGCTGGGGGAATAAACACCTACATCCAGGGCTGTCCCCCGGTTTTGGAGAACAGCCAACTAAATACTGTGGTTCAGGCTCTGCCCCCTCGGCGACGGAGGAAGTCCTCGTACCGGTCCACGACAGACCTGGACTCAAATCCTCTCCCGGTTCTAACATCCTGCACGGCCCACTCAGAACCTCAGTGCCCTCTTCCGTAGGGTGGACCCAAGGGAGCCCCCCCTTCCGAGATGGCAGCGGTGATTGGGAAAGACGGGGGCAGAGCCTGGCGCGCGGTGGACGCCTGCCGGTTTTGAGTTCCATCTTCGCATCGGAGGCCTGGCCACTGCTTCCTGCTCCCACCCCCAGCCACACACACGCCCCTGACCCCGGGACCTGTGACGGAACGGAGCGCACCCCGATTGGGGGCACGTGCGTGCTGGCGTGGCGCCAGAGCCCTGTCCGACGTCTCTCCGCCTCTTTCCGGGGGGCTCTGTGGGAGGCGCAGGGGGCTCGTTTGCACCCATTTGTGAAAACGGGAAGGATTTCAGAGATTGGGGGGAGGGGAAGGGGTATCTTCAGGTCGCGTTTCCTGAGTGGATTTTTAGATGCCTGAGGACACACCTTCCCACTTCCAGCCTGTGTTTTCTAACAGGCCTTCCCGGTTCCCATCTTTTCTGGGCGAGACCCTTACGTTCTGTTCCCTGCGAATGCTTAAGGGCGGGGGTCTCTGGGCCATGCGGCCAGACGGGACCCCTCCCGGCGCCCCTCAGACTGGGATTTGGGGCTTCGCTCAAATGTGTGAGCTGCGCTCCCCGCCTGGGCCCGGGGCCGGAGACGGGAGGCGTTCAGTCCTGATACGGCTGCCCCGATTCCGGTCAGAGGTTCGAGGGGAGGGGACCGCCGTGCGTGCGCACACGCTCAGATGGGAACACGGCTCTGCCGCGTCTCAGACTGCCCTGACAGTGTCCCTGCCGTCCATGTCCGGACAGCGAGGAAGCGGAGGCGCCGGCCTGACCCTGCCAGTGCACGTGCTGGACCCCGGTGCCTGCAGGGGACACAGACATCCCAGGGCCACCGCGCCTGCTCTCCTGGCCTGGGCATAGTGACGGCCCCACCCCCCAGGGTCCTGGTGACCAGATCAGCAGGGGGTCCTCCCGGGCTGTGATGGGGCCTTCGGGGCACAAGGTGGCCACGTTTGGTTCCGAGAGTGGGGGATTCTGTTGGCCGTGTGTAGATGTGAGGGAGGTAGGACATACAGAGCCCAGACCCTGGAGCCAACGGCCAGGCCTAAACCCCAGCTGTGCAGCTGGGGCTGGTGGGCCTCAGTTTTCCCATCTGTAAAATAGAGTTAATATTAGAGCCTTCCTCACTGGGTAGCCACGAGGACAACGGAGGCGGAAGTCTCAGGGGGCTTGCATCTGATGTGTAGATGATGTTGGCACTTCAGTGGGATGGGGGGGGATGGGTCCGCTCGGAACCTGGAGAAGAAAGAAATGCTTTGGCTCGAGGGAGGTGAAGGAAACACCCCAGAGCGGGGTTTTTGAGGATGAGTAGGAGTTCGCCAGGCATAGGGACTCGCTCGCACAGACATCTGAAGCTTCAGGGATCTGCCTCGGAGCCAAGAGCTTTGTGAAGAGTGTGAGGAGAGAAGGGAGCCAGCGTAGAGGAGGCAGGAGGTCACGGAGCTTGGACTCTGTCCAGAGGTCAGCGGGAGCCAGGGAAGGTCCCTGAGCAGGAGAGAGGGGAGGACAGCTTTTTGTGCTCTCACGGGCTCTGGCCGCGCTGCAGACTGCAGGTGAGGCCGCAGGGAGGGGGCTGGGGTGGGGTCCAGGCAAGGGCCGAGGGGCTGGGGCTGTCGGGTGGGCAGGGTGGAGGCGTGTTAGGGCGTAGACTATCCTTTGCCACTCACGACTTCAGCAGGGACCTGTTCACACCTGTCGCGGGCCAGATACCGTTCCAGGCCCCGGGGGCACACGCGGCAGGGGATGAGACCCACCTGAGTCCGGGCCCTCGTGGAGCTGACGTTCTGGCAGCGGGGGAGCAAGGAAAATGGATGGCGGTAACGCATGCTGCGGAGAAAAAGCAGGCAGAGGGGATGGGGCGTGCGGGTAGTGGGGGGCGGTGTGAAGCGGCGTGTGCAGGGAAGGCCACACCGAGAAGGTGACGTTACAGCAAAGCCTTTATGGAGGCGAGGGAGGCCACGTGGCTATCCAGGGGAAGAATGTGGCTGGCAGAGGCGGCAGCCAGTGCAAAGGTCCTGAGGCATGAACCCGTTGGTTTCCAAGCTGGCCAGGCTAGAGCACAGGGACTGGAGGAGGAGGATGGAGGGCACGGGCTTGGAGAAGTTCTGGGCCATGGTGTCACCTGACCTCCCAGGCGCGGCTCAGGAGCGTGGATGTATTGGAGGAGCGGTGGGCAGTTTTAGGGATGACAAGGTTACCCCCAGGTTAAGGATAGGGATCCCTCTTGCTGGCTACCTGGCGCCTCCCAGGCACAGGGATGGACTGTGCCTTACCGTCCCGAGCTTTGCCGCCTGTGCCCCCTCCGCAGTGTGCGTCCGTGATACGTCATTTCCTCCTTCCTTCCCTCCTTCCTTCCCTCCTTCCTTCCCCTCTGTGACGAGGCCGCCTGTCCCGCCTCCACATCCGGCTCCCGGCATTCCTCGCGGTGCGGCGGCCGCACTGGGGTCTCGCGTCCGACTCCGGTGCGGCTCCCAGGCCTCTGCCCCCCTCCGCCTCGGGCTTGGGACGGGCGCCAGAAGCTTAGGCCGACTACAGCGTCTCGGAGACCCGATTTCCTTTTTCACCAAGAAGGCAGAGATGAAGTGCAAGCCTCCAGACCCGTTCTCGGTTCCCCCGGCCTTTACTGAGCACTTACTGTATGCCGCCTGCTATGCTAAGTACTTCACGCGTACTTCCTTACTTTCGCAACAGCCCTGTGAGCTGCGAGCTAAATTGCCCCTTTTCGCAGGTAGGGAAACTGAGGCCCAAAGAAGCAGTGACATTCCGAGGTTGCACAGATAGGAAGGAAATGGTGGAATCTGTGCCCTGCTCCCCCCCCACCCAGGCAGTCTGACCTCCAAGCCCAGGGGTCTCACCACGGGGGCGTTTCTCAGGGGCCAGTTATCTGGCCGCCCCGCCAGCAGGAAGGGACCCCTCTGTTGCATTCCCAGCGTGCGGCCGCTGCTCCGTCTTCCCCGCCTCCCTCAAGGTTCTCCGCCCTCCCTCTGCTCCCCCTGCCCCGAGACAGCCCTGCAGAGATAGCGTTGACGCCTCTCCAAGATTGCCCCTCCATGCCGAGTAGCCCCATTTCTCGGGGTCTCTCACCCCTCCCCACCCGGTCACCACCTCTCTCCGTGCCCCAGCCCCCGGGTGTCCCTCTCTCCGGGGTCGAGCCCGGGTCTGGGGAAGCCCGAGCAGACAGAATAGCTGGGCCCCTTCCTGCTTCCGGGCCGCGAACCGTCGGCCGCGGGTTCACCTTGCCCGCGTCACCCACCAGGACTAGTGCCAGCCTTGTCTCCATTTGTCAGCTTGAACGTCCGGTCCCACGGGACCGTCTGCCTGTCTTAATTGCCTGGATAATTGCGAACGCCGTGGGCCCGGGCTCGCTCCCCGGGGAGAGGCCCGATGGAGCGGAAAGAGCGTCCCTTACACAGGAGACCGAGGCCGAGCCCGCTTTCGCGGTCCTTCGGCGGTGCCTGCTCCTCCTTGCCTCGGTTTCCCCGCCGTGCCCTCCAGTGCCGGGAAGCCCCCCGCTGCCTGCAACCCCCCCCCCATGCACCCGTTTGCTCTCCTTGAGCTGACCTTCTCTCCCCGGCCCCCGCCTGTCGCTGTCTTGGCCGAGGTGCCGGTGACTCATAAGCAGATGTGCCGGCAGGTGGGCGGGCCGGGGCGGGGGAGGGGGCCACACGCTCGGCGACATCTCCCAGCCGCACGACTGGGGCAGCTGGGGGCCCTGCGGGTGACCTTGGGGAAGGGCCTTGCCACTCGCTGAGTCACGGTGCCACGTTTGCAGGACGGGTCTGTTGAGGAAGGGTTGTTGGAGGGCGTGGGTCATTTCAAGCCTCGGACAGAGACGGAGGTGCGGGGGTCGAAGGCTAGCCGAGGTCAGAGCTGAAATAGTGCCCAGAGACCGCAGGTCCAGCTCCGGCCCACCCATGTACCCCTACTTTGCGCGTGAGAGGGTGAGGCCGCTTTTGCCGAGGGTCACCCAACCAGGCAGAGGTGGCGTCGGGACGCGAACCCAGGGCTCTGCGGAGGCTCCGCTGGCACTACTCCTGGAGGGGGGGTTGCTGCAGGCTGGGAGGGCAGTCTAGAGGGTTCCTCACCACTTTGGTATCGGGCTCATCTGGGGGTAGATAGGCAGAGAGGGCGGGACGTCTGGTGAGTGGACAGCAGTGGGACCGACAGGTGCCCAAGGGCACTGGGGACCAGACGGACGAGGCGTCAGCAGCTAGAGGATCAGGGAGCACTTCCTGGGGGAGGGGACGGCGGCAGCCTCGGTGGCCTCACGGCGTGTGGCCCGGCAGGCAAGGGGTGGGGGGGGGGTCGTTCCCGAGGGACCACGAGCTCGAAGGCTGACTGGGGGGGTGGAAGTGCCTCAGGGGCCGGGGATGGGGGCAGGCGACGCTGGACGCCGTCTGGCAGCCTCCCTGTACTTCCTAAACTGCGGCGAGGGGCCGTGGGAGGCCTCAGCCGGCAGGCAGCAGGCCCTGGCCCAGGGATCTCAGGGTCAAGCCTTGTCCTCAGACGAGTGGCCCACCCCCAACCCTGCAGGGTTCCCCCCACCCCCCCAGCTCCACCAGTGGGAGACCTGCTGCCCGGATCTCACGGAATATTCATGAGCTGTGTGGGACCCTTGGGTGGGCGGACCTCCCCGAATCGTCACCCTGCTTGAGGGGCCCCATTGGCCCCCGGCTCCAGGGTTGTCTCTCACTGCCCGGGTTCCCCGGGCGGCCACCAAATAAGACGAGGCTCTCACACCAAGCCCTTTTGAGAACACGCGTCTCCCGAACTGTGATTGAGGCTCTGGAGCCAGACACCTGCGTCCCTCAGTCGCTCGCCCCCCTGGGCTCTGGTTTCCCCACCTGTAAAAAGAGGGGATTCTCCCAGCCTCGGGGGGGGGGGTCCTGGCGCAGACACGCCGGACGTAAAGGCTCGCCAAAATCTGTAGGGAGTGAAGACACACGTGTGAGCGTGGCCCCAGAATGCCGGGGGGTGTGGTCACCCGCTCGTTCCGGCCGTGCACCCAGGGGAGGCCCCCGGGATGGGAGGGGAGCTGGTGGACCCCGTGGGGAAGCCACATCCAGAGTCTGAGCTGCGGCCTCTTCGGCCGGGGCTCGGAGGCCATGCGTGGCCTGGGTCCAGACGCGGCCCCCGGCTCTCTGCAGGGCAGTCCTGGGGCAGGGGATCCGGGGGTCCCAGGGAGGCAGGCTTCAGCTCAGGATGACGGAGTGACTCATCCTTTGACCACTCAGGAATTGGGTGGGCTGCTGACGAGGTGGTGAGCTCCCCATTCATGGAGGTATACTAACTACATCAAACGACATCTGTGTCGATGTGTTAGAGGGGATGAATTATTGCTTTCTTTCCAACCTGGCAGTCCAGAGATTCTGTCTGATCGTCGTTTGTTTCTCGATTCCTCCTAGTACTTGGTGTGTGCTGGGCCTGAGGTAGGGTTGGACTCGATGAGCGAGCTAGCCAGGGGGCTCCTGTTTAGTGGAGAAGAACAGGTGAGCAGATGTGTTGGTAAAAGGGACTCAGCTGGTGTGGTCAGGGTGGGCTTCTTGGTGGAGGCAGCATTTAGGTTGGGCTCTAAGGATTTTCATCTTGAGATGTGGGAAGAGAGTTCCAGAAGGAGGAAAGGGCTCATGTAAAGGACCCGGGGAGGGAGTACCTGATTCTGACAGTCTGACCCTCGGCCTGTTCTAGCTGGAGGCCTTGGCCAAGTCCCTTCTCCTCTCTGGACCTCACTTTCTCCTCTGGAAAATGGGAGCAGCAGGGCTTTTGAAGGACTCCACAACCCACTACACGTCAAGAGCTCGGTACCCAGGGGGTGCTTTCTGCGTGTCGGCCCCTTTCTTTCTTTGGGGCACATGCATTTGGACAAGGGTAATGCTTGGCCTAGAACGTGGAAGGCGGGATTCCGGGCAAAGTGTTCGCCCCGGGTGGGCCCAAGGTCAGCCTCCCGCTCCACTGGAGGGCACAGGTCGAGAGCCGTGCCTGCCCCTCCAGACCCTCGGGCGCCAGCTCTGTGGGGCGTCGCCGTGTCAGACTCCGGGGTGCAGAGGCTCCAGCCGCCGCTCCTGCCGGCTCGGTCCCTCTGTGTGCCCATCCTCCCCCACCCAGCACCTCGTTGGAGACGAGGGGGCTCAGGAGAGCCCATTCTTCCCCGAATGCCATGCACGTGGTGGCCGCGGTGCCAGGAGTGCCCCATCCGGTGCATTCCCTCCTCCGGAGCCGGTCTCTGTGTCCTTGGGCCCCAGCCCCGCCTGCCGGTCCAGCCCGCCGGCTCTTCGGGGTCCTCTGACCCGGCCGTGCTGGCTGGCGCCTCTCCCTACACGGACCGTGCACCTTTCCACCTCCCGTCCTGTGCCCGGGCTGTCCCCTCTGCCTGGAAGGCCGTTCTGCCTCATCTTTGAGTGTCTGGTTCCTTTGGCCCTCAGGGCGTGGCCCGGACACCACCGCCACCAGGCGGCTCTCCCCAACCCCTGCTCTGAGCGGCCCCGACTCTTTGGCCCCCTTGGCTGTGTTTGGGCTCATGGCAGGTCCGTTTTGGGGACAGTTCGTTCTGCAAGAGATGCTGATTTCTGACATGACGTGTGACGTTCTTGGCACGGAGTAGGCCCTGCGTGAGCGGTTGTGGGGCCTTGAACCTGGTCTTTTGACGCTGGGCCCAGGGTTCTCTCCGGGGCGGGGCGGGGCAGGGAGGAGCCGCTCCGGGTGGCACTGACCTCCTGAGACCGGCTCGCGCGCGCTTCTCTTTCCCAGGGCTCAGCCCTGGCAGCTTGCCTGCTTCTGTTTATGTTCTGCTCTTTTTAAAGCTTTTTTTTTCTTATGTTTATTTATTTTGAGGAAGGGTGGGCAGAGAGAGAGGGAGAGAGAATCCCAAGCAGGCCCTGTGCCGTCAGCGCAGAGCCGGACTCGGGGTTCGGGCCCCCAAATGGTGGGATCGTGACCTGAGCCGAAACCCAGAGTCAGATGCTTAAGCAGCTGAGTCACCCAGGTGCCCCACGTTCTGCTTTTTCTGTCTGAAAGGCGGCGAGAGGGCAGGTGGGCAGAGTCCCCGCGGGCCCCGTGGGGAGGGGCATGGCCGAGGTGGCTGAGGCCCTCACCCCATGCAGCGGCTCCCTTGGCACCCAGTCAAGGTAGTTTCCTAAGGCCGTTGTCCCTGGCTCCCTCTAAACTCCTCCATGGCTCCCCAGTGTCCTCAGGAGAGACCCTGGGGTTCCAGGCTTCCTGCCTCTGAGGCGCCTTTCCTCCCTCCTCCCCTTTTGTCCCCACCCCGTGCCATCCTGACCCCGCAGCCCTCTCCTTCTGGCCCCCGTTTGGAATCAGGATCACCCAGGACCCAGCCAAACCCCCTTCAGCGCCTCCCCGAGGCCCAAAGCAGAGTCTCGACTCCTCTCCCACCCAACCGCCAGCCTCAGCTGCGCTGGCCCCCCCCACGGCCCCCGACAGCTCCCCTTCCCCCTTCACCTCTGCCTGAACACCAGCTGCCCCGAGAGGCTCCCTGACCCCCCACCCTGTGCCCTCATTATTTCTCTGTATTTGTGTGTTTTTCTCCTCTGACCTCTGCCCCTCCCCTGAGCTGGCAGCCAGAGAGGGAGGCTGCTTCTGTTGTGTTCACTGCAGGAAGCTCAGGCCAAGCTTAGTTTCTAGCAGGTGGTGGGTGCTTAATACATATTCTTCGAACGAGTGAGTGGCCAGAGACAGGGCAGGGCCGTGGTCACCCTGGCTACCTCTCTGTGCCCCACACTTGGGTCTTCTGGGTGTTTTGTTTATTCACTGAGTCTCTGGACAGTAATCCCTTGAACGGACGATCTCATCATCAGGACTCGAGGAGGAGCCTGAGGCTCAGAGAGGCCCTCTGCACGGTCGTGGCCTCATGTCCTCTTTGCCAGGAGGGAAGCCATCGAGGGTGTCGGGGAGATGTCACAGGGCAAGAGGGAGCCTCAGGGGGACGCCCCGTCCACAGCCGGCCCCTTACTGGTGCCTCTACACCCTTTCCAGTCAGAAGGTTCCCAGAGACTCCCCAGGAGCAGCAGCGTGGCCCCCCCGCCCCTGCCGTCTGTTTGTCCTTCCTGTATCTGCGTGGGCTGGGGAGAGGGCTTCCCAGGGTGCCCTTCTCAGGCGGCCTGGAGTTGGGGTGGTAGCTTAGATGGTATCAGGAGTACTTGGGTTCAAATCCCGGTTCCTCCTTCATCCTCCGCCTGCCTAAGAGCAAGTGGCTTCCCCTCCCTGGGCCCCTGCTTTTCGCCTCTGGGGTGGGGCTGTCGTGGGGTGGGACGTGTAAAATGTCGCGAGTCCGGCCCGGAGCACGCAGGCTCTGCGCCACCTGGTTCTGCGGGACTGTCGGCCGAGGTTCTCACCTCCCGGAGCCTGAGAGCCTCACACGTCCTGTCACCAGAGTCCCCTTGGCCGGCTGCCCCCGTGCCCTCTGGGGCTGGAGGAAGGCTGCGGCCGGAGGATGCTGGAAACTGGCGGGCGTGTGGGGCCGCCGCCTGGGAGCAGCCCACTGTTGTGGCACCGCCGCGATGCCCTCCCCCCAGCCCACCCTGGAGTGGCTGAGGGACGGTGGGGGTGTGCGTGGAACAGCTCGGCCCGAGTGGGGGCTACGGCCAACAGCACCTCCTCAGAGGGGGTCGCTCGTGCCTCGGCCGTGGCCTCGGGAATCTCGGGCTGGGCCTCAGTTTCCCCAGCTGTAAAATGGGGACCCACCTTGTGGAAATGTTTACCAACCAGGCAGGGGGCCGCAATCGATCGTCCTGGCCTGGCCCCTGGGGTGGTTTGAGGAGAGAGGGAGGAAACAGCAGCACAACAGCAATAAAGGGTTTATCTGTCCTGTCTTCAAATCACCATCTCTGCCTCGTTCCCACCCAGACTTCATTTCCGGCCCTCAGTCTGGGAGGGCGGTGGTGCGGGCGAGCTCGGCACGGCTCCCCCGGGGTCACGGCGGACTCAGCGCCCCCGGGGTCTGAGAGGAAGGGCAGAGGCTGGGGTCCAGGCTCCCGCTCGGCGCTGGCGGGGGTCCCCAGACACGGCCCCGTCGGGTCTCGGTTTCCCGTCCAGGCAGCGGCGGTTCCTTGGCTCCCAGTCGTGGCAGTCGCTGCCCCTGGGCGGGCGGGGCCCAGGGAGGCCAGGTGTCCTGAAGGGACGGCCCGGCACACCAGAGAACATGAGCCCCGGGGCACCCTGCGGAGACCCCAGGAAGGGCCCCCCGGGCCCGACTTCGTGGAGGGAAGAGGGCCACGAGTGTGTGCCGGCCGGCCAGCCTGGGAGGCCCTCCCGAGGCTCTCCACGGACGGCGCGCGGAGGCTCCCGCACCAGTGACTTGCCCAGAGTCACATGGTTCCAGGGTGGCGGAGCCGGAACCCGACCCCGGGTGCGCCTGGCCTCCACCCGGCCCCCTCACAGTTCTTCATCTCTGGGCTGTTTCAGACGTCGGTGCGAGAGCCTTGGCAGGAATGTGGGTGGATAAGTGCTTTCTGACTCACCGATACGTGGTCTCCCTACCCCAGGGGGTGGGGCGCCTTGTTAGCCCGTTGTACAGGGAGGCAGCAGAGGTCCAGAGAGGGTTAGACGCGCGTGCCGGGTCACACAGCAACCCATCCTCCAGCCTCTTACGGCGGGACCTGAGGACGTGGGTGCGTCGGGGCCTCTGCGCGCCACGGGCCGTCAGCCCACCAGCTCAGTGGCCCCTGCCGCCTCCCCGAGGTTGTCCAGTCCCCCTGTCGGCCCAGTCCCAGCGTTGGAGACGTGAGCAGGAGCTGCTGCCGGCCCGGATCCCTGGCCGGCCTGGCCTCCAGCTCTTACACGCCCGGCAGTCCGTCCCCCTTTTCCTCTGCTGCCCTCCATTTTGGCAGCTCTCGCCGGCTGAGAGGGCCGTCTTCGGAGCAGGGGACACCCGCCCTCAGCTCCCAGCAGGGACCCTTGCCGCTCACTGGCAGGCCCCCCTCCCTTGTCCCTCTGGTGGGGCTGCACGTCTGAGGTCCTCACAGAGCCCTCTCACTCCCTTGCTCTGGAACCGTCCTTGGCTCCCGTGGCCTGCAGGCTGAAAGCCAGACTCCTGACAGAGCGCTTCTCCAGCCTCTTAGGTGCCCCCCCCCCCCCCCGGGAGCTGGTTCAGATGCAGACCCCGGGGCCGTGGGGCCGGGGTGGGGCCTGGGGGTCTGCTCGGCGGAGCAGCTCCCCGGATGCTGCTGATGGTCGATGGACTACATTTGGAGGAGCGAGGCCTCGCCGGACCCTCTGCGGCCCGGCTCCGTGTGCCCTGCCCGTCGGGTCTCCTCGCTCCTCACACAGGATCGCGTTCCCAGACACACGCCTGCAACGGCTTTTCCCGTCTTGGGCACGTTCCCTCTCGTCTTTCAAGGTCAGGCTCAGAACACTTCCTCGGCGGCCCCCCGCCAGCGCCGACCACGGCTCCTCTGCACGCCTAGACCCCTGTGCTCGCCCCCGAGGTCCCGAGAGGCACACGGCAGCGCCTTTAAGTCTTTAAAAAAGTTCTTTAAAGTTTGTTTATTTAGAGAGAGACAGAGACAGTGCAAGGCTGGGGCGCAGAGAGGGAGACAGAGAATCCCCAGCACGCCTCTGCGGCGTGAACCTGGCTCCACCCGCGTAGCTGGCTGACCCAAGGCAAGTCCCAGATACTTACTCAAACCCTGCCTCGTTCCAAAGTGGACCAGCACCTGCTTCCAAACCCACTCTTGGATAAAACCGAGTGGCAAGTGTGCTCGGCGGGATGACAGGGACACAGGGCAGAGGGGAGACGCTGTTTCCCCCGGCTCCCCCGTCTCCTGGTGCCTCGGTCCCCAGTGCCTGGCACGGCGGGCATTCGAGCAACCCTGCACGGAAGCTCTCTCATAACCCATGGCGTGACCTTTCCGGGAGCTTCTCATCCACAAAAGTAAATGCCAAAGGAGCAGAAAGAGAGGTCGCCCATCTTAATCGCTCATTTAAATGCATCTGTGTGGCGAGCAAATATTTTCTTACAAAAGGGGACGGATGTAGCTCTAAAGGGTGGTGCACTGTGCAGTTGGCCACTCCGAGGGGGTGAGGGGAAGAGGGTGAGGGTCTGTTAAGGACGGGTCACATGCTGAGAAGGGCCACGTCCCTTCCCGCCTGGTATGGGGCTGGGACTACCCCAGGGTGGCCCTTAGCGTCCTGCCATTGGTCGTTGAGAGCCTTGTCCTGATCGTTGCTGGGTACCTTGGACCACCCTGAGAGCCCGCACCCCACTTCCCTGCCTGGCCCCGTTCTCCCAGCAAATTCCTCCCAATTCAGACCCTGCCCCCTCTCTGACCCTGTGCTCACTACCCCTTCTATGGCCGAGACCTCGGCCTCCCTTCTGGCCCAATGAACTTGGCCTGGAGCCCGGACCCTGCCCCCCTGGGATATATTCGGAGTCTCCCTAAGAGGAAGGCAACCTTGGGAAGCGGGCAACGGGAGGGGAGCTGGAAGAAGCTCCCAGTCGCTGACCACGGTACCGGACGCTTTCATTTACCGCGGGACACAGAACAGATCTGAGCCCCATTCTTTCCCGAGTACCCGCGAAGCTCCCCGCGGGGGCCCGGCCCTCATCCGTCTTGCTGTCTTCGGCAGCCGGCAGGATGCAGCGTGTAGTCAGGCGTGCGGCCCCCCGACGCCGCGCGTCGCCGTCCCCGAGCCTTCCTCCCAGCGCCCACGAGGTGCCCGGCCCTCAGCTGGTGCCCACGCACACGGGCGGGATGGAGCGCGGAGGCGGCGGGAGGAGGGGCCTTGTGCGTCCGTCGGGGCCGGCGGTCGGCCCCGAGCTGGCGTGGAGGACGGGCAGGGTGTGCGGGGCCGGAATCGCCAGCAGCTGCCCCTGCCCGTCAAGCCCAGGGCGGGCGGATCCTCCGCCGGTTACTGCGTCTCCCCCAGAGGCCGCGGGAGGCTCCGCGGGGCAGGCTGCTGGGCTCGTCCATCCTGGCCCTGCCTTACAGAAACGGAAACTGAGGCCCAGAGGGGCGGGTGGAGCGGCAGTGGAAGAGCCCCAGGGGCTCCGAGCTCCAGTTTCTGGTTTCTAACCCGAGACCCGCAGCTGCTCTCTGGCCTACGGCGGCACTTTACCCGGCTTCTGTCCTGGGGTTCTGAGCACGATTCTGTGGGAGTCTGCAACTTAAAAAAAAAAAAAAAAGTTTGGAAGGCACCGTTCCTCTTTGCTGGATGGCAAAACTGAGGCCTGGGGGGAGCAGCCACTTACCGAGTCCTCGGGCCGGTTAGGAGCGGAACTGGCTCCGGGGGTCCGTCCGCTTGGGGACCCGGTGGGAGGACCCAGGTGTGCCATCTTCAGAGATCCCCACCCAGGCTCGGTCTGTGGGCCCCGGGGGGCGTAGAACCATATCCGAGAGCCAGCCACACGGGGGCCGTGTCCCCTTTAAGCAGAGAGCCGCCCGCTGCAGTGGGTGGACTCGGTGCCCAGCCAGTGGGAGCCGTGAGCCTCCCTCCCCCGGCCCCTCCCCGGGGAGGGCGAGGGAGGGCCGAGCGGCGTGGCTCCCGAGGGAGCTGGTGGGCCGGGAGGAGACAATAGCAGGCATGCTGTGTGGGCTCAGCCGGGAGACCCCCCGAGAGGCGGGTGAGTACTGGAGACCTGCAGGCAGGGTGATGGGGCCGAACCCTCTGAACCCTCCGGAACTGCTGCCCAGAGCAGAGGCGGGCACGGCCACTCCCTGGGGACCCAGAGCCTGCAGAGAGTCCAGGGCTGGGACACCCGGCCCCCGGTGGGCCCAGGAGAGGGCCGCTGTCCTGCAGCCAGGGACTGAGTCCACTGGGCTGTCCCCTGTCCTGCACGACAGGTCTGGAGTTCCAGAGGGCGGCGCTCAGCCCCTCAGAGGTGCCCCAGGGAGGCGCGTCCCACCCCTGCCCGGGCACCAGCTGGTGGGAGTGAGCTCCCCGCCCGTGGCGTGGAGGGAGCTCCTAGAGCAGGCGGGAGGCAGAAGCCCTGGCCCAGGGTCCGGCCGGGGAGCCCCCAGGGGGCTGGGAGCGCAGTGGGGCGGGTATCACACAGCCGCCACGTTCCCGAGGGGGCCCGGGATTGGCACCTCGGGAGGGGCTCTGGAGCAGACGCAGTCGCTCCGTCCATCGGTCTGGCCGCCTGTCTCTCCAGCCTCCTCCTGCCGGGCCGCCTTCCTCCCCCTGCACTACCCCCCTACCTCGACCCGAGCTTAGAGGTGAGCTTATCAAGAGCCGGGGTCCGGTCATCTTTCGCTAGGTACCCTGGAACTACCTCTGTCAGTCCCTTCCCACACTCAACATGCTCTTAACAGTACCTCCTTGGAACAGTTTCGAGGCTGAGGGCTGCAGGCCCTAACGGACCCGTGAGGACGCAGGCTCAGGGAGCGGTGGTGGCCCACCCTAGGCCCCTCGGCTACAGTGCGGCGGCCGAGCCAGGAAGACGTTTCCAGCACGGCTCTCCGCACCTTGCTCCCCAGGGCCTGGAGAACTTAGGCTCCCACCCTGCAGCCGTGGCCAGGGGCGGGGTCGGGGTCACCCCCAGACCCCCAGGTGATAACACGAATAACGGAGCTAGCCGACGTTGAGATCTTGCTCTGTGCCAAGCTCTGTTCTAAGCTCCTTCTGTGCATTCTCTCATTTCATTTTCACAGCACTGTGAGTTTGGTCCTGTTTTTCTCTCCATTTGACAGCTGGGGGAACTGAGGCACAGAGGCATTAAGCGACTTGTCCAAGGCTACACAGCCGGAAGTAGCAAAGCTGGGCTGTGACCCCGTGTGGTCTGCCTGGCTTCCTCCCGGTAAACGTCTACGCTGTAAACGGAGGCGCTGCCTTCCCGGCCCGGGTGTATCTGTCCTCTCGAGCTAAGGCCCAGGCGAGTGGGGTGACCTTGGCCTCCAGTGGTCAGAGCCACAAGGACAACAGTGCCCTGGAGAAGCCCCCCCCCCCATGGAGCACTGCCAGGGAGGGGTCTTCTCTCGCCTCGTGGGCCTGTGGCCTCCACCCGGGCTCAGGCCTCAGCATTGTCTGCCCGGACCTTCGCCCCAGTCTCTTCCTTGGCCTTCTAGCCCCCACCCCGCTTTCCCGTCCTGCCCTGGGAGGGAGCTTGCTAAGACTCAGATCCGATCACAGCTCCTTGTCTTGGCATTCAAGGCCCTTCTTGATCTCCCTGGCTTTTTCTCTCTGTTGACTTACTGGACCCCCGTCCTCACCCCTGCAACCCCCACCCCAGACTCCTCCCCAGGCCACAGAACCTCCCGAGTACACCTGCCACAGCCGATGTCAGCACTTAGGCCTTTTTTTTTTTTTTTTTTTTTAGAAAAGGCCGAAGATGGAGCTCAGGTCCAGTGGGATCCAGGTGCTCCGTTAACATCCTTAGGACTCTGGGTCTCTGCTTTGGTTTAGGCAGGCTTCATTTTCGGGCAGATTCTCTCCTCTCCTCGAGGTGCCCCGAGGGCCCCATAACCTTTGAGCTTAAGGTCAACTAGGTCAGTCATCTCTGAGGAAAGAGAACCTGTTTCCAGTAGTTACAGCAAGCATCCCAGGGCCCGCTCCCGTTGGCCCAGCCTGGATCACATGCTCACCCTCGAACGATCGCTGGGGCCTCTGATTGGCTGGCCAGGCCCGGTCGTGTGGCCTCCCCGGGAGTCGGGGTCTGCGGAACGCACTGCCCAGTGCCCTTTCTCTGTCCCTGACGGCCTGCCGCCCGGGAGCCTCTCTCACCACCCACTGACCCTCCGCCCTTGCGGAAAGGGAAGTGACCAGGGCTGGGTCCGCTGGAGGCCCGATGCGGATTTCGGCAGGAAGCCCCGCCCCCCAGCCCGCCCAGTGTTCACTCCCCGCTGACTCCTGGCCACAAAGTGGTCTTTGTTCCCAGGGCCCGCGGGCCTCCGTGAGCACCGGCCGCCCCGCCAGGGCCTGGGCAGGCTGAGGCAGAGCACGCGTGCGTGTCGCGGAGGCCGGGGAGGATGGCCCTGCTGCTGCGGCCCGGGCTGCCCGCTCCTCTGAGCCGCTCTCTCGTGACCGCCCGGGTCCCCCTGCCCCCTGGCCGGGGCTGTGGCCGTGGGGCCGCCCCAGGCCCTCCACCGCAGAGGCCACGGTGTGGAGCCAGGGAGGCCTGGCTCTCTGACTTCAAACAGCTCCCTCCACCTCTCCGGCCCCCATCCTCCTGCTCCGTACGTGGGAATTGAATTCTGGATTATTTACCGAGCACTTACCATCTGCCATGCTCTCCTTGCCGGACACGGCAGCCCAAACCCCCGCCCTCTGGAGCGGACACCCCAGCGGGGGGGAGGGAGACAGCAGAAGTGAGGTCTGTCGGATGGCGTCGAGTGCACGAATAAAGATACAGAGTGTGGGAGGTGCGGGGTGTGTTCGGACGGTCTGCCGGGGGGACAGCTTCCTGAGGGGATGACCTTTCCGCAAGTTCCTGAAGGAGGCGAGGGAGGGAGTTCTGGGGATGTCTGGGGAAGTGCTTTCTGGGCAGGGGGGACAGTCAGTGCGAAGGCCCTGGGGTGAGCACAAGACTGGTGTGTGGAAGGCCTGGGACCCGGAGTGGAGGGAGCAGGTGGAGGGGCGAGTCTCACGCGGCAAAGTCAGGGAGACCGAGGGACCGTCACTCGTGGCAAGAACTTTTGCGTTTCCTCTTCACGGAGCAAACTGAGTTTTTTCCCGCTCTAGCCAGCCACTGTCAGGAAGTAGGATGGTTCCGTTGGTGACTCTGTGAGAAGGTCGTGCTCCTCGGTCTTGCTGGTTTCAGAGGGAGGCAGGAGAGTCTAGACTCAGGAGGCCGAGGCCCGAGGCCCGACTTAAGCTTGCACATGGTGTTGGGGCCACCGTGGCCCCGTGGCCCCGGCAGGGGTGGCAGCCTGAGTGTGGCTTCCGGGCCCAGGGCTGGGGGTCCTGCCCCCCTCACGGAGCGGGGATTGTGGGCCGGCAGCCTCTCCGGGTTGTGCCCGTGGCCCCTGGTACCCCGTGTGCCCCGCCTGCGGTGCCTGAGCCCTAACTCGGGGCCCCCTGGAGGCCGCCACTGGCTTCTCGGGTGCTGCTCCTTTGGGGTCCCTTGGCCTTGGGTTTGGAAGGAGAGAGCGCAGTCGAGGGGTAAGGACGTGGCCTGCTGGGAGGCCAGAAAGACTTGGACTCCAGGCCTTCCTCTGCAGCTCAGCAGCCGAGGGCCCTCTCTGGGCCTCGTCTCCTCACCGGGGGAATGAGGGCGTCGGAGAGCCGGTGATGAGCCGGTGCGTGTGGAGTGGGGCCTGGTACTCCTTTCTCGCGTTCTTCTCCTTCGGTCCTTGGCAGCACGTGACTTGGGCATCTCCTTTTAAACTCTGTTGGTGTGTTTCTTGTGTCCCTTAAAAACGTGCCTCCAACAGACCGAGGGGTCATCCCGTTGCCAGGGTGATCTTGCCCTGTCGTCTCCGTGGGAGGCCGGCCTCCGCGGAGGCTCCTCACCTCGGGGGGTCGGGGCCGTTGCTCTGAGGTCAGCTCCGTGCAGCAGTCTGCCCGGCCCAGCCCCTGACGCCGGAGGGGGCGTCGTTCTGTGAGTAGTGCCCGAAGGAGCCGGGGTCGCCGCCTGGAGCGGAGGCATTACCCCTGCGTCTCCCCCAGACTGTCATGGGGTGGGAGGGGGAGGCTGGAGGGGGCCCGGGGCTAGGCCACTTAGGAGCTGTGTCACCCTGGGCAGCTCCCTTAACCTCTCTGTGCCTCGTTTTCCTCTTCTGTAACTTGGGGGTGACAGTGGCACCCGCCACGTAGCATTATTGTGAGGATAAAAGTGGTAATTTTTAAAAGGTAATTTATTTATTTGTTGAATTATGTATTCATTTATTTATTTTGAGAGAGAGAGCGAGCAAGCAGGGGAGGGGCAGACAGAACGAGATGGAGAGAATCCCAAGCAGACTCCTCTGTCAGCAAAGAGCCCGCTGCGGGGCTCGAACTCATGAATCGTGAGATCATGACCTGAGCCTTAAAATCGAGAGGAGGACGCTTAACCGACTGAGCCACCCAGGCGCCCCGAAGCGGTGATAACTTCAAGGTTCATAAAACACGGCTTGGCCAGATCTTACCATTGGCAGTCAGTTAGCCTCTCTGTGCCTCCGCTTCCTCCTCTGTAACACGGAAATGAGGATCACACCGTCTCGGAGCTAGGTGCTGAGGGTTAAGTGAGGTGCAGCACATAGCAAACACCCAGCACTTAACCGAAGGAGTCGCTCTCATTATTCATCTGGGAAAGCTTTTCTGACGAGGTCAGTAATGGGGGCAGGGAGAGAACCCCCGTGCTTCCTGGCTTCTGTGTACCCCATAAATCTCGTCGATTCCTCATACCAATCCACGAGGGGGGCCCTACAGCCCCGCCGTGCGGAGTAGAAGTCCGAGGCTCAGAGAGGAGAAGTGGCTCGTCCCAGATCCCCAGCCAGTGGGCAGCAAGGCTTAGAACCAGACTCCGGAGTTGGCCCAGCTCCCAAGCCCGACCGTCCTTTCTCCACCGGGCCAGCAATGCCGGCGGAGCTGGGACCGGTGGGTCCCCTGGCGGCCTGCTGGAGCGGCGAGCGGCTGCTGCCCCAGGGTCAGCAGTGGGCCACTGAGTACCGTCCTTGAGTACAGTCAAGGTCGGACCCAGAGGAAAGCGGGGACCCCTTCTCCGTGTGGGGCCGGGCTGGCCCTGTTGGTGGCCGTCATTTCCCGTTCTCCCGAGATTGAGATCGAGCCTCTGAGCATTTGTTTTCTCAGTGGCCCCCCTCAGATGCCGCAAGCTCCCTCCCAGAGACCCACGGAACCAAGCCGAGTCTGCGGCGCCGCCCTCCCGCGCCCCTCTCTTGCCCGGGCGGGATCCTGGCACCGGCAGCCTGGCCGGGGGCAGACTTCCTTTCCCTTTATCAAGCCTCAATAGCTCCCTGGGGCCCCAGAGAGACGGGGATAATGAAGGCAAATTAGCAAAGCTTTCAAGAGAAATAAAATAAAAAAGAAACCCACCCACCCGCCCCTGGCTGCAGCGTGGGGTCCGGGACCAGGCATACACCTGCGCTGGGCACCGCGTGTCCTCGCTCCCTTCTGCCCGCCCCCCCCCCCCCACGACGGGGCCAGCCCGCATCCGCTGGGCAGGCCGGCTTCGCTGCGGAAATGCGTTTCCCTCTGAAGCGAGTTCTTACAGGACGGACTGACGGAAGGCAAAAGCTCATAATTGCCCATTGCTGGAAGGAGGAGACGGGGGAAAAAAGAAACACGCGGATAAAAATATCTCTGTTTTTATGCACGTTTCCAGCTGAAATTGGTGGGAAAGATGTTTTTGAAAAGCCTTCATCTCTAAGCGTGTAATTACCAAGTCCCAGAACAAAAAAAAAAAAAAAAAAAAGAGCAGGAGAGAGAGCGAGCATGGTCTGCTAGGGAGGAGGACCAGGGTCTGAGCCCCCATCGAACTCTCCATAAATAATGCCCTCAGATTCTCAAGCCTGGCTTGGCGAGAGCCAGCAGTGGGGGGATACACCCCCATTTTATGGCCGGAGAAACAGAGACTCGAGTCACGCGCAGCCAACTGAAAATTCTGGCGCTGCCTTGATGCTTGGTTTGAATGCTGCCTCAGCCTCCCCCCACCCCGGATGCTCATGAGAGTGGGGCACTGTCGCTGAACGGGCGTCGGCAAACATTGGGGCATTTCTCATGGCGGGGGGCCTCGGACGCCCAGGAGCCTCTTAGCCAGCAACTGGCTGTCCTGAGTGGCCTCAGTCTCCAGGAGACGTCATCGAGGCACACGCCGTTTCTAGGGAAGAGTCTCTCAAGTCCCTGTTTGTTGCCCCCCGACTCTTTGCACACGGTCGTATGGATTTCAGCTTGCAGCACCCCTGCCGGCCGGGAAAAGAGATGGCTCACAGCGTGAGCCCAAAGCCGGCAAAAAATTGTAGAAAGGAGGGACTCGGGGTCCCTCAGTGTTGAGACAGGTGGACCCGACGCCTCCGGCCCAAGGGGGTTATCGTAGGCCAATTTGGCCCCGTGTGGTTCAGTGCAGCAAAATCTGAGTATTGGGGTGTGCAAAGGGAGGTGAGGCCGCGCGGGGGACACACGTGGGGGATGCCACGGCGACACCCCGGGACACGGGTTTTGTCTTTCAGAGCCGACATCCTGCAGCCTCTGCTTCAGAATCCAGCATTTGGATTCTCACTCTAGGTTTCTGGATGTTTGGTTTTTGAGATCGGAGCTCAAAACACCACCTTAAGCCCGCCGTTGTTTCATCTCCAGGCTTTGGGGTCCTGCTGCACTGGGTTTGGTGAACTCGACCCTCTGGCTTTCCCGTCCCTTCCTTAAGGGATAATCTCTCCCTTCCTCTCACCCTCCTCCCTGGAATCAGACCTGCCAGCAAGCTTATCTCCGGTCCTCCCGGGACGGCCCAGGAGAGGGGGATTTTCCAGTGACAGAATCTCATCTGCAGGAGCGAAGACGGATTTTAATTCCAGAATACCAGTGCTATTCACTGTCACAGAGTTGATAGAACGCAGTCTTTTTAATTTTATTAGCTCAGAAACATCTTGTTGAATCTAAATGAAGTGCAAATTAGGGAACCGTTATGGGAGACATTATGCTTAATGGTGTGTTGCCTCAATTGGTGGTGGCTGATATGAACGAGGGGCCTGGGGGATGGGGGGGTGCTAGTGAGCAGAGCTGCTGGGGGCCCCACTCCAGGGGCCCTGGAAATGGTTTGGGGCTTAACTGCTGTCTGATTTGTTATTCGCCGCCTTCTGACAAGCAGAGGGAGCCTCGCCCCTAGTCTGGAAAAGCAGAGCGATGGGGGAGCTGGGTACTTTCTCAGTGGCAGGAGCTGCTGGTGGGGAAGGGTCTCACCGCCCTGAGGTCCTGGCCGCGCTACGCCCCTGACCTCCTGCTGAACCTGACCCGGCCCGCCCCAGCCCGAGCCCCGCTCTGACTCCAGAGCAGCGGTTTTCGGTGGGGGGTTTGGGCGGGGGTTCTCCTGCTTCCTTAGGGGACAGTTGGCAGTGTCCGGAGTCCGTTTTTGTTGTCACAAGTAGGGGTGGGGTGCTACTGGCGTCTAGTGGTTAGAGGGCAGGGCTGCCGCTGGGCAGCGTACAGTGCAGAAGGGAGCCCCCCACCGTGCGGAATCGTCTAGCAAAAAAAAAAAAAAAAGTAGTGCAGAGGTTGAGAAACCTGCTGTAGTTTGACTGATTCTGACCGAGCGCTGACCTTGACCCAGCCTGACCCCACCCCCCACCCCTGCAGGACCCTAGTCCGAGAAGGACCTGGCTGGGATGGGAAACGTGGCTTCGGCCCCTGGCAGGGGCTGATTCCTCTTCCTCCCTGCCTCCACGCCCCTGCGCAGAGGGGGCGAGAAGGGAAGGCGGTGCTGTGAGTTAGGTCTCGCTGCGGCCAGAGGCGTGGGAGAGGAGTGGCCTCCCCGCACGGGCGAATGGCTGAGCAGGAGTCTGCGCTCAGGCGGAGCTGAACCCGGGGCTTGTCCCCTTAGCCGGGCCAGGCCGGAGCCGCCTGAATGGGGGCAGCAGGGGGGCTCCTCTTCGAGGGCGCACGTGGCCTGCGGAAGCCTCGGAGACCCGTGGGGCCTGTCTGGTGCTGGGAGAGGCGGCCCCCGAGTCAGCACGGGAGAGCCCGCCAGCCTGACGGTTTGCCAGTTGCCTTTGCCCATCTCAGTCTGGTGCTGAGGGAGGACCTGGAGAAGGCGTGTGAAGAAAAATAACCTGGTCACGGGCGCCTGGGATGTGGGGTGACATGGGCAAAGGGCCTGGGGCCAGGTCCTGGCTCTTTGCAGAAGCTTCCTTGGCCAAGGACTTTGCCCCTCCGAGTCTCAGGTTTTCTCGTCTGTCAAGTGGAAGCGATGGTAACACCCACCTCCTCCCAGGGTCGCTGTGAGATGTGAACGAGGTATAGGGGATGGCGTGGATGGTGGGTGCCTGATGCGGGAGCCCCCTTCCCCTCTCCTGCCAGGGCACAGAGGAGAAGGCCGAATATGCACAGTGTCTGAGGCAAGAGGGGCCCGCGGGGAGGTAGGGGCTCTGGCCATATCACAGAGCAGGTAACCTGAAACCTTCCGGCTTCGAACTCCTTTGAGATGCACAGATAGACCCTGAGGAAATGAAGAGCCGCGCTGGAGAGCAGATAAGGATGGCCTTCGTAACCTCTGTCGCTGCGGCACTAGAAGTCTGGCCAGTACGACAGGGCAAATAAAATAAATAAAAAGTATGAAATTTAGAAAGTCAGAAATAAAACTGCCATTTTTCACAGATGGCAGAAAACCCCAGAGAATCTACAGATAAACTATCAGAATTAATATGGGAGTTTTAAAGGCCAGTACACAAAGTCAGTTCTATTATTCTATATCAGCAACAAATGATTAGAAAATTAAATTGGAATAACAATCCATTAAAACACTTTGGGGCACCTGGGTGGCTCAGTAGGTTGGGCGTCTGACTTCGGCTCAGGTCATGATCTCACGGTCTGTGAGTTCGAGCCCCGCATCGGGCTCTGTCCTGATGGCTCAGAGCCTGGAGCCTGCTTCAGATTCTGTGTCTCCCTCTCTCTCTGCCCCTTGCCCACTCATGCTCTGTCTCTCTCTGTCTCAAAAATAAATAAACATTAAAAAAATTTAAAAAAAACCACTTCAAATATCTAGGAATATAGTTAATGAAAGACGTACACGGTCTTAGCCCATGGAAGTACACAATATTCTTGGCAGAGATGACAGAAGACACAAATGAAGAACAGACCACGCTCATCGATTGGAAAACCTGCGATTGTAATGATGTCAACTGGCCACAAATCGATCTGTAAATTCAGTACATTTCTAATCATAAAAAGGAAGAGAAAACTGAAGACCAGCAGGGTGCATGTAGGCTGTTAGGCTTCCTTATCGGGGCGGCGGCAGGAATGAAGGTGTTGGCTGGTCTGGTAACCAAGGCTTGGATTTGAATAGCTTAAGGACACAGGAGATGCTGCCCCTATACCTTGCCTCGTTGGAATTCACACCCCAGCATAAAGCCAGGACCTTTAAAAAGATATATCGTCAGCGAAAGTGGGGCCTCGGAAAATACCCACCCATCTACCAAGGAGATAGTGTATCTGTCTCAGCTGGGGCTTGAGATTTGGGTTTCTGAGATGTGCCCCTTGTATCTACTGAAGGTTGTAATTCCCACGACTCCCCTGGTTCCAGAATCCCTGAGCCAATGTTTCTACATAAATAATGCCTTGGCAGGCACTGAGGGGAAGGAATTGCAAGTTCTCGCTGGACCCTGGAGGGACCTGCCCTCGACCAGGCTGAATAAGATTCCCACAGATCGAGCCTTACTAGAGATGAGCTCACAATCCAACAATTACCGCACACACAAGGAAGTAGTTCACCATGAGGGAGAGTCGTCAGACATCCCAGACAGCAGAAACACCTCTCAAGAGGCTGAGGTAAGAGAAAATTGACTAATAGGTGAACGTTGAAAAGATTTAAAATTATTAGAGACCTATAAGGTGCAATAGATAAGGAAAGAACAACATATGACAAGGATCTAGGCAAAAGAACCAAACACAGCTTTCCAAAACCAAAATTGTACGCATCGAAATTAAAAACGTACTGGAATTGGGAAAATTTGAATATGGAGTGGATTTGAATTAGTAATTTAGTAATTAAGGAATTAAAAAAATATCTTTATTTCGAGCAAAGCACAATTGGGGAGGGGCAAGGAGAGGGGGGCAGAGGATCCGAAGTGGGCTCTGCGCCAACAGGCTGACAGCAGTGAGCCCGACGCGGGGCTCAAACTCACAAACCATGAGATCAGGACCTGAGCTGAAGTCGGACGCTCAACCGACGGAGCCACCCAGACGCCCCAGGAATTATTTTAATTTTTTTTTTAATGTTTATTTATTTTTGAGAGACATAGAGGCACAGCGTGAACAGGGGAAGGGCAGAGAGAGGGAGACACAGAATCGGAAGCAGGCTCCAGGCTCTCAGCCATCAGCACAGAGCCCGACGTGGGGCTCGAACTCACAGACCGTGAGATCATGACCGAGCTGAAGTCGGACGTTCAACCAACAGAGCCACCCAGGCGCCCCTATTTTAATTTTGTAAAGTGTGATGATGGTATTTTTGCTATGTAAGAATATGTTCCCATTGTTTTTTAATGCCTACTGAAATATTTAGAGGTGCAATTTCACCAGGTCTGGGGTTGGTTTTAAAATATTTCAACATAGATAAAAATATATGGAATAAATATGACAAAGTGTTAACAATTGTTAAGACTAGATGTTGGGGAAGATGATTCATTATCCCAGTGGTTCTCAAACTTGAGGGTGACACAGGGTCACCTTCGCAAAACACCAGTTATTACATCTGACAAAGGAATCCAGGATATATAAAAATTGGATAACAAGAGAACAACCCAATTAAGAAATGAGCAAAAGGTTTGGACAGGTGTTTCACCAGTGAAGATACGCACGGACGGCCGATCAGGAAAAGCGTCCCGCTGCGTAGTCGTTAGGCAGGTGTGCGTTAAACCACGGCAGGGCTCCCGGCGGGCTCGGTCAGGAAGAGCATGAGACTCTTGATCTCAGGAGTGTAAGTTTGAGCCCCCTGTTGGGTGTAGAGTTGACTTAAAATTAAAGTCTTAAAAAAAACACAGTAAGAAACCTCCGCATATCTGTTAGAATGACTAAAATTAAAAACGAAACCAACCAAACAGAAAAAAACAACCCTAACTGACATTGCCAAATACCGGCAACCAGACCCCTCTTACAGCATTGGCGGCCCCACAAAATAGTGCGGCCACTCTGAAAACCAGGTTGGCAGTCTCACGCAAAGTTAGCCTCGTCCTTACCATGTGACCCAGAATCCCCTTCCTGGGTATTTTTACCCAAGTGGAACAGAAAGTTACGTCCAAACAAAAATCTGTGTGCAAATATTTATCATGGCTCCCTGTCAAACCGCCCCAGACTGGGAAGAGTAGAAATGTATTTCAACAGGCGAATGGCTAAGCAGACAGGTCCATCCCTGCAGTGGAACCCCGGTCAGCAATAAAGAGGAACAGACTGGGGCGCCTGGGTGGCTCAGTCGGTTAAGCATCCGACTTCGGCTCGGGTCGTGATCTCGTGGTTCATGAGTTTGAGCCCCGCATTGGGCTCTGTGCTGACAGCTCAGAGCCTGGAGCCTGCTTCGGATTCTGTATCTCCCTCTCTCTCTGCCCCTCCTCTGCTTGTACTCTGTCTCTGTCTCTCTCTCTCTCTCTCTCTCTCAAAAATAAACATTAAAAAAAATTTTTTTAATAAAAAGAGGAACTACTGATCCATGCAGAAACAGGAGTGTATCCCAAATGGTTATGCTGAATAAAAGAAAGTAGACTCAACAGCTCACATGCGATAGGATTCTGTTTATATAGCGTTCTAGGGAAGCCAGATTTCTAGAGCGAGAAAACAGATCCGTGGTAGTTGGGGGCTGAGGGTCGGGCAGGAACTGGTTACGAAAGGGCAGCAGGGAGAGTTTGGGGGTGATGGAAATCTTGGTTGTGGCCAGGACACCGTTTCCCAAAACCCAGAGAAGAGCACACCCCAAAGAATTTCGGTGTCTATAAAATTTTTAAAATAGATGAAAATACAAGCTAGGGTCATCTGCTACAACACGTACACGTGCCCATTGCTGGACCCCCATCCTCAGAGTTTCCGCTTCACTCCATCCCAGGGGGGGCCCGAGAATCTGCATGTCTGCCAAGTTCCCAGGGACAGCTGGTACTGCCGGTCCAGGGACCACGCTTAGAGAACCTCTGCGTTGTGCTATTCTGTTTTCGTTGCGTCTGAAATCTGTGAGAAACTTCTTAAGGCGTTAAAAAGGCAAAAGGGTGTTACTCGAGATGAGACGCATCCCAGAGAGATACAGAAATAGGAGGGGGCGAGAGGGGTGCTGGGTCATGGGGTGAGATGGAAAAGTCCCAAAGAGTATCCGTTCAGCCTGTCGTAAGAGACAGAGAGGAAGGAGACAGCCCTTGAAGGAAGAGGAGGAGAGTGTTTTCTAGAATTAAAGCTAAAGGAGACGGAGTCTCTGGCCGTCTAGACTGAGAATACGAACTGTGACCCTCGAGTGCCGTCCTCGTGTCCTTGTGGTCCGTTCGGGACGGAGTTTGCTCGCGGTCGGCCCTGCCTCACGTGTGCGTCGGCACCTGCGTGGGAGAGAGCCGCCCGTCCCGGGGGTTGCGCCGGCACAGCCCCCAGCTGGTGGGGTCCAAAGACCTGCGTTCCGGCCCTGGCACGACTCCCCAGCCGTGTGGCTTGTCCCGCTTGGAGCCTCAGCCTCCCTATCTGTACAGCGGAATGATCCTGCCCGTCACCGCGTTGTGGAAGCGGTCACCCACAGGAGGCCCGGGAAGCTCCCAGTGTACAGTGGGTGTTTCTGCGCCCGCAGCAGAGGTGCGGCCTCCTGTGGGAGGGGAAGCCGTGAGGACACCCCCCTACACACAGCAGATTCAGTCGGGGCTGGCGGCAGGGGGGAGCCCCTTTTCCTGGTCATACCCCCGAGGCGAAAGATGCCCCAGGCAGGAGGGTTTCACCCACGTGGAAAGGGAGGTGGCGCTCAGGGCTGGTCTCTTTCTCGCCGGCAGACGAGGGGCCTTACTCCAAAGGAGGCCAGGACGCAGGAGGCGCCGATGTGGCCCTGGCATGCCGCAGACAGAGCATTCCAGGTAATGAGCCTCCCTTCTCCTGCCTACCTCTCAGTCCCGGAGGCACAGGTGGCTCAGAGTCGGGGGCCAGACAGCATCGGCCCTGCCGCTGACTCGCTCTGTGACCTCCGGCCCGTCACTTAACTTCTCTGATCCTTTTTGTGTAAAGAGGAGATGGCCTTCCCTGGCATTTTGCAGCCAGGCACCCCGTTGACCCGGTGTCGGCCTCACTTGTGCTGGAGCCGGGGACCCGGGATTGTGCCACGCTGCCCGCTCACCCCCCCCACCCCCCATCTGTTGACAGAGGAGTTCCGCGGGGTCACCGTGGTGGAACTGACCAAGAAGGAGGGCAGCACGCTGGGCCTGACCATCTCCGGCGGCACCGACAAGGACGGGAAGCCCAGGGTCTCCAACCTGAGGCCCGGGGGGCTGGCAGCCAGGTGAGGAGGGGCTCGGTGGGGCGGTAGGCGGAGGTCTCGGGGCCGTGGGCAGAGCAGTCAGGCGGGTGTTTCCGGGAGCCCCTGGGTGCTTCTCGGCGGCGGCCGTGTTCTAGGCCCCAGCTCCTTCTCTTCCCCTGGACCCAAGGGGCTGACTCGGCCCCAGCGTCCCACTCTTGCCAGGCCCCCCCGGCTTTTGCACATGCGGTTCACTTCCCCGAAGGCCTGTTCCCCACCTGTTCGTCCGTCCACGCTCCCTCCGGGCGGCCCCCCCCCCGTACCCCAGGCCCAGGAGGCCGCTCTGCTCATGTGGCCCTGCGTGCCAGGTCTGGACACATTGCCCTGGGTTTTCCTTAACTCTGAGGGCCACACCCCAGCGGCAGGAAAAGCAGGCAGGCCGGCACTGGTGGAAACGCCAGGCCCGGGCGTCAGGCAGCTGGAGGTCAGAACCGCGCTCTCTTCTAACTCGCCGTGTGACCCCGGACGGTGCCTGACCTCTCCGAGCCACAGCTTCCCCACCTGTGACGTGGGGGCTCAGAGATCAGAAGGATTCGACGGGGGAGCGGGCGTGAGTGCTGGCACCTGCCCCCATGCATGTGCCCTGGCCTCCGTGCCCGCAGGAGCGACCTGTTGAACGTGGGCGACTACATCCGGTCAGTGAACGGGATCCGCCTGACCAGGCTCCGCCACGGCGAGATCATCGCCCTGCTCAAGAACGCGGGCGAGCGCGTGGTGCTGGAGGTGGAGTATGAGCTGCCCCCGCCCGGTGGGTGCCCTTGGACCCCCACTTCCTCCCCGCCTTCCTCCCTGCCCGCGCCCGGGTGGGCGGTGGGGGCCGGCCGGGCGGGTGGGACAGGAAGAGTGGCTTCAAACACCTGTGTCACACCCGGGGACGTCGCCCGCGCCTGCAGAGTGCTGTCCCCAGAAGGCGGCAGGGCCCTGTTGATCACCCGTTGTCATTTTGTATATTTAGTGTCCAGATGTTCTTCCTGGGGGGGGGATGGTTTTGAGAGTGGGGGCGGAAAAAGTTAGTCCCGGCCCTACGGCTGTCCTCACCCTGCCGGCCTGCTCTGAGCCCAGCCGGCAAGGGTGTCGCCTAGTCTGCGTTTCCAAACTTGGTCCAAAGTCTTAAGATTTGTATAACGGGAGTTCGACCCTGGCCCGACCCCATAACCGTGGACTCAAGGCTGAGTTCTGGCACGGCCTCTGTGAGAGCAGGGGCAGGCCTCTCTCTAAGTGGGGGATTGAGTGGAAGTAGGGTGAAGGGTCCCTTGAAGTCTGTTTTGTCCCCCCTGCAAATCGGGGTGGGGGGAAGTTGACCTTCCCTGTAAGCTCTGCGACTGGTCACCCAGTTCTCCCGGAATGAACTTTGGGGATGTCTGTGGCTTGGCGACGCGACTGGGGTGCTCAAAGGAGCCCTCTCTCTCCCCCCAGCCCCTGAGAACAACCCGGGGATCGTCACGAAGACAGTGGACGTCTCCCTGTACAAGGAGGGCAGCAGCTTTGGCTTTGTCCTCAGAGGTCAGTGTAGGAGTCCCAGTCGGGACCAAGGGGTGGGAGGGAGGCCGATGCGGATTCCCTGTGTGAACACGGTTTGCTTTAGTGCGGTTTTAGATATGTAATCTATGGATAGACCGAGCGCTTCTTGCATCTGACTCTAAAGAACCCAGAGGCATTAAGTCAAAGGTTAAATGGAAAAGTTTGCCAAGCAATGAAGTGTGCGTGATTGCTGCGAGCGAGATGGAGCACAGAGTCCGGAGCTGCCTAGCAACCAGGCGAAAAGGGAAATAGGATGTGATCGCAGGAAGGGAAGCAAGCCATTTAAGAGAGGATTTCGATCATGTTTCCTACTTTTTGTCTCAGCTCTGGGGATTCACGGTTGGTATCTTAGGAGAGGGCCCGGGAATAGCGTGGACAGGTCCTAAAGCAGATTTAGTGAAGGGAGCCTGCTTAGGGGCTGAGTCAGGGCCTCTGGGTATCGGGGAAAGAATGGGTAGATGACTGATCTCTCTCGTTGAGTTCCGTCCAGGGGGGGCCCATGAGGACGTACATAAGACCCGCCCGCTTGTCCTGACCTACGTCCGGCCTGGCGGCCCTGCGGACAGGTGAGCCTGAACCGGGAGACCCCACGCGGCCGCACTGCCCTGACCGCCCCCAGCTGCCTTGTGAAGAAGGCAGGCCGGAAACCACTGTGCCCGTTCTCCAGATGAGCAAAGCGAGGCTCAAAGAGAGGACACCTCTCATTCAGAGGCACTTGGACTTGCTGGAGGAGCGGGAGTCCGTTCCAAACAGGAGAGGCCCCAAGCTCTCTGCTCCCTAGCATCCTACTGAGTCCGGGCTGGGGAGGGAAGCTGGTCTTGGCATTAAGTTGTTCTTCCCCTCCCTGGCTTTAGTTTTCCCATCTGTGGAATGGGCCCCATACTGCAGCGCCTAGGCGTGGCCGTCAGAGATCTTGGGGGCACTGTCAGCAGTGCCACTCTGGCTTGGTAACGTGGCCTCTGGGGTCCTGGCTGTGCTACCCTGCCTGGCCGGGCCTGGGCACGGGAGACGAGAACGTGGGAGAGGACCGTGTCCAGTTCCCAGCGCCCGGCCCCTGACCTCCCCCGTGGGAGAGTCTTGGCCGTCTTAAGAGAAGCCTGGAACGTCCTTGTCAGAAACCTAAACCCGTTCCTGGGACCGAGGCTGCGATGGGCTATTCATAGAACCTCCCAGAATAGCCTTGGCCACCTGTTGGGGCAAGCATTCCAGGGTGGAGATTTGACCCAAACTGGGGTGAACCCCTGCTCCGGCCCCTCTCCCGGGGCCCCCGCTGCATTCGTTCCCAGGCGCGTTTGTCACCAGGCCAGAGTGGGGGCAGTGAGAGGGGACCTCGTGACGGGCGGCTTGAAGCCTCCAGACCGCCCTGCCCCGGATGCCGTGTGGCCCTGACAGGGCCATGTCCTTTCTGGGCCCTGGCCTTCTCCCGTGTCCCCGGGGCCTCCCCGCTCCGACGTTCCAGGGTGGAGCTGGGCTGTGAATTGATTGAGTCCCGAGAAAGCGGGCAGATGTCGGAGCTGGCCGCTGGTCCCGGCCGTCTCTCCCTGCCCGCCTCATTTATTCCGCTGCCTACCCGCAGACTCGCCCGTACGCTCCCTCACTCGTTCCGTCCCTTCTCCTCCACCCACCGCCTGCCCCCTCCGTCCCCCGCGCCCCGACCTTTCCCAGCACCCGCTCCGGAGGGCTGTGCCCGGTGCTCGGGCGGGGCCGGCCCGGCTGACCGGGCCCTCCCCTGCAGGGAAGGCTCCCTGAAGGTGGGCGACAGGCTGCTCAGCGTTGACGGCATCCCGCTGCACGGGGCCAGCCACGCCACTGCCATGGCCACGCTGCGGCAGTGCAGCCACGAGGCGCTCTTCCAGGTGGAGTACGACGTGGCCATCCCAGGTGAGTTGGGGTCTGAGGACTGGGGCTGGGGCAGAAAGAGGCCCAGGGCTGGGGGCAGGGGGGAGGGCAGCGGGCACAAATCCTCACCTCTGCAAAGGCTCTGTGACCTCGGGCCAGACACCGAGCCTCTCTGGGCAGTTCAACACTATGTGCCCTCAGGGAGCGCGCCTTCTTGGGGCGGGGGGTGGGGGGGCGGAGCTGGACGGTAAACCCACCGGGTGGGTTGATGGGAAAAGGGGGTAGTGAGCACGCAGCGTGGTGCCGCCAGATGGCGGGCTCTCCACGAACGTGGGCACGTCACTGCTGTCCCCGCGGTCAGAGCGCCTCGGAGCCGAGTGCCTGACCCTCCTCGCTGCTGCGTGTTTGCTCGAACTTGGGCAAGGCCTTTACCTCTGCACGTGTCAGTTTTCCCATCTGCAAAATGGGCGCAATAATCCCTCCCCAGCAGCGAGCAGAGTGAGGCTGGGGAGGCAGGTGCTCAGTACTTGCATCTCAAACTCGTCTCTCCTTCCACGTGCCAGACACAGTGGCCAATGCCTCGGGGCCCTTGATGGTGGAAATAACCAAGACACCTGGCTCCGCCCTCGGGATCTCGCTCACCGCCGGCTCCCACCGGAACAAGCCCGTCATCACCATCGACCGCATCAAGCCGGCCAGCGTGGTGGACAGGTGAGGCGCGCTGGGCGCGGCCGCCGTGGCGGCGGGCTGGAGGGGGAGAGGCCGCCCGGAGCTCCCTCTGGCCGGACCAGCCTCCCCCTTCGTTCTCGCGCCGGGCCAGGAGCGGGGCCCTGCATGCCGGAGACCACATCCTGTCCATCGACGGCGCCAGCACGGAGCACTGCTCGCTGCTCGAGGCCACCAAGCTGCTGGCCAACGTGTCGGAGAAAGTGCGGCTGGAGGTCCTGCCTGCGCCCCAAAGTCGGCGCCCCCTGAAGCCCTCAGAGGCAGGTGGGTCCCCTCGGAGGGTCTCGGGACCCCAACCTCGGGCCGATGGGGAGAAGCGCACAGGGTCCCAGCGGCCTGGGACCGAGGCCCTGGGCAGGCTGATTGACTGGAACCAACGTCCGTTCCCGTGGGGCAGCTCAGACTGTCAAGTGCAGTAGCCGGGCCGGCGGGGCAGAGCGGCAGCTTGAATGTCCGAGTTGACAGTCTGCCGGGAGGGGTGTCCCAAAGCTATTTCCAGCTCTCTTTGTATTAGTCGAAACGTAAACGCTGGACCAAGGGAGGGGACCGCCCTTCCGTGCTCTGTGCTGCTCGGAGCTTAGATCTGGGGCTCGGGTCAGGGGCCCCAGCGGGACCAGAGGAGGCAGCCAGTCGGTCGGGAGGAGTTGGGGTCTCCCAGACCAGAGCAGGGAGCTGCGTGCCAGGCAGTCGGAGAGCAGAGGACGCAGGGGGTCTAAGAGGGCAGAGGCCAGAGCCGGACTTGGGGCGGGGCGGTTACAAGGAGGCCGCGTCCGGCTCTGGGCCTGCAGGTGCCTCTGGCCTTCCGAACCTTGGGCTCTGCGTTCGGGTGCCAGCCCTGCCCCGGCCGAACCGGCGCTTCCCATCTCTGGCCCCCGTCGCCTCATCTGCAAACGGGAGGGAGGACCCTGAGTGCACACAGGCTTGGGAGAGGTAGCGAGGTAGAGGATGAGGCACAGCCCAGGGGGTGTGAATTCCAGCCCTCAGGACACAGTGCGTGGGCCACCCCGTCCTCTGTAAGCCCGATCAATCACCTGGGAGAGAGAGAAACCCCCCAATAAAATGCGGGGAGACGGGCGTCGGGGAGGGTCCACCTCCTGTGCTCTCGGCTGGGGTCTGGAAAGGCCCCGTCAGGCCACAGCCACGGCCTGATACACGAGGCTCTGGGGCTTGAGCCGGAGTCCCCCACCTGTCACAGCACGTACGGAGTGCCTGCCGGGGGCTGGGGCTTCCCTTGGGCCCCCTCGTTTCATCCCCGGGACGAGTCTGTGAGGCCGGTATTGCTGTTCTCCCGCTTCCCAGAGGCGGCTGAGGCAGCTGAGCTCAGAGAAGCTTGGTGCCTTGTGAGGGCACCCGGCCGGCCCTCCTGGGCCTCGTGGGCCTCAGCTGGGTGCCAGGCACTGCTCGAGTGCGTCCAGTATGTTAACTCCTGTCCTAGGAGGCAGCCGCCTTCTTGGTCCCATTATACAGATGGTGACAGGGAGGCACAGAGGGGCCAAGGGACCTGTCTCAATGACCTAGCAGCCAGCTCCTGAGCGGGCCTGTGTGGGGATGGAGGCGCTTGCACAGGGGGCGGAGTGGCTGGGCCGAGACGGCTGGGTTCTTGCTCATCCATCCTCGGACCCCCCACACCCCGCAGCAGAAGGGAGAGCCACGACAGGACCCGGGGCAGCCGGGAGGAGGCGTTGCATGGTGGCCGGTTTGGCAGATCAGGTGGGGCGGGTGGGGGAGGTGGGGCGGGTGGGGGAGGTGGGGTCCCTGCGGTCCTGTGGGAAGCGGATGGAGAAGAGTGCAAAGAATCCACCCGGGGGGAAAGCCCGCGGAAGTTTGGGGCCGGGGGGCGGGGAGCCAGAGCAGCTTCGGACTGCAGCGCAGGTGTGAGCAAACCCCGGCCGGCTCCTCGGCCCCGGAGCATCGGCTGGCTCCGAGAGCCCCGCGTGGGGCGGAAATGGCCCCTGGCCAGGGGGTGCTCGGCCCCTGGCCAGGGCTGCCCAAGCCACAGCGCCGCCGTAGGTCCTGAGGGCACGGGGCCCCAGGGGTGCCTGCTGGCCACACCGCTCAGAACCCGCGGGCCAGTTCTCAGGCTGGGCCCGCTTTCCCTCCCGTCCGTGCTGCCGCCTGGCTGAGCGCGGAGCCCTGTGCCTGGCACGCGGCGGTGACGCGGTTCGGGACACAGGAGCGCGATCCGATTGCTGGCTCGGCTCGGGGGAGACGCAGGCTGTCTGGTCCTGCTCTTCTCACTTGTCTTGTAGACGGGAGCCTGGCCTCCGGGGAGAGGGGGGCGGCGTGGTGCATCCGGGCTTGCTCGGCCCCTCACGCCCGCACCTCTCTCCTCTCCTCGGGTCGCAGTGAAGGTGCAGAGGAGCGAGCAGCCGCGTCGCTGGGACCCCTGCGTGCTCTCCTGCCACAGCCCGCGGCCCGGCCACTGCAGGACACCCACCTGGGCCACACCCGCCGGCCAGGACCAGAGCCGATGTAACGCGCCCACCTCACCGCGGCTCACGCATGCTTCGTGGGGGGGAACCGAGACTCGGAGAGCGTAGGGGGCTGCCCGGCGGGGCCTAGCGCCCCAGCGACGCCATGAGCTCTGTCCCTAGCAGCCGGCTTTCCCCGGGTCGGTGGAAACCCTGCGGTCCTTGGGGCCCAGAGCGGGAGAGACTTGCCTGAGGTCACGCAGCCAGGGGTTGAGGTGAAGCGGGAATGTGTCCCCGTGTCTCCCCGTGCTGGGGTGGCTGCCTGGCGCCCACCGGGCGGCGGGGCGGAGGGCCCTTCTGGGACTCACGGGGCCGTGCTCTCGTCTCCCCAGCCTTGTCCTCGAGTCCCTTTTCCTCGCCGACCATGAATCATGCCTTCCCCTGCACCAACCCCAGCACCCTTCCCCGCGGACCCCACCCCATGAGCCCCCGGACCACGATGGGGCGGAGGAGGCCGCGAAGAAGGGAACACAAGAGCTCACGTAAGCCAGCCGCCGCCTCGTCCCGCCTCTTGGGGCTCCTCGTGCGCCTCATCCTGAGGGGTTTGCTGGGGGCCTGCGGGTGTTTGGGGCAGGGCCCCAGCCGCTAAATAGCATGAGTGGTGTGCCAGGCTGCCTTGGACGGTTGGGCAGGCTGTGCAGTGGGCAAGGATGCACCTGACCAGTGCCAGTTACTTTCGTACGTTTTAGTCTCGTGTTTGTATTATGGAAAATTCCCGGCAGGCGATGGCACCTCCCCTTAAAGTGCCTCGAGGAAAGGGTGCCTTTTCAGGTTCGCACCGAGGTCTTGCAGGGACTCCGTTCGTTTTCTCTCATTCGGGGTTCTTTCTGGTCGATTCGAGGAGGAAGCGTCCGTGTGGTGTAGCTGCGTCTTTACCGCTTTTCTGAGATTTTTTAGTTTCCCCTCAGACAAAGACGTGTAGGCCTGAGACTAGCCATCCAGCGCGTGATAATTTTCACGTTTAGTATATGTGTACGTATACATATACATGTAGACATACACTATATACGCACACGTATAAATTGTTTTTAGGCGTTTGTGTCTCTGATCACTGTATATGTAGTTCCTTTTGAAATGAAGGTATAAGTGTTTTAAAAAGCGAAAAAATGTCAAGACAATAGTAGGAACGATCATGCAGGAGACTCGTGGGAGTAGCAGAAGTCACGAGAATGCCAAGAATTTTGGAGTCTGTCCTGGGAAAAGTCCTTCCTTTGTTGATGCAGAGTTTGTCCAGCCTTCTGCTAGGCGAGTTGCAGAGGCCTCCAGGAAGGATGAAAGGTTAAGCTGGGCCGTTTGGAATTGAACCAGGTGGGGGAAGAGAGGAATACACATCTCCCAGAAAGGAGCTAAATATGGTTATGAGCTTCCTGGAAGCCCAGGTGAAAATGGAAACCAATTTCAGAGTCGGATGAGAGAGAAAATACACCTTCACCGCCCACCCGCGTCAGCCACCAGAGCCGGAGCGTGCAGGCAAAACGATTGAGACATGCCGTTCAAGGCGGGGGCGCCCGGAGGCCGAGGGCTCTCGGGGACCCTTAACGTATCCCTTTCCTAAGACAGACGGCTAGTAAAGTGTTACTGTTGTTACCGGCGATGACGGTTAGTTAAACATTTTGAACACTTCTTGTGTACCACGCACCGTTCTTATTATTAGGGACGTAACTATGAAAATAAATGCAGTAAAACGACACAGGCAACAACACGATATACTGCACGCATTGTACCGTGTAATATAAGATCTAACAAAACAGCAATAAAGGCACAGTAGTATAACAGAATTAGATGTAATAAAGTTAATAAATGATATCCAGTATCCCTATGTAATAATTCAGTTATGTTTTGTAGATGGGATATAAAACAATATACATTAAGTAACGTAATATAGCAAATAGATAGACGATTTTCACACGACCCAGCAATTCCACACCGTTCGTGCCCGAGAGAAATGACAGTATGTGTCATGTCCACCCAAAAACACACACGGATGTTCACAGCAACATTATTCGTTTTAGCCCAAAGGTGGAAACAACCCACCCACGTGTCCACCAAGAGACGAAAGGATAAGGACGCCTGGGTGGCTCAGTCGGTTGCGCGTCCAACGTCTGATTTCGGCTCAGGTCGTGGTCCCGGGGTTGCGGGGTCGAGCGTCGGACTCCACGCTGAGCATGGAGCCTGCTTGGGATTCTCTCTTCCTCTCCCTGTGCCCCTTTCCTGCTCGCACGCATGCTCACTCGCTCACTCTCTCTCAAAAAAAAAAAAGAATGGTTAAAGAAAACGTGGCGTCTTCGTGCCGCGGGATGTTACTTAGCCTTCTAAAGGAGCACTTGAAACTGTCGCGCTTAGCGCAGCACAAGGCCACGTGTCGTAGGACCGCGTTTCCAGGGCCCGTCCGGAGGAGGCACAGCCACGGAGCAGAAAGTAGATGAGGGGCTGCTTAGGGCCGGGCGAGATGGGAGGATTCGGAGCACGGGCTGAGGGGAACAGGGTTTCTTTCCGAGGCGAGAGAGGGCTCCGCAGCTGATTGTGCTGAGGGGCGTGCCGCGTCGTTCACGTGCTCCAACACACTGAGTTGTACGCTTTAAATTTTTTTTTTATTCAACGGTTTTATTGATTTTTGAGACATAGAGACAGAGCATGAGCAGGAGAAGGGCAGAGAGAGAGGGAGACACAGAATCCGAAGCAGGCTCCAGGCTCTGAGCCGTCAGCACAGAGCCCGATGCAGGGCTCGAACTCACAGACTGTGAGATCACGACCTGAGCTGAAGTCGGACGCTTAACCGACTGAGCCACCCAGGCGCCCCTGGGTTGTTTAAATTGGCGAATACCCTGATAGGCGAGTTGGATCTCGGTAGAGCTGTTGCTGAGGAGAGCACAGCCCGTGCCGTGGCGCTAATGCAGCGGAACGCCTCCTTCTTCGGGACCTCTGTTGTACAAGGCGGCAGTCCCTTTGTCCTCGTCACAGCCCCGCCGGGTGGGGACTCCCCCCCCCCCCCCGCGTACGGAATGAGGAGAGCGCTGCCCAGAACAGGCTGCGACTCCCTGGCCCGCCCGCCCGCCTGCCCATCCGAGCCCGGGTCCCTGAGTCTGGGGGCGGGCCGGTCCTGGCGGGAAGGGCTCCGTGGGACCGCCCGCCTGACGGCCGCGCCCCCCCTGTCCCGCAGTGTCCCTGGCCTCCAGCACGGTGGGGCCAGGGGGACAGATCGTGCACACGGAGACCACGGAGGTCGTGCTCTGCGGGGACCCGCTCAGCGGCTTCGGCCTCCAGCTCCAGGGCGGCATCTTCGCCACCGAGACCCTGTCCTCGCCCCCCCTCGTGCGCTTCATCGAGCCCGACAGCCCGGCAGAGAGGTGAGCCGGCTGCCCCCGCCCCGCCGGGCCTGCCGCGCCGCAGCTCGGGGCTCACAGCCAGCCAGGGAAACTGAGTCACACGCCAAGCCTGGCCTCACAAGTGCGCCTCCCGTCACCGTCCGCCCACTCTGTCGTCAGCCCCGCTTTACAGCTGAGACAACCGAGGGGCAGGGAAGCGGATTCCTTTGCCCGGGGTCGCGCAGCTTGTGAGGGACCCAGGGCCTGAACCCCTGTCTGTCTGGCGTCAGGGTCCTCTATGCACGCATCTCCTAAGGTGCAGCGGCATCCCCCTTGGGCAGACAGACGGGCCGGGGCCCAGCAAGTTCACCCCCTTAGCCAGGGTCACGTGGTAAGTGGCCCGAGAGCATCTGGGGCTGGTCCAGGGCAGAGCCGCGAGCCGCACCCCAAGCCTGCCCCCGCGTGGCGCCGCGGCCGGGGCCGCGATGGTGACGGAGCCCCTTCTCTCCCGGGCCACCGGGGTCCAGGTGTGGGCTGCTGCAGGTGGGGGACCGGGTCCTGTCCATCAACGGCATTGCCACCGAGGACGGGACGATGGAGGAGGCCAACCAGCTGCTGCGGGACGCGGCGCTGGCCCACAAGGTCGTGCTGGAGGTGGAGTTCGACGTGGCAGGTGGGCGAGCGTCCCCGCCTTCCCCCCGCCCTTTGGGACCCTGCGCCCCCTCCTCTCTTTATCCCGCTCTTGCCTGGTGCGCACGCTCCTCCACCCTCACCCCGCCCCCTCCTCCACCCGGGACCCTTCTCCTGGGCGTCTGCGGCGTGTGCCCGAGCCCCCACACAGGAAGGCCCTGGCTGGGGGAGGGGGGAGCAGGGATTCCACACACCAGCGTGAGGGTGGGTGAGGGGTTCTTGTACCGAAACCGGAGCTAGGGAGCCCAGGGGGGACTGAAAACACTCCACGCCCCTCTGCAGGGCTTAGCCCAGGAACCCCAAACAAAAAACCGGTTAGACGTTCTGGTCTGTGATTTTTGACCTTCTGTGACTTCGGACACTCGGTCCCACCGTCCGTCCTCAGTTTCCCCGCCCACGCAGTAGTGAGCGGAGTCCCTCTACTCCGGTGGCTGTTGTCGGGTTAGATGAGATGATGAATCGTGTGGAAACACCCAGCTAAGGTCTGGCACACGGCAGGGGCTTGGCAAATCGTCGCTCGGTCTGAACCGGGTTGGGTTCGGCTACAGGGAACCCTTTGGCTGGCGAATCGGCTCTGACCAGGGGTTTGTCCTGGACAGGAGCCGGCTCACCAAGCCTCAGTTTCCTCATCTGTCAGGTGGAAGAAGCAGGGTAGGGTTGGCACGGGGACTTCTGGCAGTCGCTCCCAGCGGGCCTAGGATGGGTCGGGGGGGCCCCCGAGTCTCCTCCCTCAGGGCTCACGGGGGTCCTCGTGTGTGTGCCTGCAGAGTCCGTCATCCCGAGCAGCGGGACCTTCCATGTGAAGCTGCCCAAGAGGCGCGGCGTGGAGCTGGGCATCACTATTGGCTGTGAGTCCCCCGCCCCCGGCACCCGCCGTCTGGTCCCCGCCCCAGCGAGCTGCCTGCTGGGGGAAAACACACACCTCCAGCCTGGAAGAGGGGGTGCTCCGGGTGGGAGGGCTGGCCTGGGCTCTGCCTGCAGTGCTTGGCTGTGTGTCCTCAGGCGACAGCCCCGCTTCTGGAAGCGTCAGTTTCCCATTCTGCACCGTGGGGGTCTCCTGGCCATCTGGCCCCCCCCGAGGGATTAAGTGGCCTGGAAGCCACCAAACACGGGGGCCAGGTGGTTTTTTGTTCGTTTTACCTGCATGTTCCCGGGGCCCCCGAAGAGACCCGGAACACAGTAGGACCCGCCTTTGTGTTCGTCAGTGGAACGGAAGTGGGTAGAACGGGAACAGGAGGCTAGAATGCGCAAGCTCGGGGACTTTCCGAGCCCTCCCCCGGCTCCGTCTCACTCTGAGTGAGAGCCGAAGTCCTCAGGGCTGATGAGGCCTCTGTGACCTGGTCCTTGTGATCTCTGGCTTCAGCTCCCGCCATCCCGGCCGCTGCTGGCCTCCTGGCTGATCCTCCAGCCGCAGGGCCTTTGCACTGGCTGTTCCCGCTGCCCTCTTCCCCCACCTCCTTCAGGTCTCTGCTCAGACAGCACCTTCGAAGGCCTCCCCTACCACCCCGATCTACACCCGCCCTCCCCTCCGCACGGCCCCCTCCGTTCGCTCTTTCTCTCCACGGCGTGCTTTATCATTTGGCAAGCTGTGCGGTTGGCCCTTGAACAGCGTGGGTTTGAACTTGTCAGGCCCACTGAAACGCGGACTTCTTCCGATAAATACAGCAAATCCTGTAAATGTATATTCCCTTCCTCATGATTCTCTTAACAGTTTCCTGTCTCCAGCTTGCTTTAAGAACACAGCATGTAAGACATACAACATACAAAGTACGATTTAATCAAGTGTGTTATCTGTAAGGTTTCCATTCAGCCGTAGGCTGTTAGGAAAGTTTTGGGGGAGTCGGTTAATATTCAACTGCATGGGGCGTCAGCTCCCCTAACCCCCCACGTGGTTCAAAGGCCAACTGTGCTTTAAAACTCGTTTGATGATCCGTGCCCCCCTTGGGGCTGCTAGCTCCGCGGGCGTGGGCATCTTTGTTCTGTTCACTCTTCGTCTCCCTGGCATATAGCAGAGGCTCAGCAAGAGTTTGTTGAGCGAATGAATGAGAGTATAGGACGGACTGATGAGCAGAGAGAATGAAGTTGACAGTCCAGGAGCCTGGCTCAGCACAGCTGCGCCCTGAGGGGCCTGAAGGGAAAGAAGTTGGGGTGAGGGGTGGAGACACCCCCCGCCTGGCCGCAGCGTTGCCATCCCCGCCGCCCTGCCGAGGTGACCTCCCGGCCGGTGTCCCCTCCAGCCAGGGCAGCACACACATGGGCGGGCTGGCCCCGGGTCGGGCAGCGGGTGCTCAGACGTGATTCCCTGGAGAGCAGGAGACCGGGACCGCAGCCCCTGTGGGAAATGCTCCTCAGTCCCCGCCCGGGGCTCGACAGAGGGCGCCTGTAGCGCCTTCCGTCCCCCAGACTCTGCAGTCTGTGCAGGTGGGAGTCGAAGCCGTCTGGGAGGGGAGAGGCTGCTCGCAGCCCAGGAACCTCCGGTTCCAGAGGTCGCACAATTGTATGTGACACGAGGATGCCGTTTGAGGTGGACTTCCGATTTTATCCCGCCCCTCGGAAGGGGTGCGCTCGCCTCATCTGCACAGGTGCCGCCCGGGCCGGAAGAGGCTCCTGCTGTCTGGTCACTAGCGGGAAAACCCGTCAGCCCGGATGGATTCTTTCCGCAGGAAAACGTAGCTCTTCATGCAGCGCCCGTCGTCCTCGGTCATGTTCCCCCCAGAAAGAGTTTAGACGGTTCTGTTCCGGGGGGTTACTGCGAAGGGCTCTTGGAGTCAATGCCGTGCGGGGTCAAGGATGCGGGCCTGGGCAGGTGGAGGGGCTGGGGTGCGCTGCAGCCAGAGTAGGCGGCTCAGCCAGTCCCACGGGGGCCCCGGGGCCGGGAAGGCGTTGGAAGTTGTCCTGAAGGAGGCCGGGAGCCAGGCCTTTGCACCTCTGTGGGCCAGGCTGCACCCCGGAGCTGCAGACCCTTGGGGGAGGCTGTTCTCTTGGCCAGAGGCAGTTCCTGGAGAGGGCGCCCCCTGGGGGCCGTTCAGCCAGCACTGCCTGCAGAGGGGAGAAGGAAGGCTCGCGGAGTCCCTGGGTCCGGGCCCTGCGCCAGGTGGGAGTGCCGTTGGGACGCAGCCCCCGAGGGAGCTCCCGGTGTGCTGGGGATGCGCTGAGCAGAGGGCAAAGGGCCGATGCAGACTGAGCCCCCGTTATGGGCCAGGATCTGTGTTAGGTTTTGCCTTGTCTAGGTTAATCTCATGACTCCTCTGTGAGTTCGGTGGCATCACCCCCATTTTACGGAGGGGAAACTGAGGTAGAAGGGGGCCTGCTTGCTGATGGTCACCCGGACAGGAAGCAGTGGGGGCAGGACATGCTGTAACTCCTGGCCCCTCGAAATCCCCTGAGGGACCAACCTCCGCTGAGGTGGTCAAAGGTCGGATTCATGGCTTCCCCCCCCCCCCCCCAGCGACCAGCAGGAAGCGAGGAGAGCCCCTCATCATCTCCGACATCAAGAAGGGCAGTGTGGCGCACAGGTAGGGCGGGCCAGGGCCCCGGGCAGGGGGAGTGACCCAGGGGCCGTAGTATCACGTGCCAGCCTCTTGCCGTCCCCGACCCCTACTCATGCAGGACCGGCACCCTCGAGCCAGGCGACAAGCTTCTGGCCATCGACAACATCCGCCTGGACAACTGCCCCATGGAGGACGCCGTGCAGATCCTGCGGCAGTGCGAGGACCTGGTGAAGCTGAAGATCCGGAAGGACGAGGACAACTCCGGTACGGCCCCCTCGCGGCCCGCCCCGCGCCCCGCCCCGCGCCTCGCCCCGCGCCCCGCGCCCCGCCGGCCCTGGACGCCGGGTTCCCAGCTTGCAGCTGGGGGTTCCCTCTGGCCGAGGAGGGGGGGTGGCCGGCTGCTGGAGCGGGTTCCGTGATTAAACAGATGCGGGGAGGGGCCCCAGCACAGACAGACGTCTCCCCGTCCCGGGGCTGCCCGGCTCCTCCGCGCCCAGCACAGAGCCCGGCAGAGGGGGCCCCCCGGGGGCGGCGGTGAGCAGCCGAGGGCGGGGCAGGGGATGCGGCAGGGGCTGCACCTGCGTGGGCGGTGGGCGTGTGAGGGCAGAGGACTGGGAACTCCGACACCTCTGAGCCAGACAGGTGACCGGAGGGAGTGAAGTGGACAGAAAGTGAGAAGAGTGTCTCCAGGCCGGGGAGGCAGTAGGGAGGGGGGAGGCCTGTGGCCGCCGAGAGCCAGTCCCTTATTCAGAGAGGCAGCTCCTCCCCTGGGAAGGATGGCCTCTCGTGGGCAAACCTCTTCCAATTTTTCTTTTTTAAAGAAAAGCTGGAAATCTGGTCCCCTCGTACCCTCATTATTGTTATTTTGTGTCATATGTGAAATCTGTATCTCCGAGTGTTGGGTTCCTGGCATCTGGGTGCAAGGAAACAATTCTGGAAGCAGAAGAGGGCCTCAGGGTCATCCCTGGGTCGTGCCGTCCAACGTCACGGCAGGAGGGAAAGGGTGAATTAACGAGCGAGCGAGCGGGAGCGGGAGCGAGTAAGCTCCCAGCTCCCGCGTCCTGCCCCGCCGCGCCCGGCCCTGATGGGTGCCGCCCCTGCAGACGAGCAGGAGACCACGGGGGCCATCAGCTACACGGTGGAACTGAAGCGCTACGGGGGTCCCCTGGGCATCACCATCTCGGGCACGGAGGAGCCTTTTGACCCCATCGTCATCTCGGGCCTCACCAAGCGTGGTCTGGCCGAGAGGTGAGCCGGGGTTCTGGGGGGACGCGGGAGGCGGACCCGTCCCTTTCCCCTCGGAGCCTCGGTTCCGCAGAGGTAGACCAGCGCCCCGGCCGGCCTCTCTGGCTTTAGGTGGGTGCCAGGTAAGTGTGTGCCGACCCTCCTCCCTCTCCCAGCCTGGAGACTCCCGAAGATTTCTGGAAAGTCCGTGTCGCGAGCCTTCATGGAGTGCCTGCTCTGTGCCTTCGGTCCTGGCGCGGCATGGGGGGCCCCCTGCGGTCCTCTCCTCGGGGGAAGGTGTGAGAGAGAGGGTGCCCCCAGGGAGGTGACACTGAGAGGAGCTGGCCGCACACGGAGGGGCCGGCCATGTCCCTGCGCCTGGAGCGCCCCCTGCTGGCCCAGTGCAGAGGCTCGTGCGGACGGTTCCCATTTTCGGTGTGTTCATCTGTGCCCGCGTCTACTGGGTACCCGCTGTGTGCCAGCTCATTCTGGGTGCTGGGGACGCAACACACAGCCCCCCGTGTCCTCACCCGGCCGATCTAGCTTAGCGCTGTCCAGCTGCAGTGGAACGAGGGCCACACGTTTAATTATCAACTTTCCAGCAGCCAGGTTAGAAAAATAGAAGCGGGTGAAATGAATCTTAATTGTGTGTTTATTTCAACACGTGTCAATACAGACTATTAGCGAGTTATTTTACAGTCTGGTTTTTAAATTGTGTCTTCAGAATCTGGTGTGCAGCTTACGTGGTCAAGGCATCTCAGCTTGGGCCGGCCACGTTTCGGGGCCCAGTAGCCACAGGCGGCCGGCGTCTGTCGACTGGACAGATGACCCTGACCTCCCTCACTCAGCCCCCCGCCCCCCGCCCCCCGGACTCACTTAGTCCCCCGGCTCCTGGGAGCTTGGTGGGCAGTGCCGGGCTTGACCCTGTGTGAACCCCGTCCTCGGGGCAGCATCTGCATTTGGACTCCCCCTGCCGCCTCCTCCCCGCCAGGGTCAGGTGCTTTCCCAGCAGCCTCTGCAGCTGCCCCTTCCCCCCCCCCCCCCCCCCGCTCTCGGTCCTGGCCCTTCCTCGCCATCCCCTTCCCAGCCCGATTTCCGGGGGCACGGTCGAACTGGCCTGAGGCCGGGGGCCGGGCGTCCGTGTTTTTAGGAAAAGTCCTCGGGTGATTCTAAGGGTATCAGGGCAGAAGCCCGCGGGGCCAGATCGTGCACCCGCCTGGCCGCGTCAGCCCCTCCCATCCCCTTGCGCCGTCACCTGGGCACCCTGTGCTCATTCTCTAGGTGAGGAGTCTGAGGCCCGGGGAGAGGGAAAGGCCGTCCGTGGGTTTCTGCTGGAGGGAAGCTCGGATCCCTTCCGCCCACCCGTCTTTCAGTTACAGTTAGGTGAAGTGAGTTTGTCGCTCTGCTCACAGCCCCAGACCCTGTAGCTGGATTCGACAGCTGCGACGTGGGAGTCAAGCCAGGCTCTGAATTCACACTTGACTCTGGTTCCAGAACCTACCTTTAGAGCCAGGCAGGATAATCCCTCCCTCCCCTCCCCTCCCAAATCCTAGACTTTAGACCTCTATTAATGCCACCAGAGATCACACTCGCTTTCTGTTGCAGCTGGGTTTAATCGAGGTCACTCAGGCTTGTGCCTTGGGGTTCCCGCGTTCCCCGAGGGCAGACCCCCACCCTGAAGCCTCGGCCGTCTCTCCTGCCCTGTCCCTGCCCCCTCCCTAGGACTGGCGCCATCCACGTCGGGGACCGGATCCTGGCCATCAACAGCGTTAGCCTCAAGGGCCGGCCGCTGAGTGAGGCCATCCATCTTCTGCAGGTGGCCGGCGAGACGGTCACACTGAAGATCAAGAAGCAGCTGGACCGTGAGCCTCACCCCACCGCCCGGGGACCCTCGACCCCCTCGGGAATCCCTCTGTGCCTGCGTGCTGGGCTTCGTGTGCCCGACTTGGTGGCACCTCACTAGACCCGACGGGGGTGGGAAGGTTCCTGGGACTGCTGAGGAGGCAAGACTCAGAAAGGGGACTGGTGGTTCCTGAGTTCGCGGCCCGTATGAGGCAGGGTCCGGGTCTGAACCGCCCACCGTCTCCATGGCCTCCCGCCTCTCAGAGCTGCTTGTTCTGCCCTCGGGACGTACTCGTACTTTCCTCGGTTCCCCTGGTTTGTACCCTGTACCTTGGCAGGGAGGCCCCCACCCGCAGGGGAAGGAGCCTGAGTCAGGGTCTTCCTTCTGATCTGGGCTCCACTGTTGCTCACCATGCGACTTTGGGCACGTCGTGCCCATGCGGAGCCACAGGGGGCTCCTCAAGGCCCAGCTCAGAGAACTCAGCCTCAGTTTTCCTGTCTGCGAAGTGGGTTTGCCCGTCAGTGCGCCGCCTCCCTCGTATCAGGTCGCCCAGCAGCAGGCTCGGGGGCGGGGGGGGGGGGGGGGGGGGAGTGCTCAGTGCCTGTGGGTTCCCAAACCGAAGTGGGGAAACTGAGGCTCGCCGAGTGTCTCTGGCTCTGAGGTCAGAGGCCAGTGGCGGTGACACCCCCTTTTCGTCCCAGGCCCCCTCCCACGCCGCAAGTCAGGCAGCCTCAGCGAGGCCAGCGACGCAGACGAGGACCCGCCTGAGGCGCTCAAAGGGGGCCTGCTGGCAGGCCCGCTTCTCCCCCGCCGCGCCCAGCGTGGACAGCGCCGTGGAGTCGTGGGACAGCTCGGCCACAGAGGGGGGGTTCGGGGGCCCAGGTAACGCCTCATGGCCTGTAGGCGACCTGCTCTCTCGGGGCCGCCGAGCCTTTGTGGGGGCTGCTCCCTCTGCCTGCCCCGTCCTCCTCCTCCTCCTCCTCCTGTCCCGGCTCCGTCCTTCAGGGGCGCTCCCTGGAGGCAGCCCCACCTGGGCCTGGGCCGCGCCGGCCACTCCCGGGCCCTCGCTGCTCGGAGCGTGGACCCCAGGCCCTCACGCATCTCTTGATTAGCCTTCCGCAGCTGCGCGGCTGGCTGTTCAGAGCCCCCCACCCTGAGGTTAGGGGCCACTCTGGCCTGCCTCCTGTCTTTCTCGTTCCTAGCCCAGGGCCCTGCACACAGCAGGTGCCCGTTCAGTGTTTACTGCATCCGGTTGAAGTTGGGAAGGCAGAAAGCCCCTCCCCACCCCCTCCCGCAAGACCCAGCCTTAGAGTGGACACCTCCAGGCCGCCCGCTTGGGACGCGAGCTCCCCTGCCCGTGCACATTGAGACCCATGGGTGGCCTCGGGGCTTGGCGGGCATTTGAACGCAGCAGCTGGCCTTCTGGCCTCTGCAGCACGGAGCCACAGGGGCTCCCCAAGGCCGAGCTCGGAACTAGAGGAGCGAGGCTCCTGAGTGCCCTCGGGGGGCGCCCAGCCCCGGTCCTCGTGTATATGTGCCTTCCCTGGGTCTCAGCGCCCCCCCCCCCCCCCCCCAGTCTCAAGTGCTTGATCACGTAGCTCTTAGCGTGCCCCCGGGGCAGGGTCTCCGGAGCTCCCGAAGGCAGGCAGAGGGGGATGGTCAGGGGCAGCCGGGCAAAGCTGGCTGAGGCAGGACAGGGTGCCGGAGCCCTGGGCGTTAACTCTCCTGCCGGGTGATTCGGGGGGCTCTGGGGGTACAGACTGGGTGGCGGCAGCACCCTCAGGGGACCCTGGGTCATCATGCAGGCCCAGAGCGGGCAGAGACCTCCCCGGGGTCACCCAGCACAGCTGGAAAAGGAGCAGAAAGGCACAGAGATGATACAGATCCCCTCTCCCCACCCACCAGGCTCCTGCACCCCGCAGGCGGCGGCTCGGAGCGCGACCCCCCAGGAGTGGCGGCCCAGCCGGCTGAGAAGCAGCCCCCCACCCGTGGAGCCCCGGAGGACGGGCTATACCCCGGCCCCCACGGACGCCAGCTTCCCCGAGGAGGAGGAGGAGGAGGAGGACTGGGAGCCACCAACTAGGTCTGTGGTGGGAAGGCCACGAGGGAGGAGGCAGTCACGGTCTCCGGGCTAGGAAGGGTGAGGGGCCCGGTGCCCCGGGAGGGGCGGGCGCAGTGGAGGAGCCTCATGTGGCTCCCGAGGAGGGGCGCTTCCCAGGCGAGAGCAGGAAGCATCGGTGAGCCGCCCCAGCCGGGCCGAGGGGGGCACGGCGGCGGCTAGGGTGTCTCTCGTTCTCCGGAGGAAGGCAGACTCAGAATGCGAACCCGCCCCCGGGTCACAGGCGCCAGCCCTGGGCTGGGCACGTGGTGGGTTTTGGCTTTGAAGGACATCTCATCACCCCTAGAGGGGGGCCCTGCGGAGAACAGACCCCGGTTCCTCCCTCAGCCCAGCCACCCTCCCCCATCTGTGCCTTCCATCAGGCGCTCGCTTCTGGCCACAAAGCCTTTCCCTCTCTCGGGGCCAGGGCCCGCTTAGCCTTCAGAGCCCAGGTCAGATTCTGCCTCCGGGAAGCCTCCCTGACTTTCTCAGGCAGAAGGCACCGGCCGCCTTGTGTCCGCCTGGTCAGCTCCCTGGCTGCGGTCCCTTCTGCTAAGTGCCCGGCGCCCGGGAGGCCCTGCTGCACACGCGGTGAATGCGTCGCCAGCGCCTGCAGCCAGGGGCTGCACCTTACTCGCCCGCGTAGCCCCGAGCCCTGTGGACGGCGCCCTGGTTCCAGACGTTTGTAGAAATGATTTAAATGGAGAGAAGGTCCTTCAGCCTCAGTCTTCTCATCTTTAAAATGGGAAGGGCAAGAGGCAAGCCTCCCCGAGTCTCCCTAGGACAGGAAGACTGGAGGGCCTTCCTAAGTGCTTTGCAAATCGTCCTCTATATACGGCCAGGACTCCGTAGGCGCCCAGTGGCTGTGGCGTGTGAAGCGTGCAAGTGTGACTGGGGATTATTCTCACCTTTAGAGCTGACGACGGGCCCCTCCACCCTGTGACGGAAGCCGTGGGGTGGCCTGGACCCTTCCCCAGCACAGACACGCCATCCTCTCCATCCGTCTGTGTCCTTGCTGGCTCCAGCTCTGTCCCTGTCGCTGTGCTACGATGCCATGTGTCTGGGTTGGGCCGGGGGCCGTCCTCTGGGGCTATACCATGGATCTCCTCTCTGTCTGTCTGTCCGTCCGTCTGTCTCTCTTCCCAGGCGTCCTGTGTCACCGCTCTCCACCCCGTCTCATCCGCCCCTGTTCTAACTGGCCACCGACAGTCCTGGTCGCCCCTTACTGCGTCTTCCCCCCATTCCGTGTCACCAACCACTGCCCCGGGGCCCCAGCACTGCCACCGAGGACGCCCGCCTGCCCGCCCGCCCGCCCGCCCTATGGCCCCTTGAGCCCAACGCTGGGCCCTCGGGCCCCGAAGACTCCTCAGGCCCCAGCCCGCCCTGCCTGCTCGTCTGCCCGCCGGGAGCTGACGCTCTCTGGTTCCTACATTACAGCCCAGCCCCCGGCCCTGCCCGTGAGGAGGGCTTCTGGCGCGTGTTCGGGGAAGCCCTCGAAGACCTGGAGTCATGTGGTCAGTCAGAGCTGCTGAGGGAGCTGGAGGTAGGGCCACCGTCCCCGCGGAGCTTCCTGGGGGCACCCGTGCATGGACATGCTGGCGGGCGCACCTGTAGGCGCGAGCATGCTGGCGGGCTCCTGCCTGTGCGTGGTGTGTTTCGTGCGCTCATCCGGCACCCTCCGTGTGAAGGTGTCTTCACACACGTGCAGACTGTGTGTGGACACAGGCACACGTGTGACCGAGAGCGTGGTCCAAGTCCGAGTCCAAGTGAACACTTCTGGTATCGTCATGTGTGCATCGGGAGCATGTCGTGAGCACGCACGTGCACGCACAAACCCTGAGTGTATTTTCCGAGTGGGCACGTTTGGATGCACACGGGCGGTTTCGGCGTCTGTGTGTGCATGTGCAGTATGTGGACATGGTCGTGGGCATGCCTTGTGGAAGCACGTGGTGGCAACGTCAGTGACAGCACAGGGGACGAGGGGTCAGGGGAGCTGAGAAGTGACCACAGCTTTGTGTGAGGTCAGCAGTGCCCACAATGGAACAGGCTGCCCAGAAGGTCTAGGAAGGATCCAATTGGGTCGTTTCAGAAGCTCCTTTGTATTCTGAGAGCAATAATTTTAACTTCTGCTTTCTCTGTTCTTTTGCCCCTAATATGGTTGATTAGGGCCATCTTTTTTTTCTCCATCAGTCTTGCTAATTACTATGCTCCCCAGAGAACAAATTTTTGACTTTGTTAATTCTCTCTGTGTTTCATTGTTTTCTATCTTATTCATTTCTGTGTTTAACTTCTTTGTGTTTAAATAATGATACTTTTCCTGATTTCTTAATCCTTAATCTTAATTTTCAGTTTTCTACCATAGTGCCACGTAAGCTACGATTTTCCCCAGAAGCACTGCTTTGGCTGCATCCCACAAGTTTTGATTTGTGGTGCTTTATTGATTATTCAGTTCCAAATAATTAAAAAATTTTTAGTACGATTTTAGTTAGACCCTTGAATTATACAGAAGTGGAGAGTTGTTTTTTTTTAACCCACATTTTAAAACCAATTCGTATTTGCTTTTAATTTGTATGTACCGTGGCCAGAAAATGTGTCCAATTGGCTATCACTTCTTTGGCGTTTGCTAAGACTTCTTTCTTCGGGGCCTAGTATACGATCAGTTGCAGTAAATGTTCGTGTGTGCCTGCAAAACAATGCCAGTTCCTTTTGTCGGGCGTAGGGTTCTCTGCAGATCAAGATTGTTCATACACCTGTTCAAATCTGCATCCCGATGAAACGTTTTAGGCTTCCTTTATCTTCGTGGGGTTTTTTTTTTTTTGTTGGTTGTATGGTAAAATCCCGCCGTGAGTAGAGATTTGGCAAATTCTTGACATTCGGTCAATTGTTGTTTCCTGTCCTTTGAGCTTGTATTGTTGGTTTCATAGAAGTCTAGGATGGCTATAACTTCTTGGTGAATTTTTCTTATTTTACTAATCAGTACCTTTATCCCTATATGCTTTCCACTTGAAATTTCATTTTTTCTCATAATAATAAAGCTCTTGCAGCTTTATTTTAGTAATGTTTACTGTCTCTTTTTCAATTTATTGAATTTCAAACTTACTGTGTTACTAAATTGTACATTTCTCATTTTAAGTGTATCCGTTGTATACTGCATATAGCTGGTTGTCCTCCCAGTCCGAGGTCTTTTTTTTAAGGCAAGTTTAGTTCATTTATACTTACGGTGATTTCTAATATAATTAAAGTTTTTTCTAGCAAAGAATTTATACTTTCTATGTATCCTACTTTCGCCATACTTCTGATTACTATCTTTTATTTTCTTGTATTGATAAACCTCTTATTCCTACACTCTTTGCACCACCGAAAAGGAAATTTTTATAATTTTTATTCTTTTAGTCATTATCCTTAATTCATCTTACTTTTTTTATTTTTAGAGAGTGAGAGCATGAGCAGAAGAGAAGGGCAGAGGAAGGGAGGGAGGGAGAGAGAGAGAGAGAGAGAGAGAGAGAGGGAGACTCTTAAGCAGGCTCCATGCTCAGTGTAGAGCCTGACGTGGGACTTGAACCCACGACTCTGGGATCGTGATGTGAGCCGAGATCGAGTCGGATGCTCAACTGACTGAGCCGCTTAGGCGCCCTGTTTTACTTTTATTGTTTAAAAATGTTAACATTTACTTATTTTTGAGAAAGAGAGAGCGTGAACAGGCCCAGGGCAGAGAGAAAGAAGACACAGAATCCGAAGCAGGCTCCAGGCTCTGAGCCGTCAGCACAGAGCCCAACGCGGGGCTTGAACCCACAAACCGCGAGATCACGACCTGAGCCAAAGTCGGAAGCTTAACCGACAGAGCCACCCAGGCGCCCCCTGTTTTACTTTTAATATTGAATTTTTACATTTAAAGTTTTTTAAAGCCGTACATGTGGATGGTGCCGTTAGGTAAGCAACGTAAAATAAAAAATGAAGTCAGCGGAGTCGAACATGAGGACACGGCAGTCCCATCACCTAGATCAGCGCTCTCACGGCTTCGGCGAGTGTGTGTGTGTGTGTGTGTTTAGGATGACGGAACCTTGCTGCGCCGCTCTTTTTCAGTCGGCGCCTCTGTTTTTCCACATCCGGAAAGAATCTTCTGATGAATTTTCATCTCTTGTGATGCCCAGGGTCCTAGGTGTCCACGGTCGACCCCGCGTTTCCCCTTACGTCTGGTCCGGCTGAGCGAGCCCCTCCTCCGAGCTTGGCCTCTGGTTTTCTCGCCCTTTCAGTCTCTCCCCATTTTAGTCCAGTGCCTTTTTAATGACGCCGACGTAAAATTTTTATCAAGGCGACATTCACGTAGTGTAAAATTTATGTGATGTTGAAATGTAAATTAAATATTAAAAGTAAAAAGAGTGAGTTGAGGATAGTCACGAGTGATTCGGAGGCTTGTAGTGTGTTCCCAGGGCCGCGCGTCCACGCGCAGCATGTGGCCCCCTTACGTCCCGGAACGAAGCCCCCCGTCTCCCAGCCGCCGGCTGCTTCCTGTGTGGGTGTGGCTCTGCCCGTTCTGGATTCTGGATAGTTCTCAGAAACGCGGTCCTGCACCGTGTGGCCTCTTGTGTCCGACTGTTTTCATTTCGCTTAATGTTGTAGAAGTAGCGCTACTTCCTGCCGCTTGTGGCCACAGAATCTGTATTCCACCCACGGGTGGTACGCCGTGTGGCTGACGTTCTGAAAAGACCAGGCCCAACGGACTTTGCCGTGAAATTTTTTTTTTTTTTTTTTTTACCATCTTCACTTCGTTTGTCTTAACAGCGTCTCCTCGGTGCCTCTGCCGCCCCCCTGAGTGAGGCGGGCCCTGCGGGACGCTGCCGCTTCCCTCCACTCTCGCCTCCCCCCCCCCTTGTTGAGAAATGGCTCAGAACTGGCTCGCGTGGGGTGTCAGTCAGTGCTCACTTCACGTGGTCGGTCATTTCCTCGCTCGCCGTGGCCGCTCGCGATCCGCGTTCTCCTTCCGAGTTCATCCTTTCAGATCTTTTAGTGAGACCCTCGAGGGGGTAGACTCTTAGGCTTCGTGTGCGGTTTTGTACGTACTTTTACAGCCGGCAGGGCGGCAGAGTGGTTACAACCTTGGACTTTGGAGCCAGGCTCTGAGTTCGGATCTTAATTTCTCTTAGCCTCGGGTTCCTCACCCGTGAGACGGCCCGCAGGACGGTAGCCCGGTATCGGCCTGTCTCACGGGGTCGTAGGGCACGAAATGAGCTCGGCGTGTACAGCGCGCAGGCCTGAGCTCAGCGCGGAGTCAGTGTCAGTCATCCAGTGCCCACGATGAGTGTTCCGATTGCTGGTGCGATTGACGACCCCCCCACTCCCCCCCCCCCCCCGCCCACCGTCGGGCTGAGAGCCGCAGGCGGCCAGGGACCACGACCCTGCTGGTCACCGTTGTGACCTTGAAGGCGGCACCCAGGAGGTGTCCGCGGGTGCTGGCTGCACACAGCGAGCCACCCAGCACCCAAGTGAGGCGCCGTGTGTCCTCAGGCATCCATCATGACGGGCGCAGTGCAGAGCGTGGCCCTCGAGGGCCACCCTGGCCCCCGGGCCTGGCGGAGGAGCCAGGAGGTGCGGGCGTCCCCCGAAGAGGTGCAGGAGCTGCTGCTGCCGACGCCCTTAGAGATGCACAAGGTGGGTGCGGGGGCCGGGCGGGCGTCCCGGGGCCTCGAGGACCCGCCCGGGGCTCCCGATGGGCCCGCCCCTCTCTGGGCCTGCTCTCCTCCACCAAACGCAATTTCGTATCAGCCCGAGTTTTCCAAACTTCTCGTCATCTGGGTGACACACACACACACACACACACACACACACACACACCCGTGACACCCACTGGGCTGTATGAATATTTTCCTTTACGTAGACTCACTTTTTCCCACTTGCGTTAGTGTGTGTGTAACATCTAAAGGCACTGATACATTGTCCCCGTTGTGTAGTTAGTGGTGTGTGTGTATCTGTGTATCTCGCTTCTGTAAAGGAGAGGCCGGCCTCCCCGGCCGTCTGTAGGTTACTATGTAGCAAAGCACACAGAGGAGAGAGCTCTCGGCTGGTAGCCCGCGGAAGGCTCGGAGCCTCTTGGTAAATGGGGAGCAGAGCGGGTGTTAGACGGGGGAGCTCCCTGGGTAGCCCGCTGGGGCTTTCTCCCGGGTGCCAGGGGGAGGGTTAAAAAAGAACCGAGGGGGAACCCACTCCCGCTGCCCCATGGTGACCGGGGCGGCGAACGGGAGGAGGTGTGATGGAGAACGCACAGGGGCGCCGTGCGACAAGGGCAGCGAGGTGGGGGGAGCATAGCCGGGCGGCAGGCCGAGTGTGTGTCCCACACCAAGGGATTCGGGCTGCCGTGGGGGCTGGGGACAAAGGTCAGGGCTCCAGGGACGACCCCCTCCTTCCGCCCCCAGGTGACGCTGCACAAGGACCCTTTGCGGAATGACTTTGGTTTTAGCGTCTCCGACGGCCTCCTGGAAAAGGGCGTCTATGTCCACACGGTGCGTCCCGATGGGCCAGCCCAGCGTGGGGGCCTCCAGCCCTTCGACAGGGTCCTTCAGGTAATGCCGGGCTGGGGGGCACCGCGGATGGCGTGGCCTCTCCTCGCCTCCTGGCGGAGACAGAGCCCCGCTCCTACCCTGGCTGAGAGGCCTCGGGCAGGTCGCCTCTCCTCTCTGAGCCGCAGCCTCCTCATGGTGCAGAGGGAATGCGGGGACCGGTCCTGTGGTCAGGTTTGGTTCGGTTACGTTGCAGTAACAAACAGCCCCGGATCTCTAGCTTATTAGCACACACGAATGTGTACTTGTCCACTGTGGGCCGGCATCGGCTTAATCCGCCCCGGCTGACAGGGGCTCTACCGTCTTGTAAATGCCTTAGCCCGCGTGACTTCGGAAAAGAGACCAGAACGTGGCACGTGGGTTTTGTCCTGCCTTCCCCCAGACCCCCTGCTACTCCCCTTCACAGCCTGTCGGCCAGAACTAGTCATGTGACCTTGCTAACTGCAAGGGCGCCTGGGAGATGTGGGTGAGCAGGTCAGAAGCTCCGGGCAGGCCCGGCCCAGCCACCCCGCACCGCCTTTCCCGCGCCCCGGCCGCTTTTGCTCCCATGATGTGATTTCTGTTCTGCTAGTGCTACGTTTACAAAATAGGTCTCCTTTAAGTTGGCGGAGTTTTTCTCCACTGAAATTTGTTTTGAAAGGAAGCTTTTCATGTCGATTAGGAATGGAAACCCGGCCCCCTTTGCTTGACATAAAAGATCAACGTAAAACAGAAACCAAACAGAAACAAAGCCACGTCACAAAATTCTAGGCAGGAAGCTGAGTGTGCGGCCTGCTCCTTTATGTTAGAAAAACGGGGAGAAGCGGGTGTTCGGGGAGCGGGAAGTGTGTCCTGGCGCCCCCTTTGGGGTTTCTCTTTGATAAAGCCTGACCAGAAAGATGGAAAGAGAGCTAAATGACGGAGGACTTCCTCTGTCGGAATGTTCTAGATTTACTCTGTATCTGGGCCGGGGCAGGGCCCGCACTTTAGGGCGGTTCCCAGCTGCTCGAGCCCAGGCTCAGCTGATGCCGGTCTGTCCCCTTGGCCGTGTGCCGTGCAGGTCAACCACGTTCGCACGCGGGACTTCGACTGCTGCCTGGCGGTGCCGCTCCTGGCTGAGGCAGGCGACGTCTTGGCGCTGGTCGTCAGCCGCAACCCGCTGGCGCAGAGCAGCCGGGCTCCGCGCGCGCCGGGCCCCAGCAGCCCCCGGATGCTCTGAAGTCGGCGTGTGGTCCGGACGCCCGAGGGGCCACCCGAGGAGACCCTGACCTGTAGCTGGGCGGGAGAAGCGGCCGCTCGCTCCTCAGGCCGGCCAGCGGCGGGCTCCGAGCCATGGACCAGGACTCTGTCTCTATTCGCCGGTTCTGTTGGTGCCCGGAGTACCAGGCAGCGATGCCCCCGTCCCAGCTGGAGTGACATCTAGGGCTTTCTCCAGGTCAGGTCTCCAAGATGCCCCACTCAGGAGGGCTGAGACAGGCTGGGCAGCCGCGAGAGCAGGGGCCCGAGGGCGGGCAGCCCAGCTCCGGGTAGGGAGTGCTTTCTCCCAGCAAGGCTCCGGAGCTGCCAGGGAGGAGTGAGCTCCCCATCACAGGAGGTGAGCAAGTGGGAGCCGGCTACCCCCAGCGCAGTCATGGACTGAGGCGTGAGGCCTCTGGGCAGTGGGTTCCCACAGGCTCAGGGAGTTCGTTCCCCAGCGCGGGGAGAGCGCTTAGGGTGTGGCCTGGGCGCCACTTTATCCGGACAGCCTCCCGCCAGGAACGATGCCGCTCAGGGCGGGAGCCTAGCCCCTTCCCTTCTCTGGAATTCTGGCGCTCAGGGCTCGCCGGCACCCCCACTTGAGAGACTCTGAGCTGGGCTGGTGAGTCCCAGGAAACAGCCCGTCGACTCTGAAAGCGAGGGCGTTTTTATTGCGGCGTCTCTGGTCTGAAGCCTCTGTGACCTGAGGCCCCAGTGCCGGGCCCTTGGGACAAGCTCCGTGTGGCTTCGGGTTCTCAGCCCCTCCTGCTGCTTCGGTGGGACCCCCAGGCGCAGATCTGTGGGAACCCGCCCCTCTCCGGCCAGGCCCCTCACTGCGGGAGGGAGTCCTATAGGACCAAAGACCCAGAAGTTTCCATTCATCTGCCATCTCAGTGAGACGGGAAGGCCCTAGAACTCCGCTATGTGATGACGCAGCTCCTCTTCAGTAGCCAAATGAGTGGCAGCCGAGAGACGGGGCGGGGGGCACAGAGAGAGAGGCAGGAGAGAGACGGACCATCCTCTCTCACGCCCAGAGGCAACAGTGTCCAAGCTGGGCATTTAAGGAAGTTTTTCCCCTGAGAAATCTGGAAGCACCAGCGTCCCTTAAAATCACGGCCCTCACTTTCCACAGACCAGAAACCCTTCTGATTTTGAGAAGGGCACGGTCCTCCACCGGGCGGTCTGGGCTGGGGCCCCAGGAGGCGGGTGGGCGGGATTCAGGCAGGTCCGGGTGAGCTTTGCTCTTACTGGGGTCTCAGGAAAACGGGGCACCCACTCCCATCAGCATCCTCCACGCCTCCCTCCCGCGGAGGCCCCCCAGACACGCTCTTCCACTCAAGGGACAAGATGGGGTGTCAAGAGGCCCGTTCTTTTCACCCTCGGTTGCTGCTTGGTTGCTCTGCGACCCCCCCTCCGGGTCTGGCCTTCCCTGGACAGTCCGAGCAGGTGCGGGCCTCCCTGTCTCGGCCAGAACCAGGCCCCCCGGGCACCCTGCCCACACGCTCCCCGGGGGCCCTCCCGCCCTCCGCTTCCCCACACCCTGCCCCTCCCTGCCTTCCCTGGGGGCTGGACTGCCCGCCGCCTCTGCTCTCTGGGGTTCCTGTGTAAACCTCTGCCCCAGGGTGAAAGGGCACCCCGACCCATCACAGGGGCACCGAGCAGAAGCCAAGAGCCCTCAGCTTGGGGGCGTAGGGGGTGACAAAGCAGGGACACGGCCACCGGCAGCCACAGCCGCGTGAACTTGGGCAGGCCGCCCAGCCTCTCCGGGCCTCTGTCAAGTGGCAGGGCCGGACAGGATGCGCTCCCAGAGCCGCCAGCTTGGGAAGGCTGTGTTGGGCTGCAGGCGGAGGATGCGTTCCGCCCTGCCCCGCGCTCCCCCCCTCCACCCGCCGTCTCCCCGGGCCGAGGCCTCCGCCGTTTCCCCCAGACGTATGCAACCGGGCCCGGCAGGTGGACCCTGGCCGTGGCCGGCCTTCTCATATGCAATATTCCTCCCGGCTTCTCGTGGGGGTCGTAGCTCCCAGACTCGACGTCCCCCGACACCCATCCCCGGTGAGCTTCCTGCCTGCCTATGCATTTGGGTACAGCTCCTGTGACACACCCCTCCCACCCTCAAAAGCTGTATTTTTCTCTGGCTGAGATTAGAGCACATTCCTTGTAAAGTATTTTTCTACACGGGGTTTTCTTAGGCTCCCGGGAAGCAGGTCGAAAAGGCCACCGGGGTCTCTCTGGGGCCCGTGTGTGAGTCTCCTCTGGCCGGGGGCTGCGGTGACTTGGGAGCTGGGGGCCGGGTGCCGCTGGGATGACTTTTTTAAATAAAATTATTTAAATGCAACTGGACTGGGGTGTCTGCCTTTTTCTTTTCCTTATGTTTTTTTCTTATTTATTTGTATATATATTTTTTGATCATAGGCTGGCAGTAGCTTCTGTTTGGATCTTATGACATCTGACCTGCTTTTAATTAATTAGTTCATCCATCCATCCACAAAGTCTGCCTGGACTATGCATCACTCTAGCCCCTGGAAAAACAACGTGGACAAGACAGAGGAGGTCCTGTCTGCATGGGGCTTCTATTCTAGCAGAAGACAGACAATGAACAAGGGAGAAAATCGTAAGAATTATTTCAGAACGGGAAAAAAAAACCAGTCACGGGGATGCAGCAGCGGGTGGGCTTTAGCTCAGGGGTCAGGAAGGACTTCTGCGGGGAGGCGGGGCTTGTGCCGAGACCTCCAGACAGGAGCCAGCGCTGTGGCGACGGGGACGAAGTGTCCCAGGCAGAGGGCACCGCAAGTGCAAAGGCTCTTGGTGGGTCACGGAGGAGAAAGGAGGCCCACAGGCAGAGTGGGGAGACCAGGTTGGAGGGCGCAGGGCCCAGCGGTGAGGGCTTGGGTAGGGACTGTGGATTTTAGGTTCTCTGCAGGAAGGAGCCGCTGAGGCAGGTAAGTGGCGGTCAGCCGCGTGGGGCCACCTGATCTGGGTGGGGTCTCACTGACGCCTGAGTCCGCACTGGGTGCCCCCGGGCAGGACGAGCCCACAGGGCACAGCCAGGCCTCACTGGGGGACCACGGCGCTGTGCGCGTGAGCGAGCGAGCACCCCGTCTCTGGAGGTGTGTCCGCATGGCTGGACCACACTGGGTGCAGTTCCTCGGCCGGGCCAGGGAAGCCAGAGGCCAGGTGGGGCACAGGGTGCGTCTGCTCTCCCCAGCGCTGGGCCACAGGCTCGGGGCCCTCCTGAAACGGGGAAGCCGGTGTGGACGGGGCCAGACCCAGAGACGCAGCCGCGGTGCTACCGACGGGCCTCGCACAGCTACTGTTCTGTGCGCTCTTCCAGAATTCTCCGGATTCTCCTACAGCCCTCGGAGGCGGTCCTGTTACCCCAGTGTCAAAGGTGAGGAAGTGAGGCACAGAGAGGTTAAGTGACTTGCCCCAAGTCACACAAAGAGTAAAGGGCGGAATTCGAGGATTTGAATACGAGTCTCCTGGCCGAGACACACCGGGAGGAGGGGGGTGGACAGAAGCCATCAGAAAGGCCGACGACGGGAAAAAGAGCTGGCGGGGTGGCATTTGGTCCCGACATCATCTGTGAGTAGTTATCTTACCGAGGGGCGCCCGGGGGGCTCAGCTTGGCTGAGCGTCCGGCTCTTGGTCTTGGCTCAGGTCATGATCTCAGGCTTTGTGGGACTAAGCTCCACACTGGGCTCTGTGCTGACAGTGCAGAGCCTGCTTGGGGTTCGTTGTCTCCCTCTCTCTCTCTGCCCCTCCCCCACTCACACAGACTTGCTCTCAAAATAAATGTAAGAAAATGAGTTACTCAGAAATGGTTATTTGGCCTGGCGAGTTGGAGAAAAGGACCCAGCAGGCTCCCCTGAATTTGCACCCCCGCTGATCTGCCCGAAGCACTGACCTGCCCTAGGACCCCAGCAAGGCTGGGCCCCTCTCCTGGCCTCAGTTTCTCGTCTAGAACAGCAGCTTGAGCACACAATTCTTAAGGCAGAGGCCATCTGTACCAAATACCTATTTCCTGAGGTCCTGAGAGGCCGTGACCTGGTTTCTACTTGCGTCCCTCCAGGGCCTCCGCTCCTCCCCGCAGCCTGCCCCACCCTGGGACGCGGCGATCCGAAAGCCCGTTTGGGTGCCATGGCGTAAGTAACTGCTCCCGGGGCGTCCCCTCGCGTCAGCCTGAAGCCCTGAAAGGGGCAGCGGTTTATTCCAGCTGGGGAAACCAGGCTCAGGACACGCTGGGAGGTCCTCCAGCCACGTGGGGCTGGCGCGTGGCAGGTGGGCTTCAGTCCCCAGCATCGGGGGAACCAGCCCCGAGCGGGCCCGGGACTGCTCCTTCACAGACTCGCTCCGTGCCCGAGCTACCCATGTCCCTCTGTGAGCCTCTGCCTCAGTGTCTCCGACCACAGACAATACCCACCTTTTTTTAGAAATATGTTTTTAAATGTTTGTTTATGTTTGGTAGAACGGAAGCAGGAGAGGAGAGGAGAGAGAGGGAGACGCAGAATCGGAAGCAGGCTCCAGGCTCCGAGCTGTCGGCACAGAGCCTGACGCGGGGCTCGAACTCAGAGACCGCGAGATCATGACCTGAGCCGAAGTCGGACGTTCCACCGACACCCAGGTGCCCCTCCGAGGCCCACCTTTGCATCCTAGGGCGGGACTGAAAGCCCTTGGGGTAAACTGTGAGGTGCTTGCCAAACACGAGGACCTGGGAAGCTGGGTCAGTTAAGTGTCCGACTCGAATTCCGCTCAGGTCATGATCCCAGGGGCCCGGGCTTGAGAACCGAGTTGGGCTCTGCGCCAACTCTGGAGCCTGCTTGCGATTCTCTCTCACGCTCGCTCTCAAAAAAAAAAAAACAAAAACAAAAAAAACAATACATGTTGGATTTTAAAAAGGAAATGTTTATTTTCATGTTATAAGGTGATTACAAACTCCTCTAAAAAAAAAGCAAAGATGAATTTAAAATATCGATATACATATGTATCTAAAAAGCAAAAGAGGAAAAGCAAAGCCCTGCAGAATACAGGGATCCATAGATAGACCACTTATACACAGAAGCTCGTATGCTGCAAGACCGAGTTACACACCAAGGATCTTCAAATACAAATGTTCCTCCTCAGAAGAGGCTCTCGATGGTCGATTTTTGTTTTTTTACAAAAGTTTAAAATATCTTAAAAATATTTTGAAGTTTTAAAAAAAAGTCCTGATGAGCCAGACGTATTTCTGGAAGGAGGCAAGACCCACGTTCTCAGCTTTCTCTTGTGCTAAATACAGAGTCACAGTTGCTAGGGATTCGAAAATTAATTGGGTAAAAAAAAAGCGGGGGGGAGGGGAGAAGGAAGGAAATGGAGCCAACAGCTCAGTTTAAAGCCAAATCTGTCGGGGGCTCCATCCCTCGGGGCGTGGTCAGAACGAGTCTGTAGTGATCGCCCCCCCTGCCCCCCCCAGAGAACAAGGAAACGGAGCTTCCTGTTACAGCAAGAGCCTCCTGAGGGCCGGGCGCTACCGGGGCGTCGGGGGCGAGGGAGCCGCTGCTCTCCGGCTTCCGGGCTGTCCGCACCCCTCGCTGCCTCGTGATAATCCGGGATCGTGCTGGGTTTGTGCCCGCTGGGTTTTCGCGCCGGGCCGTTGACAGTGTCCCGAGGACCCCCCGCCTGGGGCTGCCCGGCATCGGGGCCTCTGGCCACCCCCGGGTTTCTCTTGGGCCCCTTCCCAGCCGGCATCTGAGGCAGCCCTGCCTTCAGGCCTGGCCGCTCGGGGCACGTCCCCGTCCGGAGGGGCACCAGGGGGCCACGCGACCACCCCGTGCTGGGCCGAGGGCGGCGTCCTGCCCTCTGGACTTCGCCACCCTCTCTAGGGGCGCGCGGGGGGCCTGGGGGAGGACGAGGGAGCAGAGATCCAGAGAGGGGGCGGGGTGCCCCACATGGCCTCGGGCTGAATCCCGCCCCAGGGACTCTGCCTCGTTCGCACCAGCCAGCTCCACCGAGCCTCAGTTTCCCCACGGGCAACAGGGCCCTCGAGCGCCGCCTCTCCTGCTGGTCTGAGTCGCAGCTTGAGGTCCGGGTGGCCCGAGGACGACGAGGGTGGGGGTGCGGCTCTCCTCGTCCCTGAACGCGGGGGGGCAAGCGCTGCCTGTTCCACGAAGGCTCGTCTTTGGTCTTCGGGGAGAACCCCGGGGGGCCGCACGCCCCTCGGAGGGCCCGGCCTCTTCCTCATCCGGGGGCTCGGTTTCCCCATCTTAGGAGGCGCCGACCACGCGAGACTGCCCACTGCGGGGACCCGCGTGGCTCAGGCCAGGCCCTCCGCAGCACCTCCCCGGGTGAGACTTCTCCCGAGGCCCCTCCCCGTTTCTGCATCCCCCAAAACCGTTCTTGCGCCGGCACCCTCGCCTCCCGTCCAGAGCTGGCTCCGCGCGCGCTGGAGATCCCGGCCTGTCCCAAGGCAGAGAGGGGGCGGACCACCCATCCTCCAGAGACAGGACCGGCGTCATGAGCTCCCGCGACAGGGTTCCTTGATGTGGAGACACAGGACAGTCCCGCCCCGTCACACCCTGTCCCCACAGAGCCAAGCTCTCGGAAACTCGAGGGCGAGGGGAGCGGACGCGAAGGTCCGGCGGGAGACAGGTGCACCGGGAGAGCGCGAGGGTCGGCGCGGGGAGGTGGCCGGCCTTCCCTCCAGGCGCGGCCTGGGGGCTGGGTCTGCCCGTGTCTTTGGTCTAGAATTTGGTCTGCGAATCTCAGAAGAGGAGGCCTTTCCCAGGCCGCTTCCAGAATGTTGTAGTTTTGCCCAGCGACCCCAGACACCGCAGCCTTTCGCCGGCAGGGGGATAGCGTGGCCTGGAATGACCACGAATGCCCAGGCGGCCACGGCGTGCCAAGCCCCCCTCGACCCCACTGTCCCCTGTCCCCAGTCGTCGACAGTGGTTAGTTTACTAAGTTCCACGAGACAAAGGAAAACAGGTCACATTGCTACTCAGTAAAATTAGGGGGAAAAAGACGACGAAACCAAAGCAGACACAGTGGCAACCATCAACACAGAGAAACGGGAACGCAGAACGGTTCACGGTGTGGACCAGGACTGGGTGTCGTTCGGCAGAGTGTACGCTTTGGGAACAGTGAAACGTGAATGCTTGCCAAAGGGAAGGGGTTCCGAGTGCCCCCCCCCCCGAGTCGGGGGAGAATGTTCCAGGACCCAGAGAGCCCCTGCTCTGGCAGCCCCAGCTGGACCACTCCCCACGCCCCACGAGGCCGCCACTGTCGTTTGTGCGTGACAACGTTTCAGATTTAGACTCTGAACTTGGAAGTGACAGTTTAAATGGCACAGTTTAGGTCCAAATGGGGGCGTGGGCGGAGACGCGTCCGTCTCGGGATTTTAAAGGTGGAGTACCTTCGCTCCTGGTTCAGGGAAGCCAGGCTCTTGGGTCAGCAGTTCTGGGGTGCCAGCCCCCTGAACGATCCCCCCTTTCTAGAAAACGCCCTCTCGCCTCCTCTCCTTGGTCCCCACGTGCGTGTATCTGACACCAGCTACCTCAGGAGTGGTGCAGAGTCTTGCCATCTCCCGAGTCACCGCCAGGGCCGGGGAGGAGGGTTTGGGGGCACTTCGCCCAAGTCAGAGGTTCAGGGAGCTGCCGAAAGCCTCATCCCTCGTCCCTCACCAAGTCCGTCATGCTTCTCTCCTACACGCAGCTTCCAGAGAGGTCAGCGGGGGGAGCCCTGGGACCACCGCCTCTAAAGCCCCCGCCTCAGCGGCTCCGGCCTCAGCAGCCCTCTCGGGAGCTCCTGCCACCTGTCTGACGGTCCTTGTGACTATCCACCCTCCATCTCGAAGTAACAGGTGGGATTCTGCTCTGGGCGCAGCGGCCTTTGGCTATAGGGCCTCCCTGCCGGCTCTAAGTCACTCCCTTGATTGGAGGGATCGGTTCACTATGTTGGCCTCTCCCCCAGCCCCCCCAGCTCGGGCCCGCCGGTGGGGCCTCCCCCCTGCCGTATGCTTGCACTCGAACCGGGTGGGGAAGGTACTACACCTCTAAAATGGGTCTCCTGTCCAGGAAGTCCCCCCCCCCCCGCGTTTTCTGGGGCGGAACTTTCTGCCAGCTATACAAGCACCGAAGAATTGCTTTTGAAAATGAGATCTATTGCTGGCAAGATCAATTCAAGTGGTAAAAAGTGTATGACAATCTCTAAATGTATATATAGTTATATGTAAAAAAAAAATACAAAGAAAAATTTACCAAGTTCCCATAAAATACATCTAATTCAATATGAAAGCTCTGCCTCGCCCCGGACGTCTGCCGGTGGGTTTTCTTTTTTGTATAAAATACCCCAAATCGAAACAAAAAACACATACACACGATACCACGCACACACGCACGCACGCACACAGAGTAACATTTTCTGTGACAATTAAAAAAAACAATGCTAGTGCAAATAGAAAGCTCTGTAAACCTGGTCCTATGAGAATCTAAGGTTAGTAAACAGCGGGGGGCGGCCCGGGTGCGCGGGGGCTCACATCATGGTCTCCACGATGATGTGCGTGGGTTTCATGAGCGCGCCGTTCACGGCCAGGCGGGAGCTGTACGGCGTGGCTCCCTCGCGCTCCACGGCCCAGCGGTTGGGTTCCCTCGGGGTCAGCAGGTACTTGAGTCTCTGGGGAAGGAAGAGGATGGGGGCAGAGAGGAAAGTCAGGCGGCCCACTTCCCCCCCGACCCTCGCCGCCACCGTCTCCAGCCTTCGGCCGACGACCACCCCTCTCCGGGCCTCCCGTGCCGTCCGCTGACACACGGAGCTGAACTAAGATGCTTCTTCCCAGAGCCCTCTGGGCCCTGAACCAGCGCAGCTTCCTTGGCCAACCCCTGCCTGCACCCCCGAGGGACGGGGGGGAGGGGGGGGGCTCTCGCTGCCCGGCTTCGACTTCTTTCTCCCACGGAGCGGACACCTGCCTCCTGGTTACCCCCACGCCCCGATTTCTCGGACTCTTAGGAGCCTCCCCTGGCTTCCTACCTTCCTCCCGACTCCTCAGCCGCCTGTAAACTGCATTTCCTGCCTTCTCGCGGGGCCCTCCCATTTCTCCTGCAGGTTCCTGCAGGACTCCCCGATGGGGGCTCAGAGACGCTGCTCGTGTCCGAGCTGCGCCTTCTGGCGGAGAGGGGCCCGGGACGGGACCGCGTGGGGGCTGTCCCATCACTTCGGGGCAGGGCGAGTTTCGCCCTCCCGGGGCTGGTTGCCCCATCGCGGGATCAGCGAGGGACAGAGCCCTTCCCAGGACGCCCGCGAGACCCACGGCGGGCGCGGGCCTGGAACTCGGGGCTCCTGGCTCCCAGCCGTCCCCTGCCGGGTGTCCACTCAGAGACTGAAATAGGCAGCAGCCGCGAATAAGATGCCCTCTTTAGACAGTCACATCCAATTCAGGTCTATTCCAGTGTGTCGAGCTGCTTATTAAAAGCTACCATGCTTTGCTTGAAAAATCCACATTTCCATCTGCTCTTAAAACCTCAAAAGATCTGGCGACTGGTAGCAGCCGGCCAGAGCCGAGCGCACGGCTGTCCGCTCCGGGTTCCCTGCCTGGTCCCGGGGGAACCGGCCTGCAGGCCCCAGGGGAAGGGTAAGTGACGGGGGGCCGGCGGGAGGTGGAGGGGCACACGGCAAACAGATGGACGGTGGCCCGAATGCCTTCCGAGGAGGGGGCTGAGGTCACCCAGCTGGTTTGGAGGGGACGGTGAGGTGCAAGTTTGGGAAGTGGCCTCCCCCACACCCTCCGCCTTCCCCCCACACAAACCCCATTCTCACCAAACCTCTGAACTTGGGAATTCGGCTGCAAAGGGACACGAGTTAGTGTCAGGTGCCCCCATGGCTGAGTTGCTGTGGGCACTGACCGGTTCGAACAATTTGAACAAACGCTGCAGACCGGCTGCTCTGCCCCCAGTTAACCCTTTAGTTGCCAGGTAGTAGGGACATCCTGGCTATTCCCAGGGCGGAGCCGGCTTTGCAGGCGCTGATTAGTGCGGGGGGTTGGGGGACAGGTGGAGGGCTCAGGGCCGTAGCAGTCACGGTCTGTCCCCAGGCCCTGTATTTCTGGCTGAGCACTGGGGTCCTTCCCCGTGTCCTCTGAGCCGTCACAATGGGGCCGATGCCGCAGGGACACCGCAGGGGCCCAAGCGCTATCCCGGCCCGGCCAGACCCCGGCTTCGTGTTTGCCGCCCGGGCACACCCTTGCCTGCTTCCTCTGTCGAGGGAAGGCTGGTCCCTTCTGCCCAGCCACCCCTCTCCCCCCCCACCCACCACCTCCGGGCCATTCCCCTGCCCACAAGGAAACCGGCCCAGCCCAAGGGGGAGCCAGCGCCCCAGGACATCCTGGCTCCAGATTTTTAAGAGAATAACAATAAAAAGAGCCCAGAACAAAACAGTGTAGTCTTGGAGCCTGCCCAAGCCCAAAGGTTAAGAGAGATTCTAAGAAAAGGATTTCTTGGAAAGAGCCCCAGCTTTTGCCGCAGCCTGGAATCTGCAGTGTTGTTGGAGACGCTTCTGAGGGGCCGGTGGGAGACTGGCAGGCGCGGAGGCCTGGGGCTCTGTCTCCGGCGGCCGATGGGGCCGCGGATCCGGGGAGGGGGACACCGGCACGGGCCGGGCGTCTCCAGAACACGGCTCCGGGGTGAGAGAAGCCTCTGGCTGGAGCTCAGGCTTCCTTCCCAGCCCCTCGTCTCCTGGCCTCCTGCTTCGGCCACACGGTCCCCACCTGCAAAGCTCCTGTCGCCTCTCAAGCTTCAGCGCTCACCCCCCGAAACGTGCCCCTGTGGCCCGAATGCTGTCACGAGTCCTTCGTCGTGGACACACCAAGCCACGCACCCTTCTCTTCCTTGGCAAAGTCCTCCCCTGGCCGCAGCCCCACTCTGAATGTCACCACAGAGCCTTCATCCCTGGGAACTGTGCCGACCACCTCAACCCCTCCACGGGGCAGGCCACGGGTCTAGGACCCAGAGAGGGCAAGCAATGTGCCCGAGGTCACACAGCAGACAGACAGCCGACGGCCGGTGGCCGGCTTTCGCCCTCTCCCTTCTCGCCCTCCCGCACCCCCCCAACACTCAGCCTCGGCCCCGCGAGCTCACCACGAGGAACGGCCCTTCTGTCTGGCAGAGGCGGATGGCCACGACCAAGGGGACACACGTCATGGAGGAGAGGGCCAGGCCCCAGCCCAGCCCGATGGCCCAGTTGGGGTACACGTAGACTTTGTTGTAGGTCAGGGGTACGTACTTGACGAGAGAGAAGATAAAACATCCCTGTGGAGAGATGGGGCAGTCGGGGGGGGGCCCGGCATCGGGGGCCGGGGCAGGGCCCACTCAAGGGGCCTCGCCCCCGTCCTCACTCGGCTGCCTGAGGGCCTCCCCTGGGGCAAACCCGACCAAGTCGCTTCCCTGCTCAAGAGCCTGCTGTGGCTCCCAGTGCCTTCGGGATCCAGGCCTCACTCCTCAGTCCGGCCGGCGATGTTGGCCAAGAGCCACGCCCCTTCACCCTCACCGACCCACCACCCCTCCCTCCCTGTCCACACTCCAGCTGTCCCGAGATCCTTCCAGCTCCTTAGCCACTTGCCCTGGGGCCTTAGAACAGGCTGTTCTCTGGACTAGAGCCCTCTGCCCTCCGACTTCTCCTTCTGATTTAGCTCGAACGGTCCTGTCTTTGTCCTACCCTCCAGGCGCTGCCCAGACTCCGTCGGGTGCCCAGGCCTTGCTTCCCAGAAAGCCTATGGTTATAAATTACTTCCCAGACACCTGCTCCCCCAGCCTAACGGAATCGGAGGGCAGGCGGGGTTGTCTCTCTCGGTCCCATTTCTCTAACACCTGGTGCCGCTCCAGTGCACACAGCAGGTGCATAATAAATGCCAGCTGCATGGATGAAAGCCTTTGCTCCCTTCCCTCACCCACCCGTCTCCCTCCCTGACCCCCAGGACCGGGTGTGGACCCGGGTCTCGCCCTGTGGGGTGTGTCCAGCCCCAAGCCCACGCCAACGGCCAGTGGCCATCGGTGTGCATGAACGGTGGGGTGCGGGGGGCTCGGAGCCCTAAAGCCTGTGTGAAGCCCACCTTTCTCTGAGAAGAGCGCCTAAGGCTCAGGCATAACCCGGGATTGCCTTAGGTGGGCCCACGATGTCAAAAGGACTTAAATCTTCCTGATCTAATAACGGGGGGTTAACGGGAAGACAAACCCACACAAATCAGAAATGGTGACGGGAAGGGAGAGTCTCAGGCCGCAGATGCTACCGCTCGCCTGGCCCCTGCTGTGGCTTCCATCCCGGAGGGTGGGTGGAGCTTAGACGGGGCGGGTGCCCGGGAGCGGGCTGCTCTGGGCTCTCCCAGCACGAGGAAGCTTGGTACCGGCCCCTTCCCATTCCTCTCCCCACTAGGGTGACCCCCTCCTACCCCCTGGGGACACGGCCGCCATCCGATCTGTCCCGCTCCTCGGAGAGGGACGGAGCGGCGACAGGAGGTGCTCACCAACCGCTGTCGAGTGAGGACAAGGGCGCAGGCTCCGATCCCAGCTAACTCCCCCTCCCGCGATAAACTCGCCGGCTGTCGCGGTCACTGGCCGCCACGACGCACCGCACCTTGTGGGGAAGGCACGTGCCTGAGACAAGAAGGCCGCGGCCACGCTAAACCACGGCAGTGACAGCCTAGGGTCGTCGGCCACCGTGCCCCTCCCACTGCGGGCTCCTGGCCCTTGCGACGGGGGAAGTCGGGGCCCCGAGAGGGAAGCGACTTGCACACGGTGCTGACGTATTCTGGCCCGGGAGCAGGGTCGCCGAGGGGACAGCCCATTCGCCCCTCAGCACCGGGCTCCTAAATGCAAGGAACATTTAGACCACTTGTGCCCCTCACGGCACGAGCCGAGAACGGCCTCGCGGGTGGCCTCCCCTGCAACTGGCTCACGACTAGTTTCCGATCATGACAGGGAAGAAGAGGACTTCCCTTGTGCCGGCGCCGCCGGGCGGAAGTGGGAAGCGGGGTGTCTGGGCGTGCGGAGCCCCGTTCCAAGATGGCAGGCATCTGGCGGTAAGAGGAAGGTGGCACGTCCCTGCCTCGGGTCCTGGGTGGGTACGAAGCTTCCTCGTTCTTGGGAGAGTCCCGAACATCTCTTTGCTGGGACCTGCCCTTTCCGGACACAACCCCCGCCCTGCCATGGAAACACCACACATCCAGTGTCTGCGACCGCTCGCCGCTGGACGTCCCAGAGGCCCCTCAGTTGAATGGGTGACCCGGACTGGGCTCACGAGCTCCGGAAGGGAGCGTTCCCTTGGGGAAGGGTCGTGCGCTTTGGCGCGGACCCCCGAGTCCTCTCCCGGAACGCCTTGCCTTTGGGCCACACCGGCCGCTCCCCTGCCGGGAATGCCCCTCCTGTCTTCTCTTCCTCACAAGCTCCTATTCATCCTTCAAAACTCGGCTCAAGGTGACTTCCGGGAGCAGCCTGCCCCACCTCTCCCAGGCCGAGGGGTCACTGGGCTCGCTACAGGCCGGCGCTCGGCAGGTGCCGAGCCCAAGACGGCTCCGCAGGGGCGAAGGTGCGGGCCCGCGGACGAAGCCCCAGAAGCCAGGCAGGGCGGGACTCACCACGCAGAGGACTGGAGTGACCACGGCCCAGCTGTACTTCATCCAGGGCCCGGGCCGGTAGCCAATCATGTCCTCGATACCGTCATAAAGGTTATCACTGCCTGGGAGAGACAGAGGGAGACAGATGGTGACACCGTGTCCAACACCAGCATCTGCCCCGGGAGTGGCACAGCAGGGGCTCGAGGGCCACGGGGGGGGGGCGGGGGGGGAGACCCTGGGGTCTGTTCCGGGTCCCTGCTGCTAGACACCACACGGGCCCGAGAGCGGGAGATGTCCGCCTGAAACTATGTGAAACTCCGGTGTAACCGGCGTCCTGTATTTTTCGAGGCAAATTTAGGCAGCCCCCAAATCCTGGTGTGGCCAATCCGAGGTCTCAAGAGGACCAGGCCCGGGTCCCAGAGTAGGAAATCAGAGAGAGACCTCTGGACGGCCAAATTCTGTGCTTCTCAAAACACACTGTCGCACCCTGGCACCTTTAGCATGGGGCTAACACAGGTCGTGTGGCCCCGGCAATGTTCTTTCTGTAGAAGGGGCAGCCTTGAGGGGAAAATGCCAAGTAGGGCAGGCCTTTCTGTTCGACTCAGAATGAATCCCCCTTAGCATTCTCTGTTTTGGAAGCTTCTAAATACAGAGACGCAAAAGAGGGACTTGAGAGAGCGTTTGCCGAAGTCTGCGCTCACCATATATCCAGGCAACAACGAAACATTCAAAGAATGCGACCCACAAGAGGCATACACCGCTAGCTGCATAGTAGTCAAAGAGTTGAAACACATACATGCCACCCTGTGAAGACAAAACCAGAGAAGGGGGACTCGTTATTTGGTATCCCATTCCCTTAATACATAAAGAGCTTCGACACATCAATAAGAAACAGAAAGCCCAGGAGAAAAATGGGCACGGGCTATGATGACTAGATGCCCGACTTCAGGTTTGACAAATTTAACTCACACACACACACACACACACACACACACACAGGGACGCCTGGCTGGCTCAGTCGGCAGAGCCCGCGACTCTTGATCTCAGGGTTGTGAGTTCGAGTTCCGTGTTGGGTGTAGAGAGGACTTAAGATAAAATCTTAAAACTCACACAAATACACGCAGAAAAATGAAAGCAAAAGGTGTTTTCCTGGGCAAAAACCATGGGTTTCCCGAAGTGGGTGCTGACAACTAACTGGGGCCACCGGAGTCACTTCAGCGACAGCCAACTGCTTGCTCGGTGTGGAGCTGGGATCTGCCTTTGGCGTGCGTGTGCGTGTGCGTGTACGTGCGTGTGTGTTTCTTAAAGAGCTTTCTAGAGAACATTCGTCTGTGTTTCAGGAAGAAAAGGCGATGATGTGAAGCCTGAACGGGCTCTGGGGGCAGACGCGGGGCCTCGCAGGAGAACGAGGGGCGGGAGGTGGGGAGGGCGCTGAGAGAGCGGCCCGGGGCCGGTGCCCAGCTTCCGGCCTTGCCTTCTCCTCTGGCCTGGCTCTTCTTAGATGGCTGACCCATTGCCTTCCTGCGTCTTCTTTCCCTTTTCAACAGAGCCCCCTCAGGGCCCCCCCTCCCCCGGAAGAGTGCACACTCCCTGCCAACCGCGCCGGCCCAGCGCCGCCTGCGGTGTTTGCCAGGAGGTGTGCGTCTGTCCTTCTGAACATCTCCACCTCCCCTCCCGGCCTGAGACGGGCTGCCGCACGGTCGCGGGTGAAGAGGGCTGCTATTAAAACGGATTTCGGCTGAAGCACCTCTCCCCCGAGCCTCCGGGACGAGGGAGGGACAGAGGGCAGGGGGTGGCCGTGATGCTGCCACGGTAACGGGAGAAAGGGTTGGCAAGTTTGGGTCAACTGCTGGGCCCTGAGCTGCCCTATGCTCCCGCAGTGCAGGCCCGGTCCCTTGGGGAGGGTGGGATCCCCCAACTGGGTTGGGCCAGGAGCCCACCCGTCTTTTTTTTTTTTTTAATTTTTTAATGTATGTTTATTTTTGAGAGAAAGAGCACAAGCATGGGAGGGGCAGAAAGCGAGGGAGACAGAGGATCAGAAGCAGGCTCCACGCTGACAGCAGCAAGCCTGATGTGGGACTCGAACTCACAAACTAGGAGATCATGACCTGAGCCAAAGTCAGACGCTCAACCAATTGAGCCACCCAGGTGCCCCAGGAGACCACCCGTCTCGGTCCTACAGCCTAGCCACTGGCTCCACCGGCGGAGGGAGGAGGGGAGCACAGCCTTGACCTGATCTTCGAAGCCTACGTAGGTCACCGAGAGCCCCCCGAGAGGAGGTCCCTCGTGCCGGGCGAGGAGGCCACCTACCTCCGTCACCATCGCCAGCCCTAGCAAGTAGCTGATGCTACATATGAAGGCGATGAAGATTTCCCGGCGGAAACCCTTCCTTAGGAAGGACGGGTACAGGTCGACCAAGGACGTGATCTGTCCTTCGACTTCGACAAACTGTGGAGGAGAAGAGAGTGGTTGAGCCCCAGCCGCCCAGCACCCCCCCTCTGCCCGGAGAGGAGACTCCCGGCACTCACAGGGCAGCCTGTGGGGTCAAGTCCAAACGTGTGACCCTGGTCTCCCGAGCTCTGCCTGGGGAGCCCCGCCTGCCCGGCCAGCCACGGTGGGCCACACCCAGTCCCCCAAATAGCCCAGACGCCCGTGTCTCTGGTTCGGAACGCCTTTGCCTCATCGTTCAAGCCTCCGCTCAAGAACGACCGCTTGTCTGAAGCCAGGGCTGACCCTCCCCTTCTCGCACTCGCTGGCACGTATGTATCGGCACAAACGCCTCCCCCGATCTTGGTCTTGGTCCCTTCTGATGCCAAGGGCAGTGCCCCCTCATTTCTGGGCCTGGAGTGCCCAGGGGGGCCGGGCACATGTGGCTGCTCGGCGGCCCCGGGAGGAATGAATGGGCAACTCGGGGCAAGTCTGGACCCCCGTTTCCCCATCAGGGTCACGCAACGGCTTCCGCTCTGCGGGGAGCGTGGATTCACGGGGAAATCCTGAGTGCCCGCGCATGTGAGCCACGTGCTGACCGTGGCCCAGGAACCCATCCCCGGGCTCCCAGAGCTAAAGAAGCCCATTTGAAGAGGGCCCTCCTCGGGTAATGTGCTAGAACGATTCTCAATCTTTCTAACTCTTGCCGACTAACAGTGGCACTTGGAGCCGGGTCCGTATCATGACATGGGAAGCTGCCCCTGTATTAAAAACGCAGCAGGAAACTGTCCTGTGGACACTTACTGTCAGGGACCTAACCCGTGGCCGGAGGGCGGGCTCCGCCTCCGCGGCTGCCGATCCGGGCAAGGACTCTTCCTCCACCTCTATCGCTGGGGCATCGGTAGCCAGAGCACAGTCTAGAAACGACACTTCCGGACCGAAGGGCACTCGGAAGCCTTTTACGTTTGGGTGGCCGCCGCCCAACTGCTCTGCCAGCCGACGTGCCCTCCGAGGCCGGTCGGCCGGATTCCTTTCAAGGCTGAAAAGCTAAAACCTTGACCTTTCTGTTCTTTCATCCGAGAGAGGCGTTTGGGAAGGATGTTTCCCCGGCCTCCCTGCAAGAGACATCCAACCACTTTCTCCTCTGGGACGCATCGCGGAAGGATCAAGGGACACAAACAAGGAGCGGAGCCCTTTCATGGCGGAGAGGGGCTGGAGACAGGCGCTTCGTTGCCAGGAATTCAGGGAAGAGGATCTTGAAAGGGGCCCGAAGGGGCGCGGCTGACGTTTGGACCTCGGGTTGACATGCCAGCCAACAGAGTTTGGATCCCAAGTCACCTCTGAATTACGGCAAACCTGCCAGCCCAAACATTAAGCTTTAAAAGGCGTTAAAGACAAAGGTCCTTTCCTTTCTGAGATGGGGTAATTAAAGACAGGAAGGTCCGGAGTCCCCGTGAGGCAGGGTCAAGCCCAGCGCCCGCCCCTCACTTCCAAGCGCCCTGCGCTTCTGGAGAGCGCCAGCCCCGGCCCCAGCCCTGCTCCGCTGGCCTCTTCGGGCCGCCCTCACTTGATGGCCAAGTGACCCTGATCTCTCCAAACGTCCGTCTGTCTCCCTCCCCTGTACGGGGCGAAGATCTCGCCTCCTCGGCAGGGAGGTCGAGAAAGATTTGAAATCAGGAGAGTGAACTGGTCGCTGGGTGCTTGCCGCAAAGCCGCGTCAGGGGCCGAGCAGGCTCCGGGGAAGGGGCGTCCAGCTCTCTCGCCTCCGCCTGCGCGGTTCTCTCGTGCAAGCATCGGCCTCCGCGGGCGTGCCGCCTCGGCCCCATCCCACTGAGAAATACGCTGAGGTCCCACGGCTCCCTAAGCCCGAGAGTGCTCCCTGCAGATGCCAGGAACCCCGGGGGGTGGCTGGGGGGGGACATTTCCTGATGTGCCCCCTCGGCCAGTGAGAGGCCGTTGCCTGGGGTTGGCTGCGGATCTCTGCACTTCCATGAGCGGAAGCTATTTGGGGGGAACTCCGAGATAAGGCTGGGGGGGCGGTGAACCAGCAGGCCAGGGGATGGGTGGCCCCAGAATCAAGCCCATTCCTTAAACCAGCTGTGCGTGGCCTCGGCCGAGCCCTTGTTCTCACTCAGCCTCGGCGTTCTTGGCTCTACGGGGCAACGGTTGTACCCAGCTATGGAGACGCTACAGATGAGGGAGCTTACGTGTATGTACGTAAACAGGACGGGGGAGGGGCCCCGGGATGGGGCGCTGTACTCAACGGGGGCAGAGCTTTGTTTTAGGAAGACACAGAAGTCTTGGTGTGAGGCAGTCGCCAGCGTCTGCGGAAGCTCCCCCCACCCCCAGCTCACATTTAGCAAAGGAGGGATTCCAACCTATGCCGTCAGACTCCCGAGACACCGCACCCTGGCTCCTCGGGTTCAAATCCTACTCACATCCTTCTTGGGGTATCGGTCAGGCAGGTCACTGAAGGGCTCGGAGGCCTGAGCTCCATGCTCTGAGCGGAAAGGGTACCAGCTCCCTCTGAGGCCGGCCTGGAGAGCTCACCAAGAGTCTCCGAGCTTGTCGGCCGCCACGAGGCCTGGCTCACAGGTGCGCCTCCCCAGCCAGGCCCCGCCTGTCTCCCGGGGAGAAAACCTAATATGAACCACCTCCGCTCCCTCGGGAAGCAGCTTCCATCGCCCCCGAGAGGCCCATTGTGGGCCCGTGGAGATGGCATGCTTTGTCATTGATTAACCACTCTCTGCTTTTGTTTTTTTGCTTTCGCTCAGAGCTTGGGAAGAAGTTATAAAAGCCATTTGCTCAGGGCCTCCCAAGGCCAAACTCATTAACGAGAGATGATTAATGGAGCCCTCTCGCTGTTTATACAGCTCAAGCCCACCAACAACTACACAAGTATTTTGTTTTCAGTCTCCCAAATGTTCCCACTCGGTCTTCTCTGCTAATCCCCGTCCCCTTCCTGCCAAATCCTCCGCTCTGTTCTTGACCTTGCTGGCAGCCTGTCTCCTCTCCTCTGCCTGACCTTCTAAGACGCTCCTCTTATCTGGTTCCGAGTCCACAGGGACTCGGCCCGGGCACCGGCGTTGAGGCTGCGGCCCACGGGCTGGGCGGGGAAGGCCTCTCCTGAGCCGGGAGGAGGCTTCACCTCTCGCAGGGTCCCCGGCGGGACCAGGGGCTTCCCAGGAGGCCGCCAGAAACCCAGACCACACAGGATGCTGCCAAGTGCCTGCCTTTTGGTGACAGACCTCAGGCGCTGGCCGCTGGGCGGCAGCACCGGGTGTGGGGGTCCGGGCGCACCCCCGGCCCACCCTGCACGTGCCAGCTCCCCACTCCTGGACCACGCCCGCGCCCTCCACCGTCCCCTTGAGACAGGCCCGGGGAAATCCACGCAGCCCCGGGGGGACGCTAACTCTTCTCCAAGCACTGCTCGCTGCTCCGGATCAGGCCCCGTGCCTGGGACTTCTTACAAGGCAACGTGGGTACAACCGCACCCAGGTACCAGATGAGAAAACGGAGTCTCGGCGGGGGAGGAAATGTGCCCGACGTCCCCCACCAGCGTGGAGGCTCGGAACCGTTACCCCAGAACCAGTGTCAGCCCCTGGGCGGCTCTCACCGACACACCCCCTGGGGGTCTGAGCCCTGGAGGGTGGGACACGGGGGTTGAGGGGTGCGGGCACAAAGTGGTGGTTTAGACGGAGTCCCGCCTCCAGAGGGCGCAAGCTGGGGTGGCCAGAGGACAGGGCGGGTCTGAGCGAGGCTCCCCAGGGCTGGAGGATGGGGGGTTCCCTGCGTGGGGCACCACTCACATGCACCCGGGACCACAGAACACCTCGTGTGCCTTAGGCTTCTCTGGCTGCACTTAGGACAGCCAGTGACCGCCTGGGCAGGGACTGTCGGTCCCTTCCCTGAGCTGCCTGCCTTGTCACCCCTGGGCCCCCGCGTGGGCCCTCCACGGGCACCCGCCACGGCCGCCTGGTCTTGCCCTTCTTCCCCTTGCCGGGGCCGGAGGCTCGAGCTTTGGGGCAGATGCGCTCCTCCTGCTGCCCTGAGGCCTTCCCCACCCCCGGGGTCCCGGATGGGAAGGCAGGGACCGCCTCACGCACGGCACGGTGAAGGGCGCCTTCCCAGAACCACGCCCCCCCCCCCCCCCCCCCCCCCCCGGCGCTCCCTCCATTCGGCGGCCCCGCGTTCCGGACATACCTGGCTATCCAGTCCAAGCAAGAGAAGCATAATGAAAAAGAGAATGGACCAAAAGGTGGGCAGCGGCATCATTGTCACAGCTTTCGGGTAGGCGATGAAGGCCAGGCCGGGACCTAAAGGGAAGAGAAAATGGGGAGGGAGCAGAGGGGGGGCACGCATCAGTGACCCGGCCGCCCGGGGCCCCGGAGCTCACACACAGACACCCGGGACTGAGGCGGTGTCCCAAACCCCAAATGCAGGGAGGAGCCAGGTCTGAATTGCTGCCTGGGGGAAGAGCCCAGGCCTGCCTCCCTTCCGGATGGGGCGCACTGGGGCTCAGGCGGGGCCCCGTTTTAGCATCTGTCTCCTGCGCAGCAGCACGACTGGCCTCACACGCCAGAACCCGGCAGCCCTGGTCGTCTGGGGGGGCGGGAGACGGGACTGAGCCTGGGACCCAGGCTGCCGGCTTGCAAAAGGCAGGCCCCCCAAACCGGGGCAACCACGCCAACATTTGCTGGAAGGAAGCAAAGGGGGGGGAAGATCCGGTTACCTGACTACCGAAGCCCCCGTTTGCAAAGAAAAGGTTGCATTTAACTTCTGAGTTAATGACTAAAACATCGTCAAAGAATATAGAACCACGCCCCACAGGGCAAACCTTGCTTCAGGGGTGCACCTGCGCACCCCACCTGAGCAATGGCAGAGCCGAGGCCCAGAGCTAAAGGGAGGTGTGCGCAGGGCAAGACCCTGGGCTCCGGAGACCCGTGACCTCCATCCGGGTCTCATTCCTCCGTCTCCTCTTTCCGTCACCACGTGCCCCTGCGGGGGCCCGTTTCCCCCCGAGAAGCGAGGGGCAGGATCCCAGAAATGACTCCGGCGGAGCCTTCTCGTGCTCAGAGTCTCAGATGCTGAGACCGCTGCCCTCGAAACGGGCTTCTGGTTTCTGAAGAGGGGACTCTGACAGAACCTGAAGGCCGGGTGTGGGAGACGGGAGCCCCCGCCAGCTCGGGGCGGGGGTCACCTTTCTGCCTGGGAACATTCCAGAGACACACAGAAACGTCTCCTCCTGTCTCCGGCGGGTCTGAGGGGAGAAGCCAGGGGTTCAGAACTGAGCCGGGGGTTAAGACCTGCGGTCGAAGAGGCGGGAGGAAGCAGCAAAGGAAAGGAGACCTTAAAGGGCCTGGGCTGAAAAAATAAAGTAAGATCCACAACTTAAAAAAAAAAAAAAGAAAAATAATAAAAAAGGCAAGAAATGTGAAAACAAAGGGCTAGAGGCCCGGATATTTAGAGCAGATATCAGAAACCAAACGACCAGCTTGAGAATGAAAGAAAAAAAAATAATACCAAAAACAAAAAAAAACAAAAAAAACCCCACCAACTTTAAAATAAATCGGAGCCAGAAACCACACGGTAGGGCGTGAGCCACAGACGCGGCAGGCAAGGGCGAGTCCTCCTAGCACCCGGTCTGCTCGGGTGTCCTCGGCGGCGACGGCAGAGAATCGCACGGGAGTGGTGGAAGGGGCGCTCCTACCAACCCCGACGTCCAAGTTGGAGCCGAAGCCGCGTCTGCACCTCGGCTGGGCCCCGCCCCCCCCACGTTGGCTCTGGCCCGACGGGTAAGTGTCCCTGCGTGCGGGTGCGAGTCCAGCCGACTGCGAGACAGATGCCAAATGGGACCCCCGCCCCCCAGCCGCCCCCCCACCACCCGCCGCCCACGGGGGCCCGGGGGCCGTTCTCAACACGCTCGTTTCTGTATTTCAGTTTTGCCTTTCTCCAGCCTGCCTCTGGGAGAGAGTCTCAGCGTCTTTCTCTAAAAGCGCACGGGGGACTATAGAGAGAGAAGTCCACGTGAAGTCACGCAGCCGCGCCGAGCACCAATGCACGCCCCTCCGCCGGCAGAGAACGCGCCCCTGCCCGTGCCGTGCGCACACCGTCCGGCCAAATAGTTCTCTCGTTCAAATGCACTTCGCTCCATATGGTGCTTGTTAAAAGCTTATTAGAGAAATAATCACCGTTGAGGTGTCAGCTGTTTAGACATCACCGTGGGGAACATACAACAAAGTCTTTGAAGTGGACAGGAGGCAGGCAATGACTCAGGGTGGTGACAGGTGTGTGTATAACTGTGCCTAACTGTCCGCAGAGAGAGGTCTATTTTGGAGACCGAGATACACGTGTATATAGGTATACAGGTATATAGGTACACACGTGTATCTCGTGGCACCGATTCACTCCGCGTTCCTGACAATCACCACTGCCCTGCGAGCCCTCGGCTGGAGGAAGCCGCTGCAAAGGAGCTGCAAAGGGTCTCCCCCTCATCACTGGACCTGCCGAACTCCCAAGTGCGTGTGGATCTTTCTGGGTCCTCAGTCTCTGGCCTGCTTTGGGGCCCCTTGGGGAAGGAAAGCTATGTCTGGTGGTCCGACTGGGGACTCGGGGGCAGTGGAGAGGTGCGTGGGGCCGAGAGGTGCATGGGCGTGCCACACTTGTCCTGCGACACTGCGGGGGGGGGGGGAGGAGGGGGTGCGGGTGGCAGAGGACAGCTTTGCCAAGTGAGGAAGAAAGCAGGGCCCCTGGGCTCTGAGGTCAGAGAAGGTCAGAGGAGCTCAGACACATTCTAGTACGGGGAAGACTGGGACCGTCACGTGTGTCCGGGGTGCCCCCTGCTCTCAAGCCGCTGTTCTCCTCATCTGCAGAACAGACGGCTAAATGCACGGTGCCCGGGTCCCCCTGACCCCCGATGGTAGGGTTCTGGGGTGGAAGAACCAGACCACCACCCTGCTTCCCGTGAGGGCGAGGGCAAGGGCCATGCCACGGCAGGGGCTTGTGCCTGACTCGGGTCTATGGTGGTCCCTGGAGGTGGGACACCAGGCTGTCCTCTGGACCTGAGAGGGGCCTCGGCCCAGGACCCTCACCTCTCTCCATGTGGGGCCCAGAGAGGTCGTGAGAAATCGGGAGGTCGGCTGAAGCAGAGCACGTGTGCGAAACCACCAAGCCTTCCAGGCAGCTGAGAACCCCCCCTCACCCCCCATGAGCTGGCAGGACGGAGGGAGGTGGGGAAGCCGGGGGCTGCACTTCCTGTCCCCCCAGCCAAGCCGCTGCCGCGCTGTGGCCCCCGTTCCAGGACTTAGGGCGTCCGGGGCGGGCCCTAGAATGCCACGGCTCTGAGGCTCTAGGATTCTAGCAACTGACGGCCTTGTCGGTTTCAGCTCCCATGCCTCGCTGGGGCTCCGGGAGCCCAGCCTGGGATCCAGGCCTTGCAGCGTTCGTGCCGCTAGGGCTTCCCTCTACTTCCAGGAGGAGCGCCCCACCAACAGGGCCCACGCCTCGAGCGGGTGACGCTGTCCCCACAACCTGCCCCCAAACTGGGTCTGTCGCGGTCCCAGAGGGCGGCCGCCGCGCCCGCCGCCTCTCCCCCCCCCCCCACCCGCCGCTGCCTACGGTGGTGCCTGACACAGGGCAGACTCCGAGAATCCATCGCATCGGCGGAACGAATGAACGGGTTTGCTAGAGGGAGCGCGCTGGGAGCAAAGTGCAAAATACAGAAACCAAAGCTGAGAAGCTGGTGATGGAATGCCGACGGGTGGCTGGCTGGGGCCTGAGTTCGGACAGTGGTTTCTGTTGCTGAAACCAGGAGCTGGCCGGGGAAGGAGAGGGAGGGAAGACCACACAAAAGTAGCTAGTTACTCCCCCAACTTAACCAACCCCCACGTCTCTGCTACAGCCCCTCGGGCCAAATCGCACGGTGCTTAAAATTTTAGCTTTTGTACTCTTTGCTACTTGGGGGACATCTTGGTGGGGGGGGGTCCGTTTCAGAAACCAGGCTCGTCCCCCCCCAAAGCCCCCTGGGGTCTGGCTTCATGCCTGCAGTACTTGGCTTACACACTAGGTGGCAGTGCCCACCACCACTGCCACCAATACCACCATACCTGACTCAGCCACATCAGCAATGTCCACCCCTTGCTCTTGTGCCATGAAGCCCAGGATGGAAAAAATTGCGAAGCCAGACACAAAACTGGTACCACTGTTCAGGCATCCCAGCAGCATACAGTCCCTAAGTTACACATACGTCAGGGAGCAAGTTAATTCACAACACAAGGAAGCCACGCTCCCTACTTCTCTTTTTTTCTTTAAACATCATCATTTCTAAGGTGTGCCAGGCCCGCCGGCGCGACACTTGCCTGTACGAGTTGTACTTGTACTTGTTGTAGCTCCCGAGAGAGGTCATGGCCCCCAGGCAGATGGCGTAGGAGAAGAATATTTGGGTCCCGGCGTCGATCCAGACCTGCGGGGGTCGGGGTGGGGGTGGTAAGGAGAGAGAGAGGAGGTGTCAGAGCCGGCTTCCTGGAGGAGGCAGTGCGGGCTCCTGGGCACCTGGAGGGCTGCCCCTCAGAACAGGCAGATTCTTGCCGGCGGTCGGAGCATTTGGGCTGCAATCCGAGGCGTCTTCGAGGCAACACCGAGCTGCACGGAAGCCCAGCGGTCAAAGAAACCCGCGGGCACCGAGCACCGGGGTCAAGAGTGTGGACTTCTGAAGCAGCCGGATCCGGACTGCAACCACGAACTGACCGTGGGCGATAGGACTCCGGCCTGGAGCCTGAGTTTTCACATCTGAAAACTGGGCTCCACTTGCCCTGGCCCACGGAACTAACTATTCTGCCTGCTCTAGAAAAAAGATTTAGCCCAGTGCAGACACACGGCAAGAGCGGTAAGTCAAGGCCACTATCGTTACTGTAACTGCTACTGTCTGGGGACCCTGAAGCTGGAATGGGGAGGAACTCCCTAGCGGAGCGTGCAGGCAAAGCTGCTTTCCAGAACCTTCATCCGGCAGCTCCTGCTGGCCACAACGCTGCCTTCCCAGCTGTCCTCAGAGGCTGGCCTAGCCCCCTGTCGCCTATGAGAGGGGAGAGGGCAGTGGGGAGGAGCAGCACAGGACCCTGAAGGCCACCTGAAGGTGGAGGGTCCTGGGGACACGAGGTCCTCGAGTGGCCCAGTAAAACATGGCAGGTTTCTCCCACCCCCTGCGGTCACGTGGCTGGGTGCCAGGAGGCGGGCCTTCGGTCTCGGCCCCTTGACCTTCCAAGAGCTCATCACCGGCTCCGAATTCCAGCCTCCGCCACGGAAGCCGGCAGCAGCCATCCCGGGCCGGCCCGCCCATCCCGGGACGCAGCCCCCGCGGCCATGGCGGGCAGAGGCTGGGGGCGAGGGGGAGACTGGCTCAGAGGCCTCTCCACCCCTCACCTGGCACGGGGCCCGAAGGCGACTGTAACTGGCCGGCCTCGGGAGGCCTCGGCACGAAAAGATGCACACACAGGTGGAAGGGCCCGCGGGCACGGGGAACCACCAGCCGCAGCCCAGCGGAGAAGTACCGGGGCCGCGGCCGGCCCCACCGGACGTGTGCACCCAAGGACCAAGGGAACCGGGCCGCCGGCTTCGCTCTCCCCGTGCCCTGCCCGGCCTGGCCCTGGGCGGGGGGAGGCAGGAGGGCTCCTCATGTACCTGTGGGTCCTCGAGGCGGGTGATGTTGGGGTACAGGTAGAACTTGATGCCTGCGCCCGCGCCGGGCAGCGTCAGACCACGGACCAGCAGCACCAGGAGCATGGCGAAGGGGAAGGTGGCCGTGAAGTAGACGACCTGCGAGGGACGAGAGGGGCTCAGGGGGGGCCCGGGGCGTCGCCCGCTGCCGTCGCGTTCAAGCGTTCTCTCGGGGGCGGAGGGTCCGGAGCCGAGCCTGCTGGGCCACCTGCTGCGTGACCCTGCAGGTTATTCCTTAACCTCTCTGGACCTCGGCTGCCTCACCTGGAGCCTGGGTACAGCACAAGTCCTCACCTCGGAGATGCGCTGAGCTTCGGGGAAAACAATCCTATCAAGATTTATGGAACATCGAGGCCCTTGAAACACGGCGGTGGGCGGGACAGAAAACAAATCCCTGCCCCGTGAGCAGGTACGCCAGCGAGTGAAGAAGGAAAATGCCAGCTAAGAGGGTGGACTGCCGAGTGTATGGGTAGAAGGCTTAGCCCGGCGGGTGGCGCGGGATGCTCGGTCCGCATTAGCCGCGAGACAACCGTCGGCAGGACCCTCAGGGCTCAGGATCAGTTGAGCGTGGGTTCAAATCCCGGCTCGTCCCCTCGCTTGCTGTGTGACCTTGGGCATGATGCCTAACCTTTCTGGGCCTGTTCCCTCCCATGTAAATGGAGACGACGATAATAAAAGGCCTCCATCAAGAGGGGAGGCGGGGATTCGGCCAGTAAGTTTTCTGTAACACCATCGGAACAGCGCCTGGCACTTTGGTGCTCAGGAGCCCGGGCCTGTTCTTGACACTGGCTTTGCAGGAAGTACAGGAGAACTTCTAGGTGGAAACGAGGCTCTAAGCGCCTGGGCCGGGACACGAGGAAGAGCCTCCACCTCCTCGGGGCCGTGGGGGGCCCCCCGCCTGCCCTGGACCACGCGGCACACCCCAGGCAGCCCGAGGCCAGTTGGAGGTGGGGACCAGAGATGACCAAGGCTGTGCCGGCCCATCGCCAGGGCCTGCCCTACATCCGCACCGTCCGTCCCGAAAGCGCTAGTCTTCCGACACCCCGCGGCCTCGGTTCTCCTGGACGGCTTTCCCGATCTTTTCCTTTGACGCAAGAAGTTTCCGGGCAGAGTTTATGCCCGGGAGGAGCTCGGCGGCGCGGGGCTCTGAACAGACAGCGAACCGCTGGTGCGTCCAGCAGGGCGCCGGCTGAGCCGGGACTCCCCGGGCACGAGCCCCGCCGGCGTGCCGGCCACCGTGCTGCCAGGGGCGGGACCGAGGCTCGGCGGGGCTCGAAGACTCGCCCGGGGTCATCCGCCGAGCACAGGACCTGCACCCGGGGCCCGTGGAGATGACGCCTCGCTCTGAGCAAAGGCACGAGGCGGCAGCTCACCTCGCCCGGGCAGCACCTGCGGAAAGGCCAAGAGGACCACCTGATTGCCAAGAGCCCCTGACTCCCTCGGGACCTCAGGAAGGAACAGTCTTTGTATGTAGCCAACGCGCCCATTTCGCAGGCGAGGAAATCGAGACCCAGAGTGCCAGTGAATGTGTCCACGGCGCTGGGGGGGGGCGGTGCCGGGTTACTGCAGGGCACTTCCAGGGTCCGGGCGGGTAACGGACACCAACGGAGGGGGACAGAACCCAGAACCCCCCCTATCTGGCACAGGAACCCTTGCCGGAGCACAGCTCTGGGATGCCCAACACCCCTCGGGGTAGAAAAACTAGAAAGGGCCTTCGGAAAGCTCCCGGGGCCCGCCTGGCTCAGCTGCCCTCGGCCAGGGGGAAGGGTGTGGCGGTCCGGGTCGCTCGGGCTGGGCTTTGCACCCTAACTCCGCCCCCTCCCGGCTGGGTGGTTTGACCTCCCCTCCCCTCTGCATGAGGAGGAAAATAAAGGTGCTCACCTCACCTGCCACCCCCAAGGAACCTCAGCGGCGAGCCTGGTGACCCCACCAGGTCAAGGGCGCGCCCCACGCCTGTCTCTGCGGCTCCCTCCCTGGATGCCTTTGCTCCCTCTGGGCCTCAGTTTCCCCAGCAGAGAACCCTCACGATGTCCCAGGGAACAGGAGGCAGAGGCAGAGGCAGAGGAGAGGGCGGAGGCAGGCCGGGAAGCCACCGAAGGGGTGAAAGAAAGAAAACCAGCCTGCCCCCTCCGGGCTACTCCTCCCTTCCTGCGGACGCCCCCCCGCCCCCCCGGCCAGTTCCCAACTCCGGGCCCTGCGGTGGGCCACACCCGGGGCTGGTGAACAACAGCTGCCGACAGCACGCTGTCCCCAGTGTCCCCAGAGGGCGGCCACTTCAAAGCCAGCGGGGCCCCACCGGGCTGGGCAGCCGGGCTCCGGCCGGAGGGCTTTGTGTCAGGGACAGAGGAACGCCCAGGGACGGGGGTGGCTTCCCATGTTTTCACGTATTACGTTTGTTTCACAAGCACTTAAGTAGCACTTCCCGCGTGCCAGGCCCTCTCCTGAGCTTTAGGCCTGTCACTCATTGAATTCTCAGGACGGCCTGAAGGGGTGGGTGCGTTTCCCAGAGGACACCGGCACAGAGAGGTTGGCGGCGGGTGCCTGGGGTCACAGAGCTGGGAGGGGGCGGCGGTGGGATTTGATCTCGGCCAGCTGGCCTCGGAGCCCCGTGTCTTTTGTGTGTGGGCATGGCGTCGCGGGCCCTCCCCAGGGTCCGGAACAGGACAGCCCCACCTGATCGCGGCCCCGCCTCGTCACGCCACCTCCTCTGCCTTTTTGGAAAAGCCACCCTTGTTTTGCAGAATTGGCTGCTCTGAGGACAAGCCCCTGAGACCCATTCTCTCAACTTTTCCGCGCCTCCCCCGGGGATCCTCGAGGGAGAGGCTGGTGCCAGCCGCCGCCAGTGGGCCTCTGGTGGTGGCCCAGCAGGCCTTGCCACGGGACGTGGTATTTTTCCACTCTTGCTGGCAAGCCCGTGGCTCCTCTGAGCGCTTGATCCAAAAGCCCTGTGGCCCAACTGCCCTGGAAACTTGTGAGGACAGCCCTTCCTCACTCCCCCAGGGGACGGCGGAGGGAGGGCGACCCACGAGGCAGGAGGGAGACAGGCGAGTGGCCCACTACCATGAACTTCCCCTGGGGGGAACGGCCCGGGGAGTGGGGTCCCTCGGCCCGGAGGCGGGGTTCCGAGAGGGGGGGCCGTGGGTCTGTGCCTGGCACCTAGGCCGGCCCCGAAGGCCTTCAGAGCACCCCGTGCGAGGGCGGCGTCACGCACTCGTCTCACACGAACCGAAGGGGACGTGCCCGGGGTCGCGCAGCTTGTGGGAGCAAAACTGAGACCCCCAACCACATCTGACTCCGACTGCCGCCCCTGTGTTTCCAAGCGCCCGACGGAAGAGCCGGCAGTGGAAGGGTGCGGCCTCACGACAGGTCTGTGCTCCTGTCTGCCCGCGGAAGTGCTCCCCCTCGGGTCCACGGCGCCGTCCTTTCCGTGCGAGGGTCCGGACTTGCGGCAGCTTCCTGGACCTGACGCCCGTGCGCAAGGACGTGCCTGCCTCCTGCCCTCCGGCACCTTCAGGGGGTTAGGGCAGGCGGCAGGGGACAGTCAGGAGGCGGGGGAGTGCAGGGCGCCGCGCTCGGCAGAGGGGCCGTCTGGGTTCAAATCCCAGCTCGGCCGCCCCAGGACACGAGGGGGATTAAATGAGCCGGGTGCCCGGTGCTGTGTGTTACGCGGCGTCTGTGCCGTGATCACTGTTGAATGAATTTCAGCCCCAGCGTATCGCGGGCCAAGGCTCAGACCCTCAGAATGCTGACAAGTCACAAAAAAGGGAACTGAGGCTCAGAGAGGCAAAGAGACTGGAACTCGGACCCCGAGCTGCCCAGGGGTGCCCTGCGTCCCCCCCCCTACTGGACTGGCGTCAGCCACCGAAGCAGGGCCATGCCAGGATGAGGCATGCCCTGCCGCCCATGGGCCCAGCCCCCACGGCGGCCGTGAACCTGGTCTGCGGCCAGGGCTGAAAGCCACGGCCGGCGGCGGGCGGCGGGCCGGCGGGCGGGCTGCAGAGCTCAAGGAAGTCCACAGAGCCTCACTGTGTTTGTCTTGGCTTCTTCGGGCTGGCCCAGGCCTTGCTATTGTTCTGGGAGCCGTGCCCGCCCCTCAGGGGCCCGGAGCCGCGTGAGGAGGAGGTTGTCTCTAGGGGTGGGGTCGGGTAGGGGACCTCTGTCAAGTCACGTCTTCAGCTGGCCCCGGTTGCAGCCTGGTACCCTGCTTTTCGCTTTGATCCTATTCTCTTGCCCCGTCCATTGTATCTCAAACGTTGCCCACTGTTCCCGGGAAACATCAGCTTCCTCCATCAGACTGGGGGCTCCCGGTAGATCAGGATCAGATATACCTCAGGGCCTTTGCACGGGCTACTCTCTCTCTCTCTCTCTCTCTCTAGAATTTTTCTTTTCCTCCAAAGGCTTACCCCTCACTTCCTTCGGATCTGTGCCCCAAAGTCACCTTCTTGGTGAGCCTGCCTGGCCGCCCTATTTAAAAGCACACCCCGACCGTTCCCGTCCTCCTTCACCGTGTGGTTCTTCAATCACCATACTCTAGTCACCGCCTGACTCCTCTATAGCTTACACATTCACCTTGTCGCAACCAGCAAATGTGTCAGCTCGCGGACCGCAGAGATGTCTGTCCGCCCTGCGCGTCCCCCGGCCCCGTTCCTACGACAGGCCCCGACGAAGAGCAGAGGCACGAAACGCAGCAGCGCGTAAGGAAGTGACGTGTCTCCAGCGTCGCTCAAGACCGCGGCGCCACAGAAGCCTCCTGATAAACTCGTCTCCGTGCGGGGAGACGGAGGCACGGCGAAAACTGGATCGGTGTTCCCTGCACCACCTGAGCCGCGCATCGTGCTGGGCGCGACACTTCTGGTCTGAACCCTCGCCTCCACCCGTTCCGCAGATGAGGAAGCCGAGGCTCCGAGGTGAGGGAGTGTCCTTGAGCAAGCTGCTTAACCTCCCCCGGCCTAGCGCCCTCATCGTTGGAGGGGAGGCGGTGAGGAAACAGCTCGCGCACAGGATGGAGGGGGAGGTGGGGTGCCGTAGGCGAACGCGCGCCCCGAGGCTCGAGTGGCCCTCTTCCTGCCTGTCCCCGCGGGGCGATGTGGCCGGGGGTGCCGCGTGCGGACACCTCTGAGGCCGGGCCTGCTTCCTTTCCGGATGCGGTTTTAGGATCGCAGGACGGCTCTGGCCGCAGAAACAGGCAGGGGGGTGTGGGCAGGGCAGGGCCCCCCACTCCGGAACCCTCCCTTTCTGCCGCTCCGTTCCTGGGCACCCGGATCTTGCCCTGAAGGAGATGCTGGGATCCGTCCAGATCCCCGCTTTCACTTTGGGGGGCCCTTCATCCAGGACAACAGGGTCTTTAAATTCCAGGGTGGCGAGGGCGCCTGGGGGGCTCAGTCGGTCGAAGGTCTGACTTCGGCTCAGGTCATGGTCTCGCGGTTCTTGAGTTCGAGCCCCGCGTCGGGTTCTGTGCTGATGGCTCAGAGCCTGGATCCTGCTTTGGATTCTGTGTCTCCCTCTCTCTCTGCCCCTCCCCTGCTCATGCTCTCTTTCTCTCTCTCTCTCTCTCTCAAAAATAAACAAACACTAAAAAAAACGTTTTTGATTCTGCTGCAGCAAAGGCCCCTTCTCCAAAAAGACTTCGCCCGCTGCCCGTCGCTGTATCTCGAATGCCACCCGAACATACTCTTTTGACCTTTGGGGGTTTTTAGGCCTTGTAGAGATTTTCCCCCATCAAGATGCAACCGATGGGAGGGAAATGACAGATGGGGGACGTGTAAAGGCAGCTTCACTATGGCCTAGAGCCTGGCCGAGGGTGCGGGCTCACACCCCTGACCCCAGCGGAGCCCTCTGCACTGACCTCACGTGGCAATGACCATGACACCGGCCAGTGTCTTGGTTAGCAGGTAATGGTTCCGCTCTCGCTAAACAGGCTAACATTTTCATTACTGCCAATACCCCAGGCCCATTCCTAAAACCTTAGTTAGGAGTTAACGTTTTAACGATCAGCTACTGCCCCGTTAATAGCTAACATTCTAGTCGGCGTGTAACATATTAAATCGGCAGTGAAGGGCTCAGCGCTGGCTAACGTGCGGTTAACGACTAACGTCGTGGTTACGAGCGAATGACTTAATCATCGGGGGAAAATCTTTCCTTAATAGCTAACAGCTCGGTGTCTGGCTGAAGCGTTAGTGGTAAGACAGGTCAGTTCGTCGGACTTAGCAGCAAGACTCCCAGTCAGTGCTTCTCAAACCCTCAGCGAGCCTCGGATTAGCCGGGGGCACTGCTCGGACGCCGGTTCTGGCCCCGCGGGTGCGGGGCATGCCCACAGGGCTGCGTCGCGGACAAGCGTGCAGCGGCCGCCGCCCGTTGGGGCACGTTTTGCAGAGACGGGGCCCTGGGTCGTCAGTGACTAGCTTGCCCGCGGCCACCGTAACGGCTACGTGGCCAGGGTCTGTCCTCTGAGAATGTGGGAGCCGGCGGTCACGGGAGCTCGCCCTGGCCCCCCGCGGCCCACCGTCCGGTTCGCAGGACTCGCGTTAGCTGGTGGTTGCGCCCTTGGGAGCATTTCCGCCACGAAGCGGGCGAGCGCCACCAAGCGGGGCCCCATTCTCTTCCGGAGGACCCTCTGTCGGCACCCACCAGCGCTTCGGGCTGGGCCCTGGTCCCAAGCAGGGGGGGCCCGGGAGGGGGAGGCGGAAGATGCCCCCGGGCTGAGGCAGGGGAGACTTGGAGACGCAACTCACTTTTCCCGTGGACTTGACGCCCTTCCAGATGCAGAAGAAACAGATCAGCCAGACGAAGAGCAGGCAGAGAGCAAGGTCCCACTTCAAGGAGCCCGGGTCATCGATTCCAGAGGACAAGCTGAGCACGTTGCGCCTTCAAGCAAACAGAGCCACAAGTCAGTGGGGCCGGCCCCGGGGCGGAGAGAGCCGCGGCGCGGCCCGGGCTCCACCAGGCTGGGGCTGAAAGCCCGGCTCGGGGGCGCTGTTTCCACAAGGCCTCCCGCCTCTCCGAGCCCTGAAATCGCCAGGGGTCTCGGAAGCAGCTCCCGCCCGGGGCCACGGGGTTGTGGAGCAGACAACGAGGAGGCAGACTTGGACTCCTCCGCCAGGCAAACCCGGGTCCAACCCAGTCTGGCCTCGGGCAGGTCAGGTAAACCTCCAAGCCTCAGTTTCTTCATCTGTAAAATGGGTACTAATTCCTGCGTGATTGACTCTCAGGAGACCCTGCTTCAGTGCCCACTGAGGGCCAAACACCGGGTTCAAAGTTGGTTCTTGCACTGTAATCGCTGGGCCCGGTACCCAAACTCCTGGACCCGAGTCTCCTCCTTTGTGAAACGGGAGGAAGTACCCTCCGTCCACGCTCTCTGTCCCATCCCTCTTATTCCCTTCACACACTCCTTATCTGGATCTCCCCTAAAATGGAAGCCAGCACTCCCCCCACCGCTTTACAGAGACCGGTGTTAAAAGAAAACCCACACAAAGAACCAACTACAGGGTCTGGGGTGCAGCCGGCACGGGGTAAACCTGTTTCCATCCTGGCCTTGAGGTGCCCAGAGCGGCTCCTGGTACCTAGCGGTGCTGGTATCCTCCCAGCTCCCCGCAGGGCTGGGAAGGTCTCGGGGGGACGGTCCGAGGGCTAACCAGCACAGAGCACCCACCACCCCTGCCCGGCGTCACACAGCAGAGGCCGGGTCTTTGGGAGTCCAAGAGCCTCACCGACCTGCGGAAGATGCACGGAAACGCCTGCTCACAGCCGTGTCTCTGCGGGGCGGACGCCCTCCGAAGTCCGGGTGCGGCGGCGCGGGGTGCCGACGGCCAGAAGCCACACACCTTCATGCCAAGAAACTGTCCCCATCGTCCCGGGATGCTGCGGCAGTGACCAAGGGCAGGCACGCCAAGCCCGGGGACATCAGCCCCGCCTGCCACTCCACCAGGGTCCCTATCCGCTGACCTCGGGAGACGGGGAGCCCGTGCTCCCCTGGGAAAAATCCCTTTCGCTCCTGTTCTAACCGGAGTTCCCTCCTGGTTCCAAGGCCACACTCAAGCGAGAGAGGCAGAGAGGGAGTGTGACTTTGTGCCCCAGGCTCTCGTCCGTAAAAAACGCAAAGAACGTTCCCACCCCGTGCTGCTGCCTGGCCAAGCATTCCGGACCGTTCCTTAGCTCCCGGCCGGTCTGTGGGACGCCCCTCGTGGTCAGGGCCCTGGGTCTCGGGGCACCTCCTGGGCCGGACACATCCCTGCTTCTCCTCTTTTCCAGAGAAGCTTCGACACGAGGACCTTGAACAAATCCAAGAGCCCCGCCTCCGCCGGCACTCAGCCGAGGCCCGTCTCTGGGTCACGCCATGGTGGCGGCGCCGGAAGAGCAGGCGGCACGTGGCACGGCCTCAAGAAACACCCTGCCGAGTGACCCGAGGACTCCACTGAGGGAACGAGCAACTCCACGCGGCACTCCAGGCCAATTCGTGCAGGGTTTCCGTTAAGGAGCCTTAAAAGGGGGCAGCCTTCCTTTGTCCTCTTCTTGACGAGAAAGAAGCCTGACGCCAAACGGTCCCCCCTCCCCCGTGACCCGCGACGGCGTGCTCCTATCATCGGCGAGGCCCTTTCCATTTATCCCCTCTGATTCCAGGACTAAAGGTCACTGGCCCCATTTCACAGATGGGGAACCCTCAGGCAGGGACGACCCGATTGCCCGCAGACACACGGCCAGCAGGGAGCGGGGCCGCCACCCGGCACGCACGCCGGTGGGACTCGCGAAGCCCTGTGGACTCCCCCAAGCTGCTCCCCTGGTAAACAGAGAATGGAGCCTCAGCTGTATAGAGAATCCGTTCCGGTCCCCGCTACGGGCCAGGGGGCACCCCCGCGAGGCAGGTCGCCCGCTGACCGCACCCCGGCGGGGCCCGGCAAGTGTGGGTCCGGCGGCCGCAGCTGCTCGAGAGAAGAGAAAGCCCTCCCCGCAGGCTCCGTGAAGGCCCCTGCGGCCCTAGGCCGCCTCGGGGATGCGCAGCGTCGCGGGGAGAGCGCGTTTCCACCTCCACACCCCTGCACCCGCCGCGGCGCCAGCCCCGCCGTCCTCCCGCTTCCGGAGCAGCTCCCCTGCCGCCCCGCGGACCGCCAGAGTCCCTGCCGGGCTCCCGGGCCCTCCGCTGGCGCCGACTGTCCCTCCCCCACGGGCGAAAAGCCTGTCTTGCCTGCCAGACCCCAAACATCCCAGGGACGGGGATCTCACAGGCAGGTACGCAGTAGGTGCTCAGCTAACGCCGAGGGGGTGCCCGGCCTTCTCGTCCGTCCTGAGGGCAAACCGGCCGAGCCGGGATCTTACCGTGCATGCCCGGCCGGTTCACGGACACCCTCCGACCCTCGCCCACCCTGGGCCGGGTGAACCCCTGGTGCCCGGGACCGACGGGAGGCCTGCTCTGGGCAGGCTGACCAGCGACGGGAGCCACGAGGACACCGAGTCCCTGTTGCGGGCGGCTCACGACACCTGCAGCGAGGCAGGGGGAGGCAGGCACGCTCTGACCCGGCAGGATTTCGGCGCCGAGACGCTCCCGTGATCGCTCTCGCCCGTGCGGCCGGCGACGGGGCGCACCCCCAACCTATTCGTCGGGCACCGTCCGCGGGAGCCAGAGACTGGGACCCGCCCGCAGCGGGGAGGCGCAGGGGAGGCGCACGGCGGAACGCCACGCGGCCCCCGAGACCCCGGGCAAGCTCCCGGCCTACGGATAAGGAACTGTGTCCTGGTGATAAAAGAACGAAGCGACGTGAAGAGCGCTTTGCGCTCCCTATTGTGTGAAAGAGGGAGGGGGGGGACGCGCATTTGTGCTTGACCACGCACGGGCTATTTTTGGCAGGACACACAAGCGCCGGTTGCAGCCGCTGGGGAGGGGGACCTGGTGGTGGGGACGCGGGGGAGGGGAACTCGCTGGGCACCGAGGGCCATTTTTTTCCGTTGGACTGTTTCCACTTCGAATGTTTTTCTGTTTGAGTGTTTGAGGTTTTTAGATGAACGGCTCCACGGTTTTAATAGCACCTTTACAAAAATTATTTAAAATTCTTGAAAATGCCTGTAACGGGCCACGCAGGCGTTCTAGGAATGGAATGAGCGTGTCTTGTCCGTCAGGGGTTGTCAAAACAGAGCCCGGGGTGGGCTCAGGGCCAGAGGGACCGACGCCCTTTCCAAAGGCATCTTTGGGGAGCCGTGGCGGCCAGGGAGGGCGCGCATCCGTCCGAATCCTTTGTTGGAGGGACCCAAGTGTTAAGGCCCCTCCCCGAGGGTCCCTCCCCTGTGGGACTCCTGTGGCCTCAGCCACAAAGCAACAGGTAGGGATCCGTGGGGCCTTCCCCCGTGGGACACGGGAGGGCTCAGGAACCGTGGAGTGCTGTGCCCCAGGGGACCGCCCCTCGGCGGTGCCTCCTGACCACCTCAGGAGATGGCACGCTACCCCAAATCTAGCCCCACGTCCCCGGCACTGCCACCACTCCTGCCGGGGCCCCCCCTGCTCCCCAGAGCGGTCTCGGCAGCCTTCCCACTCGCCTTCCTGCCTCCGTTGTCACTCGCCCCCCCACCCCGAGTCTGTCCTCGTCAGGTCACACCCCCCCTCTGTTCCATATCCTCCCACCATGGCTCCTACCTACCTGGCTAAGGAGGCCGGCCCAAGCTGCCCCCATCCCTTTTTCCCTCCTTGAATATGGCGACCAAATACTCTTAATCAGTTAGAGCTATTAATAATGACACTGAGACCACAGGCGTAAAGGGACGTGTCTGGGACAAGTGGTGGTCCCATCTCGAACCTCGTCCCCCATACGGCCCCTTCAGCCACTATGTTCTGCGAACAGACTGAGCACATTCCTGCCTCAAGACCTTTGAACTGGTCATTTCCCCAGCCACGTGTCACAAGACATGCCAACACCCTCCCTGCTTCAGGTTTCTGTTCAAATGCTACTTCACCGGGGTGGCCTCTCCTGGCCATCGTATGCAAGTTGCACCCCTGGTGACCCCCCTTCCCCTGCACTGGCTTTAGTTTTCATTCTGGGTAATGAAATCGCTTTTACATTACAATTCTATCTGTGTTATCTGTGTAATGTCATCTGTCTTACTGCCATGACGGCACGTAGCAGGTGTTCGACAGACATGAACTGAGGAAGTTAATCGTACCTGTTTGGCTGATGGGGAAACTGAGGCTCGGAGAGGTTCAGGAATTCACCTGAAATTGCCCAGATCAAAACCAACCCTGGGCCTGGTTCCCTTTTTCTGAGGCTGCCCTGGGGACCAGGCCCTCCGTGTACCAGGTCCCCCCCCCCCCGCCCTTCACGAGGGCCCCCCGCGTCCCGGTCTTCCCTGGGGAGGAGGCCCAGAGGTGAGCTGCATTCTTGTCCAAGAATAGTCGTGATTCATTCCAGGGTGGGATCCAAAAAAGAGCCGCCTGGACGTCTGTTTCGGGCCGGCCGCCCCGCTGCCGTCCAGCCGGCACTCAGAGATGTAAATACGTCCTCCGAGTGGGCCAAATCGTTTCCTTTTGACCGCCGGCCAGCCATTTATTGGCCGTGGCTCTTCCCTGGAGACTGGCGGAGGCAACAATTATAAAAGAGCCCGTCGTCCCCGAGCACGGGGCCACACAAGGCCCTCTCCGCCGCCTCCTCCTTCCGACAGCTGCAGGGGAAGATTGGCTGAGCACGGCTTGTTTGCAAATATGACTCATTTCTTTGATTCTAATAAAGGCTAATGATACGTGCTGAGCTCCCGGGGGGCTCGGCAGGAACCCGGGAGGAAGGCGCGGCCCGGCCTGATGGAGGGCGCCGGGCCAGATCTGGCCCCGCCTGGCTTCCAGGGCCGGGGTGAAGCAGGACCCCAGCGCCGAGACGAGCGGGACGAGGTTAAGCGGGGGCAGACGCTCTGCTTCCCATCACAGAGCAACTCAGAGTCCAGTTACGAAGCCAGCGTGAAATGACTGTCTCAGGGGCCCGGGTGGCTTTCGCGGGGGCCTGGAAGGGTGCGTCTCACCAGCTGCTGCTGACGACGGGGCGTGGGGGGAGGGGGTCCAGGCCAAGAGAAGACCCCACGCGACCTGAGAGTGGGCCACACCCACAGGGCACAATTTTTCCTGCGACCGTGGGCTTGCAGCTGGTGGGGACACAGACGCCGGAGGGGGCGTCTGGGGTCAGAGCTGAGGTCTGGGAGCCCTGCTGCCTGTCTAGCTGCCTGTGTAACCTTGGGCAAGCCACTTAACCTTTCTGGTCCTCAGTGTCACCCCCAACGAGCCGTGACTGGCGGCCCCGTCCTTAGCAGACCCCTGCTCTTCGCTCTCTGAACAGAGCCGGACTGTGAAGGTGTCTGACCCGCGCCACCTCCAAGGTTTAGAGAGGCGAGGTCACTGCCCGAGGTCCTGCAGCTGCCCTGAGGGACGGGAGCCTCACCCCTGCTCCCAACTACCTCCTCTAGTGAAACTGGAGGGGGCGGGGCAGCTGGCTCTCCTTGTTATCTTGGCCCCTGGGGAGCGCCCATCGGGTATCGTTGGCTGAAGGCAAGGACACCTCAAAGACCTACCCGTCTGACCCACTCGCCGGCTCACTCAGGGGGCCGGCCTGGTCTCTTCAACTTGGCCAGCATTGCGGGCCCCTGTTGTGTGGACCCCGGTCCTCCCCCGGGGTCCAGAAAGAGGCTAAGCCACTTGTGGGTGTTCGGGGGGGCTCACGAGGCTCCGCAGGGACCCGAAGGCCGGAGCGGAGGGCTCGGCGCTCCGTGGGCAGAGCACGTCCGTCCGGATCGTGTGGGCCTTCGGAAGCCGCCCGCGGGCTCCGGACAGTTCCAAAGATAAATCCTGTCTTCGTGGCTGAAGGCCAGGAAGGGCGGCTTGGGCACTCGGGATGGGGATTCTGGAAGGCTGGAGCCCTAGAGCCCCCAGGAGGGCCGAGTGGGGGGGGGGGCGGGTACGGGCAGGGGAGACGGCATGGGGCCGAACCGTGCACCCGGAGGGCCTCGTCGCTCACATGAGCGCCTTCCCGAGAGCCCTCAGGCCTGCGCTAGCAGAGAGGGGGAGGGACAGTCCCTTTGCAATTTTGGGGGGGGGGCGTATGGGCGTCTGAGATGGGGCCATTCTTTCTCCCTCTGAAGGGCGGATCACTTGAGTTCCAAATGTCCCCGGAGGGCAGTTTTACCTGCTATGAGGGCGCCCAATCAATTAAAACGGCCCACATTTCTTGAGGCGCTTCTCGGGCTGGCCACGCACAATCTCATTCGGCAATGACCTCCCCGAGCTACGAGCGGGGCACCGAGGGTTCGAACCCAGGCAGCCGATCCGTGCCCGAGGCAGCGGGGTCCCAGCAGGCACCCAAGGGGCCAGCTGGGCGCCGGTTTCCTGGGGGGGGCGCGGGGGGAGGGCCGCGCGGGCTCAGGCTGGGCCAGGAACAGCCGAGAGCACGCGAGGCTGTGGTTTCGGGCCCCACTCGACTGAGAGGTACGCGGATGTCTGCATTTTTTGCCTTTTACAGGCTGTCCGGAGCGGGTGGCATGGAGTGGGTGACGAATACGCTTGTAATGCCCTCTCTGTCTGCAAGTGGAACCCATGTACACACGAGAGCCCCTGCGCCAACAGGCCTGGGGCCTCGTGAGCAAAGACCGAAGGCTGGCACGCCACGACGGGGACACGGCTGCCTGGCTCTCTCTTGCCTAGGATTTCTGGGCCCCGGCCCCAATGCAGGGCTGGGACTGGTCAGCGGGCGACCCCCGCTCCTGCGGGCCTGTTCCTGGGCCCGCTTCGAAGAGGGGGGAAGACCCCCGGAAACGCCAGAGCCACACGCGAAGAGGAGGAGCGTCTCACGAGGATGAGGGCCCGCCCCCTTCCTCACTCGTGTCTCCTGCCCCCGGCTCTCAACCTCCCGGCGAGGACGCGGCTCAGTCGTTTTCGGGACCGCCGGGCTCACAGCCAGGTGCTGAACCCCAAGTGTAACAGCTCATGAAGAGCCGTGGAAACCGATGCCCGAGAACGTTCCTGACTGGCCTCCAAGCACCGTGTTCAACGGACTCACTGGACATCGGCTGAGAGCTACCCGAACTTCGGGTTTCCGCACCTGCCTTTCTGTCTTCCGTCCTCCCGTCCGTGTGCCTGGAGGTGCTGACTGCATCGAGGGAAGCCCTAACGACGCCCACAGCTCTCCGCTCCGCTCCTAAAGACACGGAGCCTATCTCCCACGTCTCGATTCTGGGTTGGCCTGTGGCTTCCTTTGGCCAATGGGACATGAACGAAAACAGAAGAGAGGCTTGAAAAGAGGTCGCTGCTGGGGACTTTCCTGTTCGTTGCTTCGGGAAGGTGGAGCCTCCTGTGAACAGGCCTCCGGCTCAGGCTGGCCGGCTGCGCGATGGGCCTCTTGCCCCTGGCACCCCAGCCAATAGCCAGCTGATGCCGGGAAGAGCTATCCTGAGAGCCTACCGCCGACCTATCCTGGAGGAGCCCAGCCAAGCCCGGAAGAACCGCCCAGCCAAGCTCAGCCCAAACTGCCAATCAGCAGAACCATGAGCCAAATAAGTGGTCGGTGTTTCAAGCCACCAAGTTTGGGGGTGATTGTTACGCAGCAAAAGCTAACCGATACATATTTTCTCGTTCTGTCTACTCACCTTTTCACTCGAGTAACTACTTCAGCTTCACGTATGCATTTTTCTCTGTGCCACAGCAGGCCTGATGTGCTAACTACATTTTCCTCTAAAATGCATGAAGAACACTACGTCCTTTTCAGACCACGGAAGTACATACACCTGCACACGGGTGTAGGAACGATTCATTCCCCTCACTTGACAGTTAAAGGAACTGAGGCTCAGAGAGGGGCAGTGACTTGCCGAAGGTCAAACAGCCAGGAAAACGGCAGAACGGGGATTCAGCTCCGGGCCTGTCTGACACCGAAGGCACAGGCTGGTCTCCGGATCTGCACCCTCCTCCCCCGGCACCCACCCCAAGAGGGTGACTGCCACCCTCCTGGGGAGAAAGTGAGGGAGCGGCTGTCCTCTCAGCGCGCCCCACCCCCCCGCCCGCCCGCACTCCCCTCCCCCCGGCCTTCGGCGAGGCGGACTCACTCCCAGAACTCGATGACGGGCGAGGTGAAGTTGCTGGCGCTGAGCGTGGCCCACAGGCTCTTGTTCCGACGCATGGTGTCTTCCATGCAGTGGGGCGTGTTCCAGCTGTGGTTGCAGTGCGCCCAGGGCAGCTCCGACTGGAAGGACTGGAACAGGTAGTAGGTGGCCCAGGCCAGGATGATGACATAGTATATGTTCAGGAGGGACACGATCACGATGGAGGCGTAGCCGATGCCTGCGGGGGCGGGCGATCGAGAGGCGCGTCGGGAGGGGAGGGCGCCGGACCCGCCGGGGCCACACGTTCGACCTTGGTATCCCCAGGGCTGGGGCCAGACGGGGCCCCTCAATAACGAGCAGCCAAGAGAGGCGCGAGGGGGGGGGGCCGTAGGTGAAGCGGCCGACTTCGCTCAGGTCGTGACCTCACAGTCTGTGGGTTCGAGCCCCGGCCTCGGGCTCTGTGCTGACGGCTCAGAGCCCGGAGCCTGCTTCGGATTCTGCGTCTCCCCCTCTCTCTGCCCCTCCCCTGCTCACGCTCTTTGTCTCTCTCTCAAAAATAAATACACATTAAAAAAAAAGGTAAAAAAAATAATGACCAGCAAATGTTTATAGCACGGCTGGACGGCTGGATGGCTGGATGGGCGAAAGCACGGGTGATCTGATAAGCTGGACGAACGGAAGGACGGAGAGAGGATGGGGAGAGCAATGAACACACGGCGAGACGGACAGACGAGCAGACGGATGGATGTCTGGTTGGACAGACAGCGGAATGGCCAGATTTTGGGTTGATGGATGGATATTCAGTATGTTGGATGGGTGCATGGATGGATGGGTGCATGGATGGGTGCATGGATGGGTGCATGGATGGGTGCATGGATGGATGGATGGGTGCCTGGATGGTGGCTGGTTGGAAGGTTAGGTAGATGAAGGGACGGCTGAAGGAGTGGACGGGTGGATGGACGGATAGACGGATGGCTGGTCTAACCGTCTAAGGGAAGGAAATGGGCTGGATGGATGAATGAATGAAGAGACTCACACAACCTCCCCCCCTGCCAGTTATAACTGTAACAGTGATTATTTTCTGAGTGCACACCAGGTATCAGGCATCGGAGTAAATGTTACCACAATAATAGTAAAGTTACCATTAATTGGGTGCTTACTATGTACACAAGGCACTTTTATGTAGCAATGTCGTTTTGCCTCCATAGCAAGCCTATGAAGTAAGCATACTATTTCTATTTTATAGATGAGGAAACTGAGGCACGAGGAGATTAAGGGACTTGCCCAGAGTTACAAGGGTTCGAGCGAGAGGAGGACGTAGGAAACCATACGGACGCCTGAACCTGAGTGTTTATCTTCCGCACTACACGGCTGAGCAGCGGCGACACACGGGTCCTTCGACAGGGCGGAGAGGTAGGGACAGCTAGGATGTACCGGCGGCCCCCGTGGGCCGCGGCCTCACAGGACTAACGCGCCGACCGCCCGCCGCCTTGGGTCAGGCACGGTGCCAAGGGGATTTCCGTGAGGCTCCAATGTGCTGGCAAACAGCAGGTGCTCAATAAAACTTTGCTGACCGGATGGAGGCCGGGCCCCGGGTGGCCCCCGCCCTGCACTCACCGGAGAACAAGGGGCAGATCTTCTCCCAGCAGGTGATGCCCCCCTCAGAGGTATACTGGCCGATGATCACCTCCAGGAAAAACACGGGCAGGCCGCCGCCAAACAGGAAAATAAAATACGGGATGAGAAACGCACCTGGAGAGAGCAGAGGGGGGTGAGGGTCAGAGCGTGGCTGCCACGGGGGCCCCTCCCAGGCCCTCCCGGCCAAAGGAGCCCGAGAGAACGAGCGGGGGACGTGAGGGAGACAGGCCGAACCCTCGGACCTGGTTGAAAACTCTCTGGGCCTGTCCAGCGTCCATCACCTTTCCAGTGACCCCGTCTTCCCCACGTCCGTCCATCTCCAGCACGACCTCCTCACTGAGGCCTGCGCCCGTCCTTCCCCAGCCCCGCCCGGGGCAGGGAGCTAACAACCGGCTAGGAAGGGCGCACGTCTCCAGCCGGGAGTGAGAGCCAGGGGACGAGGGGGAGCAAAGAGCGAGGGTTCCTACCTGGCATCCACTAATGGCTTCAGCGGGTCCAGAAACCCTTTGAAACCGTGGGCAACTTGGGTCTGTGTGTAAGTGCTTGGTTCTGGGGAGCGCCTAGGGCACTCGTCAGAGTCCCAGAGGCGCCTGAGACCTACGAAAGGTTAAGAGCCTGGGCTCGGAGGCGGAATTTCCCAAAAGGTGGTTCTCCTAACTTGGGCGGCGCGCGGCACACCTTCTGTGACCGAGCGAGCCTCCGACGGCGGGCCGTCACGGCGCTGAGCACTTCCTCCCTGCCCGGGGTTCTGTGAGCCCTCTCCCTGCGCCAGGGAGAAAGGTCCCCGTCGCGTGCTGCCCGGCCGTGATACCTCTGACAAGAGAGGACTCTAGCTCAGAGCCTTCGGCAGGTGGCAAAAAAAAACACAAAACAAAAGCAAAACAAAACACCAAAATCCTGAACCAAAAAACCCGAACCAGCCAAGTAGCCAAACGCCCATTCATGTTAAAAAAAAAATTATCTTCAAAGGTGGTCAAAAGATACGGATTCGAAGTCTGAGCTCTGGGGACGTGATGTTCAGCATGACGACGGCAGTTAACAGCCCTTCCTGCGCCTTTCAGAGTCGCCGAAAGAAGAAATCGCAAGTTCTCACCCCAAGGAAAAAATGTCTAACTACGCGAGGTGATGGGTGGTAACTGGACCCGCTGGGGGATCGTATAGCCATACGCACGTGTATCAACGCATCACGTTGTACACCCTGAGCTAACAGATGTCACCCGTCGATTATAGCTCAAGGAAATAGGAGGAAAAGTTTTAATTAAAAAGGAAGAACTAAAAATATCTCCGCCGTATTTTTTTCCCCCGGACACCTTTCTTTCCATCACGGCAAACGATACTGGTTTTCCACTGGTGGGGGTGGGAACAGAGCCTGCTTCTGAAGTACATTTGGGCTGGAGTTAGAAAAGGCCGAAGCAGGGGCGGCTGGGGGGCTCAGTCGGTTGGGCATCTGACTTCGGCTCCGGTCATGATCTCACTGTCTGTGAGTTCAAGCCCCGCATCAGGCTCTGTGCTGAAGGCTCAGAACTTGAAGCCTGTTTCAGATTCTCTGACTCCCTCTCTCTCTGCCCTTCCCCCACTCACACTCTCTCTCAACAATAAACATTAAAAAAAATTAAAAAAAAAAAAAGAAAAGGCCGAAGCAGGGGCACGTGGGGGTCTCAGTCGGTGAAGCGTCCGACTTTGGCTCAGGTCGTGATCTCACAGGCTGTGGGTTCCAGTCCCACACCGGGCTCCACGCTGACGGCACAGAGCCTGCTTAGGATCCTCTCCGTCTCTCAGAATAAATAAGCGAACTTAAAGAAAGAAAAAAGAGAAGGCGAAGCAGAGGCATGGAGGTTTGGGGGAAGTCACGAAGGGGCCGTGTGAATGCTGACGCCCGGGGCCCACGGGGCCTGGCCTCGCCGCCTCTCTCGGGAGCCGGAGAAGGACCCCCTGGAGGCTGCGCGGCCAGGCCCTGGCGGAACCCCAGCTGATTCCCAGTCGCGCTCACTTCTCGCCTCGGAGGTGGGGTGGGAGGTAGCGGGCTGACCCGGGGGAGGTAGGGGGGCGGGGCCTGGGAAAGCGGGCCGCGGAGAGAGCCCCGCCCCCTCCACCACCGCCGCCGCTCCGTGCCCCGCCCAGGCTCACCTCCCCCGTTTTTGTAGCAGAGGTACGGGAACCGCCAGACGTTGCCCAAGCCCACGAAGCCGCCGGCCACCGAGAGCACAAAGTCGATCTTGCTGGACCACTTCTCCCTCTGCGGCGGCTTCCCCTCGGCCTCGTCCTCGGGCCGCGTGCCGGGGCTCTTCCCGGGGGACGGCTTCAGGATGTCTTTGTGGAAGTCTTTCAAACACTGCAGCTTCTCCTTGGTGGCCATGTCCTCCTCGCCCTCTACGGGGGACAAAACGGAAGACGATGCGTGCTCAGCCTGTTTGTCCTCGGCACCTCCTCTCCCCTCTCGCCCAGCGGCGGGCTCTGATCTGCCCAGGCCCGTGGCGGGGGGCCTGCCACCCCTTCCCCCCCCCATCTATCTGCTGCTCTGTCCTGGTCATCGGGGACCTCAGGACTCAGGATCTGGCAGGCTCCTTTCCCCAGGCACCTGCGGAAGCACGGGGACCCCATGTTCGTCATCTCCGAATGTCACCCCTCGTCCTGCACCTGCAGGAGCCACCCCAGCACCGGCATCACCTCTGCAAAACAGGACGCGCTCCGGCCGATGCCCAGGGGACTTCCCGATAACAGCCTGCCTGCGTTTTCTAGAAAGGAACAGACACTGTCTCGAATTTCGGGTGTGCCTCGACAAGGACGGCCCGTTTCATTCAAGACTCAGCACAGGGCCTGGCCGCGGGAGGTGTTCGTTCCCAGCTTTTAAAAAATAGAAAAAGAAAAAGAGAGAGAGGGAGAGAGAGAGAGAGAGGAAGGAAGGAAGGAAGGAAGGAAAAACATAAATGAATAAGGAATGAGGGTCCAAACTGGACCACTCCAGTATCTGAAAACTGAGGTTTCCATCCAAGTATGGAAAACGGATGTGTATGAAAGATATTTGCAATTCATTAAGCCGTCACGTCTCTGGCACGCTGCGAGGGTAATGGAAGAACAGGGGCTATCCCGGTTTGTCTGCCCCTCGCTGGCCACTCTCGGGCTTGCCCTAACCCCCGGGTCATCCAGGCCCCCTTGCCCTCTGACCCCCTGCTGGGTTCAGCGACGGAAGGCTCCAGAAGAGGTCAAACCTCCAAGTCCCCGGGAGCTGTTCAGGACCCCACTCGGCCACTGCAGCTAGGACCCCGTCCAGAGGCCGTGTGCCACCAGCCAGGGCAGAACACGTTCCTCTAGCTCAGGTCCCCGAGCCCTAAGCCCCGCTGCCGGCTTGGCTTTGGGGGAAGAGCACCCTGAGTCCCCGCCCAGGGGGAGAGGGTGCCTACGCGGCGGAGGGCCACGCGGCGGAGCTGGGGCAGCCAGACCTAGCGGGCCTAGCCTACCCACCCCTCCCCGAGCCCCTGCTTCTTTATCTGCAGAACAAAAAGCGTGACCGGCTCCTAGCCAGACAGTCCGGGATGCCACTGGGATGCTACTTGTCTTCACCATCCGGACTGGGGGCCGACACGGAAATAACAGAGAGAAGTCACGATCTCCAGGTTTTTCTGAAAACGTGGGAAGGTCATCGGGCCACCGTGGGCTCGCGCCCCTCAAGGGCACCACCCACTGGACCGGACGCGGGCCCATCGCCGGAGCACGCCCGGGCCAGCTTGCCGCCCGGCCCGTGGGACGTCTCCGGGGGGGGGGAACGGAGTCTGCCTTGTTGAAACGCCTGGCACTACCTGACAGCGCCTCCTTCGAGTCCTGGCCTCCTCGTTAACAGTCTCCGCCTTGCCAGGAACAGAGGCTCCGTGGCGACGAGGCCCTGTCTTATTCGCTGCTGGGCCCAGGAGCGCAGGAGCCCTCAGGTAAGAACTGAGGTGTAAGCGGTCCCCAGGGCGGGGTCCGCAAGCAGCTGCTGCCACGTTCCGGCTCGGGTGCCCGCCAGCGTCTCGGCCTGCGGGCCTCGCCTGGCGTGGGTGGCGGTCTGGGCAGGGCAAGGGGAGGGCTGCCCGAGGACCTGGGGTGTGCAGGGAGGACGCGCTGGCCCGGCCCCAGCGGACGGGCCCACGGGGGCCGCGCTCCAAGGAGCAGAGGCCCGAAAGCACGACAGCACCCCCATTTCCCCCACGCCTCCTTCCTCTCCCTGGCTTGGGGCGGGGGACCCCGATTGTTTCGCTATCTGGCCAGGAGCAGACCAAGAAAAGGCCTTCCTGGAGCCGCCGGGCGCTCGCTGAGCCCTTCCTCTGTCCCCTGGAGCGCAGACTGGCGGCGGCATCCGCACGGCCTTTCTTTGCCCTGCCTTTCTTTGCCCTGCTCCCTCGGGGCGACGTGGGGGTTCGGCCGGGCGTATGGCTACTGTAAAAATAGCCCCAGCGGCCAGCATTGTTCTAGCATTAATTCGTGCAGCCCCCGATGGTTATCTGAGCAGCCCATTGTGGGCTGGCTGGCTGGGAGCATAATTGGAGGATGTTAGTGAAGATGTTTTTCAGGGAATGACCCCTGGACCTCCTCGCCAAGAGGGTCGGTTCCGCCCTTTCAGGCTCTCCTTGGATCTCGGGGCTATGAGGCACTTCGCAAGGTCAGCCAGGCGGGGGGAGGGGGGATGGCCAGCTTCTGCTCACATGGGCGGCTGGGAATGGCGACAGTTCTTCCCTGGTAGGACACTAGGAGCCGGGGGCGGGCCTCCCCATGGCTACCCTGAGAGTCCCGGCTCTGCCCTCCGGGCCCCCAAACCCGCTTGCCAGGCTGGCGCTCAGAGGAGCCTGCAGAAACTCGCAGGTGGGAGTCACCAAGTCCCCCAGGACTCTCTGCTCTGGGCTCCGGGCTCCCACGAGGTGAGACCTCCAGCCCTCTCTTCGCTCAGGACCCCGTCTTCCCGCCGCCCGAGGCGGAGCCGGGATATGGGCTAGGACTTGAAAGGGGCACAGCTGGGGCCTGTCGTGCGTCTGGCGTTACAGGGGTTCCCCCACTCCTCGTCCCAAGCGCACCCGGGGATGCGGCCTTCCGTCACGTCCCCTGTCCCACCTGTGGCTGCCACGGATACAAGCCCACGTGCCCTTCGGGAGCACAGGCCACGGTCCGTGACCACCCAAGGCTCCCTCGGGCCCCGATGAGGCCAGGTCTGGGTGCGGGCCTCCCGCCTCCCGCTCAGGGGGCTCGTTCCAGGCCCGTTGGGTGCCCGACCAGCCCCGCGCCTGTGCGAGCCCGCAGCAGCGAGACCCTTGGCTTCTGCCTCCGCCACGTTCCTGGCACCCGCCCACATCTCCCCGTCGCCGTGGCAACCGCCCCGCTCAGGGGCCCTGACAGCTCTCACGCGGCACCTGCGGCAGCCTCCTCCGGGGTCTCCCTGCCGCTGCACTCTACCAGCTCCCCAAACCGCTCTCGGCGCAGCAGCCCAGGGCGATGTGGGGAGCACAGCAGACCAGAACTCGCCCCCCGCTCCGGCCCGCCATTGCTCCAGAAGGAAAACACGAACTCCCCATTCTCCCGCCTCCTCGCGACCCTGGCTCCACAGAACCGCTCTCGTTCGTTCCTCCCACGCCTCGGCTTCGGGCTCCCTCCACCGCTGCTCCGAGCCCTCTGGTGGCGCCCCGACTGGAGGGTGAGCCCGGGCCTGGAAGCTGCCAGCCATTTCCTGGCTGGGTGTCCTCGGGCAAGTGGCTCAACCTCCCCTCGCCTGCAGCATGGGGACAGTCATGACCGCCTCACGGGGGTATTGTGAGGACTGCACAGGGGACCAGAGGGATGCCTGGAAAGTACTGAGAACAGTATGTGGCAGGGAGCAAGGACTCCTCATACAGTAGATGCGGTATTACTGTTGTCACTGCCATACCTATTATCGGGTCCGCCTTGACCTTGGGGTACGCAAGGCCTTGGTTCTACTCCGGGTGAATTCAGCAAGACCCAGGGAAGCCAAGTGACACTCCTGAGGTCAGACACCTGGTAGCGACAGCAACCATAACGCGTGTGCCCAACTTGCGGCTCTGTTGTTGCCTCCACCAGCCCGGCCCCATCTCGGACAACACACCTTCCCTGGAGCACTGCCATCCGTCTCTGCGGCCTGCTGAGGAGGCGCACTAAGTTCCCACCTGTCACCCCGCAGCGGCCCGCCCCACGGCGCGGTGAGCACTTAGGAACAAGCCCCCTCCTAGGCATTCCAGCAGCCCGCGGGCCGCCAAGAGCTGTTTTCCTTGGCGCCCGGCCCAGGGCTATTTTGTAGCCGCGATACAGAATTCCCCATTTAAGAGCTTCCTCTTTGGTTATTACAGCTACGAGCGATTAGAATCGGCATTAGAGTCGGCTCTGATACAGAGGCTCCGGGATTACGGCTCCCTCCTTGCCCCCGCCGAAATGCTCCTTGTCTCTGTGCCAGGGGTCAAGGCCAGAACCGGCCGTGCCTGAAGACCGACTTGCAGAGCACCTGGTCGGCTCCGGCACGTCCGCGGACAGATTCGACCAGGCGCCGGCGACGCCGTGGATACCTCGGGTGTTCCTTTGTTTCTCCCCAGTCCAAACTACTGGCGGTTTGGTACTCACACCTTGTGCTGAGCTGCCAATAAATAGTGGGGTACGGACTCCTCCAACAGCCTGACCGTGGAAGGGATTTTCGCGCTATTTTACCCATGAAGGAGACTGAAGCTCGAGTAAGGAAGCGAGGGGCCTGCCTGGGGCTGTGCGCACGGAAGACCGGAGCCGAAATTCGCACCTCTGCCTGCCCGACGCCGAAGGCGGTGGAACAGGGCTGAGAAACGAGGAGACCTCTGCTGTTTGCAGGTGAAGATGCTGAGGCCGGAGGAAAAGGGCCGGAGGTCCAGCGGTACAGAGTGGGGACTGGGTGTCCTGCCCACCTCCCGCGCCCTCCCCGCGCCCCTGGCCCCAGAGGCCCGGGTGCCAGCCAGCTGGACCTTGACTCAAGTTGCAGACGCTGCTGCGGCTGCGTCCAAGGCTGTGGGGGAGAGCGGGCCCTTGCCTGAGACGTTCTCGCCCTCCCCGGCAGAACCCGAAACTTCTCCACTAAAAAAAAACAACCACCCAACCCCACAAGGCTCTCTCGGGAAGAGAACGAGGACTTCAGTCTCTCACTGTCACTGACTGAAGCCATCAACGAGGTTCTGCCAGGTTTTCAAAACAAGAGGGCAGGTACGCGCCGCGGTTTCCTCTTCAGAATGCCCTCCATCCCAGAAGCACACACAGCAGCACACGGTCAGCCTCCGAGGCCCGTCTCTGGGCCCCTCCAGACAGCGAGCATTTCTCAGCAGGCCTCTGGGGTCGGGCGAGCGGCGCCTAGAAGCCCGGAGAGCCCTGAACCTCAGAGGGGGAAAAGCCTGAGACCCAAATGGCGACGTCCCGCGGGGCTCCCTGTGGAAGGAAGCATTCCGGAGCAGGGCCTCCTCGTCTCCTTTGGTTCCCCTGTCGGCTCCAGAGCCGGGGTTCTGGGCGCACTGAGGCTGCGATCCCGCTGTGTGACCCGGAGCGAGGAACAACCTCTCTGTGCCTCCCCGGGCTCTAAGAACTCGGCTCCTAGGTATTGAGTGGGATGCGGCCTGTAAGAGGTTCAGCCCAGGGCCTCCTACCTGCTAAGTGATCAACAGACCTTAGCTAGCACCGAAGGAAAGAGCCGACCACGTCGGAAGTGTGTTAGTAGTGTGTGGCAAGGCATCGTGTCCCGAGACAGCAAGGAACCTGCGTTCGTGACGCGCTGACCACATGCGCGAAGCGCTGTGCAAGCGTTTTCCCGGCTAACCCCCGCCCCCGACGGGAGCCGCGCCTGTCCCTCTTTTGCTGACGCGGCCTGGAGAGGTGGAGTGGCCCGGCCAGAATCACGCAGCAGGGAAAAGGCCGAGGGGGCTTCGAACGGCTCTCGGGGCTGTTTCGGCCTCTGCCCGGTGTCCGCCAGCCAGCGCCCGGCCGTCTGGGAGCCCCGGCGAGGTGACCCAGCGGGATCGGGCCCGCGGCCTTTAAGTCCGCGTCAAGCCGCTGGACTGGACACAGCAGGGAAGTACGTGAGGGCAAACAGGGAAGTGAGGAGCCGCAGGCCACGGACGGGGCGGGGCCCGGGGGCCCGGGGAGCAGTCACTGCCCAGGGCCGGGCGGGCCGGGCCGACGGAGGGCCCCGGGGAGCCAGGACACACAGCACTCTGGACCGGAGGCCTCCTCCGGCAGGCGGGGCGAGCCTCCCAGACTCCCCCGATGAATCTGAAGGGGCCCCTTCAAAGCACGGTGTCCACGGATTCCAGGCAAAGGACGGGTTCGGTGAGAAGGAGGGCTGGGCTCGATTAGTGATGTCTGCCGTGGCCAGGCTCCTTAGGTACCGTGCTGGCCCTAGGAAGCACCGAAACACGAAGCACAAAACGACCAGAACAAAAACGGGGCGCCTGGGGGGCTCGGTCGGTTAAGCGTCCGACTCTCGGCTGCAATTCAGGTCAGGATCTTACGGTTCATGGGACCGAGCCCCGCATCGGGCTCTCAGCTGGCAGCACGGAGCCTGCTTGGGATTCTCTCTCTCCCTCTCTGCCCCTCCTTTGCTCTCGCTCTCTCTCTCTCCTCTCTCAAAATAAATAAATAAATGTTTTTAAAAAAATTGAAGCACCCCAAAGCCACCAACCAGCCAACACCATGAGGTGTGTCAAGAGCACTGTCTCCCCCTATAACCTGAAGGGTAGCTGTTTTTGAAAAGAAAGTCAAAGTCACTCAAAGAGAGGTTTTTGTTTTTGTTTTTCAGGAAGCGGTACACCTTTAAAAGATGTTATCGCTTGATTAGATCACGTGGTCTGCATCCTTCTGTCTTATCTGTCTGCATCTCGGGAAAACGCATGCGTGACTCTGTCAACGGCCTCCAAGGGCCTGGCCGTGAAAGACAGAGTCCGGAGGGGAGGAGGGGAGGCGGGGAGGCCTCGGGGAGGAGCAGGGCCTGCGGCCACCCGGAGCCCAGGCTCGGCCGGGGGCGGCCCTCCCTCCTCGGCTCCAGGCGCCGCACACATGTTTGCTCATTCCCGAACCATCCCATGGCCCGAACGCAAACACGGTCTGCCGTCTTCGGTTATGCCATTACCCAGGGCACCCGAGGGGGCCGCGGCCAAGGGCAAGGCGGACTCGGCTAGAGACGCCGACCGGCCTGGCCTCACAGGCCTCACAGGCCCTCGCCCAGTGAGGTCATCCAGGAAGCCCGGCATTGTCTGGGCCGGAACAGAGCCGAACAATGAGCGACCATATTCTAGTCGTAGTGAAAGTGAATTGTGTTTGGGGAATTGTTTCTGGCAGGACGTCTCTGGGGACTGGGCTTGCTGTCTAGCTGGGGTTCGGGGTCTGCAGGCGAGCTCTTCCCCTCCCCCGATCTACCTGTAAACCCCCCGCCCCACGAGAACTCAGGCCTGCCCTCAGAGACCCCCTCACTCCCGCTGAGAGCACCTTGCCTGGCTCGTTCTCAGCCCTCCACCTACGTCGAGGGTCTACGTCTCCCGGAGCTTCGCGGAGGCTCCCCCTTGACGGATCGGGACGTGGAGGCTTCGGGAAGGAGAAGGTCAGGCCCCGGCCACACGGCCACGAGGCAGTAGGTCAGGATCTGAACCCAGATCCTGACTCCTCCACGCCGCCCGGAGACAAGGTGACCTCTGGACAGGGACCCGCCAGGACGTGGTCGTACCTCTTGCTCTGCGACTTGCAGAGGAAAAAGTGGGGGGGAGTGGACAGGCTTGGCAGGGCACCGGCCTCTGGGACAGCGCTGGTGGCGGGCTGGATGCGGGCCCAACGCACGGCCACCCTGTCCTCCGCTCCTCGCAAAAAAGTTTACAGTTCAGAGGTCCGGGGGCTGCGTCCAAATATTTTCCTCATCTCCTTGGAGGTGGCGAGCACTGACCCAAAGCCCAGAGGGCCGCAGGCGGTCAACAGAGAAGAAACAAGAAAGAGGGCGTGCGAGGCCTCGTGGGAGTGAGGGGAGGGGACCGGGGGAGGTGGGGAGGAGGCAGGAGGCTGGGCCGGGGGAGGGGTCGAGGGGCGCGGGCGGATGGCCGGCACGGCCCCCGGGGTGAAGGCCAGCAGGGCGCCCACCACACGCACTCAACGGAGACACCCCAGGCGCCCGCCAAGCAGGCCACCCAGTCAGGGGAAAGGGCGGAGGACCAGGGGTCCAAGAGCTGGGTCTAGGTCTGGTTCCACCGGGCCACGCGGGCCACGCACTGCCCCTCTGCATCTCGGAAGTCCAGGGACAAAACTGAGCAAGGGCGGCCCTGACTGCTGAGGGCGCGCCCCCTGAGCCCCTACCCCGCTAGGTGCCAGGCACTGCTCCAGGAAGTGGGGGCCTGGAGGTGAGCCCCGGGGAGCTGGCCTTCCGGAAGGGGAGTTCGATATCCACGACCAGGACCGGCTCGTAGAAGACATGGGCAGGGTGAGGTGTCGGTGGCAGGGACACGGGGTCAGTGAGGCCCCTCCGAGGAGGTAAGGTTTCAGGAGGGCAGCCGCTAGCCGAGGACCCGCCTTGGGCAGGCCCCGAGCTAAGCCCTTCCAGGCACCGATGCGCCTCTTCCTCCCAGCAGCCTGGATGAGGTTGTGAGGCCCAGAGGAGCGAAGTCACTTGCCGAAAAGTCACACAGCTGGGACCCGAACCCAGGCAATGGCGTTGGGGTCCATGTTTTCACCTACACGGAAACTGAGGCCCGCACGGCAAACCTCTGGGGGAACGGTGTCCTCGGAGCGGCGAATGGCGAGTTCCAAAGAGGGCCACGCAGGGCGTGGCGGAAGGACAGAGAGAAGGCCGGTGTGAGACAGAGAGCAAAGGGGAACGGGGGACAGGGTGGCCTAGAGAGGAGACCACGCCCGGAGGCCGGGATTAAAAGCTGGATCTCGGGGCGCCTGGGTGACTCCGTTGGTTGAGTGTCTGTCTTCAGCTCAGGTCATGATCTCACGGTCTGTGAGTTCGGGCCCCGCGTCGGGCTCTGTGCTGACGGCTCAGGGCCTGGAGCCTGCTTCGAATTCTGTGTCTCCCTCTCTCTCTCTCTGCCCCTCCTCTGCTCATGCTTGGTCTCTCCTGCTCTCAAAAATAAATAAAACATTAAAAAAAAAAAATCTAAAAGCTGGATCTCTCCGGACGCTGGTGGGAGCCTCTGGAAAACTTTGTGCTCGGCGAGGACTCAACCGCGTGGCCACGCAGCCCCTGCTCGTCCCCGACTGCCGGGCCGAGCCCTCCCTTCCCGCCTGGGAGGGGACTCGAGGGCTCACGCTGGGCTTCTCCCTGTCAGCGACTGCTAGCGGGCACCTTTCTAGCGGGGGCCCACAGAACCCGGGTCCTCGCCCTGACACCCCGGAGCCACCCAGCCCCCTCGTCACGTGCCAGGTACCCGCACGACCGGCTGAAGGGGACCGCTCTGCTTTGTGATGAGGGATCGCCCAAGGACGGGGGGGCCGGCACGCCTTCCCCTCGGCCAAGGGTCCCAGCGCCGGCGCCACGGAGAAGAAGCGTTCGCGTGTGTGGAGTCTGGGCCCCTCCGCGGGTGAAGCCCGTGGGTTTGGAAAGAACAGGTCAGCCTCCAAACGCTATACCATCTGAATCGAGTGACCTTCCCGTGCCGAGCTGGCACTTACCTGGGACGGTGGGGCGGAAAAGCCCCACTTGTCTCGTGCTAACTGAGCACCTACTTACGCTGCTGGCCCAGGGCCACCGCAGGGGGACAGGAGGTCGCCTCCCTGCCCTCAAGGTGCTAGTAGAGACACAGGGGAGGGACTCGTTTTGTCAATGTGACACAGCCGTTATTCGACAAGGAGGACAGCGGTCATGGCTCTGGTCACGGGCGAAGGAGGAGCTTCCAGGGGCAGGTCCGGGGACGCCCTCCGGGCTGGGCCCCACAGCCCGGCTGGACCTGGACTGGACTCCCAGGGGCCGGCGGGCCTCCGGGAGCAGTCCGGTCTCACGGATTCGGTCTGGCCGGGCTCCCTCCACCCCACCCCGTGAAGGCCACGTAGGTCCATCCTGAGCGTGCGCAGCCGCGACCAGAGCTCAGCTAAAGGAGAGGAAGCCGGAGGCAGAGGAGGGCTGCCATGATGTCTAACGGGGGCGCTCAGGGGCCTGTTTGGGTGCCCAGGGCAGTGAGTCAGCAGGCAACGGTCGCCTGGCACTGACTCACCAGCCACAGCCTGTCACCCTCCCGTCAGCTTCCCCACCACCCCCGGGCCCCAGCCCTGTTTGGCCGGAAGTGGGGGCGGGGCAGGGTCTGCGGGGATCCTGAGGCAGGCTCTGTAGAACCCAGGATTATTTCTGGAGGCCCCAAAAAAAGAGACATGCGAGAAAAAGAAAAGCTCGGTCTCCATTTCCGCAAACTTGCCCTTTCAAGCTGAAAGAGCCCTCGAGCCGCCCTCCTCTCGCTGCCTGTGAAAAGCAAACAGGGCAGCCCCTCCCTGGCTCTATAGAAACCGGAGAGAGACCGGCTCTCGGTGACAAGGCCAGCTCAGGGCACGTCCGTGCCCAACACCCACTCAGTGCCAGTCACCCCCAACTCCCTCCTACCGGGCTCTGCCGGAAGTCACGTCTCCATGGCAACAGCCAAAGCGCGCTTTGCTGACCGGCCCTGGGAAGTCAGGGCTCTCAGCCTCAGCGTTGCCGTCTGCGAGATGGGCAGGATATCCCATCTACGGCGTGTGGCGTGTGAAGACTCCTAGCTCAGTACGTGTTTGTAAACAAGGCCCCTCTTCCTCTTTTGAACACGTCTGCTCAACGAGGAAGGGCCTTCTTCCTCCCTAGCTGCACTCGAGCCTCGCCCTCGCTTAGAAATTCAGCTCCTGGAGAGCCCGGGGCCTGTGGAATGAAGCAAGCCGGACTTGGCGAGACGGAGGCGGCGATCAACCAGCCCCGTCTGCCGCCAGAGCCCTGGGCGCCCGTGCCCTCTCCGAGCAAAGGGGCTTGCTGCCCGGAATCTTCTCCATTTATCTGGCAGCCAACTTCCAGGGGGTCCTCCACCACCCAGAGGCCACCTGGGGTCCCCTGGGGCTCCCGGACCACACACGTCCTGGGCTTTCTCACGCCTCCATGCCTTGGCTCATTCCGTTCCCCTTGCCTGGCACACTGTTCCCCAAGGACAGCACGGGCAGTCCTCAGGCCGACCCCCGGACAACGGCCCGGAGGACTCTCCGGGGCCTCTCTTGGGCTGCGTGGGCCACACCACCTCCATCCCCATGCTTCCCAGCCCCATATCGTAATTGTCTGCTTGCTGTCACCCAGTATGGGGCCCGGCACGAGATGTAGTTGTCGCATGGAACATTCAGGGCTCACAACTCTGGGGACACTCAGCACAGGAGTAGATATTTCCTACCTTAAGGCTGGGGGGGGCGGTCCCCCAACTAGGGAGAGAGAGCAAAGAACAGCAGGTGTTTGGGACCTGGGCGGGGCTGCCGACGGAGGCAGAATGAGCCGTACAGACCCCCTGCCAGACAGAGAGGGGGCGTGTTCCGGCCCCCCCGAGCACGATCCCCCCGAATGGCCAAAACGCTACAGAGCTTCGCTCCCTTTTGGCAGACGAGCCTGAAATCTTCAGGAAATCACTCTTCATTAAGCAATGTGTTCCCGAGCATCTTCCAAACTCGACTCGGCAGCGAATTCTCCTTGGTCTCCTAAAGGGTCGCCAGGGACCGGAGGATCCTAGTGGACCCTGTGCGAGAACCGGTAGGTGCAAAACGGGCCCTCAGAGTGGGGCACGGGCACACGCAAGCCCGCTTTCGGGATGAGCAAACTGAGGTGCTTAAGAAAAATTCGGCATGAAAATCCATACCGGGGCGGGGGGCGGGACTCCAGGGAGGACGGACGTTTCTCGATTACACGCACTGTCTCCCAGGGCGGCCCCCAGGCGCTCTCCAACCCTCGCAACCTTTCTCTGCGATGCGGCTGGTGCCCCGATCGAGTTCGCCAAGCGGGCCGCCAGGTAGGCGCTGCCTCTTCGCTGCCAGCCACCCAGGCAGTGACACAGAATGGGGCCACCTCAGCCACTGGAAACTCCCTAGAGGCGTGCCCACTAGCTCAGCCGAGCCTGTTTCCAGCAAACCCCGCAGCCTCCCGTGTCGCCCTCAGCTCAAGGACTGTTATCGGTGGCTCCCAGCTGCTTGGAGATGCCCCCTCTGGAATCCAAAGCTCACTGCCCTTGCCCCCGGCCTCTGTCGCCTGACCTCTCCTCCGGTCCTGAGTCGCGGGACCTCCTGTTATCTCCGTCACTGTCCTGTTCAACCCTGCGCTTTGAGAACCCGTGGGTTCTCTTATGTTTAGGTAGACCCCACGCCCCCTGAAGACCTGGCCCAAGAGTCACCTCCTCCAGGAAGCCCTTCCTGCCCACCCTGTTCTTTCCTCTTGCCTCCCCTGCCTTGTCACACCGCACCGTGCACCTGGTTCTGGGCTCTCGCTCGGGCTGTGAGACCCTGGACAGAGTTCAGAGCTCTCCTGGGGGAAGCTCAGTCTCTTCATCTGTAAAGCAGGGCCCACAACTGGTAAAGCCGTCCCTTGCCGAAGCCCCCGGGCTCTCGGGCAGAGCGACCAGACGGCCACGGGGGCCCGACCCTCAGCCCTGCCTGGGGCTCTGGCTGAAAATGCAGATGCCTGGGCCTACCCCGGGCCTCCTAACCGCATCGAATCTTATAGAACGAGCTGAGGCTGGGAACGGTGATGCTAATAAAACTAGGAGGTGCCCGGTAGCACGGAAAACAAAATCAACCGATGAAAGAGATGGTCACTGGCCGACACACGCGAGCGTGCCGAGCTGTGCGCATGGACCGTCGGTCCCCCCCCCCCCCCCCCCCCGCCAGACTCTGAGCATCTGGGCGCTGGGCCTGGCTGGCTTTCACTTCTGCCGGCCCCAGGGAGGCCAGGGACCACCCCGTAACCATGAGCCTGGAGGCTCTCCTATTCTCTCTTGCCTCTGCTCTCAAAGTGCTCCTGGGGGACGGGCACTTTTGCCCCCATTTTACAGATAAGAAAACTGAGGCTCAGAGAGGAAACATGATGGAGACAAGGTGACCCAGTGAGCAAGGGACAGAATTTGGACCCAGGACAAGGTAACCCTCCCGCTATTGGCTTCTTAAGTTAAAAGGACTTTGAGAAATAAAGGTTGGGGCTGGCAGGTAGATTCTTCCGGGCTCCTGGGACAGGGAGCTGGGGGGACGAGGGATCCTGGGGGGACGAGCAGCAGAGACCCAGCCAGGGGGCAAAATCCAGCAGAGCAGGCCTCAGGCAGCATCTCCAAAGAGACAGAGTGTAGGGCACACCGCCTGGGACTTGGGAACCCCTCCCCCCACCCGTCACCCTGGCACAGGGTCGCCTCTTCCCTAAAGTGGAGGCAGCGGGTGGGGCCTTCCCAACAGAAGCACCCGTCCCTAACATGCCAGCTCCCCAAACCCAGGCAAGGACCCAGGAGGCCCTGGTGAGGCCCCAGCTCCGCCGGTGACCGCTGCTTGACCAAGGCAAGACCGGCCCCTCTCTGGACTGTGGTTCCCACCAGCTGACCGGCTGACCCTAGCAGCTCAGGGGCGGTATCCCAACCACGCGTCCCACATGCAGGCGCGCGCACACACACGCAGCCACCTCTCCTTCCGCAAAGGTGACCTCTGCACCAGAAGAAAACACACACCAGGGACACAACTGTCAGCCCCTCGGTTTTCTCAAACACAGAACGAGGAGTACCAGCACCTACACCTCTTCGGGTTGCTGAGAGACTAACTGAGCAGATACGTATAGATGACTCCGACCGGAACGAAACGGGAGCCGTCAGGGCGATGACCAAATTCAGGCATATTCTCCCTGAGGCCAGCAACAGCCTGGACTCACAGCCAAGGCCCTGCTGGGCAGGTCCTGTGCGCCAGGGCCTGCCCAGCACCTGACGGCTCACCGCACAAGCCGGGAGCTAGGTTCAAAGGCAGGTCAGCCAGTTCTGAGACGCGGGGCGTCCCCCTAACAGCCCTGCCACCTCTCCCACCCCTCTCCCACAGTGGGGGCAACCGGCATCCCCGGGGGGCGCTCTCGGTACACTTCCCGATGAGGGTGCCCTAGGTCCTGTGGGCTGTGGGCTCCCTGCGGACGTGAGCGGGCCGCGGACACCTCCTGTCACCCCCCTGTCCCTAGCCTCAGGGCGGCGTCGGGAGAGCAGCGCCCGCGGACGGGCAGAAGGGGCTTGGAGGGGCTGGCAGGCCCCACATGCGAGGTGTCGGTGCCTCTCTGGCCCACAGGCGGCGGCGACAGAAATCGGACTCCATGACTCCCTCAGCTGCCAGCGGCCCCGAAGGTCTGGCTAGGAATCATCGGGGATCTGAGACCCCTCAAGCGGCCATCGGCAAACGACAGGTCAGCCCCGGACCCCCGTGCCCAGAGTTTACAGAGGAGACTGAGGCTTGAAAAGGGGAAGGGGCTTTCCGGGAAGCTCCGAGGCTCTGCTGTGGGACCCCGGGAGGCCCTGCTGCGTCTGTCGCCTCATCTGTAAAATGTCACCGACAGTGGCATCACCCTCTCTGGGCGGAGGGGCAATCACACGGGCTGACGCAAGTGAGCCGCTGAGCACGGCACCAGGCGCATGTTAGGAGGTCGCTAACCGCAGGCAGCTGCCTGCCGGGAGGAAGGCGAGACCGCGGCGGTGACAGCAGAAAGTCGGCTGGCCTGAGGGTGGGCACCTGCATCCTTCGACCCCAGCTGGTTTGGGGATGCATACTAGTTTGTGCGATTCTGGTGTCTCATCACCTGCTCTAATGCGCCCGTTTTACAGGCAGGGAAACTGAGGCCCAGGCACGGGAGCTTCGCTCTCTAGCATTTCATCTCCGTGTCGAGGCCTCCGGCCGTTTCGCCCACTCCTGCCGTCTGGAAGCCTAGAACCAGCTTCCTGGGGCGGCTCTTTCCCTGACCCAGGACACGCGCGAATCCCACGAAGGGACCGACCCCGAGAGAAGGCTCTGCCCACGTACCTGGCAACATGCCTCCAGCCAGCTCAGGGGCTGAGCGGCTCCTTCGGGCGAGGACCTGGACTGAGGCAGTGGCTGAACAGAGGGGCCCGCTGGTGATGTGGGGTGGGTGGCTTGGGTGAGCCGTTCTCAGCCAGGGGAGCCATGGCCCGCTCCTCGTTCCCTCCAGGCCCCCCCTCCCCCCGCAGGACCACTCAGGTCACAGCAGGGAAGAACTCCCACGTACGTCCCCTGCTCCCCCTCCTGAGGGGACTCCCCAGACACTGGTTCCTAGGTAACTGCAGCTGTCGGGGGCCCTCACCGGCTTGAATCACAGAAGGCAGCTCGGGAAGGTTCCGTAAGGGCACGGAGGCCCGGAAGCAGACAGGAGCACAGGGGGACATGCAAACGTGACTTACCCCGGACACGGGGAAACCGGGCTTCTCATGAAGCCCGAGAGAGTATAAAAGGTGCCCGGCACCTTGGCTGTGGGCCTCGGAGCATCTGCTCATGAGGTCACAATGCCCCTTCCAACACAGCCCAGGTACCCAGAGACTGCGTCCTCCAGAAAAATGCCACCCGTCAGGAATGTCCCTTAGAATTAAAGCCGGACGACGTTCGTCATAGAACGTGCTGCCTCCAGACATCCACGCCCGGGAGGCCCTGGCCTCACACAGCTCGGTGCGTTTTTACAGGCCATTTCGGGTCCTGGAACGCATGTCCCTGCCCCTCTCTATCCTCGAACGATCCTTCCTCCGGGAAGCCTTCCCTGACGGTCCCCTGCCCGTCTCCCGGCAGAACCAACTGCTCATTCCTCAGCTGTAACCCTCGTTTCTTCCTCCCACAGCCAGAGGATGCTCTGGGGCAGAGGGTGGGCCTCCTCCCCGGAGGCAGCCAATGAGGAGGCCCCTGGTGTCTCATCACCATGGCAACCTCTTGTTCCAATTCCAACTGTTCTCACATCCTGGAAACCAAAAAAATAGTTGCAGCTAGCATTATGTGTCTGGCACTACGTGGGGCATTTGCTCTCATTCTAGCTGGTAGTAATTTTTTATTTTTTATTTAAGTTTTTTCTTTTTAAGTTTCTTTATTTTTGAGAGGGAGAGAGAGGGAGAGAGAGAGCGGACACAGGGAAGGGGCAGAGGGAGAGGCGGGCTCCGCACTGCCACCGCGGAGCCCGGTCCGGGGCTTGAACCCGCAGACTGCGACATCGAGACCTGAAGTCAAAGTCGGATGCTTAACCGACTGAGCCACCGAGGCGCCCCAAGTTGGTGGTAACTTTTCAATCATGCTCAATATTCTTATTTGCTTAAGTCACTTTTCACTGATTATTGCTGTTGGCCTTTCTTCTATAATCGGCCCATAGGTAGTAAGATTTTGTAACATTTTTGGAGGCCCTCATAGAACAAAAAGCAAATCTTCCAATGCACAGCCAGCTCCAGACAGAAAGACCGGCTCCGTGGGTGGAGTGGCCCTGCACGCCCAGCTCGGCGCCTGGCACTTGGCTGCGGTATTTCCACCCCGTCCTTACCAACCACCCTACGAGAGGGGGAATCTCACCCCATCTGAGGCTCAGAGAGGCTGAGTGACTTGACCAGAGCTGCACAGCCAGGAACAGGCAAGGTTCCAGAATCTCGGGTCCTCAACCCCTGGGCTCTTGGGGGGCATTGCTGACTACGACCTTTGACACCAGGAAGGCCCCCTCTGCGCTTGACACAGGAGGCAACTGAGGCCGGCGGGAGGCAGGGATGTCATTTTGCAAATTAACCAGCTGGGATTAGAATCCAGGTCTCTCGACTGGGCCCAGATCACAGGTACTGGGCCGGCTTCGATTATGAAACAGCAGTAACAGGGTGCCTAGGGGGCTCAGGCGGTTAAGCGTCTTGATTTCAGCCCGGGTCATGATCTCGCACTGCGTGAGTTTGAGCCCCACGTCGGGCTCCACGCTAGCAGTGCAGAGCCTGCTTGGGATTGTCCCTTCTCCCCTCTCTCTGCCCCTGCCTTGCTCTCTCTCGCTCTCTCTCCCTCTGAATAAATAAAATTTTTTAAAAAATGGCAGAAACCAAAACATCCACCTCGCCCGAGGCTTTGTGCTAAGTGCTTTCCAAGGACCTTCCCGTGTAATTATGATACGTGCCGGGATGACTAAATACTGGTCCCTCGGCCCGGAAGAACAGTTAACCATTTCGATTCATACCACCTAGAGCAATCGGGTGGCTAAAGTCTAGGGCGTGGCTAATAATGAATCGATGGAGGAAAGGAAAGGAGTCCAAACAGCATTGGCCCTGCCCCCACCTCCTCGAGCTCCTCTCCTGACCCCCCTGCGGTGTCCCGTCCCCTGCAGCAGCCCAGGACTTAAGCAGCTTATTCACCCTTTAGACAGCCTGACCGATCAGAAAAAGTCTCCTTTTACTCCTTGGGGACAAGGATACCTGAGATTTAGGCCACACCTATAAATAGTCGAGAAATCCGTCCTTTTTAATTGACTCATCTGTTTATTTGGTCAGTCGGTTCCTGCTGACCCCCAGAGGGCGGCGTCCTACATAACTCCTCCCAGTGCTGCCAGCGGGGAGGAGGGACCCCCCCTGGCCTCTCCGGCTTCGTTCTCTGAACTCCCCGACAGGCACTGCCCCTCACCCCCCGCGAGACCCCGCTCCCCAAACACGCTTTGCCTAGTTCCGCTTTTGCCCGTGCTGCGTCACCTGAAAAGATTCTAGCTGGAACCTAAGTCTGTCACTTGTAGGCTGCAGGCAGTGACCTCAGGAATGTCACTTCCCCTCGGGGCCTCCGTTGCATCATCTGCAAAATGGGCCATCTCGAATTACGCAAGGGAAGGGAGGAGGAAGGGCAGGACTAGGATTCGCTCTCAGGACAGAGGAAGACCAGCCCACCCTCCGCTTCAAGCGGGTTCATCAAGAACACTGACCTCGCCCTCCTTAGCACCAGGCAGCCAGGTGCGGGGAGAGGCAGGAACAAGCACCCGGGGCAAATACCAAATAGACAATTCCTCCGTCCGTCCGTCCGTCCGTCTGGTGTCGCGTGTCAAACAAGCAGTCGCTCGCACTGCCGTCCCTTCCCAGGGCATTTCGCGCGCTCCCCAAACCCCCTGAGCCGTCCAAACTCGGTGAGACATCTCCTTAGAGGGGGTTTCCCCTTGGGACCCCAGGCAGCGCCGGCGACACCCCCCGCAGCCCTGTCTGGGCGAGGGCTGGGCTGGGCTGTTTGTCTACCTGACCGGCAGCCAGCGGTCAAAACAACTAAACTGACACTACCTTCGAGGGGGGCACCTGGAGGCATTGCATAAGGACTTCTGGTTCCGGGCTGCTCCCCAAAGTGGATCGCGACCGAGAGCGCTCGGCGGGGCATTCGGGGCCACCAGCCAGGCCCTCCCATGAGGCCCCCCGGCCCCGCCGCCACGCCGCAGCCAGGCCCCGCTTCTGACAGCACCTGGAGCGGCTTTCGGCTTTCCCTTTTCGGGGCCACTGCCTCTACCGGCAACGGCTTTCCTGTCTAGCGCCTGCCCGGCAGGCTTTTGTCATCGGAGGCCTCTGGGAAAGTTTTTTGACCTCTGTGGCGCAAAGCATCTTCCAGAGACCCTGCCAACCGCAGCCGACTCGTGTCCTCGCTGGCCCGGCGGTTCCCGGGGCTGGGCAGAGCGAGGCTCGGCTCTGGGTCCCCAAGGGCACGGCCAGGGCCCGCAGCCCAGGGCCAGAGCCTGTCAGTCTCTGCTGACGGAACGAACACACTTTCAACTCTCGGGTTTCAGACGCTGACAGGTTTTCCCCGAATTTCCCCTGACATCAAAGATTCTGGTCTGGGCCTTCCCCCCAACGCGGCAGGGCTGGAAGCGGTTTGAAAACCTAGGAGTTTCTCAAACGGACCAGAGAGGCCAAGGGGAAAACAGAAGGTCTGTCCCGCCGTGACCTTACGGAGCGGGGAGCTACCGCAGCTATCTGAGATGACACGGGGGGGGGCAGCGTGCTCCCCGACACCGTCGCGCCGCGGGCCGGGTACGGGGATGCATGCCAACCGCTCCTCGTGAGACAGGAAAGGAAAGTTCAGCTCGATCTTCATGTCATCTGTAGGTTCACGTCTACCTCGCTAGATCGTAAGACTCTAAAAAACGGACGCCGTGTCCTATTTATGGTTGTGTCACCAGTGCATAGTGTCGCCGGCCTGCAGTTTATGAATATGAAACCCAACTAATTTTTTTAAAGCTTGTTTTTGAAGGAGAGAGAGAGAGGGAAGGAGCACAGGGAAGGGAGGGGCAGCGAGGCGGTGGGGCCCGAGGCTCCGAGGCGGGCTCTGTGCTGCCAGCGGAGAGCCCAAGGCAGGGCTCAGACCCGCAAACCGCGACACCGGGACCGGAGCTGAAGTCAGACGCTTAACCGACTGAGCCACTCGGGCGCCCCAGAACGTTACTTCTTTAAGGAAGCTGGGGGTGGCCTTTCTCCCCAGAAGCAGGCCGCGGGCCCAGCCCTCAGCCACCAAGCTTTCAGGCCTGGCCACATGGGCTGAACGTCCCGGACGAGGCCCGGGATGGGTGGGAATCGATACCTGGAAGCAGCCTCGGCCCCAGGGCCCTTGCCGAACTGCGGCTTTTCGAGTTTTGTTTCTTTTCGGATGAGACATTCCCGGATGTCCGGACTACTTGATGCGACTAAATCGCCCCCGAAAGCACTTTAACACAGTCATTTATGATGAACAAAACACACGAATGAGAAGTATTTGCACCAAGCTTTTCAGTCCTCCCAACTGCCTTCTCCTCCTCGCCGCCAGATAGCCAGGCGGGCATACGGTCCCCCTTTGACAAACGGGGTGACCGAAGCCCAGGCAGGAGACGGGCCAGGCCGGAGGCCACGCGGCCAGGAAGCCACGCGGCCAGGAAGCCACAGGGCAGGGACTGTGCTCTCGCCAGCAGCGGGACAGAACGGGTGGTTATGGGAGGAGCGGAGGCCCTAGGTCTCAAGGTGCTGTGTGACCTCGGGCTCGTCACTGCACTTCCCTGAGCCTCAGAACGCCCGTCACGAGGAAGGATGGCTAGGAGGGTGGAGGCAGACGGCCTGGGGAGCAGTGGCTCCCGTCCCCCGACTGCTTCCCCCCTCCGTCCGTACACAAGACCTGGCTGTGCCCACGGACTGCAATCTGGAACCCCCGTTCCACTCTGCACCCCGACAGCGGTTTCTGTGATCGGCCGTGTCATCTCTTCCTTCCGGCCTCGCTCCTCGTTCTGTCCCTGCTGCCCGGCACCGTGCCTGGTATACAGCAGGCGTTCCACCAACGCTCGCCGCGGGAGTGAAGGAACCAACGAACATTCAGGAAATGGCTCTGTCGGTTCGGCTGTGCGATCCTCACGGGACAGGAGGAGGTCTGGAGGGAATAACCCAGGAGAGAGCAGCAGGGCCCCGCTGGGCAGCGCCCGGAGCCAGGAGGGCAGGGCGGCGAGCCCGGGCCTGGACCAGGAGCGGCCCAGCTCCCTCGCCCGTGCAACAGAGAACCCCGGAACCTCGTCACGGGACCGTCTCCCGGCTCGGGAACAGGAAATGACTGCAAGGTTCTGGGGCGTCCCTGGTGCGCGGGAAGCGTCTCTGCGTCGGAACCTGATCTCGGCGGTCCGACCCGGTTTGCCGGAGCGGCCCGGAGAAGCGAGGCCGCGGAGGCGAGCCTGCCTGGGTGACAAATGCCGCGCAGAGGACGTCCTTGGCGCAGAACTCGAGATTCTCATTCACCCAGACACCCGGTGCAGCCTCGTTTGGAGTGTCCAGAAGGGTCCCTGGTATCGCCGTCCTCCGCCCGCCCCCAGGATCCAGCAGAATATAGGACACCTGGGAAATGAAAGGGCTCAAACGCTTCGGCTCTCTGGCCTGGAAACTTCAGCGGGAGCACAGAGGGGGCCCTCCCGCACGTCCCGCACGCTCGCTCCCTTCTTTCTTCCCCCGCAGCGGAAGCTTCTCACCTGGCGGCGCTCGTCTCACCTCCTCCCTGTTTCCATAGCTTTTCTAGAGCAGGTGTCCGGTCCCGAGGATGTCCCAGAGTCCTCACCTCAGGTGCCCCGGATGCCCCATCCCCCCCGTCCTGCTCCCCTGACAGACACTGCTAGTCAACTACGGCGTCCTTCCCACCAATCAGGAGCCAGCCTTAGAGTGCTCATCAAAACATGCTCTCGGGGGGCTCGGTCCGTTAAGGGTCCGACTTCGGCTCAGGTCATGATCTCACGGTCTGTGAGTTTGAGCCCCGCGTCGGGCTCTGTGCTGGCAGCTGAGCCTGGAGCCTGCTTCAGATTCTGTGTCTCCCTCTCTGTCTGCCCCTCCCCCGCTCACACTCTCTCTCTCTCTCAAAAATAAACATTAAAAAAAATTAAAAATAAACAAGCATGGTCTCTCTCTGGGCCTCAGTAACCTAACAGACAAGAGAATGCTCTCGTGGGGTGCCTGGGCGGCTCAGTCGGTTGAGGGTCTTGATTTTGGCTCAGGTCATGGTCCAAGGCTGTGGGATGGAGCCCCACGTGGGGCTCCGTGCTGAGTGTAGAGCTTGCTTACAATTCTCTCCCTCTCCCTCTCTCTCTCTCTCTCTGTCTGTGACCACATGGGTGGCTCAGTCCACTAAGCACCTGACTTGATTTCGGCTCAGGTCGTGATCTCGAGCTTAGGAGGTTCGCCCCCATGTCAGGCTCTGTCTGCCCTTTTAGCATGAAGCCTGCTTGGGATTCTCTCTCTCCCCCTCCCCTGCTCTCTCTCAAAATAAATAAACTTAAAAAAAAATTCTCTCCCTCTCTCTCCCTCTGCTCCTTCCCCTTGATCACACACTCTCTAAAATTAAAAAAAAAAATTAAAATTAAACAAGAAAAGAAAGCAAGCTCTCGTGTTGGGGACACGGTCGGGCACGGCGGGACCCCCGGAGAAGACCAGGAAGGGATGGGACAGAAGGCCACAGCAGAACTGGGCCTGGAAACGTCAGTCAGGATGAGCACCCCCCCCCCCCGCCCCCGCCGCCTGGGGAGAGGTGGGGAGGTGCTTCCCCACAGCCGGGGCCCACGGAGCGGGAGCGCAGGGTGACGAAGGAACCTGGGGAGATCTGGGGTGACAGAACCCGCGTGCAGAGTACTGGGGGAGCTCGGCTGGGCTGGGGATGAGGCGCGGGGGAGCCACTGGCAGGGGGCCCCGGGGGGCACAGTCGGCTCAGCGGCAGGCAGGCTCGGGCGCAGGGCACCAGCTCGTGGTTCCGGAGTTGAGCATCGGGTTCTCTGCTGTCTGTGCAGAGCCCGCTGCAGACCCTCTGTCTCCCCCTCTCCCTGCCCCCCCTTCAGATCCCGCCGGCCCCTTCTCTCCCCCTCCCCCACTCCTGTGCCCCTCTCTCTGCCCTGCCCCCACTCAAGTGTGCTCTCTCTCTCTCTCTCTCAAAAACATAAAGACTAAAAACAAAACCCAGCCTCTGGCTACTCCTAGGGATGAAGGCAGAAGGCACAGGGGTGAAACCCTATGGCGGGGAGCCCCTGCAGAGGGTACGCCACTCGGCCGCCAGGCCGGGGGAGGGGCCGGCCCGGAAGCACACGACAGACCCGACGTGCACTGGCGTCTGCTTTGCAGAATCCAGCCTGGAGGAGGCCGCCCCAGCAGGCGCCCGCTCCCAAACGGAACTGAGGTTCGCGTCCGAAGCTGGGCACCGCTGCCTCAGAGCTCCCCGGGAAAACGATCCCAGACCCCTGTTTACACAGGAGGAAACCGAGGGCCCAGAGAGGGTGAGTGACTGGTCCGAGGTCCCCCAGCAAGTTGGTGGGGAAGCGGGTAGACAAAGGTGGTGCCACGGGGGCCCCTTTGGAGCCCGGGTCTGAATCCGGCCTCGGGGACCCGCCCTCGGGGGCGCTCCAGGGAGCCGGCCCCTCCAAACCCAGAGCTGTCTGCAGCCTCGGGAATCCAGGAGGCTCCTGCTTTCGGGAGCCTGAGTTTCTGGACTTTTCGCCTCTGCGGGCTGAGAACCGACTAAGGAATGGAGCTACCTTCCGGAAACCCCATTCGGGGTTCAAGTCGGCGGGCAGCTCTGGTCTCTGAAATGCCCTGCCAGTGTCTGGAAAAAACAAACAAACAAACAACTGTGATATTGTGATTTATAATAAATAAACCTATTTGGTCTTTGTCCCGGAAGCTGGCAGAGCTCCCAAAATCCTTGTAATTTCCTAAGTGATCAGAGGTGTCTTTTGTCATGTTAACGAGAGATTCCAGAAAGTACCTAAGGATGGGGGCTGGTTCCCAGGAGAATCCACTGAGTGACTAGGGGGCTGGGAGTTTCAGTCTCCGCCCTCTGACTCTCGCGGAAAGGAGGGGGGCTGGAAATGGGGTTCAATCACCCTCAGCCAAGGACTTAATCTCGTTTAAGTAATGAAGCCTCCATAAAGATGCATTTTATTATATTTTATTTTGTGAAGCCTCCATAAAAATTGAAAAGGCCGGGGTTCAGAGAGCTTCCAGACTGGCGAGCACAGGGAGAGGTGGGGAGAGAGGCGGCAGAGAGGGCGTGGAAACCCCGCGCCCCGTTCCCCATACCTCGCCCTGCACGTCTCTTCCACGCGGCTGTTTGGCTGTTGCTGAGTTATGTCCTTTGATAAACAGGCCGCTAATCTGGTCGGTAAAATGTTTCTCTGAGTTCTGCGAGCAGATTAACCAAATCCAAGGAGGAGGTTGTGGGAACCTCGATTTATAGCCGGTTGGTGGAAAGTACAGGGAAGGGGGGGGGGGTCGACCTTGGAGGACTGAATCCTTCACCGGCAGAATCTGACGCTATCTCCAGGCAGATGGCGTCAAAGCGAGTTGAAAGGTAGGAACTCCAGCGAGTGCTTGGTGAGTATGGGTGGGGGGGAAACCCACACGTTCGAATCGTAACATCGCTCCTTGAAAACACCCCCGTCCGACCCCTGTTGGGGCTAAGAGCCAAGACAGGAAAATCAACCAAGGAATCTTCCCTCCCTCCACCTGAGGCCCAAGCTTTCCCAGCACAGGTGAGGCCAGAGGCGAGGCTCCTGCTCGCCCTGGCGGTCCACAGCCCCCGGCCCCCAGCAGCTGCTGCGTGGAACCGACCGCAAGCCGAAGCCTCGGCTCCCTGTCCCGACACGCGGCTGACCTCCAGCTGCCCGCCGCCTTCCGGAGCCTCAAGCTTCTCACCTGTTACACGGACGGTAATGACCACGCTCTAAAATCATGCAAGTATTACGGATGGAAAACCCCTTTGGGAACTGCCAAGGGCCGCACGTGCTGTTACTGTCCGTATAGGCGGACTCCCCCGATCGGGGTGCTAGAAGGAAGGACGGCAACAGAAGTAAGAACAGCAATCACACGCCCACGGAACGAGCGTGGGCCGCGTGCAGTCGCCGCGCTGAGACCTTTCCCTCCCGTGACCCTCCAGCCGGAGAGGAGAGACTCCACACCGTTCCACGTCAGGTCTATTCTGAGAGGACTCGAGGTCCCAGAGAGGTTAAGTGACATGCCCTGGGTCGCCCAGCAAGGTAGAGGCCAAATGACATGGACACCCAGAATCACGGGACACCGGAGCTGAGGTCTTAACCACACACCTGCCCTCTCTCTAAAGGCTGTACTTATCACCCCCTGGGTCTGGTCGGGTGTTTATAGGGTATCTTGTTTACTGAATTTTTCTTTTCTTCCCCAGCAGAGGAAGGCTCGCAGACGGGGAGCCGCTTCTCTGGGAGGAGTTGTTTTAAATCCGCTGGAGGCAGGGGGGCGCCAGGGAGGGGGGCGCCACTGCGCTTGCCGCCTCTGCAAGGACACGGCTGACTGACGGGCAGAGACCCAAAGCGGGGCCACCTCTGAGCGTCAGGGACTCGGCCGCATGTGCCCGGCACTGTGAAACCGCACCCCCACGCTGAGGATGGCAATTCCGGTTTTCTGAAACAGACCGACGTGTAAAGGTGCCCACTCAGAGATGTTCATTGCATTGGGTTTGGCAGGATGAAAAAGTTCTGGAGACTGGTTGCCCAGCAATGTGAGTACGCTGAACACTACTACACTGCAGACGTAAGAACGCTTGAGATGGTTAATTTTGTTATGTATATTTTACCACAATTAAAAATAGAAAGAAAAAAAAAAAAGATGTTCACAGCAGAGCGGTTTACATGAAAGAGAAACTACAAAGGGCCGAGCTCTCATCACTAGGGGATTCATTAAATAAATGAAGGTTCACCCAAACAAATCCAAACAGATTAAGAAAGGCCGAGGGTCCGCAAACCTCAGCCCCTGGGCCGAATCTAGCAGGTTACTTTTTGGAAATAAAGTTTTATTGGCGTGAAGCTACACCTGCTCATTTGCATATTGTCTAAGACTGCTCTCTGGCTACAACCGCAGAGGCGGGACAAACTCCGCGGAGATCAGGGGAGGCGAAACCACGTGGCCACTAAGCCCAAAATACATCCGATCTAACCCTTTAAAAAAAAAAACCTGCCGACCCTGACTTAGAAGACCAAAGACCCAGAAAAACGCTTAGAAATAAGTTAGGGGGCGGGGGCGGGGGCGGGAAGTTGGCTTCCAAACATTGCTACACTGCGAATTCAACTCGAAACATTTAAATAATGTATATTTACCCACACGGTTATAAATGCGTGTTAGATGGTTATGTTTGGATGGCGGGAACAGAGATAAATTACATTTTCTTCTTTGGACTTCTCGATGCTCTCCAAATTTTCTGTATTAAAAATACATTACTGAGGCGCCTGGGTGGCTCAATCGGTTGAGCATCTAAGTCTTGATTTCAGCTCAAAGACTAGACACTGAGCCCCAGAGTCAGGCTCCCCGCTGGGTGTGAAGCCTATTTAAGGTTCTCTCTCTCTCTTCCTCTGCCCCTCACCCCTGGCTCACAAGCTTACTCTCTCTCTAAAATAGAAAAAAAAAAGGGGGGGTGGATGCTCAGTTGGTTGAGTGTCCAACTTTGGCTCAGGTCATGACCTCACGGTTTGTGGGTTTGAGCCCCGCATCGGGCTCTGTGCTGACAGCTCGGAGCCTGGAGCCTGCTTTGGATTCTGTGTCTCCCTCTCTCTCTGCCCCTCCCCTGCTCACAGTCTGTCTCTCTCTGTCTCTCAAAAAAAAAAAAAAAAAAAAAAGCTAGGGGCACGTCGGTGGCTCAGTAAGTTAAGCATCCAACTTTGGCTCAAGTCATGATCTCACAGTTTGGGAGTTCAAGCCCGGCGACAGCTCAGAGCCTGGAGCCTGCTTCAGATTCTCTCTCTGTCCCTCCCCGGCTTGTGCGCTCTCTCTCTCTCTCTCTCTCAAAAACATTAAAAAAAAAAGCTTACAGAATGTTGCATGTCACATATATCTCACCTTTTAAAAAATGTATCCCTCTTATAATCAGGACAAATACAGTAAATACCATTTTTTCACTGCTCTCCAGGGAGGGGGCGATGAGGGGCACAGGTCTGCTGGAGTTTGCAACCTGGAGGGGTCGGGGAGGGGGGGGCCCCCCGGGGAATTCCTCTCGCAAGCCCAGTGAGGCTCCCCCCAGCTACCGTGACCACAGACACCCACACGGGTGGATTTTCAGCTGCGGCAGGTAAGGGGGGGGCCCCGGGGATCCGGCGGGGAGCTGAAATCGGAACGCGTCCTGGGGTGCTTGGGCCTGACCGTGTCAGGCCTGCTGATGCTTCAAACCTCCACCTCGGCAACCAGGGGACCATCACCCCTGGTCCCACAGCCGCGGTCTTTCCAGTCCTCCTGGGTGCGTTCACTGCCCCACCTTACAGGTGGGGAAGCTGAGGCTCGGAGGAGTTCAGAGACTCTCCTCTCAAGGTCACACAGCTGGCAAAGGGCAGAGACAGGATTTGAATCCAGGACCATCTGACTCTCCGGCTCCACGACTTCCCGCTGGACGGGTTCGTCAGGAATGACTTTTGTGGCCGGTTCCTCGATAAGCGGAGTCTGCTGGCCCCCTGAAACCGTCCACACCTCGGTCACCTGCCAGCGGCGCACGCCCTGTAAGGGGCTGGGGAGCGGTGATTATCAGCCCTTGGCTCGGATGGGAACCTGGAGGCCGCACCGAGGAGAGCCCCACGCCCGACGCCCAGCAGAGCCCCTGCTTCAGAGGTGACAGCGTCTGCTCTCTGCCCACGGCCTCCCTCCGGATCCTGCCGCCTGCCACGTCAGGTGGCCAAGGAGCCCCTTCAGAAAGAGTAAGCTTCAGGGCCGCGCAGAGGAGGCGTCACGCAGGCCGGAGAGCAAACCCACTTCCCAGCCTCCACGGGCGCTCCTGTGAAACGGGTTCCCACCAAGTGCGGACGACCAGCGAACCTCGGAGGCCAGGAACGGAGACTCTTTGTTGCCCGTAAATTTAGCCACCAGACCGGATGGGGGCAGGGCGGCTTGCGCAACACCCTTTATCGGGAGCAGGACTCACACTCCAGCTTCGTAGCCGTAGCCGCAGGCATCTGGCTTCCAGGCTGCCCCGGGCTACTCATTAACCAGCGGAAGGCCTTGGGAAGGGACCAAGGGATCGGACCGGGAGTCTGCTTCGAGCCTCGGGGGAGGGGAGGGGAGGGGAGGGGTGGGCAGTGCTGGACGGTGCGGACACCAGGGTCAGCGACCTGGAGTTCAAATCCTTCCTAGCTGTGTGACCTTGGGGGGAGTCAATTCGCCTCTCTGCGCCTCCGCTTCCCTGTCTGGGAATGCCCATGCTAATGCTAATGCCCGTGCCTAACTCCTAAGGGCTACTGCGAAGACCGCGGGAGGCTGGGAAGAGCCCAGCAGCACCTGATACAGAGTGAACGCTCAGTGAACGATCCTGCCATTTTTTACAAGAACAGCAGCAGCATCCACAACCTCAGACTGTGGCAGGACGAAACGTGCCCCCCTACACCCCACCCCACCCCCCGGTGCCACGTCGCACCTGCCGCTGAAGAGCTCCGTAAATGTTCGCGATCGTTCCTACGGACGTTTGTGACAAGGGGGCAATGACGCTGGAGGCTGCCACGGACTGGACCGTCCCCCTTGCCACTCAGCAGCTGGCCAGGGGGGTGTCCTGAGCCCCCAGGGGTCCACCTGCCTGATTTTCCACGTCTGAGGTCACAGCAGAAAGAACAGGTGTCCGGGGGTGAGGTGGCCTGGAGGCGGGGGTGGGGAGTAGATTACAGGGATGCGATCGGGTCCGCCCTGGGCAGCAGCGGGCCAGCGTCTCCGGGGCCCTTCTAGTCCTGGCTTCCTATGTGCCCCCAAATCCACCGAACTCCAACTCGGGACCAGTAGGCGCCTGGCCAGGGCACTACCTTCCTCCCCCCTGCCCCCCCGGGAGAAATTTCTGCCCAAGAAGCCAGGGTGTTCAAATTCCAGAGAAGCGTTTACTAATGGGCCATGAAATCAACTTACAGGGTCGGGACTACCATCTTATAAAAGAGAACAGAACACAACAGAGCCCTAAAGACGGAGAGACTGTTAGCTCTCCGGGACGCTGGTTTCACTTTCGCGTGCGTGCGTGTGTGTGTGTGTGTTGTGTGTGCGTGCGCACACGGGAGCCCAGGGGCATCCTGTCGTAAATCCGTTTCTGACCAAACGTCATAACGAAAAGACTTTGAAAGCCCCAGTCGTAAGGATGTTTTAAACCAAGGTAGAGAAGTCACCTGCAGAAAAGTCAGGGTCCTGCCCCATTGAACCCCGTTTAAAACCACCGTGAGCCTGAACTGGGGGGAGGGGCGTGGGGTGGGGGGGAGCTTCTGCAAACATGAGAGTCAGCGAAATGTCATTAAGGTCTGCAGATTAGATAACAGAATTGTGTCAATGTTAAATGTCCTGGGGTTGATAACGGCATGTGCTTATATAAGAGAATGAGCGGCCTTGTTCTTACGAAACACGTATGAAGTATTAGGGGGTGAGGGGGCATCATGCCTTGCAATTTACTCCCTAATGAGTCAGCAAAAAGAAAAAAAAGAAAGAAAAGAAAATTAATGTGACTATTTTTACGGCACATACAGAGATGAAGCAGACCCGGCAGATGTTAACGACGGGACAATCTGAGTCCAAGGTACACGGGAGGTCACTGGCTTGTCCTTGCAACTTTTCTGAAGGTTTTCCATTTTGTAAAAATCAAAAGTGTAATGAAGAGAGCGCTGGGACGCCAGCCCCAAGTCCTGGGGGCGTCCTGGCTGTGCTGGGAGCCCAGCGCCTCACCCTGTTACCTGCGTCTGACCCCGATCCTCGCGACTCCCCATGACCGCTGGGCCCGAGCCGGACTCCGAAATCAGTGCATTTGGACGGCTACCGCCCTGGTGCAGGCAGGCACGGATGGCCAACCTGGGCCATAAACCCACCACCCGGAGGTGACGTGGGGACAGGGTCCTGGAGCCCCGGGGGTTCTGTTTCCCCCTCCTAGAGCCTGGAGGAGACCCTCGGATCCGGAGTGCCCCACGTGGGTGACACACCAGTGCCACGGGAAAGTTGAATGCCACTTACGTTTTGGAGGCTCCTCAGAAAGGGCTGCTGCTCTGGACCTATCAGGAGAGGCGGCAAAGAAGGAAAGAAGATTCGGTCAGGTGGCGGCTCACACGGGACCCCGGTCTCCTTCCACGTGTGACTGTCCAACTCACACATGCTGGGAGGGGCCAGACCAACACCTGGTGGGGCCGGGCCGGGACCGGGAAAACCAGGGTGCTCAGGCGCCCGTGCATACGCGCACACGCTCACAGGTGCACGCACACACGCACACACACACTCGCTCACACCCGTCTCCTGGGTGCAGGGCCCCTGAAACCAGCAGCAGCAGGAGCCACCGGCGGCCTGTGCGGGTGGGGGGGGTAGGGGGGGGAGGGCTGCGCACGGAAGCCGCGGCCCCGTCCTCACCCAGAAGCCTGCTTCCCTGGGAGCCCCACGCCCGCCTGGTCCCGGGCCCAAGTCTGTGAATGACCGTTCCCCGTGAGCACGGGGGCACGCTCAGGCCAGCCGGAGGGGCTGGAGGGAGGCCCTGGGGGCCCCAGATTGTTGGAGAACGCGGGCACTCATGGACTGGTTAGACGCTCAGAAAATCCTCGCACCAAGGACACCTGCTGAACTTTGCTGAGCCAAACAGTCCCCAAATGGGATTTGACCCCAGAAGTCTTTTTCTTAAATAGAACGCCTCCTGCTCTTTGGAACGCGGCTCCGGAAAAGCCGCGAATGAGGGAAGGAAGGCCCCCTCGGCACCTCGCTCCACCAGCAGAGCCGCACTGGAGAGCTCCCCTGGTGTCCTAGAATCTAAAAACGCTGAAAACCAGCAACCGGCTCCTTGTCAACTAAGACCTCACATCTCAATGGACGTGTAAAGGGAACAGCAGAGGAGGAAAGGCGGGGAACGGTGGCAGGGCAGCAAGAGGTCTGTCCTCACTGTACCCAAGGGAGCAACAGGCTCTTCCGGGGCCCCTGGGAGGCTCAGTCCGTTGAGTGTCTGACTCTTGACTTCAGCTCAGGTCATGATCCCACGGTTGTGGGATCAAGCCCCGCGTCTGACTCCACACTGAGTATGAAGCCTGCTTAAGATTCCCTCTCTCTCTCTGCCCCTTTCCCCTCCACCCATGCTCTCTTAAAAAGAGAGGGGGGCGGCAAAAGGGTTCTTTCCAGGCTGAGCTGGCTATGCTGGGAGGGGAGGTATCCTACGCAGCTGAGGGTAGCCCAAGGAGAAGGAAGAATGAAGCCAACACAGAGCCTAGAGACGGAGGGAAAGCAACGGAGTTCCGATGACCTATCTCAGCAGCTGGATCCAACCATGCCTGAAGTAGGACCCGGGGCTTTTCAGTTAACAGTCAGTAGAAGTTCTTTCTCTTTTACATTCTTTCTTCCTCTTATTAAGTTAGTTTGAAGTGATTTCTGCACCTGGCAACTCTAAGAACCCAGACCTACGCCCCGTCTCGGATGTGCCGTATAACTTCATGCGTGCCCCTTTATCTGACATTCAGGCCATCAGAAAATGGGGCACAGATGAAATTAATCTGAGGTCCCCCCGCGGCCCTGGTACTCTGGCTACCAAGAACCTGTAACAAAGGTTAGGACGGAGCCCCCCTGACTCCCGGGCATTTGGCCCCAGTGGAGAGATCAGCCGTTCTGGAAGGTTGAGCCTTGAGGCCTTGTTACAACAGAGCGCGGGGCCCCACCGCCGGGGTCTGATTCAGCAGGTCTGGGGTGGGGCTCGAGAGTCTACCTGGTCACGAATTCCCAGGTGAGGACGTGACTGGGCGTCCCGTGGCCACACTCCGAGGACCCAAGTTGCACATCTGTTCTCTTCCCGGTCGCTTGGGGCAGGTGCCGGGGGCGCGAGTAAAGCCGAGCAGGAGACCGGAGCCACCCTGGCCGCGAGGACGGATGAGTATTTGAACAGTGACGCACCGGGTGCCAGCCCACAGCCCCTCCACTGCCCACGCTTCCTCCGCCCTGGGATTCATCTAAATAACGAGGCTGCCAGACTGACGAGGAGCCTTCCTGGGCTCCAGCGGGCCCCACGCTGGTCCTCCGCGCTGACCCTCCAGGAGCGGGGAGCAGCCCCCCCCAGCTCCTCCCGCCAGGCGGCACGCCGGCACTGGGCCCCGCTGCAGACCCGATCGGGACACACAGTCTCGGGCTGCCCTGCTGTCAGCGCCGCCGGCTGGCCCGGCCTCTCCCTGATTTACATCCGACTTGGCTGCCTTGAAAAGCCTCCTGTGGCTTTTGGACCATGGACACCGTTCAGCAGAAAACGGCTTCCCCACCGGCATCCCTTCCAAGGTGGCGCTGGCCCAGAGGGCCTGGCCTGGCTCGGCCGCCTCCCCGCTGTGTGACCTCGGGCAAGTGACCTGCGGTCTCTGGGGCTTCGACTTCCCCCCACCCCGCGAAATGGAAACCATGGTGGTATCTCTCGAGACGGTTAGGGAGATGATGCCGACAGGGCACAGGGGCTGGCTGAGGAAGGGGAGCGGGCACCCGAGAGCTCTGATTTACCCCCTTTATTCAAAGCGTGGTCTCCAGACCAGCGGCGAGGTCACGGCCTGGAAGCCGGTTAGAAATGCAGAACCTCAGGCCCTCAGCTTAGTCCGCCTGCATGGGAAGGGGCGTCGGACGCTCTCAGGGGGCCTCCACGGCTTTCAAGGCTGAGAAGCGCGGCTCTGTGTCTGCCATTCCCCGGGACAGAGCCAAGATGCCCCGACGACACGCAGGCCTGGGAGGAAAGCCCGGGTCCGAGCGAAGTAAGAGCCGGAGAGGGAAGAAAACTCCCGTGCCTCCCGGGCTCCCCGGGAACGACCAGCTCCCCCCACCCCAGCCGTGGGACCTAACGGTCACCAGACTTCACTCACGGGCTCAGCCAAGGTCACCAGATTCCACCGAAAACATTCCAGGTCTCGGACGGAGGGCTCCCGCAGACTGGGGCTGCCCTCCGACCCCCTCCGCAGAAGGCCAAGGCCGACTCTTGCATTCAAGGAGGCCAACGGCCTCCACCTGGAGCCCGCCGCCCGAACTCCCAGCAGGCGCTGACCGCAGCGGGGCTGCCCCGCAGGTGCGCGCCGCGGGCCCTTGGCCGAGCAGCGCGGGGGGCGGCCTGGGTACCCCCAGCTCCGGGCTCGAAGTGCCCCTGTGAAAACACTGAGGTCTCCGCTGGAGGGCTGTGCACACGAACCCGCCCTCGGAAGCCCTCTCTCCCGCGCTGCCCCCTCAGGCGAGCAGGGCCGAACACTTCCACCTGCCCGGGCTCCCACTGGCGACACAGTTCCAGGCCTCCGGAGCCAGGCCAGACCCGGGGAAGCAGCTGGGGGGCCGGGGGGAGGCATGCTGAGGGGGGTGGCCGGGTGGGACGGTAGTGTGTTCGGAGACGCTAGACAACGTTCGGGTGCAGCTGCAAAATAAACCCAGCGCTGAAAGCTTCCGGCTGGAATCGCACAACCCTGTGTGGACAACACAGAAGGGGCCTGCGGTCCAGAGCTGGCCCCGGGGGTCCGTTTTGCAGCAACTGGTACCGTGTTCTCAGGCCGGGGACTCGATCCGGCAACCACACGCTGAGGCCCCACGCCGCCGCGATAATTCATTACACTATTTTATGGCCCGCTCCATGAGGGGCAGTACGGCCGTGATCTGGTCTGGATGGTTCCCCTGCCTCATCCCCAGGGCCCAGAACCGACAAATATGGACGGTGATGGGTGAATCGAGTTTCCAAGCCAGGACCCGCTCGGTTGTTTAAACTATAGGCTCTCAGTTCAGAGCAGAGGCGATCAGACAGCCCTTATCTGTGTGCTGAGCACCTACTGTGTGCCGCGCCCTGCGGACGCGGGAGCATCTACCCCTCCCCTCCCCTGATGAGACCTCAGTCGGATGAATGGATAGAAGGCAAGACCACAAGGATGTGAACTCTGCCCTCCAGAGGCTCTGAGCAAGGTTAGACTGTGTACCCTTTGTCTCCTCCAATCCTTTTCGAGTGCTTGCTGTGTGTCCGGCCCAGTTAAGGGGCCAAAGGAAAGCTTCGTGGAGCAGGCGGCTTCGAGCTGGCCCATGAAGGGGGGGAGAAGAGAAGGGAGCGGGCCCCTGGCTGGCTCAGTCTGTAGAGCATGTGACTCCTGAACTCAGGGTCTTGAGTTCAAGGCCCATGTTGGGCGTGGAGCTTACTTTCAAAAGAAAAAAAAAAAGGGGAGGAAGGGCCTTGTGGGCCGAGGGATGGCAGAGCCAACAGAGCCCCAGGCTCATCTGAGGAGCAGAAAACAGCCAGGTCACGAGGAGAGGGGAGAAGTGTTAGCAGATGAGGGTAAACGCGGGCCAGGAGCCAGACCCCGCAGGGCCTCGAGTGCCTGGCTGAGGAGGGCGGACCTGATTCCACAGAGCACTAGGGAGCCAGCGAAGGCCTCTGGGAAGGACAGGGGCATGCCCCCACGGAGAGGCGCCTGAGAGGAACGGAGGCTGGCAGAAAGCCTGCTGTCTCAAGCCGTAGGGCCGTCCGCCCAGAGAAGAGACACCGAGTGCCACACGGTGAGAGCATGAATGGCCTTGGAATCGCGGCCCGAGTCTTCCAGGAGGCCTAACTCAGCGACCATCATCGCCAGGTGCCGACTGGCCACGGGGCAAGAGGGAACCTGCGGTGCCCTTGACCCGCTAAGCATAACTGTGCTGAAATCCGCTTCACCCCAACACCCCCGCCCGGCAACGGGCAACCTGGCTTGGGCTGGAGACTCTCTGCCCGGAAGGGGATGGTGGAACACGGCGCCGGGTGGCTTAGCCCTTTGTGTGCAAAGAAGAGCGCCCCCCCCCCCCCCCCCGCCCGTAGGCCTCCACTTAACGGGGAAGCTAGAGCTCAAAGAGACTAAGGAAGACCCAAGCGAGCAACACCAGAAACTCAGCCCCGGCCTCTAGCCTTCTTGCGACTGCCTTGATTCGATTCCACGCCATGGCCGTGGTCAGGGCCCAGAGCGCACGGAGCCAGGCGGTCCTGCTGTCCACGAACCCCCATTCCGGATCCTGCAGGTGGCCCTAGAGCAGCCAAGTCCTCAGGAACCTTTGGATCAGTATGGCCTCGTCCTCTCGCCCCCGTTCCCATTAGCCGTGATGAAATCAGGATGTGAACTGTGGATAGGACCATCGAGAGTTTGAAACGAAGGTACAAACGCTGCCCTTGAACGTACCTGTTTCACGTAATCACTGGATGGAGCCTGAGTCTCGGGGAACAATGGCCCTGTTGATAGCTTATCAGCCTAGCTCGGCCCTCACTCTCCAGATCCGGAGAGTGGATGGGCGGGGAGCCTTCCCTCCAAGACCGCGAAGTCCCCACCCTTTTCGCGGCCAAGGGACCACTCTCCCTCAGACCCTCTCTGTGCGTTCCCCCGCCGGGAACCTGGACTTTTGCCTGCCCTTGGCATGAGCCTCCTGGAATTGTTCATTAACCTCTTCCTGATACAGATCTTCTCCCCTCCAGTGAGACTGAGCCACTTGAGCACAGGGGCTGTTTTATTTACTTATCCCTGCCCTCCTGGCCTTGGCACTCAGCCCGATACCCGGTAGGTGCTCAGTAAACCTCTGCAGGGCCGCCAGAGGACTAAGGAAGGACCCCGTCTCGTTCTAATTCCCCTTCCTATGTCCCAGCTGTGTGGGCTGCGGCAAGTCACTTTTCTGAGACTGGCTGAACCCCCCAGAAGGCGGAGAGGAGAACCCCCAAGTCAGGCACAGGGCTTAACCGCAGGAAGGGAGATAAGGCATGTTGGGTGCTCAGTAAGGATCAGCCCCTTCTCACCTCAACCTGCCGAGTGGCCCCGGCCTGCCTCTTTAAGGTCAAAGTCACCAGGTGGGAGCTGTTCATTCACTGCGCTGGCGGCACTTGCGGTGATTAAGACAGGCCAGACTAGGTCAGTGATTCCCAAATGCAGGCTAGCTGTGCAGGGGTGGCCTGGCAGCTCGGCACGTCCTGGCGAGCGGCGGCCCCACGATGGCCCGCTGCTTGAAGAGTGAGTGGCAGAACCAAGAACGATACGATGGCATTTTTGATGACAACACCACAGGACGACAGCCAGCTTGCTGGCCACGTCCTAAGCAGCCCCAGTTCAAAGAGGACACCTAAATTGAAGAGAAAACTGACCCGGGAAGGAATAAAAAGGAATATATACGTCCAGGTAAATATCCGAGGGATACGGTTAAAGCTGCGTGCAGAGGAAAATGTGTAGCCTTACCGGCCTTTACTGCGATGAGGGAAAGAAACAAATAAACAGTGAAGATTACAGTGCACTTTTTTTTTTAAATTATCTTTAAGAATCTCTAAATCTACTAATCTACTAAAAGAACCCACTTTTAGTAGGTGCACCTGGGTGGCTCAGTCAGCTAAGCGTCCGACTTGAGCTCAGGTCATGATCTCCTGGTTTGTGGGTTCGAGCTCCAGGTTGGGCTCCGTGCTGACAGCTCAGAGCCTGGAGCCTGCTTCGGATTCTGTGTCTCCCTCTCTCTCTGCCCCTCCCCTGCTCAGGCTCTGTCTGTCTCTCTCAAAAATGAATAAACATTAATTTTTTTTAATCGCTTTTAGTTACTACTGCTTGAGGTGTATGATTTTTGCAACTAAAGAATCCTTTGACGGTCTCTCCTGTGACCCAGTCTCACTCCTAGAGCAATGGAAAAGAATCAATGGAAAGGACCCGCCCACTAGAAGACTGGTACGGGAATGCCTAGCGTCCCAGCGCCGCTGGATTTGTAACCATCCCAAACGGGAAACGCCCAAATGACCCTCAACAGGGAGGGAGAAAAACGGGAAAATCCATACAATGGGATAAGTACTCAGCAATAAAGGAAGCACCTAGGGATACACTCAACAGCACGGATGGACCTCAAAACCATCAAGCAGAAAGAAGCCAGGCACAGAAGCGTACAGACCACACAAGTCCGTTTACACAAAGTTCTAGGCTTGGCGAGACCAATTTGTGGTGACAAAACTCAGAAACTAGTCGCCTCTGGGAGGGGAAGGGCACAAGGCCGCGAACTTTCTAGGGGAGCTGGGAACCGTCTATTATCTCCATCGGGGTGGCAGTTACACAGGGATGGAAATTTGTCGAGAAGCAGCAAACTGGAACAGAATCTCTGCCTTTCGCTGCATGTAAATTACAGCTCGATTTAAACAGATTTCTTTTTTTTAAATCACATGACAATATTTAAAATACAGATGCCCCACGGGGAAGGATTCAGGGTGTCCCTGCTGGACCTGGGAATCTGAGTTTGTAAAAAATAACTCCGGTCATTCTATGCCTAGTAAGAGTTCATGCTGCGCGCCCCTGCCCCCTCCGCTCCCCTTCTCTCGTTTGGGGAGCGTTCTCGGTGGGTGTGTGGGTTTGTGTAAGGGAGCTGGCTGACGCACAGGGCTCTAGAAACAGGACAGAAATTTCCCTTCTTTCTGCCCTCTCTTGGCCACCCAAACCCCCTGCCCCTCCGCTCAGGTTCCCGAACGAAGCCTCTGACCAGGTGAGGTGGGAAGGGAAACCCGAAGCCCTGTCCAGGGGGGAGACGTTACTCACCCTAAAGACTCCTGGGCGTCATGCTCCCAGGGAGGTCAAAGCCAGTAAGTTAATGGCCTGTGTACCTATTAAACTGTAGGTCCGGGCCTTCACCCTGTGTTTACAAAAAGAGCTCAGGGCAAGAGTCACTGGCACGGAAAATGCTTTGTGCCCTGACCAGCAGGGGCCTGGCCACCTTCAGTTTCCTGGACCCCGGCCTAGTCCCTCACCTCCCATCAGGGGTCTTCCGGGTTCCTGGGTTGAACCGGCTTCCCCACTGCTGCCCCCAACGCCAGCCTGATGCTCTTTCTACCCCTGCGGCCGCCGGAACGAAGCCCGAGCCCATTTACCCAGGGCTCACGCCCCTCCGCCACCTGGCTCCTGCCCTCTCCAGCAGAAACCCTGCAAGGCATCTCACGCTTGGCTCTTTCGTGCCGCTGTGCCTTTGCACCTGCTATCCCCCCTGCCCAGAACGCCGGTCCATCCTGTCCTTCTGCTCACAGAAGATGCCAGCTCTGACCTCCCCTCCTCTAAGAGAAGATGAAGTGCCTTCTGCCCACGAGCTTGCCATCGCCACACGCCCAGTCACCTGAGTCTTCCCAGCGTGCCACGGATGGCGTGTCACTGTCCTCCCTCCCTCTGGGCTACGAGCACCTCGAAAGCCAATATTCTACCCCAAATCCGGTGCCTGGCCAGAACTGACCTTAGCTAGGTTTCTTAGACGACTGGATGAGGAACGTGAAAAAAGCTCTCTCTGCAGCACCTGGCGGGCTCGGTTGGTTAAGCATCCGACTCTTGACTTCGGCTCAGGTCACGATCTCACGGCTCGTGACCAAGCCCCAAGTGGGGCTCTGTGCCGGCCCTGCTTCTGATGGTCTCTCTCTCTCTCCCTCTGGCCCTCTCCCCCCACCCCCACTCTCAAAACAAACAAGCAAACAAATGAGCTCTCTTTTACACCTGAAGGCCACCCTGGGCATGTCCGCAACCACAGCTCCTCCCCAGAACCCAAAATTTCAAACAAACACTTGGGCCAAGATAAGTTGGCCGACGTGGAGGAGGGCGACGTAGCCCCAAGGAATCTGACTCTGGCTTATGACCTCAGCCTGCTGCACCCTGGGGAGGGGGGTGACCCTGGGGTTCCGAGGTCAGCCCTAGGCCCACCCAGACCCCCCCCCCCCCCCCCCCGTTGTGGCGAAGCTGCATTCTGGTGCCCCTTTGCAATTTACTTGTTAATTAACTCTTTCCGACATGGGAAGGTGTTCCATGACTCACAGAGGCCTTATCATTCCAAGATCTTTGGAGAGACTTCCAGAGTCCTTTGATAGATGGAGAGGCAGCCAAGATGGGGGTTCGAAAACACCATCCGCAGAGCCCAAACTGCCTCCTGGGGACCAACGCTTGTGTAGCAAGAGCGGCAGCGCTCCCCCAGAGGCACAAAAAAGGGAGAATGGATAACCAGGGACAGAACTGAGCTGCCAGTGGGTCCCACACACTCGCCCTCCAGCCCCGAGGACTGGGGCGTCTTTGTCCCTTCTTGTCCCCAGGTCCTGGCCGGGGTCTAAGTCCGACGCTTCGGCACCTCAGTGACGAAAGCTCCGCGGAGCCAAAAGTCACAGCTGGCCAAGGGAAGAGCTCTGAAGCCCACTCTGGCCGCTGTCCCATCAAGGTAAGGTCCTGTGGGCAGCACTCAGTTTGCCGATCTCTAAAATGGGCACTTCCCACTCGGGCCTCCCGCCTCTGCGGGGCAGACGTGACCAGTCGCTGCAGGACGAGAGGAGGGGAGGGAGAGGGATGGGGCACAGGCGGCCGACCGCAGCCGGATCGCGGGCCAGCACCAGGGTATCCCTGAAGGACAAAAGCTCCAGCGTGCACCTTGGCCCTGCCACATACCACAGTGACCCGAGACCTCGTGACACCCTCTAATCGGCAGCCACGAAGCCGAGCCCGGCTTTACAGCTTACCCCGGCTTATTCATCCTCATCTCCCTCAATCCCCTCAAGGACGCGGCGAGGCCGGCGTGGGCGTCCTTGCTGTCCAGACAGCCAAGCCGGGGTTCAAAGAGGCCAAGAGAATCTCCCAAGGTCACCTACCGACTAAGACACAGTCACTGAGGCACGGTAACTAGACTCAGCCCCCCGGGGACGTGCTCTTGCCTCTCGGTCCCAGTTTACCCCAGAAGCGGTCTCCTCCACCCATTTCACAGATGTGGAAACTGAGGCCAAGAAAAGGCCGCACAAAGTCAACTAGGGGCTGAGCCAGGACCAATCTGCCGATCCCGCTCTGTCATGGGTGCCAAGCCGGTGCCCTCAGGCGTCCCTCTAATCCCCCCCCCCAACACCATGCTGATTAAATTCCTTCCCCCACTCCACCCCCGTACCTTCTCGTGCCCACCCCACACCCTTCAGGATGACTCCCTGGTCGAGAGGGAGGCAGGCGGTTGCTAAGCGCTCACCCGCTCTTTCTCACAAAAATAAACTCCTTCTGGCTGGGAGACTCTGGATGAGATCCCCTCCCTTCTAGCCAAGAAAAAATTAAAAAGAAATTTTAAAAAGACTGCTCCATGACATTTATTTGAACGCCAGCAGTGCCAACGCGTGGGCCAATTTACCGAAGTCCAAACGGAGGCAGCCACGCGCCACCAAACCTCAGCCCGAAGACCCTCCGTTCAAGTGTCTGGGCAGTTACCGGGTTGATTTATTTCTCCAGGCAGGAAATGGGGACCCGGGCTGCCTCCCAAGCCTTTGGGGCTGGTCCTAGGGGACGCCAGGGTCTGGCAGAGGGCAGGCAGTGACCAAAATAGCCAGGCCGGTGGCCCTGCCCAGCACACACCTCCCTCTGAAGGCCGGGGAGGGTGGCCCACAGGTCCCCCCTCCAGTTTAGGCTGCAGCTTCGGGGCTGTCAGAGGAGGTCCTGAAGATTCTCTATCTGGCTTCCCTGGTGGGAGGGGGACGAGAATCTCCTGCTCAAAAGAGGAACCCTCAGAAGGAAGGAGGAAAGGCTAGAGAAGGATGTGTCCCGCTGTCCCTGCCGGCTGCCCATTTGGCCCCCAGCTGTCCCTCGGGGCCTCCGTCCTGCCACTCAAGACGGCCGGACGTTGGCACCGCCACCTGCACGCCACACACGGGTAGCACCCTTGGAGCCATGCCCCCCTATCACCTCTCCCGACCCAGCGCCTGCCCTGGAGAATCGGCCCTGGCTGTTCCGCCCTCCAGGCACTGGGGACACTCCCTCAGGTGCTGCCGAGAGGACACACAAGTGTCTGCAACCAGGGGCCGGGAGACACCCGCCACACTCCGGGCCACACACGTGCACAGCCAGGTACTCGGAGACACAGCCACATACAAACAGGTTCACGCCAGACCCACGGCGGGACACACAAGCGCACACATCCGAAGACACACCGACACAGCCACACTCAGGTATCCCGGACACACCAGAACACACAGACGCGCACAACCCGAGACACAGAAGAGCAGGCACACGCTGAGACACGGGAGTGCACACTGCCGGAGAAGTGGGGCAACGGCCCCTCTCAGAAACACACAGACACACACAGGGACGTGGAGACACACACAGACACCCAGCGAGACAGAGACACCGACACGGACGGACAGACACACACACACACACACACACACCTGCCGCCTGCGCGAAGAGCCCAAGCCCTCTCGCCGGCGAAACAATAACAGCCCCGCCAGCAGGTCCGAGCCGGCGACCCTCCGTCCCTCCTCCCTCGGTGGCGAATGGGGCGCCGGAACGGGGGGCACTCGGCGGGGAGGTCGGGCGGCGGGAGCGTGGGGACCGGGAGGGGGCTCCCCGCACCCGACCCCTCGCCCTCGGGTACCTGGGGTGGCCGCGGCGCTGCGCTCGGCTGCGCTCGGTTCCGCGAGCCGGGGGCTGCCCTCCTGCTCCGTCTCCGGCCCGCGGGCTCCGCGCTCCGCGCGCCTCCTCGGCTTGGCTGGGTCTCTGGGCTCGCGGTCCTCGGGGCTCGGTGCCGGCGCGCGAGCGGGGCTGCGGCCAGGGCCCGGAGCTCGGCGCTGGCGGCGGCGCGGAGGAAGCGGTAATTTATAAGCGGCTTCTTCCTGACCTCGCGTGTCTGTTGTCTGAGCAGGCAGCTCTCAGCATCACCCATCCTGCTGGGTGGAAAAATACCAGCTTGGCCGGGCCGGGGGCGGGGCCGGGGGCGGGGCCGGGCCCCGGCCCCGCCCCGCATGCGGACGCACACGGGCACACACGCGCACACACAGACACGCGCGCACACCGCACACGCACGCGCGCACGGGCTCGGACAAAGAGCCCGGGCTCGCCGGGCGCGCGCGCACACGGCCTCGTGCCGCGCGGCGAGCGTTCGGGCCGCCGCCTGCCCCGTTAGAGCGCCGTTTTCAAGGAAACCCTTCCTTCGCGAAAGCTGGGGCCTGGGGGAGGGGGGGGTGGGTACAGCCGGCCTTCGGCCTCCCGCTGCTTCCAGAAGGAGAGCCGCAGAGCTCCCGGCCCCGCCGCCCCCTCCCCTGGCACCCACTGCCACCGCTCGCCCACCCACCTGGCCCAACAGAGGGGCCTGCGGCTCCTTGAGTGGCCGGGTCCCGAACCACTCCACTGCTTCCTTGTGGGCGGTCACCCGGGTTCTCGGAACCTCGGTTTGCCCCTCTGAAAAATGGGCACAGGAACCCCGCCCTCGCCGCTTCGCCAGCCGAGACTGTGATATGAAGCAGTCAGCGGCTCTCTGATTCTTGGCTTTGCCCCCGCTGGGTCACTTCGGGTGGGGGGGCGCTCCTCGGGCTCTCTAAGCCTCAGTTTCCTCACCTGTAAAATGGAAATAAATAGAATAGCACCTATCTCCTCTAAGCGCTATGAAGGTCCAAGGTTAACAGTGTAGAAAGCTCAGAAAGGCACCGGCACTAGGTGCCAAGCGAGTGTCAGCTACTGTGACTATTTTTAAATGAAAATGGGGAAAGTGCCATTGTTCTTGCCCTTACGGGCGTGAGTGGCTCCTCCGAGACCATTTTCCACGCCCCTGCCCTGCGTGGGCACGAGGAGGAGTGCCGTGTGACCTCCGGCCAGGCCTTTCCCTCTCGGAAAGCTCTCGTTTCTCCTCTCACTCGCGGCCGCTCTGCACCTGGGAGGCTGCGTGGTGGATCCCTCCACCCCTGCGACTGAGAATAAAAGAGGAAATACAGGCTCTGCAGAGCGCCGTCCCCCACGGCAAGCCTGGCCCAGCCCGGATCCCCTGCCTGGAAGCGCTTCAGACCACTGTCTTCCAGAACAGCCCCAGAAGGCAGCCCAGATACGCTGAGGGGCAGGACTGGAGAGAGGACCGCTTCTTCTCTGCCTGGTTCTCTCATTGAGGCCCCCTGCTGTCTGCCTCCATCTTGACCTTCTAGCCGGCGACCCTCTCCCCCAGCTGCAGCGGAGCTGACCTGCCCTCCCCTGCCTTCCTCCAAGGCCTCCCCCGCCCTTCGCTGCTGTCCCCAGCTGTCCCTTTCTCCAGGAAGCACCCAGCCACCCCAGGTGGCATCCACTTCCGGGCCCTCGGCTGGGTCTTTTGAGTTCGCGGTGATTGCTCTCCTCTTGCAGGGGAGGAAAGCAAAGCTGGAGGAGAGGGCAACTGAGGCCTCCCGTCTCTCCCCTCCTTCCCTCCATGCGTGAGGCTCCCCCGTGAGCTGACAGAGCAGATGGCAACCAAACGCCCCTCAGCCTCCCCGCGTGTGTCACTGCACACGGCACAAAGTGGCAGGTCACAGTGTGGTTAAGTGACTCTGGAGAGGAGGCTTCGACTAAGCCAAGGGGTTGAGGGGGAGGGAGGGGGAGCGGAGGAAGCCGCTGTGGAAAGGCTAGTTGGCAAGAGTGGTCGGGCCCTAAGCCAAGGTGATCCGGGCCAGCCGAGGGTTACAGCGAGTGAGCGCAGGCAGGGGACACCACGGGAGGAGTTGGGGGACAGTTTCCACCAGAGGAAAAGCCCGTTGGACCCTGCGAACTTCAGGCAGGTCAGCAGAGTGCAGGTGGTGCCAGCTTAGGACACACGGATGAGGCTCATCCAGTGGTGTATCTGTCTCCTGTAGACCATGAGTTCCATGAGGTCGGGACCTTGTCCTTCGTGTCCCCAGTGCATCCTGGGGCCCATCACAGGGCCTGGCACCCGGCAGATACCCAAGAAGTGTTTGTTGCCCTCACTCTATTTAGCAAACTATAGCCGGCGCTTCCGTTGCATGCCAGGCGCAGGCCAGTGCATTTGTAGATTTCATCGAATCTTCCCGTCCACTCTATGAAGTACGGGCTGTTACTCTCCCCCATTTACAGCAAGGAAAACTGAGCCACAGAGAGATTAAATAGCTTGTCCAAACTCGTTCAGCTGGTAAGCAGTAGAGCTGGACTTTAAACCCAAGCCAGGAAGAAGGGGAAGGAGAAGAAGGAGGAGGAGGAGGGAGAAGGGGAAAGGGGAGGGGAAGGAGAAGGGGAGCCAGGAAGTGCTCCAACTTCAACCCCGAGGAAAGGGGACATAAGAGGTGGAGAAAGGGTGGGAGGGAGGGGGCCCCGGGGAAGTATAGGGTGGGGTGGAGAGAGCTCTCCGTGGAGGCCGGGACCCCCAGTTTGCATTTCCCCGTCTGCTGCTGGCTGGCTGTGTGACCGGAGTCTGCACACGCCCGCTCTCCGGGCATCGGGTACCTCGTCCGTGACACAGGCTGGTGGGCCCTGCCTCACCAAGCCATGGCGACGAAAGGTCTCATGCTGGGGGGCCCTGCGCTCAGTCTAGCTCCCAGATGGGCTCTTTTGGCTTTAAAATATTTTGAGTTAATTGCCATGAAGAAACACTTGGAAGTTTTCACATATTAGGAATTGGAACGTCTGGTGGGAAGATTTCACATTTAGAAAATGGCAAGACGGAGCCGCCTCGAGCCATTACCTACCTGTCCCCCTGTCCCTTGGAGCCGAGTGGCCTCGGCCGGGCTGCTCGCATGGGGATGCAGGATCCCCAGGGTGCCACGGTCCCCACCTGGCTAGTCCCCTCGTTTATGCCAGCCAGCCGGCCCTGCCAAGAGCAGACCCAGAGAAGCCCAGCGTGCTCTGCGCACTGGCCCTGCGCCTCGCCGGGGGACGGCAGCTGGAGGCTCCAGGGAGAGACAGCGAGCACCAAGGAGCCGAAGGCGCTGGCAGAGAGGAGGGAGCTTCAAGGAAACCCAGGCAGAGGTTTCCTTCAAAAGCCACATCCAAGCCTGAACGTCCGTTGGGACTGTTTTGAGAATGAAAATCGGTCACCGGAATGCTCGCGGAGCGTGCGGGGCGGGGGGGGGGAAGGCGGCCAAGTTTCAGGCTTCCGCGCCCGGCCCTGAACTTAAAAGCAGCGAACGCAATTTGGAAAAGGTTCCGATCGTGCTTTTTTTCAGCAGCTGGCAATAAGAAAACAAAATCGATCCAGGGCTTGGACCAAAACCTTTAGTCCTTTGCCAGAGGATAATTTGTCTCATCGATCAGGTGACCAGCAACCAACGGGAGCTGTTGGAACTCTCGCCGGAGGTCCGGCCGTGCCGGGCAATCGGGCGGGGCAGCGCCGGGCCCCCCTCGGCACCAGCCCTGCCGAGGGTTATGGGGTCAGCCTCTGAGAACAGCATTCCCTGAAGAGACAAAGGGACGGTCGGTCATGGGACTGTCGAACGGTCCCCACCCTGGGCACTTCCTCCTGGACACGCCCCCTGTGGCCACACTGCCGGTCGTGTATGGGGGGACCCCTGAACCATGGAGGCTTTGTCAGAGCACCCCAACCTTCAGGAATCTGCTTCCCACTTGCCCGACCTCCTCTTGCCTGCATCCCAGCGTTATCTGTCTTGGGCTGTGTGACCTAGATTGAATTGTGGGACTCTCTCTGCCTCAGTTTCCCAATTTGTTCAGCCAGGCTAATCACAACTTCTATGGGATTTAAGTGGAGACGATTTATATGAAGCACTGAGCTCGGGGCTGGGCACACAGTCTAACGGTGGGGGAAACAGAACACTCGCTGGCCTTTTCACAGGCGTGCCCTGGACTTTTCCACCTTCTGGCTTTCCTCCACGCTGTTCCTTTCCCCGAAACACTTTGTCCATTGCACCCCACAGCCCTGCAATCTGGGCCTCAGCCAAACTTGGAGGCCCAGACTGGGAGCGCCCATAAGTCAGGGATCCCTAGTACGGGACCCAGAGCACAAAGATCCCAGGAAATGCTTGCCGGACGTGGCCTGTGGGTGGCAAGCCTCCAAAGACTCATTTCCTTCTCTCCTCTGACAGGAATGTGACACCTCTGTCCCAGGGATGAGAGAGGTGTCAGGCAGGGGACAGACATTCAGGGGAGGGGGTTCCACATGTATATTCATTCATCTACTAATACGATGCTGCAGAACCAAACCAGCTCATCGGCCATCCCAGAGGCCTCCTTCCTGGCTTTCTGGCTTCCTCTCCTGCCCCCCAGCCCGTCTCCACTCAGCAGCCAGAGGGACACTGGGACCCTCCTCCACGGCTGGTGGGTGGGGGCATGGAATGGCACAGCCGCCGTGGAAGACAGTTCAGCAATTTCTTACAAGGTTAAACATCCACTTAGCCTACGGCCAGCAATTCTATACCCAGGCATTGACCAAAGAGAAATGAAAACATACGTCCACACAAAGACTTTATGAGAACACAAATGGCAGCACTATTCACGACAGCCCAAAAAACGGAAATAATCCTGGTTGGGTAACACCCACCGGAGAATGGAAAAACAGACAGATGGACGAAGGACCCTGAGATGGGCAAAACCCTGGAGGGGTCTCCAAAACACCGGTCTGGTGCAGGAACACCACAGACTGTGCTGGCTTCTCGATTCAGCCAAGTGAACTTCGGGTCCTGGAAAGAGGAGCAGGGATCTCCTGTGGGGGTGGGGGAGGGGGTGGCTGGAAGGACCCCGAGAGACCCTCCCGAGGGTTGGAGAGGGGCTTTATCCCGAGCATAGGTGTATCCACTGAACACCCGGGCGCTGTATGTATACGATAGGTACGTGTGTGTCACTCGCCACTGTGTACGCTTCGGCGCAAAGGTCCTTAGACCCGCTCTGCTGTCCTTCCTGCTCGAAGCCACCCCACAGCCCTCACCGTGCTCACAGAAGCCCACACTCCTCGGGCCTCTGAGACCCAGCCCTCCCATCTCCAGCATGCCTCTCCTTCCACCGGCTCCTGCCACACTGGTTTCCCCGGCTTTCCTGCCACCCTAAGCTCCTTCCGCTGCCCGGCCTTGGCTGTGGCTGCCCCCTCCCCCACACCCCCCAGAAGACTTCCCTTCCCGTTCTTTAGACCTCCGTGCCAGCGGCTCCTCCCCAAAGACCATCCCGGACCACTGTCTCATCTAGCCACCTGCCCCTCCCCCCAGCCCTGGGCCGTGGCCTGGTTTTTTGTTCTCCTCCTAACTCGGATAACAGCGTGAATGTACCTCGATCATGTATATATTGGCCTCTTTCTCTCTGTTTCCACGTCGAGGCTGCCCACATGACGTGGGCAGGGCTGAGTCAGTCAGGTGCACCACACTCCCAGGGCCAAGAACGGTGCCTGGCCTGTGGCAGGTGCCCAGGAACGTTTGCTGAATGAGTTCATGACGCCGTGGGTATCTACAGTGGCTCTATACGCATCCACGTAAGGGCTTGCCCCTCCCTCCCGCGCGCGCGCGCGCACACACACACACACACACACACACACACACACTGCAGAACTAACTGCTTGTGTAGCTGGGGGTAAAGGGGCCAGTCAGCCAAACTGGGAATTCAGTCCCAGCCCCAAGAGCTCCCTCCCCGCCCCTTCTGCCCCGGAGAGATCCAGGTCTAAGCCCTGAGGCATCTGGGTGTCTCGTCTCCCCTTCTCTAGCCCCAAAGGTGAGCCAAGATGGCCTCCAACTGCAGAGCGCCGGGGCCCAAGCCTCTTCTCTCTGACTCGCTCTAGGCCCACAGGCAACACCTTGAGTCCTGAGAGTGCGGGAGAGCTCCTCGAGGTGCAAGCCCAGGCCAGCAGCTGTACCTGTGAGAAATGCAGGGTCCTAGGCAGAGCGCAGACCTCCCGATTCGGGAACTCTGGGTTGGGGGCCCAGCCTTGGCTACGGTCACCCAGAAAGCTTCCAAAGTCCTGCTGTCTGAGTCCCCCCCTCGGAAGTCCTAATGGAATCGGGCGTGAGGCTTTTAAAGAAATTAAGTGCTCCGGGCAATTTGAATGGTTCATCGGAGCCCAGAATCCTGGACCTCGGGGGTGCCGGGGCCTCTGGGAGCATCCCCAAGTCCCAGACGGAGCCGGGCAGGCCTAATGCCTCTGCATTCCTGCCCGGGCCTCTTAGAGGCTGCCTTCTTATATTTGGTTATTTTTCCCTCCCTCCCCAAACACAACAATTCAAAATATTCCCAGCTCCCAGACAATAAACAAAGCCAGAGAGGCGAGCTCCCTGACTGTTTTGTTCCCACTTATGGCCTGATCCAAGGCTGGCCTGATTGGGCCCTCGGGACTGGTCATCTGAGCCAGGCGGGGTGGGCCCCAGCTCCCAGCCCACCCCGGCCCTACTCCTGGAATCCCAGAATCCCTCAGCTCTGAATGGCCATAGGCACCGTCCGAGGCCACGTCCCCGGGGAAGTGGAGGCTCAGAAAGGGTGAGGGACTGGTCCCAGGATGCACGGCAGTGCTGGGGAGGCCTCGCTCGCCTCTTGCAGTCTGGCAGGGGGAGAGAAGGAACATTTTCTGAGCTCCTGGGCTCCCAAGCATGCTCTCTTTGACCCTTTCCAGTAACCTGGCAGGAGGGAGCCCATTTCAAAGTTGAGGAAACTGAACCTCAGGGATAATGAGCCACGGGCTGGAGGCCACATCGTGGAGCTAGGCTTTGAATCCAAGCATGCCGGACTCTAAGCTATGAGCCCTGCTCCTTTCCACAGGACGAAGCAGGCGATGGAAGCTCAGAGAAGAGAGAGAAGCAGACGGAGGAGGAAGGAGACGACGCCAGGGTGAGAACGAGGGTGAAGGACGTGCCTGGTTTCGGAGACGTGCCCGTGACCTCAGTCACTTAGCATGTGACTGTATGTGACGAACCGTGGGCCCGCTGCCTGCGTGGACCCTGAGTTTTGATACGGATGGTCCGATGGAGCAAGAAGAAAAATCTGGCGATCATCACTTGGGTCATAGCCCTTGGCGTGAGCCCGTTTTTGCCCAGGTCCGGTTGCTTGAAGCGTGGTGATAGTTGTGTGGACTTCCCGTGGCTGGAACTTCCATGGAATTGGGACACGTACAGGCTGTGTCTGTCTGCCGGTCCTTTAGAGCTTACCTCCCCTGCTCTGCGTCCTTGTGCTCAGCCCGTGGCCCCCCGGGCGTGACCCGGGCCTGCCGGATGGCCCTGGGGAGTCCCTTCCTGGAAAGAACATAGGAGTGCAGCCCAAATCCAGACTTGGCCCCCCATGCTGTGTGACCTGAGGCAAATCACTGAACTTTCCTGGGCTCAGTTTTCTCAAACAGGAAGGGAAGATGGCAGGGGGGCAATGACGGTCCCTGAAGTCCTAATCAATAGAGATATCTCAGAATGAGACATTTTTGGGTAATAATCAGGTTTTGTCTTTTCCAGTCTTGTTTTTTCCCCTCTGTTAAGTCAAGAAGGCTCAGCCAGGTGTACCTGCAACACCTTTGTCACTGGCTCATGTCCTTTTTCTTTTTTTCTTTAATGTTTATTTTTGGGAGAGAGAGACAGAGCATGAGCGGGGGAGGGACAGAGAGAGAGAGGGAGACAGAGTCTGAAGCAAGCTCCAGGCTCCGAGCCGTCAGCACGGAGTCCGACGCGGGGCTCGAACCCCCGAACCGTGAGATCATGACCTGAGCCGACGCCGGGCACTCAACCGACTGAGCCACCCAGGCGCCCCTCATTGTCTTTATTTTTAAGGCGCCTTCTATTTATGGAAAGGCTCTGGTCTTCCATTTATAGCAGTGATGGGAGGTTTACTTTTAGCAAAATGTATGCAAGTTGTTTGAAAACGAGTCCGTTTGAAGGAAAAAATGAAGCAAGCAGTGAGTTAGGAAGGCGGATCGGTTTCCTAGGGCTGCCTTCACCAACTACCACGGACTGCTGGCTTCCAACCGCAGAAACCTGTTCTCTCACACGCCCGGAGGCCAGAGGCCAGAGGCCAGAGACAAGGTATCAGCCGGGGCCCGTGCTGGATAGATAGTATCCTTCCTTGCCCCTTCCTAGCTTCTGGTGGCTTCCATCAATCATTGGGTTGTCTCTGCATCACTCCAACCTCTGTCTCTGCTGTCACATGACCTTCTCCTTGTGCATCCCCGAGAGCCCATCCCCCCGTGTCTTAAATTCTCTTTTTTTTAACTTAAAAAAAATTTACTATAGCAAAATATATATAAAATTTGCCATTTTAACCATTTACACACACGGTTCAGCGACACTAAGCACGCTCGCACTGCTGTGCAAGTATCCATCCACCTCCGGAGCTTTTTCCACTCCTACACTATGTTTTAGTTTATTTAAAAAAATGTTTCTTTTAACACGTAATCGTTTTAGAGAGACAGAGCCCAAGTAGGAGAAGGGCAGAGAGAGAGAGAGAGACACAGAATCCGAAGCGGGCTCCAGGCTCCGAGCAGTCAGCACAGAGCCCGACGCGGGGCTCGAACCCACGAACTGTGAGATCATGACCTGAGTCAATGTTGGATGCTTAACCGACTAAGCCCCCCAGGCGCTCCTATACCATTTACTTTAATGTTTATTTATTTTGAGAGAAAGAGAGAGATAGAGAGAGAGAGCATGATGAGCAGGGGAGGGGCAGAGAGAGAGAGAGAGAGAGAGAGAGAATCCCAAGCAAGCTGCATGCTCAGCACGGAGCCTGAGGCAGGGCTCACAGTCCCAGCAATGAACCTCAGATGTGGGTTCATTGCTGTGACCTTGGGATTTAAATCTTCACTCTGCAGGACCCGTGTCCTCAGGAACCAGCCACCGAGAACCTACATTCCCTCTTCTCACACGGACGCCAATCACACAATTAGGACCACCCTCATAACCTCGTCTTAGGTCATTAAACCTGCCCAGACCTTATATCCGAATAAAGTCACATTCACAGGTGCTCAACATATCTTTTGTGGGGACGGGGTGGGGGGAGGACACGGTTCCACCCATTCCGAACAGGTGAGTTGTTGTAAGGACACCCCTGCACGGAGGGCCCTAACGGACAAGGAACTCGGCCCAGGCCAGAAGGGCTTGGGAAAAGGAGTCGGGGCCTGGAATCCTGCCCCAGCCTTGCGCTCACGACGGGAACGCCTCGGGCGATCCCGCTGTCTCCCTCTCTGAGCCTCGGTTCCCTGGAGTTCTCCAGCTGGGTCCCACAGAGTCCCCAAGGGACCTGGGGAGACCCGGGGGAGGGCAGAGAGGGCAGGGCTCCAGACGCCAAACAAATCTCTTGTTTGGCCGAAAGGCACCAAAATAACTTACCAAATAAGAACAGTTTGTTATTTTACATATTTTTAAAATAGGGGACGCTCCACGGATTTGCATGTCACCTTGTGCACAGCCCAACTGTCTCTGTGTCTTCCACCTTTAGCGAGCATGCCGCCCAAGCGAGCACTAAAAATGATTTCACACGCTGGGTGGGCGAGTCCAAGTGACTCCTGGCACCCGCTCTGATTTTTTTTTTTTAATGTTTATTTATTTTTGACAGAGACAGAGAGAGAGTGAGCTAGGGAGGGGCAGAGAGAGAGGGAGACACAGAATTCAAAGCAGGCTCCAGGCTCTGAGCTATCAGCACAGAGCCCGAGATGGGGCTCGAACTCACGAACTGTGAGATCATGACCTGAGCTGAAGTCGGACGCTCAACCCACTGAGCCGCCCAGGCGCCCCTGATTTTAACTGATCCCCTTCCTGAGGCCGGAAGGGAGGAATGGCCGCTGCGCGCTTTTCCCTGGGAACAGGGCGTCTGCTTGCACAGACGTCGCCCTCGGGAGAGGCCCCGGTCTCCCCGCTCCCTGCTGAACCCCACCAGAGAGGAAGTGAAGGAGGCAGCTCAGCCTTGGGGCCCTTCCCTCACAGACTCTGGCCGCCCCGGGGACCCTTCGGTTCCCACAGTGTGTAATTCGCTGCTGAGGGTCTTCCCGCCACGGGGAGTCTGTGCACGCTGTTCCCCTGGCTGTTCCCTGTGCTGGGGAGGTTCTTGCGCCCCTTCCCCCGGCCTGCTCCACTCCAGCTTGGTCCCGCCCTCAGGGAAGTGTTCCCTGCTCTTCCTAGACTAGTGAAGCCCCCCTCCCCCCAAATCTCTGGGAGATGGTTCCTCCCTGGCTCTGCACTGCACCCGCCTTGGCCGCTTTTTAAAAATACCCATCCTGGGGGCGCCTGGGTGGCTCAGTTGGGTAAGCGGCCGACTTCAGCTCAGGTCATGATCTCGGTCTGTGAGTTCGAGCCCCACATCAGGTTCTGTGCTGACACCTGAGAGCCTGGAGCCTGCTTCAGATTCTGTATCTCCCTCTCTCTCTGCCCTTCCCCTGCTCACACTCTGTTTCTATGACTCTCAAAAATAAATAAATGTTAAAAAAAATTAAAAAAAAAAAAAACCCATCCTGGGGGCACCTGGCCAGCTCCGTGGGTGATGCAGGTGACTTTTTTTTTCTTTTTAATTTTTCGTAAAGTTTACTTACTTTTGAGAGAGAAGGAGAGAGAGGGAGGGAGAGAGAGCGCGGGCATGCGTGCGCACCGTGGGAGAAGGGCAGGGAGAGAGAGAATTCCAAGCAGGCTCTGCACAGTCAGCACCGAGCTCCATGCGGGGCTCAAACCCATGAATCCCGAGATCATGACCTAAGCCAAAGTCGGACACTTAGCTGACTGAGCCACCCAGGCGCCCTGAAGCGGGTGACTCTTGATCTCCAGGTTGTGAGTTTGAGCCCCATGTTGGGTGTAGAGATTACTTAAAAAAAAAAAAAAAGCCCGTTCCCCGGGCCCACCTCCTGAGCATCTGAGTCCTCTTTGGTCTGGCGGGAGGCCAAATACCTGCATTTTAACCAGCTCCCCAGCTCATTCTTTTCAAACGTTTTTATGTTTATTTATTTTTGAGAGAGACAGAGACAGAGCATGAGCAGGGAAGGGGGAGAGAGAGAGAGGGAGACACAGAATCGGAAGCAGGCTCCAGGCTCTGAGCCGTCAGGACAGAACCTGATGTGGGGCTTGAACTCACGAACTGTGAGATCATGACCTGAACCAAAGTCGGACGCTCAACCGACTGAGCCGCCCGGGCACGCCTCTGCAGCTCATTCTAGTATGTAGCCACGGTTGAGAATCGAGACTAATAATTATAATGACCGACGTAATTATAATTCCCACAGCCAGCAATTTTCTGAAAAACAAAAATCTAAACACGAATCTGGGGGCAAAACTAGAGCGTCTACCAAGCTCTCCAGAAGCTGTGTGTGGCCCACACCACTAGCCGTGGACACATCGGCTGGGCTGCCCAGCGGCGCGGCTCCAGGCCCGACGGGGTCAGAGGTCATACGCGGCACTCTCGGGACTTGCAGAGGACTCTCGGGATTGCAGAGAGGACTTTGGACTCTAGACCGTGACTGATGACGGCTGTCCTCTCCAAACAATGTGACCTCTATCTGGCCCAGAGAGACATCCTTTGTCATTCTTGTCCTCCCTAATGCTCATCACCTGGTCCCCGTGAGGAACGCATAAACTTCAATCCCATTTTACAGAGGAGGAAACCGAGGCTCGGGCAGAGAGTGGTGACGCGCCCAAGGCCCCACGCCACCCCAGCACGCGGGAAGGATGGGGGCCTGCCCCAGCGGGCTCCGATGCCCCAGCCCTAAGGCCGTCCGCGGGGGAAACGTTCTTGAGGGCTTGGAGTTCAGGGCGCCTGTGTGTCCTGGCAGCGTGGGCGAGGACCGCGGTCAGCCATCGGATCCCCCGGGCCCGGCGCAGGGCGCTAGGCATCCCGGCGGGCCGGGCCGGCCAAGCTCGAGCCGGGCAGCCTGGCGGGGAGGCCCCGTGCCTGTCCTCCCTCGGAGGCCTGCCCTTGGAACGGGGCCCTGCTGCTTGGCCGGGCTTCAAGCCCGAGGGATGGATTTAGTGTCCTTAATCCTCCTCTTGAGTCAAGCCCCTACTTGTCACCGGCCTGCCTGGGACCCCTCAGAGCAGCCTCTTCGGGGAGGCCTGCCTTTCTGAGCTCCAAGGCACACGGGTCTGGGTTTGTGGGAGGGGCACTGGACCTGCAGCGAGGACGGCCCCTTTGTCTCCTTTATAAGATGAGGCTTGTTCGCGGCGCCCGGGGCGACTCCGTCGGTTGGGGGTCCGACTCTTGGTTTTGGCCGAGGTCAAGGTCTCCCGGTCCGTGAGACCGAGCCCCCGCGTCTGGCTCCACGCTGTCCGCGAGGAGCCTGCCTGCGGGTCTCCCTCTCTCTCTTTCTCACACATGTGCGCGCAAGCTCTCTCCCTCTCACTCAAAATAAATCAGTAAACATTCTTTAAGAAGACGAAGACCATCCACGTGGCAGGTCGGGAAACGGCCGCAACACTTCACGGGCCCTCCCCGCTACGAGGTGGGGTCTGCTCCTCCTGCCCCCAAGCCAAGGTGAGCCCTATGACCTGCTCGGGCTCATGGAATGTGCTGGAAGGGACGCCGTGCCGGCCTGCAGCCTGGGCCCCAAGAGGCCTCGCAGCTTTGGCTTTTGCTGTCACGTGGCAGCTGTGCCACGCGCAAAAGGCGGGGCGGCCAGCTGGCAGACGAGACACCACGAGGACTCCACGAGGGAAGCCAGCCAAGTCCAAGTCGCCAACCCACACAATGGTGAGCCGAACGCATCATTATTTTTTCGCGGACCCTTCGCGTGGGGGTATTTGTTACGCAGTGGACCTAACAGCACCTTCCGCTCCAATCCCCTCTCCCCCGAGGAGCAAATAAGGGGGACAGCGTCTGCCACGGAGAGAAGGCCCAACAAAGGACCCATGTTTCTCTGCTCCTCTGGCAAAATCCTTCCTGGCGGTCACAGGTAAAAGAAAGAAGGCGAGGTCTCTCGTGGGTTTGGTGAGTTCTCCCCGAATTTCGTTTCACCCGAGATGGGTTCCCTGCTCCATGCCCCAGTTCCAGGGGGGCTCCCGTCGGTGGCTTGGGGGGAGGTGGCCTTCGTGACAGCCGTCCTTACGAGCGTTTTCCACCCCCGGGGAGCTCGCGAGAACACCCAGAGGAAGAGTATGCACAGAGAGAAGAGAACCCCAACCTTGCGGGAGGGGGCTTCAGAAGAAGAGCTCACGAAGGGGTCTGAAGACGAAGGGCAGGAAGCTGAAGGACACTGGAAGGGGGCGTGTCGCGGGGGCCGAGGGAAGGGCGCGGGAGGCGTGGAGGAGGAGGGCCTGGGGGGAGGAAAGGAGATTCCGTGAAAGAGACTGACAAGGGGCCGTCGGAGGTGTCCCCACGAGGATGAACCGTGTGGCACCGGCGACACAGGTTCCGCGGAGCCGAAGGCTAAGAAGTCGGAGCCCAAAGGCTCAAGGGGAAGGCTAGGTGGACGGAAGGAGTGGAAAGTAGACGCGTCACGTTGGCGAACATTCTCTCACGGGTGTCTTTCTTCCACTTCCGTCTCGGGCTCCACCTGTGCCAGCAGGACCGGGGGACACGGAAGTAAAGGCAGCAGTCTGAGTTTGAGCGGGGTGAGAGCCACGCGGACGCAGAGATGGCGGGCGAACGAATCCACGAACGAGTGTGCGGCTGACGTCTCCCTGGATGGAACGCCCTTCCCCCCGACACGGCGCTGGGGCCCAGCAGAGAGGCTCTGGGGTAGGACGCCCCCAGCCCCATAATTGCAAGCTGTGTGACCTTGGGCAGGTGGCCTCGCCTCTCTGGGCTTCTGCATTTTCACCTGTACCGTGGAGCCGTGAGAGCCGCCGGCAGCACGATCCCGTGGAGGGGGAGCCCTGGGGACGGCGGCGGGGGTGCCAGGCTCCCGGGACGGCGGTGGGGGTGCCAGGCTCCGGGGACGGCGGCGGGGGTGCCAGGCTCCCCTGGCTAGCAAGTCTCCCAGGGAGCTGTAAGCCTGATCTTCTTTGTTTTGATAAAACACACCTGACCAGGTGGATGCCTGCGTTTTATGGGAGGAAAAACAAAATGGGGGAAAGGGTTGCGTGTGGGAGGGGCGGCAGGAAGGAAGAGAGGGGAGGGAGGGCCGCGGAGGGGCTAAGGGGGGCAGGGGGCTCCTCAGCACCTGCCGGGTGCCAGCCCCTGCCCTCAGCTCTCGCACCCCATCAGTTCGCTTACCCCTCCTGACGGCCCGGCCGGGCCGTCGTCGTCCCCACTTTGCCCCCCTGGAAATGGAGCCGTCTCCCCCTGCCCGGGACAGACCCTGGGGACAGGAGCAGGACCGGAATCCTAATCGTGGCGGCCTGACTCTGGAGCAGGCGGGGCACGGGGTGCCTGGCCGAGCAGACAGAGCCCGGGGTCAGGAGCCGCGGCCGGGGCTCGGGGCCCAGAACCGCCACGGGCTCAGGTGGGAGCCTGGCCTCTTCGGACCTCAGTGGTCCCATCTGTGCAGTAAAGGGCTGCCTCCTGCTCTCCGGAGCCGCCCGAAGCTCCTCTCTCGTGGCCTCTTCCTGCTCCTCCCTGGGGCTTAAACGCCCCACCTGGTCGGCCCGGAGCCAGTCCCTGCCCCCCTGGCGCCCTAGGAGATTCTTACCTAACGGGGAGCCAAAGACCCTGTCCCCTGACTTGGGCTCTGACCCTCTGCCCCACCCCCAACAGAACCCTCCTCACCAGCTCTGCCACCGCTTGGGTCCCTGAAAAGCCAACTCGTGTGTCACTCTTGCTGCAGAATCTTTGATGGCTCCCTAGTGTCTCCCCAGCGATCAAAGCCCTCAGCCCCACCCGCAGGGTGTCCGAATGCTTTCTTCCCAGCTTGACTCCAGCTGCCTCCCCTCAGTTCTTCGGCCAAGGCGTCTCTTCTCTTTGGATTTTCCCACTTTGTGCAACCCTTCTGCGGGTCCGCCCTCCCGTCCCCAGGCCCAGCCGGCCCTCTCTGTGCCCGCGCACCCACGGCACCTCCCCGGCTGCAGCAGAGGATCACAAGGGGGCAGGAGCCCTCAGTCCCAGAGGCGACAGGAGAGACAAGTCGGCGGAAACCCAGCGTCCTAAAGAGGGAATGTCGGCCAGCCGAGACTCAGGACCAAGGCCCCCGAGTCCTCCCCATCTGAACGAACTCGAGAGCCCGTGAGTCCTCCCTCTCCCACTCAGAACATTCCAGAAGCCACTGGCTGGGAGGCTGTCGGAAACTGGCACGCCCGAGGTCGCCGTGGCCGGTTGTCACCGCGCCACGGAAAGCTGCCGCCCTGCGCCCATTTCCATGACGCACGGGGTCGCGTCGGTCAGGCCGTTAAAGGAAGGCCTGTGCTCACCGCAGACCTTCCCGGGTCCCCTCGGAGGACCCTCGGTGCCTCTTCCGGGTGCGAGGTTTCCCCGAGACCGAAACCGCGCCAGCATCTCAGCTGTGCCCCGGGGGTTGGCTGCAGGCACCAGGACATCCTTTGGGCCTGTTTTCTTCGCCTCCCCCTGCCCAGCCCGCAGTGGGACTCGGGGAGATGAGGGGTCGGAGGGGGCGGGGGGCTGGGAGACGAAGCCGTGCCGGGGCAGAGGCTGCGATGGGGGCCGCGGGAGAAAGCTTGGGAATGGGCCGGGCCCGATGCAGTGTCACCTGAGGTGGGCCACGGCGGATCCCGGGTGCCCTCGAGCTGGGCTGGCCCGACCCGTGGGGCTTTGGGCCAGGAGGCCACGCGACAGCGCGCACAGCGCCCGATGTCCGCGACGCCATGACCAGACCCTTCCTTAGCTACGTGCCTTGGACAAGCCCGTTCACAAAGGCCGTGCTCGCCAGCGGCTGCAGGAATTCAGCGCACGAGGCCACGACGCAGGAAGGGTTCTGACACGGGCTGTGCCCCAAAACGCGGAGGGGAAGGGGAGCACCCCTTAGGAACGGGTGCTGTGCTCAGAAATTTAGTCCTCACAAGAGTCTCGTGAGGGGGTGTGGCCGTGCTGTCTCACAGGGAAGGCCCAGTCACCCAGGAAGTCGAGGTTTTTCTCCCCAAAGAAATGGCCCCGTAAGCCCCTAGACCCCCGAGCCGCCCCCGAGCCTTCTCCCCAGGCCCACGGCTCGGCACCAGCCTGCTCCGTGGTCTCCTGGTCTCTGTCGCCCCCGCGGTTCTCTCTCGGCTCACCCTGCGATGCTCCTGCCCCCCAGAGCTCTCGGCGGCTCCTGGACGCCAGCAGAACAAAGGCCAGGCCCTCCTCTGACACTTCAGGTGGCCTGCACTCCCCGGGGCACCCCCCCCCCCGAGTGCTACCCGTCCTCGAGGCCTGGCCGCATTTCCCGGTATAACGTAAGCCCTTCCCGCCTGTGCCACCGTGACATTTTGCCCCGAGGTCCTTGTTGCCTTTCCCCTTACAGAGGAGCTGGGGGTTGGTCTGGCCAGGGCTGGGTAAGGCCTGCCTCCCCGACCCTCCACCTGCCCATCTGCGAAACGGGATCTGAGGCCACCGGCTGCTCCCCGAGCCAGTGGGAAGGCTTACAAGAAGGCACAGAGGGGTAAAGAGCCATATCATCTCCAAGTTCCGGAAATGCGCAAGGACTGCCCCCGATAGCGTCTCCCCGACAGGCGTCCCCCTTCGTCCTGGCCAAGAGAACTCTGACTTCGGGGGAAGGAGTAACGTGTCGCCCCTGGGTGGTCCGCCTTGAGTGGAATGCGCAGTCCCAGCCACCCCATTCCCATCACCAGGGACAGGTTCTGGCCAATGAGACAGAAGAGAAAGTCGGCTGCGGGCTTTAAGAGAAGGTTTTTCCTCCCAGAGAAAAGAAAGGGGCACCTCATTGCCCAGGTCGCCTAGTGTCCTGTCCACCATCGGTGTCCCTGAGGGAAGGTGTCACTCGCATGCCGAGGATGGCTTCATGGAAAGTCAGGAGGTGCTGCGGTTCCGCGGGTCGGCGCTGAGCTACTGAGTCCCCTGGGATCCGAGCCGAGACCTGCGTGACGAGAGCCAGCCGCGTGGCAATCTAGGGAGAGGCCGTTCCAGGTGGAGGGAAGACCCAGCGGCGTGGCCCCAGGCATTGAGGAGCGCGGGGTGCCCGGGCACCGGGGAGGAAGCGGCGTGTGCGCAGACCAGGTCGGGGCGGCAGGGGCTGGGTGACACAGAACCTCACGGAGCGTGAGATTCTATTCGTTGTACCCCCAACTTCTTAGTATAAAAATGCCCGAAGACATAGAACAGTTGAAAGGACACAGAATGAGCACACACGTTTTCCATCCGGGTTCAACCACTGTGCGCGTTTTGGCATTTTTGCCTGATTTTCGGATACCTAGGTGCGTTTCGTTTTTGTTTTTGTTTGGCTGAGCGCTTGACGGGAAGTGGAAGACTTCGCGACTCCTCACTCCCAAGAGCAAGGGTGTCTCTCTTCCTAGACGCTTTACCGTGATAACCAGAGAAAATTAAAATAGCTCTCTGATACTCAATTTATTTTCAAATCGCCCCGTGAGCATCTTCTATAGCTGAGTCTTCCTTCCTTCCTTCCTCTCCTCTCCTGGAACCGGGATCTGGCGAAGGTTTACGTGTTATACTTGATGGCCGTGTCAAGTTCTTTTAGACTAGACCAGTCTCCCCCGCTGTTTCCCCTGACACTGACTCTTCACCATTATAGTCATTGGATTACTTTGTTAAACTGAGATATGGCACCCATACAGCGAACGGGTCTTAAGTCTGCCGCGCGGTGAATTTGCACATAGATACTCACCACCCAGATCAAGATACAGAACATTTCCATCCTGCCCGGAAGTTTCCCGTGAGCTCTTTCCAGGCGGTCCCCACCCCCGCCGGAGGCAGGAACCGGTCTAATGGTTATCACTCCAGATTGGCTTAGGCTGTCTGAGAACTTCCTGCGGCCGGACCCAGGCAGCAGGTGCTCTCGGGTAAGGCGCCTTGCGCTCAGCATGACATCCGAGAGGGTCATCGTGTCGCCGCGAACGAACCACGCTTTCCCGTCGTCCCGACGACGGGTATTTGGAGCGCGTTGGCGATCATGAACAAGACATGGACTCGCGTGGAGGGTCTGGGACAGTTGTGGTGACTGCTGATTTCCCTTGTGGCGCGGCTTAACCTGTCCCTCTGTCCCGTGGTGTGATGTGAACTGAAGCCTGGGATTTCACGGGCGGGGCTGTGCTCCTCAGAGCACGGCCTACAGAGAGACCCAAAGTGCTAGGTGGTCTCTCTGTTAGTGATTTCTGATCGGTCGGGGGTGACCTCGGATCTTTCCACTCTTCAGGTAAGTTTTAGTTTTTGTGTCGGGGTCAGTGGAGGGTTTTGAGCAAGGGAGTGACGGGATCCGATAGGCCTTTTGCCAAGACCACCTGGAGTTCCGTCTGGAGAACAGACTGCAGGGGGTCACGGGCAGAATCAGGGAGGCCGGCAAGGAGGCTCCGGCAACAGTCCGGAGGTGTGCCGACGGCGGCGGCAGGGCAGGTGGTGAGACGTGGACTCCGAGTGGAGTCCCGCTGGCCTCAGCACCCACACGCGCAGGTGCGTGGGCAAGGCGAGCTGCCGGCGCTGAGCTTCGAGAAGGCAGAGGCCGTGGCCGGTTCACCTCTGTGTGCCCGGCAGAGAGAATGCCCCCATCGTACCTGGGCGTGCCTGAATTCGGGGAGCCTGGGAGTTTTGGGGTTTGATGCTGCAATAAAACCAAAAACCAAAACAAAACAGAACAAGAGTCTGACCTGGTTTCCCAGCAGCCCTTGCAGCAGCTTCTAATAACAGGCTCCACCCTCCTCCCTGAGCTTCACAGATCACCAAGGATGCCCTTCTGCCGTCAGGGAGCATCACTTCGCAGAGCCCCAGAGTGACAGCATTGAGAGCCATCAGGTCTGCCTCCCGAGGACAGAAAGTTCCCAGCTTGGAGCCTAGGTCAGAGAGCTCTCTCTTCCTCCCCGAGGCCGGAGCCAGGCATGAGGATCAGGCCCCTGCGCCTGGGGCAGCTCCCTTCTGAAATTCTGCTTGCCCCAAGGCATATGGCGGGAGCCTAGGTGGCCTGCATCAGCTATCCCTCACCGCGTAACAAATTGGCCCAAAGAACGATCAGTGTTGGTTATATAGCTCTGTTCTCTGTGGCTCAGGGATTCCAGAGTGGCTTAGCTGGGTGCCTCTCGCTTGCAGGGGCTGCAGTGGTCTCTCACGAGGTCCCTGTCAAGGGGTCAGCCGGGACGCTGTCATGAGAAGTTCAAGGCGGCCCACTCGCAGGGCTGGCAAGTCGGCGCGGGCTGTTGGTGGGAGGCCTGCGTCCCTCTGCCCAGGCTTCTGCCCCCGTGGCTGCCGCCTCCCCCAGAGGAAGTGGTCCTGCAGGAGGGCGGAAACTGCAATACCCTCTGACTTAACCCCGGAAGTCACACGCCATCCTTTCTGCAACATCCTATCGGTTACGCAGGCCGGTCCTGTTTGGGGTGGGGGGAGGACCCGTGCACGGGTGTGCCTACTGGGGGGGAGGAGTCCCTGGACCCCGTTGGGAGGCGCGTGAGCAGGGAAGGACACCTCCAGCCTTCTGGTCTCCTTGCCGGAGCTCTAGTCAGGCTGTGTGCCAGGCTCTGCTTCTGGGCTTGCAGACCTGTAGTCGGCAGTCCGGGCCTCGGCGGGGCAGAGAAAGAACTCCGTCCGTTCAGTGGATTTGTTTGGGGAGCAAAGCCCCGTGGGCCACACAGGGACAAACAATGCCACCGAGCCCCGATGGAGCCTCCTTAGCGAGGGCATCACACTCCTCCCAGAGCCTCGAATCCGGGGCCAGAGGCGCCGGATGCGGCATCGAGAAGGCGAGAGAAAGCTCCTTGGCCTGGAAGCAATCAGGGAAGCCCCCAGGAGAAGGCGGCGTTTGAGCTGGCCGTGACGTGTAGGAGAACAAGAAGGTGGGAGATAGTGTCACGGAGGGGTCAGGTCAGAGGTGGGGCTCAGGCCCCTGACAGCGACCTCCCGAGATACCCTTCGACTTCTACGTGACACAAAGCAATTAATCGCTTTCTGTATTGGGCGGCGTGGCCCGTGCTGGCCCCTGGGATTCAGCAGCGGATGAAACAGACCTTCTGGTGCTTAAAACCCCGGTCCTGCGTCAGGAGCAGGGCCTGGAGGTGACTCATAGCAACAGCAAAGCTACCTCCATTCCAGCCAAGCGATGGACACGCACCCGCTGACCGCAGCGGGCACCATCGTACCCCCATCTGACAGATGAGAGGCTCACGACCGGAAGGACTGGCCACGGTCCGGACTCTGACCCTGGGTCCAGAGCCTAACCCCGGGCTCTGTAAGCGGGTGCCGGGAGCCGGGACAGACCCTGGTGCACCAACCCTCGGCCCGGTGCTCGAGAATGTTCTGGGCTGCAGAGGCCGGCTTCTCTTCCCCACCGGGAGGAGGCCTCCATGCCCGCCGAGGGCCTCGCGGCGGTGGGAGGAGGGCAGTGCCGTACTGCATTGTGCGGCTCAGCCTCTGGGCTCACGGTCAAACATATGACGGATTAGTGGGGCCCGTGAGACGCGTGGAGAGGGATTTGAAGGGATTGCTGCGAAGCAAAGTGTCTCCGGGCCTGATCTCCCGTCACGGGGGGTGGGTGCGGGGGGCGGGGGCAGCTGCAGAGGCCCTGAACCGTGAGCGGGCCGTGGGGCGCTGCCAGAGCCCCCAAGCAGCTCCTCCTCCTTCCGCCGCGCTCCCCGAGCTGGCGGTTAAGGCCATCCGTCTCTGAAAGAGTGCCCGGGGGAGCCAGGCCTTGTGTGAGGCATTGCTGCCCCTCACAGAGCTTCATGCACAGATGCGCCCATTTCACAGAGGAGGAGACTGAGCCCAGCGAGGTCCCGCCAGTTGCCCCAAATACAGAAATACAACCCCAAAGCAGGACCTGTCAAAGTACACCTTCGAACTACCAGTCGGGTCCGCCTCTCCGTTGCCGCCACACCTGTTCCGTCCACTGTTATCGCTGGCCCGGATGAAGCACAGAGTGGACAGGTGACCTTCGCAAACGTAATATTTTAACCCAACTGTACCCGGGGTAAGTTCAACGTGGAGCGCTCTCTCTTGGAACCTGCCTTTTCTCTGCAGTGTGTGCCCGGGGCTCCCTGGGGCGGTACAAGTAACCCCGCCTTGTTCATTTTTTCACTGCTCCGTAGTACGCCCCGCGAAGCCTCCAGCTCAGTCTTTTGTTCCTGATTATACTCCCACTGGTCCAGGTGGGTGTGCTTTTGGTTCCCATTTTACAGACGGGAAACAGGCTCCCAGAGGTTAAAGAGTTCGTCTGGGATCAGCCAGCTTCTAAGCGGCGGAAAAAACCCCATTGAACGCTGAATAACGTGGCTTACGAACTTCTTTATCTTCGGTTTTATGAGCACAAAGGGCAAGAGAGCGTGCAGCTGGGCTAGACCGAGGGCTCTGTCACCCCTGGGGGGGGATTTGGTGGCCGGGAGAAGAGCCGTGAAATGGCATTGATTGGGAAGGCGCAGTGGGCACAGACACGCGAGCCCCAAGTCCAGCTGCGGCCTCTGTCCGCTGCACGGAAAGTGCGTACGAATCGCAGGGTAGAAGGGTAGACTGTCCGCCATTGGGCACCTCCTGCCGGGGGTGCCGAACAAGAGCACGGGACTCCAGTCTAGGCCTCCGCGTCCTCCTCCGTGACTCGGGGATGACCGTCGTACCTGCTCGGAGACAGGCTGGACTGTTGTCCAGCAACAGCTGAGATCTAGCGGTCTAACGATCTGGTTCCTATTTTGTTCGGATTCATTCATTCGTTCGTTCATTCATTCCTTCAACAAGCACGTGCCGAAGACGCGCCATGGCCCGGCGCTAAACGGGGCGCCGGAGATCCGACAGGGACGGAGAACTAGGATCGAGGACGGAGCAGGGGACGCCGCCGTGGTAGGTGAGGGCCGGTCGCATCGGGCCATGGCTAGGCGAGCCTGGCCCTGCACCGCCCCCTCGGCCGCTCTGGGGCGTGGGCTTTGCGAGATGCCCGGACCCTCGCCGGGCTATGGGGAGGCGAGTCGAGTCTCCCCTCTCTGACCCGAGCAGAGTGCCGACTCGCAGGCAGGGCCGCGAGGGCCCCCCAGGGAGCACCCCGGAGCCCAGAGCTGCTGGCACCGCCCCCACGCTGGGCAGGTGCCGGGACGTGGCCCTGGACGCAGTGGGCCAGTCAGCTCACGGCCCAGACGTGCGGGCACGTCACCCCATGACGGGGCCAGCGGAAAACTCCCTCCTCCTGTCTCCCTCACTCTCCCCTTCTCACCCCCCTGCCCCCACTCCCGGGGCACCGGCTCCCCTCCGAGTTTCCGCGGCTGCCCCCGTCCGCCCCCCCACCAGAGACCGCCAAGCCTCGGCACCTGGCACAGGGCCCCGCCCATCCCGCCGGGGCGGCTGCTGCCAGCGGAGCCTGCCCACCCTCACGTCTTCACCCAGGCACGAGGCACGGGCTTGACACAAACGTGAACCCGGCAGGAAGAGCCAATTCAGGTCACCCTCAGAGACAGCTCAGGGCTCAGGCAGGCCCTTGCCGGGAAATCATTCTGGGCGTCGCTGAGGCCCCAGGGCCCCATTGGCCCCTTCCACCCCCCGCCCCTGTTGGTTTATCTGTTTTGGCCTCCATCTTTTTCCGCCTCCCATGCCCCCGTCCCCCACCCCCACTGCCTTCCGAAAGACCCCACCGCGAGTTGATTCTGGCCGAACAAGGGCCGCACCCTGGATGGAGGTGGGCCAAGTTGATTCAGGAGCTGGAAACTGGGTCAGAGGGCCGGGGTCCGATCTTGGCGCTGCTACTCTCAGGCCGTGGGGTCCCTGGGCATGCCGCAGGGCCCTGGCTAAGCCCTGACGTGGGATCCGATGGGTGACAGAGAGGGCAGGGCCCACGCAGGGGCTGGGAAGAGGAGGGGAATGGGTCTCGGCCCTCTGCTGGGGGGCTCGCGCTCATGCTGAAAGCCAGGGGAGGGAGGGCCGGGGAGATGGGATGACAGTCACTGGAGTGCAGAGCCCGGAAGACTTCACGGAAGAAGAGGCACTTGAGCTGAGCCTAGAGGATGCCTGGGAAAGAGGTAGATTTGGGGGCCTGGAGAGGGCCCGGTGAGAGGTTGATCGGCCAGGAACACAAAGGTGAGGAGTCCCACCAGTTGGTGTCCCTCCATGCCAGCTGGGAGGGACACTTCAGAAGAGTTCTGGCCTCTGGGCCCACTGTCCCCTCTCGCCCCAGAGCTCAGGCTTCTTCTCCTTTCCTCCTCACCCCCACCGCCAGGAGGGCACTTCACACTTCGATAGCTGGGCTGAGATTTTTGCCGCAATTCCCCAGAGCTGGAAGGGTTTGGGGGGGGTCAAACCTTTTCCCATGTAGGGAAACTGAGGCACAGGGGCTTGTCTGTGATCCGCCAGCAGCGGTGGGTGAGGGTCTAGACCTCCCGCCCTCTGGATGGCGTCGTTAGCAAGACCGCAGCATCGGCTGGTCAGAATAGCTTAAGCTTTTTCTCCAGAGTGAGGACAATAGGGTTGGCATCTTCTCAGAGAAACGAGAGGCTGAAGCCTCTTGTTAGAACCACACTGGCCGGCGAGAGGAGGAGGGGGCCGTGGTACCCACTCTGTGCCAGGCCCCACCCTAGGCGCTTAAACCTATGAACGAATTCATCCTTCACAATAGCGCTGCGAGGCAGGTGCCATCATTCCCATTTTATAGCTGAGAAGAGTGAGGCACGGGGAGACGAATGCCAGGAACTTGACACCCGGGTGTCACCAGAGCCCTGCCCGGGAGGGCGCTTGGGCCCATTTTCACAGTGGGGGCTTGGCTGGTCCAAGGCCGCACAGAGAGGAGAACGCCCATGTTCCGGGCCTCACACCGGCGGGTCCGAGGAGGGGGGCTGAAGAGCAGGCAGTGTGGGGGCTCCGAGGGTGCAGGCCAGGGAGGGGCCCAGGGCCTCCGAGGATTGGAGGCATCTCAGAGGCGGAGAGAGACAGGTGGAGAAACTGAGGCACGCACGGGGCATCTACCTCCCCAGCCACCTCGTCCTGGGTGTCCCGTGACATTCAGTGGCCCTGCAACTTCCGATGTCCTCTGCCCTGAGCCCTTGGGAGCCTTGGGTTTAACTGCTGCCTGAGGCCCTGCCGCTATTTTGAGGGTTTAGCTGTCTTACGAGTTGCCGACAAAGAGAAGGGTCCCAGACCTTGAAGCTGCATGGATGGCCCTTTTTTTAAAAAAAAGACTTTTTTTAAGTTTATTTGTTCACTTTTGAGAGAGAGAGAGAGAGCAGGGGAGAGGCAGAGAGAGAGGGAGAGGGAGAATCCCAAGCAGACTCCACGCTGCCCGAGCAGAGCCCGACTTGGGGCTCGAACCCACGACCCCTGAGATCATGACCCGAGATGGCTCACTTTCGAGTCAGTGGAGGCGGAAGGCGCTTCTTAGCCTCCCTTACCTGCTGACCGATGTTGGGCAAGACTCGACGGCCTGTTATCCCAGCCGTCGGACCGGTGGACTGATAGTTCTAGCGGGACGGTCTCTGTTTTGCGGATACTCGAATGTCTGGGTGGCAAAGAGCCCCGGACGTGTGCCCCATTTATCCGAGAGGTGGAGAGAGACCCTCCCGACAGCAGGTGGCACACAGCTAGAGAGACAGAGGACAAAAGAGAGAGAGCGGGGGCGGTGTGGGAGAAGCAGATAGGGCCGGAGACAACGGTGCAGAGAACGGAGGAGGCGAACAGAGACAGGGGTGGGGGAGAGAAAAACCAGAGAGAGGGGGTGGGGAGCACGAGGAAGCCCGGCCAGGCCACCCCTCCCCGACAGCAGGGACGAGGTCCCTAACCCTCTCGCCGGCCCGCCACATCCGGCTGGGGCCTGGCCGGCCCGGAGCGGGGGGAGGGGGCTGGATGGGCAAGGTCGGCCGCGAGCCAGCCGTGACCCCCGAATCTGCCTGAACCCTTGGAGCTCGGCAGGCATTCCCTGTGGTGTGTCGGACGCCGCCTGCTCACCCTCTCGCCACCCCGCTTCCCGCCCACGTCCTCTCTCCTCAGTAGACCGCTCACGGCCCCATAGCCGCGTCCCATCTCTGGACCAACACAAGGATTATGTCTCCTGCCTCGAGTGCTCTGAGCCCCTGTTCTGCTTCTCGTGCAAGATGCTGTCACGGTTAATTTTATGTGTCAGCTTGGCTGGGCCACGGCGGCCCCAATATATGGCCGAACATTATTCTAGATATTTCTGTGAGAGGGTTTGGGGATGAGGTTAACGTTTCCAAAGGTGGACTTTGGGTGGAGTGGATTGTCCTCCCAACGTGGGGGGGCCTCATTTAATCAGGTGAAGGCCCGAACAGAACACAAAACCTGACCTCCCCCGAGCAGACGGTTTTCAGGCTTGAACTACAATATCAGCTGTTCCTGGCCCTCCCACCCACCTGTTGCCCCGCCCTGCAGATTTTGGACTTGCCGGCTTCTATAATCATAAATTAATTTAAAATAAATCTCTTTTATATATACTTTCTATTGGTTCTCTTTCTTTGGGGAACCCTGACCAATACAGTTGTCCTTCAAAAGGCACCTCCTTCCTTGACTCTGAGGTAGAGTCCTCTGCCTTCTCTGATCCATTATAGCCCTTCAGGCTGCCTCAGTTACATAGCATTTGTCACATGTGCCACTAAGTTATAAGTTGGTCTCCCTTACTGGGGAGCGAGTCCTAGACATTAGGGACTGGGGACAATTGACCAAGTCCTCAGCACAGCCCATGACAGGGCCTAGCAGAGAAGAGATGCTGGCTGACCGGCTGGATGGATGGAAAGATGGATGGGATGGGTGGACGGGTGGATGCAGGATTAAAGAAGGGAGGAAAGTAAGAGAGAAGGAAGGAAGGGAGGGAGCGAGGGAGGGAGGGTGGGCAAACGGGTGGATAGATGGATAGATGGATGGAAAGTAGAGTGGTGGGTGGGTGGATGGATGGAAGGGTGGATGGACGCGTGGATGAGCAGGCGGATGGATGGTGGGTGGATGGATGAATGGGTGGATGGTGGGTAGACGGATAGATGGATGGATGGGTGGGTGGGTGGTGGGTGGATGGATGGATGGATGGATGTGTGGATGAGTAGGTGGATGGATGGGTTGATGGACGCGTGGATGAGTAGATGGATGGATGGTGGGTGGATGGATGGATGGGTGGGTGGGTGGTGGGTGGATGGATGGATGGATGTGTGGATGGATGAGTAGGTGGATGGATGGATGGATGGATGGGTGGATGGATGGATGGGTGGATGGACAGGTGATGAGGCATATGTGGATGGACAGATGGATGCGTGGATGAGTAGGTGGATGGATGGTGGGTGGATGGATGGATGGATGGATGTGTGGATGGACAGATGGGTAGATAGGTGGATGGATGGATGGATGGGTGGGTGGATGGATGGATGGATGGATGGATGGTTGTATAGATAGGTGGATGGATAGATGGATGGATGGATGGATGGATGGATGGATGGATGGATGCGTGGATGAGTAGGTGGATGGATGGATGGATGTGGATGGATAGATGGGTAGATAGGTGGATGGATGGATGGGTGGATGGACAGGTGATGAGTGCATATGTGGATGGACAGATGGATGCATGGATGAGTAGGTGGATGGATGGATGGATGGATGGTTGTATAGATAGGTGGATGGATGGGTGGTAGATGAATGGATGGAGGGGTGGGTGGGGTGTGAGTGGATGGAGGGGTGGGTGGGTGTGGATGGATGAGTGGGGGTGTATGTGGATGGATGGAAGGATGAACGGGTGGGTAAGTGGATGGATAAATGAGGCAAAGCCCTTATCATCAAGGAGCCCCCAGGTGCGTAGGAGTTACCCCGTTCACAACTCACTTCCTGCTCAGGCAGAAAGACCTCGGAGTCCCCAGGAGGACCATGCAGATTCCTAGGGAGAGCGATATTCCCGCAGCCGGCGGCAGTCCCGCTCAATCCTTCCTGCGGACGCACTGCTATGTGCCTGGCTCTGTGCCTGGCTCTGTGCCAGGCACGGAACGGGGCAGCGAGTGTGGGTTTGGAATGACCCAACTCGGTTCTGCTGTTTGGACTTGGACAAGTTACTTTCCCTCCCTCGGTCTCGTCGCCTCGTCTGAAATGGGTATGTTGAGACGCCGCGTCACTAGAGGGTTAGACGCACGTGTTCCGGAGTGAGACCGCCGGCTCCGTCATCTGTTCGCGAGTGACCTCGGGCCGGTTGCATCCCCATCCCGTGCCTCAGTCTCTCAGGTGTAAGACAGAGAGAGACTCCGGCTTTGATTTGCAGATCCAATGAAGGAATGCGTATAAAATGCTTGGAACAGGGCTTCGCACAGAGTCACTGCTCAAAAAAGTTGGTCGTTAGCCGCGTCCCAGGGCGGCTGGAAAGAGAGAATGAAATCGCGCTGGCGAAATACCTGGCAGGATGCCCGGAGCCTCCGAACCGCTTGATAAATTGCGTTTTCCTGAGTGCCCGGCGTGATCCCGTCTCCCGGCCGGAGAAACGGAGGCTTTAGGAAGAAAGGGGACTTAGCCAGGATCGGAGGCGGAAACCCTGCTCCAGGCGCAGGCCTGACGGACCCGGGGCCCCGAGCTCCGTCCAGGAAGGTGGCAAGCCCGAGGCCTTGAGCTATGAGTGAGATTTCAGCAGGTGACAGGGCAGGGCCTGGCCCAGGAGGCCTCTGGGCTGGAGGCCCGGTCGGGAAAGCACGAGGCGTAGCTGGGGACTCCTGCGTCCCGGGGCCTGGCCGGGGCACCGGCGGAGGCAGTGGGAGGAGGTGAGGACAGTGAGGCGCCCGGAGAGGCTCGGAGCAGGGAAGGAGCTGGTCACGCCCGGGGTCTGGAAGCCGGGGCGACAGGCGGGGGCCCGGCGACGGGCGGGCGAGAGGCGCCGGCCACCCTGCCAAGGTAGCTGTGTGCGGAGAGTGTGCGGCCGGGTGAATTTCCCCGTGTGTGTGGAGAGCGAGGACAGTGCCCCAGACCACCCCATGGAAGGCAGGGCTTCCTCCCTGTTCGGGCCTCACGCAGACAAGGGTCCCAGGGAGCACGGCCACGGCCTGCTGTGCGTCTAGCCGGGCACGTGGCTAACAAAGTCGCCGTGACGACCTCCCGAGGAGGCGACCGTTCCCGTTCCCATTTTGTACACGCGGAGATGGGGGCACTGGAGGCCGAGTGTCCTCCCCACGCCCACGTGGCCAGTCCCCGAGGCCTGAGCGGCCTCTGCCCGGCCCGGCGGCCCGGCGGCAGGTCGCGCCCTGGGTTCCCATGCTGTGGGCTGCTTTCGGAGTGGAAGCGAAGCTGAGTGGAAAAGAGTGGGCAGGGCATTCGGGGTGACGGTCCCAGCTCAGGAGGAGGCGGAGAGGGGAGGGGGCGGCGGAGGGCGCAGGGCCCTGCAGAAGCAGCTGGGAACCCTCGCCAGCGCTCGAGCCAGCCAGAGAACGACAGCGACGCATGCGGCAACAGCAGCTCCGCGTCTCGTCCCAGCCGAGGAGACGGGAACGGGGTCCCGCCCGTTGCACGGGGGACAGGGAGGTATCACGGCCCATTGCACAGACGGGGAGACCGAGGCGCGGTCAGGGGCAGAGGGAACCCGGGCCTTGTGGAGTGGGGCGGTGGGGAGGGCTGGCGGGAGGAGGGCGGCGGGCCTGAGAGCTGCTCCGAGCAACAGGACAAAGCCTGGGAAACCCGATCGCATGTTTACCGGCGCGGAGATGAAAGGCCGCGCCGCTGCCGGGGGGGGCGGGGGGGGGGCTTACCGGGGAGGCAGGTAGCGGCAGGCCCTCCCGGAGCAGGCGGGGCGGGCGGCCTGGGCCGGCGCGTCCCGGGCTGCGATTTGTGCAAGTCACCCGGTTTACCGCACACGCTCACCCTGCACCGACTCCCCGTGTAAAAAGTCTGCTTTGGCAGAAGGTAACCCCGGCCGTGGCTCCGAGAGCCAGGTGGGGGTCCCGGCGCCTTCCTCGCCTGTACGGGTGAGGGGACAGAGGCAGGAACTGCCAGAGGACACACGGCCACGAGGAGGCAGCGCGGGGACTGGAACCGGGACCCCCTGGCCCCAGAGTCCCGGGCTTACACCTCGCTGCCACCTGACGCTGTTGCCGAGGTCAGCATATTTAAAGAGCAAAAGCCCCGTCACATCTGAGAAGAGGCTGTGGTCAACAGAAGGTACCAGAAAAACAGATAGAATGAAAGACGGCACGCGGACTTCTAATTTTCTCTAGACGCTGTGACCTGGGAGAGTTCGAAGGCAGAGAGACCTGCCTCTGGCTTGCTAAAAGGACAGAATACCGAGGGGCCAGAGAGGCAGCTGAGACCCCAACTCCCCCCGCCCCCGCCCCGCCCTGAGTCCCCAGGGTCCTGAAGACACTAGCCAAGGGAAAAGGTCTCTGCCAGGCGAGTCTCTTGTCCTTAGAGCCAGGCAGGGCTCTGCGTCTGCAACTCTTCGACATGATGCTGAGCGTCCCCACTTAGCAGGTGACAAAATGGAGGCTCCGAGGTGTCGGTCGCTGGCTGGAGGCTGCCCCGCCCGCCCGGATTTCTGCTTACTCTCGCAAGCAGACACGTCGTCAGAAGCTGCCCACGTCACAGGCCCTGCGGGGCGGCTGCCCCTCGCTCGGCACGGGAGGCCAGGCCAAAGCAGCTGGGCGCTACCCTGGGCGTGCGAGCCAGAGCCAGTCCGACAGAAAGATGCCAGTGAGGCGGGGCGGGTTCTGGGGGAGCCCACGACTGGGGGGGGCCACCCGGCACAGACCTACAGCCATGCTGTCCCCCGGCAGGTCGAAGGACCAGCCTTCCATGTGGGCCGGCCCGAGGGGCAGTGAGAATCGGCCGCATTTGGCAGATGAGGAAACCGAGGCTCGGAGTGGGGGAGTCTGCCCAGACCGCACGGCGTGGAGCCAGGATTTAGACCCAAATCCCCGTGACTCCTCACCCTCTGTCCGTTTCTCAGCGCCTTCCTCTGCAGTCCTGTCCCTGCAGGCAGACAGCGTCAAAGACCCCTTCCTTCTGAGGCTGGAGCCTCGGGTGGCCTCCGTCATTCAGCAAGGCCTCCCCAAGCCTGCTGTGGCCAGGGACAAGTGCCCGGGGACACAGCAAACGGTGACCCACGGCCCCCACCTGCCGACGTAGCTGTCGGGTAGGGAGACAGACCCCACGCTGGGCCATCCCGCGGGAGGGAGAAGCGCAGACCCTGAGGAGGCCCGGGGAGACAGCTGACTCAGCCTGGGTCAAGGAAGGCTTCCTGGAGGAAGAGGAGCCCAACCTGAGATTGGAAGGAGGAGGAGCAGGCCTGGTACTGAGGCTTGGGCTTTGCAGAGCACTGAGAGAGAGAGAGAGAGAGAGAGAGAGTATGGTTCCCCAGGACGTGCACGGGGGAAGAAACCCACTAACAAGCCCAGTGCTCCTCCTTGGAAAACAAGCACCCTTCCGAGGGGCGGGGAGGGATCCTGAGCCCCCCGGAACTCCGAGAGCGAGGCCTCGCTGAGCACCTGGCCCTGGGCTGGGCCCACGACAGGGGCCAAAACGAAGTCTCGTCGCAGAGCCACCGAGGGAGAGTGCTGTCGTATGTGTCCTGCCCGCGGACAAGGGGCGACGGGGGTCCAGAGGGGGCACGGGACTTGCCCACGGTCGAACGGCAAGGGTAGGCTGACGCGGGCTCGCGCCCGGCTCCCTCCTTCCCTTCCCTTCTTCAAGCCCCCCGCCCAGGTACCGTCTCCGGGCGGCTGGCTGCGCTGTCTCCCCCAGGCCGACCGGGTACCTGCTCAGGGCCGTGCGGATGTGGCGGTCTCAGGGATGAAGAAGAAGAAGAACAACAACAATAATGCGCTTTCACGACACCCGCGAAAACCTTATCAGACGCACACTGTTCCCTTTTTACAGGGAAAGAGGCCCAGAGAGGCAAAGTAACCGGCCCGAGGCCCCACAGCAGGGAAGCGACAGAGCAGTGTCCTGGCTCAGGCGCTGGAGCCCCCCGTGGAAGCAGGAGCCTCTCTGTCCTCCTGAGTCATACTGGCTCTTGGAGCCCGCCCGGTCCGTCAGGACAGACCCTCGACGCTCCAATCACGTGGGGGGCGTGTGGCCCAGGTGACAGGGGCCGGCCCCGTCTCCAGACACAGTCGCCGCCGTGTCCCGAGTGGTGCTTCTTCCTTAGGAACCCTCGGGCCTGAACCGCTGCGTGCGTCAGGGGAGAGGAGGAACCGACGACCTTGGCCGCGCTCTGCCCTCGGCCCCTGGGCCGGGCCGGGCCAGCCCCCAGCCAGCGCCTGGCTCCCCGCACTGGCGCGCGCGTCCTTTCTCGCCGCCCCGCTGGGCCCGGGGGTTGGCAGGCGGCGTTCTCAGCCTCCAGGGGTGCGCTGCCCACACCTGCCTCTACCGGCCTGTTGGAATGTAGAGGCCTGGCAGGGCCGGGAGGCCCAGGCGTGGCGAGCGAGGCCTGAGCCCGGGGAGGAGGGGGGGAGGGGGGCGGGCAGGGGGTCTCCCGTGGGGGGCTGCAGATGGCGTGGGAATAAATGACCGCTCTGTTTGAATTCCGATGCTCAACTTCCTAACAGGGAAGTTCTGGGCACGTCTCTGGGCCTCACAGAGCCTCAGTTTCCTCATCCGTGCCATGGGGACGCTAATGCCAACCTCCCGGTTCATGGTGCGGCTACTGAAATAGGAGAATGTGAGAGGCCACCGGCGTGTGTCAATTATCATCTCAATAAAGCCGGATATTAACAAGCGAATGAATAATAATACATTACTTTTTTTTTTTAAAGCAACTAGCCAGTGCTAGACACGTGGCCGACCCCCACAAATAATGGTCCCCACCCCCGCGTGAACCTCCACTGCCTTCCAACCTCACTCTGATCGTGGAGTGGCCGCTTCAAGCTTTGGGGTCAGGAGGCATCTGAAGAGCCGCCCGAGAGCAGGGGGAAACGGGTCGCAGTGACCGATGTCCGTCGGGACCCAGGAGAGGACAGACAGGGACGTGCCGTGGGTCTGCCACCCTCCCCTCCCCGTCTTGTCTCCTCTCTCTCCGATTTCTAACGGCTTCGCCTTCACGACACGTCCAGAAACCAGCCCCTTCTCACCGTGGCCGCTGCCACCACCTGGGCCAGCCACCATAAGCTCTCTCGCTTCCTCTCTTGCCCTTCAGCCTCCTCCCCCAGGTCCAGAGGGGTCCTGGTCAACCCTAGTCAACCTCGCCTTCCTCTGTTCCTCAGTTCCTTCTGTTATCCAGCGGGGTGAAAGCCGACGTCCTCGCAGCGGCCCACAAAGCCTGTGCGGCCTGAGCCCCATCTCCCTCCCCTCATAGGTGCCGCAGCTGCCCTGGCCTCCTGGCTGCTCCTCCCAAGTATCAGAACACCCCTGCCTCAGGACCTTTGCACATACTGCCCCCAGCCTAGAGTACTCTTCCCCCAAATACACATCGCGCTGTCTCACTTTTCTGGCCTCTTATCGGTGAAGCCTTTCCTCTATTTAAAATGCCACACCTGCCTGCAGCCCCAGCCGAGTCCCTTTCCTGCTTTAGTTTTCCTTGTAGCAGCTACCTCTCGTTAACATAGAGGTATTTTCTTTGTCTTTTTTATTATTCATCCCCCCTCCAGCTCTGCCTCTAGGCTCTATGCTCCAGAAATCTCTGGGCTCTCCGACGACACCTGGCCCTCACACATGCTGTTCCCTCTCTCAGGAAGGCAATGCTTCTGCCCTCTCTGCCTCTCTGTCTGGCTAATTCTTCTTCATCTTTCAGGTGTCCACTTAGCCCCTGCCCCTATGTTTCCAGAACAGTCCAGGTCAGACCGTGAGCCCTCAAGCGCAGGGGCCACATCCGTTGTGTGTGTCCTCGTCTCCGCAGCTCTGCCCGGGGCCTGGCATACCGTGGGTGCTCAATTAATGCTCAGTGAAAGGTTCGCCCGCTCTTGCTAACAAAAAAGCTCATGCTTTCTGACCCTAAAATCCTTTCTCTCCCCACCCTTGCGGGAGCATGACGATAATAAACGGTGCCTGGAGCGTTATTAGCACTGAGCGCCAACCGCCAGCCTGGTACGGTTCCTTTACAAAGCGCTTTTGTGTTTCCTAACCGCCCCCTAAGACGAGCCGCTCAGAGGTGGCTGCTAGGAGTGACTCGGGGAGGTGAGGGGACATGCAGCAGGTGGCACAGCCTTGCCTTTCTGGGGCAAGGAGACAGACGTCCATGCCGGAGGCCCGGGAGATCCGGACGGTGCGGCCGAAAGCCCGGAGGCGAGTGGGGGCCCGCCCAGAAAACAGCCGGAATGCGAATCGGCGGCTAGACCGTGGGGTCCGAAGGCTCCCCCACGACCCGGACATCTGTATTCTTTGGGCTCAACTGGCGAGAGGGAAGAGGGGGCAAGGCCCGGGGTGAAAGAAGAGAGGCCGTCTGGGTGGGTCCCGCCCATGCCGGCCCCCTACCAGTCCCCCGTAATTCCCTTCCGTAACCTCTGCATGGACGGTTGTGTGCACACCCTGTCCCGCTGGAGCGTCTGCCCAGAACGTTCTGGGCCCTTTCTGTGTGCGGAAGGGCCGATGCCAGGTAGATAGACCCTCTTCTGCTACTAAGCTCCGGAGGGCATGAGCCCCCAGAGTGGGGAAATGTCCCGCCTTTCCCGCCCCAAACCTCTTTGAAGTCGCGTGTGGCCCGTCTCGCACCTTCAGTGTCGCAGGGGAGTCTTCGAGACCGCTCGCCTCTAGAGCTTTCCAGTTCAAACCCTGTTATGCGGCCAACATCAGTACAGACAGACCTCGTCCCGCCCGCTTCCTGCGTGGGACGGACAGCTGAGCTTTCCCGACCGAGTCGGGCCCGTGTCGGCCACCGAGGCGCGAGGCGGGAGGCCGTGAAGGTTGGGGACGTTTGTCCCTGCACTGAGCGTCCCCGGCTGCTGGGCTCATGCGGTTTTACCTTGCCCTCCCTCCCCCCTCCCTGGGGCATTTCGTGCTTTCGGGGAACGGCTCCCCCCGGCTCCCGCTGTCCACACTCTTCTCAGGGTGTGACTCGGACCCTCCTCACCGGAGAGGCGAGGCCCATGGCGTCTCTCTCCTGGAGTCGAGGTGGGCCTGCGACAAAGACAGAACCATGCTGCCTGACTTCCAGAAGGAAGGACTAGGGAGCCAGTGAAGATGGTAGCCAGGCGATCACAGTGTTTTGAAGTGGGGGGCGCCCGGGTGGCTCAGTCGGTTGAGCGTGCTGGGGTCCATCTCTGGCAGCGGGACAATGGCCTCGGGTCAGAGCTGTGGGCCACGGAGAGAAGCCCCGAGGCCTGGGTGGAGGCTGTGGGACTCTGGGCTTGCTGTCCCTCTCTGACTACGATCAGGCTACTCCCAGTGGCCTTATGTCTTTAGGGAGTGCTTCCTAGATGCTAGGCGCCGGCTAGGAATGTTACATTCTTAAGTCATCTCATCTCAGTCCCCTTTTTTTCAATGTGTGTTTATTTTCGAGAGAGAGAGAGAGAGAGAGAGAGAGAGAGAGAGAGAGAGTGTGTGTAAGCAGGGGAGGAGACTTTCGAAACAGGGGAGAGCAGAGGACCCGCTCTGTGCCGACGGCAGACAGCCCTGATGCGGGGCTCGAACTCTCCAACTGTGAAATCGTGACCTGAGCCGAAGTCGGACATTGACCCGCCTGAGCCCCCTGGGCGCCGCCTCAGGAGTCCTGCATGAGTACGAGGGAAGTGCCCGTTTTACAGGCGGTAACACCGAGACTCAGAGAAGTTAAGTGACCAGCCCGAGGCCACTCCGCTCAAAGGCGGCAGAACCGGGATTAGGACTTCAGTGCTTTCTGGGCTGTGGAGCCTGCCAGCCTCCGGGAAGCCGGATGAGCCTCGGGGACTGGCTTCGAAAGCTTTCACTGGAACGTCAGAACGAGTGGCCCAGAGTCAAAGTCTGGGGAAGCCAGGTCCGGCGATTTTCTTTGAAGACTCGATCCCACGCTTGTAAAGGAAGGAGGAAGTCAGAAGGCGTGCCTGAGCTGAGCCGTCGGGGGCGGCAGGTGCCGAGGCCGGATCAAGGGGACACGCCGAGCCCCCAGTCGGGGTGACGGGCTGCGCTCAGGAGGGGCCACTGGCTTCTCTCGGATTCTTTGCAGAGCGGCAGCTTTCTGGAAGCTCCAGGCCCGTGTCTGGCTGGGGTCTGGTCTTTAACGATTCCGTCGTCCCCAGGAGGCTGCCGGGAGCCGGCTGGCCGGGGCACAGACGGTCACCCCGTCCTTGCTGGGGGAGAGGTTTGGAGCCGCCTGGATGGTACACGTCCCACTGGATGCGTCCCCTCCGTCCCCTGGACCTCTCCTGCCGACCCGGCTGTCTGGGGGATCTCCGGGGGAACCCTATAAACCCCTTCCCAAACCCCCGCGCCCCCGGGTCAGCACTTTCAAAGCCCCCCCGTTGATCCCAGCGCACGGCCAGTGCTGAGCACCGAGGTTAACAGCGCTGCCTTTAGAGTCGGCCACCGCCTCCACTTCCGCGTTGGGGGACCTCGGGCCCATTCGGCAACCTCTCTGAGCCTCCGTCTCTTCCCCCTTCCACTGGAAATGATCCCCTTGTTCACGGGCGACAAGGATTAAATCTTCATTTGAGCGCATCGGCTGGTACTTAGAGCTCAAAAAAAAAAAAAAAAGAGAAAGGAAAGGAAAGAGAAAGCGACTAAAATAATCATGCTCACAACTTTGCAGAGGGGAAGGGGACACTTCGATTCGAGACTCACGAGGAGCGTGTCCAAAGGCACTTCTGGAGCAGGGCCCGGAGGGCGAAGCCCATTAAGCCGAAGTCCCCTCTCAGCTTGACTTGCTCTGTATTCGCCTCTTTCTGGAAGGTTCCGAGGCGAATGCCCTTACGGTGGACGTGGGTGGTTAACTCGATGGCCGCGCGGGATTCCTGTTTGGAAAAACGGCAGGTCCTGCCGCGTGTGACTCACTGGTGTTTCCGCGTGGCGGTGGCTCCGGCGGCTAATCAGAAGCCCCTCTGCCCCCCGGGCTGCAGGACAGAGGTGGGTTCAAACCCACGCCACACGTGAGGCGCTTTTCGGGAGAGTTTAGGAAACAGGCACGTATCTCAGCACTTGCCATTTTCTGTCGTAAGCACGTCGCCTGTGTTTCCTGTTTTGACCCTCCAAACAACTCTCTGTGGTCGGCATGGTGAGCCTCCATTCTGCAGATGGGGAAGCCGAGGCACAGAGCAGTCGAGTCATTTGTCCGGACTCACGCAGCTGGTCGGTGGCAGAGGCCGACAGGCCGGCCGGCTTCACGGAACGGGTTTTCAAGGCGTCGCCGTGCTGGGTCTGTTATCAGCGCGTTACCCAACTCGCTCTTCAGGCTGCGCGGTAAAGCTGATGGCCAACGCTCCGGGGGAAGGAAACTGAGGTTCGGGGGGCTGAAGCCACCCGGCCACCCAGCCAGCAAAAGGCAGCGCTGGGATCTGGCATCCAAACCTGTCTTTGGCGGTCCGTGTGCCCGGAGTCATTCCTTCATGCGCCCGCTTGTGCATTCATTCATCTCTCTCTTTCTAATCAGCTACAGTGGGCAATTATTGAGTACCTACTGTATACCTGGCCTTGTTCAGGTGGCTGAGGGGGCAGAGGTGACACAGGGGCTCTGTCCCCAAGGCCTTCCCCGGTGGCGGGGCGGGCAAACGAGCCGCCTCCCTAGGATTTGGAGAAGAAAGAGACCCTCCGCGGCGGTCTGAGAGGGCAGACTCTGAGGAGGTGGTTCTCAGTTGGGTATCGAGGGATGAATAGGGGTTCGCGAGGAAAAGTGACCTGGGCAGAGAGCACGGCGAGTACGCCGCCTCGGCCGTACGCGAGCGCGTGTGCCGCGCGGCGACGTCCCACAGTTTGGCGTCGCCGAGATGGAAGAGGGCGTGGGGTCGACAGGGTGCGTTGCCTGGGGAGAGAACGGCTCAGGTGGCCAGGCCGGCGGGGGACAGGGGGCTGGAGAGGGAGGGGCAGGTGCAAGTTGGATGAAGGCGAGGAGGCTGACCCGAGGAGTGGAGGGGGAGAGACAGACCACGCGGACCCCCTCGGGGCTGGTGGGAGAGAAGGGGGGTGGGGACGCGCCCCCCGCCTCCCGACCAGGGCCCCCGCTGGACCTGTGTGTCACCTCGGGGCTCCCAGGCGCAGGTGGCGGAGGACGGTGGGGGAGAGAGACGGTGTGGGATTGGAGTCTGCCGCGCCCCCTCGCCCCCTGGGTCAGGGACCTTGGCCAAGTCACTTCTTTGGAGTCCCGGTTTTCTCTTTTGTAAAACGGGGGTCTTAACATGCATGTCTGTCGACCCCATAACCGTTGATGACGTGTCTCTGCCGGTTTCATCTCTGGGAGGGTCCTGCGCCCGGCTTGGGCTTGGGCCGGGCCGGGTCCTCCCCTGGGGCTCCCTCCCTGATTTCCTGGATTCCACGCGCTCGCCTGTGCAATCCGCCCACACCGACCCCCGCCCAAGGGTGCTTCCTGGGACACGTGTCTGTCCTTGGCACTGCCCTGTTTAACTTCTCTGGCTCCCTGATGCTGTTAGGTAACGCGGGTCCTTAGTGCTCTGGGCCCTCAGCCGGCCGCCCCGTCTCGTCACCCGCCCCTCGCTGGGCAGGAGCCTTATGCTTCAGCCACCGAGCTGGCGGGCCTTCTCCCAGGAGGCTGCACCAGTGTCCCGCCTCTGGGCTGCGGCCTATGCTGTTCCCCTGCCTGAGATGCTTATCCTCGCTGTGCTTGGTGAAACACCAATGACCCAAATTAGCATCTATGGAGATGAGATCTGAGGGGAGGGAGCGGAGGAGTCTGGAAGGTCGGGGAAAGGAGAGGCCGTAAGATATTGCCAGCACCTTTTGCCACAAGTCGTGTTCTCCTCCAAGCTGGCAGCCAGACGCCGGGGCCTTGGGGGTGGGCACTAGGCCACCAGGAGGGGGAGAAGTGACCAGGCGGGACCCACAGTACGGTTTCCCAAGCTGCCAGGAGTCTGGAATATGCAGGCCCGTCTCGTCTGCGGTTGGGGAAATATTCAGCTGAAAACAAACACTCTCCTTCCTGATTAAGGGCGATGTCAAGGACCCTCTGACCCAAACGAGAGAGCCTCGCCTCGGAGGCGGAGCCAGTCACATCCCTTCCCCAGGAGGCCCACCTTGACCGCGTGCTGTGTGACGCCCAGTCCATCACTGCTCCTCTCTGTGCTCTCTGTGCCGAGGGAGGAGACGGAACCCAGCAGCTAAGGACTTTTGTCAGGTTCTATTTAGGCGCCGGTTTCAAGGTATTAGACGCATCTGAAGAGGGGAACCCTCTGGAAGCAAATAGATCCCCCCCCAGGCAGGCCTAGCCTCTTCTAGGAGCTACATGTGACGGCATCCCTCCAGTGCCAACACCAGGGATGGCGTTTTCCAGAAGTGGGGGCTCCTGAGGGCGTGATGTGCGGATTCGGGAGGGACCAACCCAGAAACGCCTTCCCCTGCCTCGCCGTCCGTGCCCGGCCTCTGTCTCTTCCCGGGTGGGAAGCTTACTTCCTATCCAAGGCTGGAACTGGTGTCTCTGGAACTGCCCCCTCCCCTGCCACCTGCGGGGGCCCAGGCCCCCAGACTCCTCCTGGGCTTCCTCACCCTGCAAACAGCCCTGCCGGGGCCCCCGCCCTGCCCCTGGGCTGGGGGTCCCATCGTTCCTCCTCGTTTCCAGAGATCCCAACGGTTTTCCAGCCCGGCCAGGGGCATCTCCGTGCCTCGGTGCCCAGGCCGAGCTGCGCTGGGAAGCTGGGAAAGCGTGGGGCGGTGGGGTGGGTGGAGCAGGAAAGAAATGTGTTTCAGGAAGCAGGTTTGAACCTGACAGATGTGGGTTCGAATCCCGACGGCACCACTTTCTGGCTAAGTTGCTTTGGACAGACGTCTCAAATCACCCGAGCCTCAGTTTCCTCATTGGTCAGATGGGAATGACAGTATCTGGCTCATGGGGCCATAGTGAGAAGAAATTAGGTGAGCGGTGGGAGACCTTTCTGTGGCTCCCCCGGCGTAGGGGGGTCTTTTCTGCCCTGCCTCAGCTTCCTCTGCCAGTCCTGCCCCCGAGCCACCACTCTGCTCAACGGGACCCCTTCCTCCCATCCTGCCGTGCTCTTTCCAGCCACCGTGCCTTCATTGGTGCCGCTTCCTCTGCCTGGTCCACGGTTCCTTTCCTCAGCCTGGCCAACCCCAACTCATCCTTAAAGCAGGGCCCCCTTCCAGAGCCTTCCCTTCCTCCCTCTCAGGCTGAACGAATCTGCCCCTCCCCAGGTCACCCACAGTCCCACAGCAGAGAGGTCTGGGCAGCATCCCCAGGTTCCGGGGCTTGCCAATGGTCCTAGGCCCCGATCATCACACGACTCTGACGAGAGGCTTTTGCAAGCCTCGGGTGGCCTCGTTGGAGAAACGGGTTTAAGAACTAAGTTCTCGTTCTGTGCTCTCTCGTGTCCCGCGACCCACAGAGGGGACCCCACCGTGCAGGTGCAGCTTCGTATATGCGTTTCCTGGAAAAGAAAAACAATCCGGCCCAAGCAGTGGAGTTGCGTAAGTCTGAAACTCAGTTTTCCCTGTAAGTATGACAAACTCCTGGGGCCTCGGGCGAACGGACCCTGGGCCTGGCTCTTGCTTCGGCGCTTGTTGGGACAGATACCGGGATTAATTTAATTACCATCTCGGGCCTCCTTCCACGGGGGCCCTGCCAGGGCCCCACCCTCCGGATCTCATTAAGTCTCCTGTCAACGGCACCGGCTCGGTGCTGCCGGTTTCCCTCGGAGTCAGCTGGTGGAGCCACGGGAGGGTCGGGCGCCTGCCCCGGCCCCGCGTGACGGATTTTGTTTACTCTCTTTTCCCCACAGATTCCTCCCTTAATAACCCTGGAGCCAGGAGGCTCCCTGGCAGGGATGGGGGAGACAGGGTCTGGGTGGAGGCCCCGAGGCAGCTCCCCTGGTGGCGGGGGAAGTGCCGAGACAGCGCCCACTAGAAAGAAGCTAGGTTTTCAGGGACTAGAAGAAAAATTCAGTTGGCTCCAGGGAGGTCCGAATTTTGGGAGGGCGCTGAGTGGTTTTGGAAGCCGTCTTCACTCTCGGCTGTCATTAGAAACCCACGGAAGAGCTTCTAAACTTAGATGGAGGCTGAGCCCTGATCATCGTCTCAGACGGACTCCTGGCCCCAGTCACAGCCTGGTTATAAACATGGCCTCAGACAGACACTGCGCCCTGATCCTGGTCATAACCTGGGCCCTGACCCTGGGCACAGAGCGAGCTCTGGCCCCGGCCCTGGCTCCAGAACGAATGCCTAGCCTACCTGTAGCCGAAGGTCTGAATTTCTCCCTCAAGTAAGCCCTAGTTCTGTTCATAGACTTGCCTTCGGTGCTGGTCACGGACCGAAGCCCGACCCCAGTCACAGCCTGGGCCCTGACCGTACAAACAGACTGTGCCCTGCCCTTAGTTCCAAGCGGAGCACCGTTCTGGTCATAACCTGGGCCTCAGGTCATAGACAGAAGTGGGCTTCGGGTCACAGGCAGAGCCCTCGTTCTGACCGTAGGATTAGACCTGATCCTGGTTTTACACGGAGCTCGGATGCTAACTATAGACTAAGCCCTAATCCTGGTTCATGGAATGGACTAAGCCCTGATCACGACTATACCCTCAAACCTGATCTTTATCCTATCTGATCGCAAACATTAACCCAGCTGAATCCTAACCCACGCTATCGACTGAGCCTTCAGCTCTAACCCCAGCTCCTAACTGAGCCCGGGCTCCGGTCAGAGACTGCTCCCTGCACCCGGTCGTGGGCTGAGCACTGACTTCATCCCTGCACGACCCACTGTCCTGGCTAACCCTTCCCCTGCTTACATGCTGGGTCCTGAGCCCAACCCCAGGCGGAGCCCCGATCCTGCGTGCTCCCGCACCACACGCCAAGTCCTCAGATTCGATCGTCTCAAGACTATCCCGTTGGAAGTAGAAACCTTTCCCCTAGAAAGGAACCGAGGCCGCCCATCAGCGCTCAGGCCTCGATCAAGAGTCATCCTTGAAGGAATGCATCATGGGACTAGTTTTGAGATGCAAGAGACAGAGGGAAGTGGAAACTCTTACTTTCAAAGCAGAAATGGAGGTAGGCAGGCGGGTCCCCTGGAGGAATCAGAAGACGGGAAGAATTGTGGGCGTGCACGGTGTTGGGGGCATGGAAGCAGGCTGTTCTAGGCCTCCTCTCTAGGGTCAGTGGCCCGGAGCCATTAACGTGCCCTCCTGAGAGTCATCCCTCCGTCTATCCCCCACCCCCCCACATTCCAGAAGCATGTATCTGGTAGAGCCCACATTCCCTTTGGTGGGGGGTGGAGTGCGTGTCTCTAGAATTACAAATGACCCCCTCCCTCTTCCCCCCACCGCCACGCCTGTCGTGAGTTTCTATGGCATCGGGAAGGTACGAGACACTTTCCCCACTCAGAGCCTCAGTTCTCCCTCCTGCTAGATGGGCGGGTGTGCAGAGCGAAGGAGACGATGGCTGAGAACATGCCTGCACGCCGGTCAGAAAGGGCCAGGACCAAGAAGACAAGAAACAAGCATTGGTGAGGTTGTGGCGAAAAAGGAACCCGCGGGCCCTGCCGGTGGGAGTGTAAGTTGGTGCGACCACCGCGGAAAACAGCATGAAGGGTCCTCACATTTAAAAATGGAAATAACCATACGATCCAGTAATTCCACTCCTGGGAATTGACCCAAAGAAAAGGAAAACAGTAATGCAAAAAGATACATGTTCATTGCAGCGTTATTGACAACAGGCCAGATATGGAAGCAACCCAAGTGTCCATTGATAGAGGGGTGGATAAAGACGTGGGGTGTGTGTGTGTGTGTGTGTGTGTGTGTGTGTATGTCTGTGTGTATAATATATATATATATATATATATATATATGACTATATATTATATATATAATGGAATATTACTCAGCCATAAAACAAAGAATGCCACTTGCCATTTGCAACACCGTGCATGGACCCAGAGGATATTCTGCTAAGTGAAGTCAGTCAGAGAAAGACACACCCCATATGATTTCATTTATATGCGGATTCTAGGAAAAACGAAACAAACAAGAAAACAGAAACAGACTCATACACGCAGAGAACTAAATGGTGGTTGCCAGGGGGAAAGGGGCGGCGGTGGACGAAGGGGATTAAGAAGTAGGAACTTCCCGTTTAGAACAAAGAAGTTGCAGAGATGAAAAGCACGGCCCAGGGAGCAGAGCCGAAGATACCGCAGTAACGTCGTATGGCGACAGGTGGTGACCGCGCTCGCGGCGGCGAGGGTCGCGTAGCATACAGAATGGTTGAATCACCATGCTGTGCGCTAACATAACGTTGTGTGTCGACCATACTTCCGTGATAGACACTAACGGTCATACGGGATAGGCATACAGTTGGCGCTTAATAAATGCTGTCCCTTCCTTGACGGTTGGGGTTGTTGGCAGGATGCGGTCACTCACGTTACATGTAAAATAATGGTGACCGAGATGGCCCGTTGGAAAGCCACTGGCTGCCAGCCGGAAGGCTGGGCCTCAGTTTCCCTATCTGTAAGCAATAGGGTTAGACATGGGCATTCCTCCATTCGAGCTACTTCAGGGGCCTCGGAGCTGCATTTCAGGGTGAAAAGCGACGGCAGCATTCGCCCCCCGACCCCTCAGACTCCGCCGCTCTGGACGTTAATGCGGCCAGGCCGAGTGCAGGACCGCTCTAAATCCCGGCCTAGCAAATTCTCCCGCCCGGGGGCCACAGGCGGCTTCTGGTTCAGCAACGCTGCTCTGTGCCCCACTCTGGGCCTCAGTTTCTCCAGGCCTCGTGGGGAGGGGGCGGCAGGCCTCCGTGGCTAACGGTCTTCTCACCTGGGTGATGGAGCATGATGAGGTATCAATTCTCCGACTGTGATAGCTAAGTGGAGGGGGCGGGGACAACTGGCAGGGCCGAGCACACAGCAGGCGCCCTATTATTGCAGGTGGGTGTCAGGACGGCTGCGCTCTGGCAGGGATTTAGGCACGATGTTCCTGAGGGTGGCCAGGGGGTGGCTGGAGGCAGGGGGAGGAGGAACGAGCTGCCAGAACTTAGGATCTTGTGCTGTTTTTATCCAAAGGGCTACTCCGTAAGAATTCCTTTGAAGAAAGAGGTCTGAGGCTAAAAGTTCTTATCACAAAAAAAGTTCAACACCACTGGGTTAGACAAACTTCCCGGACTGAAATGCTATGATCCGCAACGGACCTTGTGGGTGCAGATCTCTGGGCAGGATCCTGGGGGGCTGAGGAGAGGCTGCCCCCAATCTTTGGGTTGTGCTGATAGCCCTTGTGGAGTGTGAAGGGGCCGTGGACTGGGGGCGCTTCCTGCCTACAGTGGCACTAAATTTCCTGGCGGCGTCCACCTCTCATGGAAGGACGCTCTTGAAGAGCCCGACTCGCCCTCGCACTGTGCCAACCGCTCTGTCTCCGGCGGAACATCGGACAGGCAAATAAGATTATCAGAGGACGAGTACCACTACTTCTCCGCCCATTTCACAGATGGGGAGAGTGAGGCGCAGAGGCGACCCAGCTCTCCCGAGATCATACACTGCCCGAAAAGTTGAGCCTGGATGAAAGGCAGGGCTGGCAGCTCCGGAACCCTGGGGTGGCCCCTGGTCCCCGGCCCTCTTGACCCTGATGGCTGGATGAGGGTGAGCAGCCCCTGGACGGTCACGGCTGTCCTCACGTGTCACTTGGAGGCATCCAGCCTTGGGGGCCTATTTATTCTGAGCTTTTTTTTTTCTTGCAGATATTTCGTTCTATTTTATGGCCAACTCCAGTTGCCTTGGCTAAGTCAAAGGAGGAAGACATCCGTGGCTGGCGTTTGACCCAGGAAATGGGGGGCGCCTGTGCGAAAGAGTAGGCAGGGAGACAAGGTGAGACGGGGGCTCCATGAGGCAGGGGAGTTCGTGTTTACTGAGCACTTACTACGGGCCGGCACCTAGTACCTTGCTCTCAGGTGGGTATTACTGTCCCCATTGCACGGATGCGGAGACTGAGGCAAGGTGGCTAGTTAGCTGTAGAGTCCAGACTGGCTTCTGGCTGTGTGTGTGTGACTCCCGGTCCAGTGCTCTTTGTGGGGCCTGTGAGTCCCTGCGGGTCTGGAGCGATTCCCGCAGCTCTCCATAGGTGGCCCTCGCCCAGGTGCGCGGCCTTCCCAGAGGGGCCCTCTCCAGGCAGCATTTCAAGACCGACCTCTGCACCTCGCCCAGGAACCCCTGCGAACGGCCCTGACTCCCCCTGCACGGTGGTGGTGGGTGGGCTTCTCAGTGATGCCAGCCAGCCAGACGGACCTGAGTTTGAGTCCTGGCCCCACCACACCTCACCTGTCGGGGACATGAGCACATCTGTCATCACCTGCGGGTCTCAGGTTCATGTTCTGGGAAGTGGGCACAAGAAACACGCTGGGGAGAAGGGAGGAACGAGAAAGAGGAAACGAGTGAAGATGGAGGCGGGCCGCGTGTCTCTCCCTCTCTCTGACCATCGCGCGTGGACTCCCAGCTCTATACAGAGGCTGAAAGATCAGGCAGAGGAGGCCGGGGGCCCTCCCAGAAGACAGAGGCTCGGGGCCAGGCCCTAGGCTGGGTGTGGGGCCACGGGGGTGGAGGAAGTGGGCACCCTGCCCTCAGACAGCTCCCAGTCCCAACGGGGAGGGGGGCTACTCCTATCCAGCACAAGGGAGTAGGTGGACATTCCCGTAATCTAAACAAAACTTTTACATTTGTTTAGTTTTGAGAGAGACAGAGCGTGAACCGGGAGAGGGTTAGAGAGAGAGCGAGTCCGAAGCAGGCTCCAGGCTCCGAGCTAACAGCACAGAGCCAGACGCAGGGCTCGAACCCACCAACCGTGAGATCGCGACCTGAGCAGAGGCTGGACGCTCCACCGACTGAGCCCCCCAGGCGCCCCGTTCCCAGTAACCTAAGTGGGGAGGCAGATGACACTCATCCACTCCAAGGGGAGGGGCACACCGCCCCATTCGTTCCACGGGGAGATTGGGGTGCCGACCGGCCTGGGAGGGGGGCAGAGCAGACACCGGCGTGGGTCTAGTGAGGGGGGAGAGCACTCCACACGTGGTAGGGGTGGACGCGCCCTGAGTCACGAGGCGGCTGAGGTCTGGTGTTTCCGCAGCGGCTCAGAGGACAGGGTGGGGACCCGAGGACGCACGCGTCCTCTGTCATTTGACCATTTCTAACACACCTGCTGTGTGCCCGGGCTCCTGCTAGGTGCTGGACAGGACAGCCTTCGAGGGCAGTTGGGCGCTTTGGGAACGGGGACGCGGGAGGCTGGGCTAGGGTTCTTTTCAGGGTCCGGGATGCAGAGGAGGGCACCAACCCTGCTGCCTCCTTCGGGGCAGCACATGGCGGCGAACTCGAGCCCCAGGATTTCCCCCTTTCAAAAGTCTTTTCTCCCCACGGTGCTCCCCAGGAGAGGCCACCTTCCAGCCATCTGCCATGTCGCCCCGTACGGCGCTGCCTGTCCCTTCCCATTTAGGCACCAGACCCTCAGGAGTTTGGCTTCATGATCTATGGATGCCTCTAAACCATCCCCAAACTTAGTGGCTTAAAATAGCAGCCACTTCGTCAGCTCTGCCATCTGATCTGGGCGCAGCTGGGCACCGCCGCGGTTTGGTTTGGACTCGCTCGGGCAGCTGTAGACACCTCGGGGCCGGGCGGTGGAAGATGGCATCCCCAAGGTCTGGCGTGGCGGCCGCTGGCTGAGCCGTGCGTCTCCAGGAGGCCAGCCGGGGCTTCTCCGCCGGCTGCGGCCTTCCCGGAGCCCCTGCTCGGTGCCTTGGGCATCCCTCTTTCTCAGTGTCTGTTTGCGTCACATTTGCTGACAATCCGTCGGCCGAGGCGAGTTACCTGGCCAGGCCGGGGGCCGGTGTGGGAGGGGGCTACGCCAGGGCAAAATTCCGGGGAGGCGCGAGTCACGGGAACCGCCGCCACGCCAACCTACTCTGGCTCCCCGAGCGCCGGTCTGTCTCCTGTCTCTGTGCCTTCCTCTGGGCTGTTCTCTTTACCCGCTGAGCCCGACTTTGGCCAACTCCAACTTGGGTAAGTTGTGCAGCTTCTCTGTGTCTTGGCCTTCTTCTCTGCAGAAGGGAACCAGTGAGAGTTACTACATTTCAGAGTTCTTCTGAGGTTCAAACGAGCGAATCTATGAAAAGTTCCTAGAACGGTGCCCGGCACAGGGTACGTCCTCGAGAAATGTGGGCCGTTACTCTCATTATGATGGGTCTTCGTATGGCTGCGCCCAGGGGTGTCCTTCAAGGCCCTGCTCAAGGAGTGTCTTCCTCCTCCCTGAAGGCTGCTGGGATTCTCTCCAGCAGCGTCCCACCCCTGGGCCCAGGCTGCCCTGGCCCAGCCTTCCCCATCTACTGCAGGACTCCCGAGGAAGAGAGTCCCGGGTCTAGCCTCTGAGCCTCTGAACCACGCCGCGTCACCTGCAGTCAGAGAGGCAAGACAGTCCCCGGTGGCCCCATTCGACAGAAGTGGAAACTGAGGCTCAAAGGCATGCGGTGACTCGTCGGGGTCCCGCGGCGAGTAAGGTGGGCGAGCCAGGAGCCGAATGCAGGGGTGACGCTGGCCTGCGTGTTTGCTCCGCCTCACTGTCCAGCCTCCCTTCACGTGCGGCTGGCTCTGGGGGCTCGGCAGGAAGACCGGTGCAGGCTCCGCGTCACGGAGCTCGCGGCCTGCGGGGAGGAGGAAGGCCCATGGGCTGTTGAGAGGAGGTGTGAGCAGCCGGTGGGCCGTGGGAGCCGGAGGGGCGCTGATCTGCTGGGGGCAGGACCGCCTGCCCGGAAGACATGAAATGAAATAAGGAAAAGCCGTTCAGAGAGAGAGACGCCAAGGCCACAGCCAGCCAGCTTGCGGCAGCCACCGGGTCATGCCGCCACAGCCTTCTCCGCCACGACCACGTCTCTGGGGGGCTCAGGGGTGTGACCCCCGCCCCCATCGACCAGGGCACACCTCCTGGGCTTCCAGCCCCCAACCAGCTCGCCCGCCCGCTGGGGCGGGACAGTCCAGCCCACCTTCCGGGCCATTCCCTGGCCTCCCTGGTGCCAGTGTCTGCCTGCAGCCTCCTGGCCAAGTGAAGGAGCCCCCAGCCCTGAAGGAGAACACCTGCCTTAAGTCTCTCCGAGCCCGACAGAGCTCGGTGTGGAGGAACTTGCCTCCGCTGAAAGCATTTGGGCACTTGTGAGTCCGTGGAAACCTGACCCCCAACCCCCGTGTGTGAACAACGACTCTCATCGGGCCCTTGAAATGGCCACCAACTACTGGGTGACTTTGGGCAAGTCCCGTCCTCTCTCTGAGCCTCAGAAACCTCACCTGTCCCACGAAGGTGAAAATAACGGCCTCACGGCATTCGAAAAACCACTGTGTCATTTGACCGCTATTACATGGGTTGTCCGGCACGGGGTAGGTATAGCTCTGGAGTGGAGAAGCTTTTTTCCTTCCTCACCATATAAACTCGTGGCGAAATACACGTCACCTAAAATGTGCCCCCTGAGCCATTTTCAAGCACGCAGTTCTGTGGTACTAAATACGGTCATGAGGTCGTTTGCAATCATCACCGCCATCCGTCTCCATAATTCTTTTCGTCTTGCCAAACTGAAACTCTGCACCCGGTAAACACTAACTCCTCATTCCCTCCTCCCCTCCAGCCCTGGCAGCCATCATCCTACTTTCTGTCTCTGTTGGAGAGGCTCTAAAAAATTCCAGAATCTCCCCGAGAAAGGAAGGGAGCGCCGTGATGACCCCTTCCTACTTTCGGCGGCAGCCTGGACTTCGGCATTCGTTGCATTTGTGGAGGGCCCACTAGGAGCCGACCCAAGTGGGGGGTGCATGAGCCCCGAAGCGTTGCCTTATAATCCAGTTAGCATGCAACCTCGCTCATCTTTTTATTTTCCGTTAATTTTATATTTTAGAGCTATAATTTACGTGGAGTAAGATGTATTCATTTACTGGGACCGCCAGAATAGACACCATACATCTGGAACGGGGGTCGGGGGGGCTCAAACGACAGAAATTTATTTTCTCACAATTCCGGAGGCTGGCAAGTTCAAGAGCGAGGTGTTGGCAGCGTTGGCTTCTTCTCGGGCTTCTGTTCTTCTTGCTGGGTCCTCTCTCTGTCTGTGCGTCTGTGTCCCGATGTACTCTTCTCATAAGGACAGCAGTCCTATTAGATCAGGGCCCACCCACGCCACCTCGTTTCAACCACACGCTTTATGGAGGCGTAACGGACAAAACCGTACAAGTCTAAGGCGAAGATGGCGAGCTGATATGTTTGGAACAGGTTTCGCAACGACGGCCACAATAAAGCCGGTCCACACACCCATCGCCTCCCACGCTTACCTCTGTTTTTGTGCGGTGAGAACATCTCAGATGCTCTGTCTTAGCAAATTGCGAGTATACAATACGGGATTGTTAACTACAGGCCCCACGCAGCACGCTGGATCCTCCGAACGCACTCCACCTCCAACAGAACGTGTGTGCCCTTGACCGACGTCCCCCCCCCCCCCCCCCCCCGGCCTCGGCCCTCTGGCCTCCGGTATCCACTCTTCTCCTCTCTGGCTCTGTGAGCCCGACTCCTTCAAGCTGCCCTTGTAGGTGCTTTTAAGATGGTTTACTTTGCATCAAGTCCTCCGGGTCCGTCCATGTTGTCACAAATGGCAGGACTTCCTTTTTGGGGGCCAAATATTATTCCACTGTATTTGTACACCACATTTTCTCTGTCCATTCACCCACTGAGGGAAACTTAGATTGTTTCCGCGCCTTGGCTACTGGGAATGGCGCTGCAGCGAATATGAGGGTGCGGATGTCTCTTTGAGGTAGTGATTTCGTTTCCTTCAAATATGCACCCGGAAGTGGGGTTGCTGGCTCATATGATAATTCTATTTTTGATTCTTTGAGGAACCTCCACACTGTTTTCCACTGTGACTGCCCCAGCTGGCATTTCCACCGGCAGTACAAAAGGGTTCCCTTTTCTCCACATTCTTGCCAACGCTGGTGTTCTCTTGTCTTTGACGATAGTCGTTCTAACAGGTGTGAGGTAATGCCCCATTGTGGTTTTGATGGGCATTTTCCTGACGATGAGCGATGCTGAGCACTTTTTCATGTCCCCGTTGGCCACCTGGATGTCTTCTTTGGCAGAATGTCTCTTCAGACCTCATTTTAACTTAATCATCTCCTTGAAGGCTCTCCCTCCAAAAAGTCACATTCTGAGGGGCCGAGGGTTAGGAAGGCCACATACGAATTTGTGGGCAGTGGGGGGACACACAATACAGATGCCTTTTGAGTTTACACTCTGCTGAGTTTCGACAAAGGTTATACACCCATGTAGTGAATGATGCCATCAAGATGCAAGACCCCTCACCCCTTCCAAAACATTACCCTTCTGTCCCTTTGCAGGCAATTCCCACCTCTGTCCCTCATGTCACCATCAATTCGATTAGTCCCTTCTAGACTTTCACGTATATGGGATCACTGAGTGTGTAATATTTGGGGTCTAGCCTTTCCCCCTCAACAAAATGATTTCAGGGTTCATCCATGTCGTGGCCATGAGTAGTTGGCTACGAGAGAGAGAGAGAGCAGGGGAGAGGCAGAGAGTGAGGGACAGAGAATCCCAATCAGGCTCTGAACTGTCAGCACAGAGCCTGACGCGGGGCTCAAACTCATGAAGCGTGAGATCATGACCTGAGCCGAAGCCAAGAGTCGGACGTTTAATCGACTGAGCTACCCGAGTGCCCTGTAGCAGGTTCCCTTTTATTGTCAGTAGTGTTCCTTTGTGGACGGACCACTGTGTGAGAGACATTTGGGGGGGTTTCCAGGTTGGGAGTTAATAATACGATTAAAACTCTGGCAACATTTGAGTCGAGGTCTTAGGTGGCCGTATATTCCCATTTCTCTGGGGCATCCATCCCCCGGCCAGGGGCTGGGTCACTGGATCAAATGGTGAACGCGTGTTTAACTTTTAACCGTTCTCCAGGGCGATCGGGCCACCTCACACTCCCGCCAGGTGTGCGTGAGACTTCCGGGGGCTCCGTCTCCGCACCTACACTTGACGCGGCCCGTCTCTGACTCCAGGTCCAAAGGGTTTGTGCTAGGGTGGCGTTGCGGCTTAACTTGCGTTTCCCGGATGACGAGTGAGGTCGAGCATCTTCTCATGTGCTTATTGGCCATCGCGTATCTTTCCTTTCGCCCATGTGGGTTGTCATTTTATTACTGTGGCCAAAGAAACCACACGAATATAAAATTTGCCATTGTCACCACTTTAGGGGTATAGTTCACTGGTAGTAAGTAGACGCTGTTGTGCAACCGTCCCCACCACCCATCCACAGAACTGTTTCAAGAGTTTATTTATTTATTTTGTGAGAGAGAGCGAGAGAGCGAGCATGCACAAGAGGGGGAGGGCAGAGAGAGAAGGAGGGAGAGAATCCCAAGCAGAGTCCATGCTGTCAGCATGGAGCCTGACTTGGGGCTCATCTCACGAACCGTGAGATCACGACCTGAGCCGAAATCAAGAGTCAGATGCTTAACCCACCGAGCCACCCAGGCGCCCCTCCAGAATCTTCTCATCTTCCCAAACTGAAACTCTGTCCCCGTTAAACACTAACTCTCCATTCCCCTCCCCCAGCCTCTGCAACCACCCTCCCACTTTCAGTCTCTATGAATGTGACCACTCTAGGGGCCTCGTGTAAGTGAAACTATGCAGTATTTGTCCTTTCACGCCTGGCTTAATTATTTCACTGAGTATAATGTCCTCCAGGTGTGTCCACGCTCTAGTGTGGGTCAGAATTTCCTTCCTTTCTAAGGCTGAACGTTCTGTTGTGTGCACACACCACATTGTGTGTATATCCATTTATCCGTGACAGACGTGTTTTAGCCATTGTGAATAGTGCTGAGCTGAATGTTGGTATACAAATATCTCTTAGAGTTTCTGCCTCAGTAACGGGGTAGTCATTTCAGTACTGAGTTAGGAAAACTTTACTTCTAAACTAATATCCTAGTTTCCACCTTAGTTATGGCCGACCGCCTAGTGTTTCAGCCGACATCAGTTACCGACTAACATTTGAGTTTTTCACCGACCCCAACTTTTAGCCAAGGTCTGAAAGAAGGGCTCACACCTTGGCGATCGCTTAACCCCTTGTTTGGTCTTTTAAATTTTTTTATTTTTAATTGGAGAGAGAGAGAGAGTGTGTGTGTGATCCGGGGAGAGGGACAGACGGAGAGAGAAAGAGAGAATCTTACGCAAGCTCCATGCTCAATGCAGAGCCCGACGAGGGGCTCGATCCCGTGCCGGTGAGATCACGAGCTTAGCCGAGATCAAGAGCTGGACGCCCAACCGACGGAGCCACCCAAACACCCCGAACTCCTTGTTTTTTTAACTAATGTTTTAATTAGCAGCTGACATCTTTGTTTCCAGCTAAACACCTTACTTCTTAATTAACCATCCTCTTTTTCAGCTAATGCTTTAGTGGACATGAATAGCCTTGTTACATAAAACTCTGCTAAACTGGGAAAGGAAAGTGGGGGGCTTTAGAAGGACATGGGAGGACACTAAAGGTTCAGCCTCATTTGAATGACAGAGGTCCTCCAAGGATCTTCTCGACCTCACCTGAACTATAAATTGGGGAAGAGGGTGAGCCTCATCTTCGTCTCTTGACGCCATCAGTGGGCACTGAGCCTCTCAATGGGTCCAGCCCCTTGTTCCGTACATATTTAATGACCGAAGCGTAGGAATGTTCCCAGCTTAGTTGCCCTTCCCAGCTTCGCTAGGGCAGGACAGGCTGGTAGGGCCCGGAGCAATACAAGCCTTATTTCCTTCAGCAAATGGGTGGCTCCAGGCCAAGCATGTGCAAGGTTATATATCTCCGCGGTGAAAAAATAACTCAGGGATGAGCAGGCTTGATTTATGGGGGTTGGCTATGGGAGGAGAAAAGACACACATGAGTCCAGGCCCGGAGCTCGCAGGAGGGCGGGAGGGAGAGGCACAAGTGGCCGGGCTGCCAGAGGAAGCGAGGGTGCTGGGGTCCCGGGGCCAGCTCGGACATGGCCTGGAGCTCGGGCCAGTGGTAGGGCTCCCTGGGGGCTCCCCAGCATCCACGACCTCAAGCCCCCTGGTCCCGTTCACACCTCCTGGTCCCCTCCGACTCTCCCACAAGTCCCTGCCCCCTGTGATGCAAATTGTGCCCGAGTGGCCCTGGCGCCAGCCACTAAAAGCCATGCGAGTTCACGGCTCCGTGTCCTTGTGGTCCATACCCGAAGCCCGGGGTGCCTTTTTCTCCTTCCAACAGAACTTCGGCGGCCCTAGTACAAACATCCTCACCTCTGGGGGGCCTTTCCCAGGGACAAGTCCCTCCTGGGAGTTTTTTTTTTTTTTGGTAAGAGTCTTGTTGGGATCTAAAGCTCTGTGGCTATAAATAAGATCTGACTCGGAGCCTGGCTCTTCATGAAAGGTTTCTGAGGGAATGAATGAGTGAGCGAAAGGATGAATGAAGGAATGGACGAAGGCACGGATGAATGAGTGGACAGCGGGCAGAGGCCACAGGCAATCTCTGGGGGCGGCAGAACCTCTGCAGGCGGGGCCCTTGCTCTCACGTGCCGACGTGTCATGCGTTCCCCAGCAACATCTGGAACCCAGTCCGCAGGACCGAAGGTGCGGCCGGCCCTTCCGTACCTTCGGTCAATCCTGTATACGCTACAGTCCCAGGGGACCTGGTACTTGCTCTTGGCTCAGGCCAGCATCCCAAGGCTGCGCCCAGGTCAGATCCGGGCGCCCTGCTCCGGCTGAGGGGGGTGCTGGAGCCCAGCGCTCTCCGGCTCACGAGCACTAGAAAGGCAGCACCCTCTGCCGGGCCCCGAGGGCAGCTCCGACGGCCCACCCCCAGCCTCGCGCGACTCCCGTCGCAGCCTCGTACTGCGGAGCCTGCCGTGTGAGCCCGGGTGGGTCAGCTGATCTCGCTAGACTCACATCTGCTGGACTCACACGTGTGCGTGACCTGGCCCACGCTGGGCTCCTTGATCTTGTCTCCTGTCCGGCCCTATCAGCCCCAGACGCAGCTAGATCTTACCTCAGGGCCTTTGCACTGACTGTTTCTTCTACCCGGAATGTCCTTCCCCCAGATTTTGGTTACTTCCTTTCTTTGTGTCTCAGCCCAAAGGTCACTTTCTCAAAGAGGCCTCTCCTGACTGTCCCAGGAGGCATGAAGGTAGTCCAGCCCTGCGGTACCTTCCCTCCCTGGGTGGTCTCAGGGCCTGGGAGGGGACTTCTCCTCTATTCTGGGACCCAGAGTCTCCCGTCTCAAACATGTGGGGAACACGGGGCATCGGACCGCAAGATTTGGGACCCTCTAGCTGCTGCGGGCTGCTGGTTAAACTTTGTTATAATATAATCTGCCATTTATTGATGCCACTAAAGGTATAATATCAAAAGGCCGTTCTTACAGTTGGGGAAACTGGGCTTGTCCGAGGCCACGTGGCTGCAAGGCATAGAGACTGCGAGTCCACACTCTGTCCACACCCCTGGCTGCCTCTCCTGCCTTGGTCTCTGCCTCCCTGGCTTCCCTAATGTTTATTACTTGCTCCGTAACGCAGATCCCAGACTCCAAGAAGCAAGGCGTTGGGCAGCAGAGGGCAGAGCCTGTACCCAGGACGAGGCTCTCTGGCCGTGGACCAAGGACCTGGACCCAGGTCTCCCTGGACTGGCTAGACTCTGAACCGTTACTCCGTTCCGTGTCTGCGTCCTTGCCCTGCTCTGGGCGAGCAGGTGCCTTGATGTGGTGTGCGTACAGCGAATCAGAGCGACCAACTCATCCCACGTGTCTGGGACGGTCCCAGCCTGAGCGCTGGCAGCCGTGCAACCCTGGCAACCTCGGTCGTGGGCCTGTCGATCGGTCTCGCATGAAGGGGGGGAGGGGACGAGGCAGGGGAGAGGCCGGCCCCAGTGAAGGCTGGGAGGTGGGAATGCAAGTTTGTGAGTGGAAGGTACGGCTGCTTTGGCCTGTGGAAACCCTGCCGGGTCTGGGGAGCAAGGAGGAGAGGGAGGAAAGAAGGGGGATTGGCTTCCAGGGGCCTCAAACGCCAGGCAGAAGACGTGGGCTTCAGGAACTGCGGGGACTTCTTGGAAACTGCTCCCTGGAGGAAGGAGAGCTTGGGAGAAGAAACCCGGGCCCCTGGAACTCACTCTCTCTACCCTCAGGAAGCAGCCCTGGGTGGAGGGGAAGGGGGCTGACCTTCTCGCCCTGCCAGTCTCCAGGTGTTGCCTGACACAGTGGGTTCTTTCTTCGAGAAGAAGAATTCGGTAACAAAACACCGAACAACACCCCCGTGACAGCCTCTGCCCGAGGGCTCTGCAAGGGGCAGGCAGAGATATAAGCGGACCGAGTCAGCCACTGTTCTGGGAGGTTCTGTGACTAGAGATACTTGGCCTGCCCCAAAGCCAGAAGCCAGGGGGTCCCGGGGGCCGGACGAACCCTGGCCTGCTCCTCCCCAGTGGGGGCGGCCCATGCCTGTGGTTTGGGGTGTTGGGGGCCGAATCCGGCTGGATTCCTGGCTGTGAGCACCAGAAGTCGACGCAGCCGCCCAGGGATGTGGGCTGACCAGACTGCTCACGGCAGCGGCCTCATGCCTCGCTCACCCCTCCTGATGACCCATTTCACAGAGGAGGAAACCGAGGCCCAGAGAGGGCACACGGGGTCTTTACCCAAGGCCACCTTGTCAGCCGCAAACCTTGTCCCAACCCTGTCGATGTCCCCGGGGCCTAGCTCAGGGCTGCTGAGCACAGACAGCGGCAGGAAACGTGTCACCTAAGTGGGTGGCGGTGTCGCGCTCTCCACCACGCCCACCCGTGCGCCTCTCTTTCAGAGCCTCTGGGGTTTCACGAGGACGGGTCATGCCTGTATTCGAGTCTGCTGGTTCTCCAGGTGGGGTCCCCGGACCACCAGCAGCAGCTTCTGGAACTTGTTAGGAATGTAACCTACAGATTCAGACCCTCTGGGGGTGGGACCCACTGGAGGTCGCGTCACGAGCCCCTGGGGTTCCGATGCGCCACCAGGGCTGGGACGCCCGCTCAGGCCCAGTGCGAGAGAGGACCCGGGGGGCCCGGGCCGCCCCTTGCTTGCAGCAGAGCAAGAAGCCACCCCGGGCTCTAGCTTCCAGCTCCCCGGCTCCTCACTCCGAAGTGCGTGAACCCTTTCGCCTTAAAAGTAACTCACTTGGGAGTTTGCCCCACCGAGACCCGAAGCCCACTGCCCGGTCCCTCCGGGTGTCACCATGGTGCTGGGCAGTTCTGAAGCACACGCTTATTAAACTAACTCATGTAACGAGCTCTCTGTCGCTGACTACCCGGTGCTTCCGCCAGCATCTGGCACCTTACTCCGCCGTTCCTCCTGGGCGCCGGCCGGTCAGCTGTGCCCGGGCCGGGACTGGCACTGGGATGGTCTAGCCACGGTCTCCAGCCCAGCAGCTCTCCCTCCGGCAGGGTCTCTTCCCAAACCAGGAAGTCACTCGGGACTCAGGGGGGTCGGAGAAGCTCAGAGGTCTTTGATCCGCCGCCCAGCGTCCTCGCCCGGCATTCCCACACCTTCGGGGACTCCCTCCCCGCCCCCCGGCAGGCAGCACCTACACGGCCCAGGGCGTCACTCGGTTCTAAGGGCCACCCTTCACCCTGGGACGGGACTCGGCCCCTGTGCCGCTGCTGGAATCGTCACTGACATCTGCCCGTCTCTCTCCACGCTCCCTTTCCCAACGGCCAGCCGGACCTCCAGTGTTCTCGTGCTAGGAGTGGGGTTTCAGACTCTGAGCTAAATCTGGGCCCTAGATCAGAGCGGAGAAGCTGGGGTCGCAGCAGGGGTGGCCGCAGAGCGATGTGTGTCCCTCCTCGGGGCCTGCGTCCGAGAGCGATGATAATCCCATAGCTCGGGGCTCGGCTGCCACATGACCTTAAGCACCTCGTTCTAACGTGCCAGAGAAAGGGATTAGGCTGTGCGGGCCACGGCCTAGGGGGGCGGCGGCTAAACGGCTCTGCTCTCGCTCCTCCCTCACTGCCCGGGGTCCGGACCATCGCACCAGCCTGCACCAGGCTCCCTGCCTCCGGTCCTGCCCTCTCCAGCCAGCCGGTGGCACCACTGTGACCACAGCACACCGAAGCTGGAATCCCCTCGGAGGACTCTGCTCTCTCCAGGATACGGTCTGAACCCTTAGCCTGGCATTCAAGGCTCTCGACGGTCTGACCCCAGCTTGATACTGTGCCCCTTTCCCAGCAGCCCTTCGCGTATCTTCTGACACAGGGAATCGCGTTCTCCCCAGAAAGGGATACCGGAGCAGGTGCTGAGTGTGTCGGAGTGACTTAGGGAAGGAAGGGAGGGAAGAGCATCCCAAGCAGAGGGAAGAGCCCACGCAAAGTCCGTGAAGCAGGAAGGGGCGGGACAAAGCTGCTGTCACCCGTGTGTCACCCGTGCAGTCGTTCAGAAGGGTCCCACGCTTGGGATTTAAAGCCCCCCGGGGCTGCCTTGAAATTCAGAATGATTTTATCTTTGAGTTTGTGTACCAGGGACTCGGAGCCTGGGCCGGCACGCTGGCATCTGGTCCCCCCTCCTGCCATGTTCCAGGACCTGAAAGGCCCCGCCCGTGACCCCATCCCCTGGCACCCCAGTCACCCAGTGACTGACATGTCTTCCACCAGGCGCTGGGGTGCTGGCGGAGGGAGGGTCAGGGGTCACACGTCGCAGTGTCTCAGAGAGGGGCAAAGCCATGGGAGCTCTTGCCCCACGCCGGTGGCACCAGGAGGCGTCTCTGGGCTACTCTGCAGGACCTGGGGACCTAGGACAGAAGGACAGTTGCCCCAGCAAGAGGGGCACAGTACCCTGTGGGATGCCTCGCATGGTGGGTCGGGGTGACAGGCCCAGGAAGGGGAGATGTCTGGCTGGGTCCTCCACCCCCATCCGGGGCACGACACAGGTCGGGCGGCACGTGGAGGGGCAGCCTGGAAGGCAGCGGGCGCAGGAGGGCCGGGGTGGGGGGACAAAGCCCCAGGTGCAGGTGTGAGACCCCACGAGCATCTCTGCACTCAAGCGAGTGTGACGTTAAGTGGCAAATACAAAAGGCCATGACCGAGGGAGGGAGAGAGACCGAGAACAAAGACTGGAAGAAGTAAGACGGCGGAAGAATGAAGAGGTTTACACCTTAGTCCCTTTAACGATACTGGATTCCTGTCTTTTGAAGCGGGGCGAGGAGACCTCCAAGTTACGCAGCCAGCCCTAGGTCAGGGCACGCTCGGGGAACGCGGGGCGGGCGGTGTGGCTGGACAGAGGGAACTGGACGGGGGGCGGACGGCCGCACACCAGCACGTGCTCGAGGGGCTCAGCACGCCATCTCCCCCGGCTGCACGGTCGGAGAAATTAAACCCGATTCCCCACGCGAGGAACCCGGGCCCTGCGAGAAGGGCCTCGTCCCCGAGCAGGGCTCTGAGCCCCCACTCGAGCCGCAGACCAGATCACAGGCCGTGGCGTGTCCCGGGAGGCAGGGCGGTCCTCAAAACCGGGGTTCTCTGGGGGAGCGGCAGGCAGGAGGGGGTGGCACAAATAACTTGGGGTCCGAAGCCTGCCGGGTCCCCGGGCTGCCTGCCGCCCCCACCCATCCCCCCCCACCCTCGTCCAAAGCACCCAAACAGCCATTGCGAACTTGCCCATCAGATAAAGGCGCTTAGCCAAGAGCAGGGGGTAGTTTCAGAACGACAGAAGAAAGGACGAGAGAGGGGGAGGTCTGTTTTCCCTCTGCTTCCCCACCCCCTCCCACAGAGCCTCTGGCTCTCAGGACCTTGTTTTCTGGTGAAGAGAGACCAACACCAGTGTCTCTCGGGCCGGCATTCGACCTATCCCCCCACCTTGAGGCCGTGGGATCAAACTCAGGACGCCCAGTTAAATTAGAATTTCAGAAAAACGATGACCTATTTTTAGTATAAGTATATCCCAAATGTTACATGGGGACCTACTTCTACTAAACAAGGATTTGTCGCTGATATGAAATTCAAATGGAAGTGGGCGTCCTTTATTTTTTTGGCTAAGTCCGACACCCGTATATTCCCACTCGCCCTGCACGCCTCACCCCCAGACAGTAACCCCGAGACCGACCGCAGGGCCCTCACAGTTGAAGCCCAGGGGAACGTTTTCAGGAAACCTCCGATGAAAGGGACTCAGAAATCACACTTCCTTCATCTGTGACCCGAGGCCTGGAATGCAGAAGGCTTTGCTTGAGGTCACAGAGACAGACAGTATCGGTCCCGCTTGGCCATCCAATGCTCGGCCTTTCAAACGCTCCCGGGGCCACCTGGTAGGTGAGGGTAGCATTGCTGCTTCCGTTTTGCAGAGAAGGACACTGAGGCCCAGGGAGGGGCAGGGCTTCCTGGGGCTCACGAGAAGTCTGACCCGGGTGGAACGCAAAACTGAACTCGGACCCTAACCAGGGCTCCAGCCCCTGCGGCCACCGCCCTCCTCCCTGGCTTGGCAGCTAAGGACGTGGGGCTCGGGGGAGTCCACTTGGGCGCGAGCCTCGGCGCCTCCGCTCGCTGGCTGGCCGACCTTGGCCGGGTGCGGCCCTTCCCTGGCCCTCAGACTTCTCTTCTGTAAAGCGGCGGTAATGACATGCCAACGTCATAGAGGGAATCCTCGGAGCCAGTCCCTCCTGTCCACCTGGACCCGAAGCGGCCGCATCCGGCTCTGCCCCCGGCCTCTGTCTACCCACGTGCACTGGCCCTTCCCCCCTGGGTTGGCTTCGAGGCCGTGAGGTGGCTTTGGGGCCTGGAGGGAGAGGGCCCCCACCCCCGGAGGCGGGGCAGGGCCAGCGCAGAGGAAGCCAGGAGCCCCGCGGCGCCACGGAATCTATCTCATCTCTGTCCTCGCCACCCCTTCTGTGCGTTCCGCCCTGTAGTCGCCCTGCCCCGAGGCTCCTGGCCCAGCCGTCCCCTCCGCCTGCTCCGCCCTCTGCCCATGACTCCCCGCTGCTTTCCCCAGACTGTCCACATGCAGCAGAACTAAAAATGACAATCGTGGTGAGAGCTGACTTTTACCTGGTCCTTAGTAGGGGCCAGGCGCTGTTAAGTTCCAAGAACTTCACATATACTAGCCTTAGACCAGAGACTCTATCGGGGGTGCCTGGGCGGCTCGGTCGGTTGAGCGTCTGACCTCGGCTCAGGTCGTGATCTCACAGTTTGTGGGTTCGAGCCCCGCATTGGGCTCTGTGCTGACAGCTCACAGCCTGGAGCCTGCTTCAGATCTGGGTCTCCCTCTCTCTCTCTGCTCCTCCCCTGCTCATGCTCTGTCTCTCTCTCTCTCGCTCTCAAAAATAAATAAACATTGAAAAACGTTTTTTTTTTTTAATATAAAAGAACATAGACCCGATTTTCATCCCCGCCTTACAGGGAGGGTCACGGTGCTGGTCAGGGGCAGAGCCAGAACCGGAACCAGGCAGCGCAGCCGTGGTCGGGGCGCCCAGGTCATGCTGCTTCACTTCCACCATGATGTCCCCAGCCCCCAGCACGGTCCAGTATGTAGTAGGTACTCAATAAATAGTCCCCAAACACGTGACCAGATGCATCGTATCGGATCCCATGTTCCGCTTTCTGAGTCCGTTTCCACGACAAAATGTTAACTCCCGGAGGTCAGGGACTGGATTGAACTCTCTCACGACCAGCTCAGAGCCTAGTACACAGAAGGTGCTCAATAAATGCCCGATGCCTAAACAAAATGGACGAATGAACCAGAAACGATCGTTCAGGAGCCTAGAAAGACAAACAAGGAGGAAGATGACCAAGATTTTTTCCTGCGGACGAGGTCGCGGTGAGCAGAGCCTGGACCTCCAATTTGTTCCGATGACCCTTTGGTACACATTCAAGATAGCTGGCGGGGCAGGGTGGCAAGGGGCAAGTCGCCCAATTCGAGAGGCAAGCTGTGGGGGTGAGGGCGGCGATGGGCCTGCAGAAAGCCCCCAGAACACGTCCCGCCCAGCAGGTGTCACGTTCGGCCCCTTACTTTCGTTTAAAAACAAACAGCTCTATTAAGGCGTGATCAAAGCCGTCAAATCCATCCATTTAGAACATGCAGCTCAGTGGTTTTAGCAGAGTGACAGAATCGCACGACTATCACCGCCATCTAATTTTAGAACATTTCGCATCCCTCTAGAAAAGAAACTCTGCCTCCATCGGCGCTCCCTCCGCGGCCCTAGCTCCCCGCCGCCAGCTGCAGGCAATCCCGAAGCTGCTCTCTCTGACTGCCCTATTCTGCATGTGTGCACGTGAGCGGGACCAGAGAGCAGGCAGCCTTTCGTGACCCGGCTTCATCTGTTCTGGACGGTTCATCTCCGCCACGACACGCGTACGTATATTTCTTTTATTCTGTCTTAAGTTTATTTAGAGAAAGAGAGAGAGCACAAGTGGGGCGGGGGCAGAGAGAGAGGCAGAGAGAGGATCCTGAGCAGGCTCTGAGCTGTCCATGTGGGGCTCAGCGCGGGGCTCCAGCTCGCGAACCGTGAGATCTCGACCTGAGCCGAAACCAAGATTTGGACACTTAACTGACTGAGCCACCCAGGCGCCCCAAAAATAAATAATATCTTTCTTTAACAACTTAAAAATACATTCCAACGCCGAAGCAGTTCTGTAGATTCCGCAAAGCTCGGGCTAAACCCCAAACGGGGGCTCCTTGAGGCGGTCGGGCGTTGTCGGTGAGTCACTCGAGTTCAAAGCGCGGCGTTATCGCCTGCTGTCTGACTCTGCCCAAGTGTGTCCACCTCTCTGGACCTCGGCGTCTGCGGCTGTGACAGGGAGATCTCCTACACGGTCTGAAGCGACTGCGTGAGAATCGAGTGAGGTAGTACGTGACGGCCACCTGGCACGCTGTAGGGTCTGGATGTCGGTTGTCATTTAAGGCAGCAAAGGTGTGTCTTTGTGCCTGGTGCTGGACACTGTCATTTTACAGATGGGAAGACTGAGGCTGCGGAAGGGCTAGGATTTTCCCAGAAGTAGGGCAGGGAGGGCAGGCACAGGGGCGCCCCGCTTCTGTCAGTCACATTTTAGGCAAAGGAGACATCGGGTCAGAGCACCCCTAAGTCATGCCGAAGGCTTTCGCCCCAACGGCTTCTCCTGCCGACCGAAATGATCACATGTGTCCGGGGAGGGGTCTTTCCCTCTCTGCGCCCCAGTTTCGCCATCTGTGAGATGGTACCTCCCTCGTCGGGTGTCCGTGAGGGTTAAGTGAGGTAATAGACGCAGAACTAAGCTCTAAAGCCTGGTGTGTATAAAGGGTTCAGTTTTACACGGAAGACGGATGATTCCAGCTCTTAGGAAAGACGCAGGGGTGCATGGGGGGAGAAGGGAAATCGAATGAGAACCGGAAACCCCAGCGTTTACAGACTGCAAACCCAGGCGCGCCCAGCACACAGGCTACGGCGGGCAGGACGGGCGGCGGCGAGCTGGGGAGGACGCGGGGCCGCCGGCCCTCTCCCACACGGCTGGCGGGAGCGTACCATGGTGCAGGCATCTGGAAACCTTTGGCGGAGCCCACCGAAGCTGAGCGCACACGTACGTGGGACCCGGCGATTCCACCCCGAGCTGTCTACCCAACAGAGATAGATACTACGATCGCGGAAAACCTTGTTCAGGACTGTGCAGCAGGCTTCGGAACGGCTGGAAACCGGAAGCCCTCCACGCGCCCGACGACGGGAGAATGGGGCTCCGTGGGGACGCCGACGGCAAAGGGAACCCCTGCGCGGGGATGAACGCTGCACCAACCCGGGCGAAGCTCGCTGGCGTGCTATTGAGCAAAAGAAGCCAGGGGCGTGCGGCTCGTGATCGCATCGGTACAAAGTGCAAACACAGCCAAGTCGACCGCAGGGGGTTAGGAGTCGGGAGAGCGGCTCTCTGGCACGGAGGCGCTTCTGTGACACACGCCTCGGATCCTGCTCCCCGATCTGGGCGTCACAGGTGTGTTCAGGTGGTGAAAGCTCACGAAGCTCTCCACGCGTGGTTTCTGCCCTTTTCTGGGTGAACGACTTCCTCTGAACGGGTGTCCTGGAAACTAGAAGCATACGCACTTCGCAAGGACGCACACACAGGGGCAGGCGACGCACACCGGAGGACGGTCGTCTACGCTGCAGACGGTGACAAATGGGAACCGAGAGCAGGAGATGATGAGACCGGTACGGGGGCCGGGGGGCGGGGGAGGGGGCGGGGGGGGCGGGGGGGGGGCAGCAGGCACAAGCCAATGACGGAGGGGCGCTGGAGCCCCAAGGCAAAAATGTTTTCATCTGAGGCCCTGGATTCTAGAGGGTCTGACAATTGCAACCTGAGAGAGAGAGAGAGAGAGAGAGAGAGAGAGAATGAATCTATGTCCAGGCCACACTCTCTTGCCCCACGCCTCCGCCTCTGACTCGGGGCATTTCCGTACAGCGTTTGAGCAGGAAACACGAGTCGCGATAACAACTACAGTGTTACTACTAATGCCGCTGTGTCCTCAACGCTTCTGTGGCCCAGGCATGACACGAATCCTTTCACACATCCGTTGGCTCATTTGTGTGGGCAAAAGGCAAGTGGGTAACGTAACACGGTATTTAAAGGCATGAGTTTGGGGGCGCCTGGGGGGCTCAGTTGGTTGAGTGTCTGACTTCGGCTCAGGTCATGATCTCACGGTTCATGAGTTTGAGCCCCACGTCAGGCTCGCTGTTGTCAGTGTGGAGCCTGCTTGGGATTCTCTGTCCCCCTCGCTCTCTGCCCCTCCCCTGCCTGTGCGCCCTCTCTCTCTCTCTCTCTCTAAAAAATAAATAAACATTAAAAAAAATTTAAAGCATGAGTTTGGAGATTGGCAACCTGTGTCCTAAATGCTGGGCAGCTTCATAGCTGTGCAAAGGTAGGCACGTTGCTCAAAGAAAAAAAAAGCCTCTATTTTATCACCGTAAATGGGGACAATGAATGACAGTCCTCGACACCCAGTGCCACCCTGAGGACTGGCCTGGTGAGGCACGGTGCTCAGCGGGTGAGCAGTAAAGGGTGGCCACTGTAGTTATTAGCGGGGCTGTGACGTTGTTAGTGTTCCTGTTATACGGATGGGGAAACTGAGGCTTGTAGAGGGGAGTTCGCCTGCCTAGGGCCACGTGGAAGTGGCCGAGGCAGGTGCGTGTGCCTCCAGCACCTCATCTGAACCACTCAGCCAGGCCTCCTTCTTGGGATCACAGGGAGGCTACTACCACGCCGGCCACCCCCACACGGTGGTGGGTGACAAAAGTAAGACCAGGCCACAGTGGCTCCCGGGCCCCCTCTGAGGCCCAAGGCAACTGACCTCCTCCTGCCGTGTCCCTGAAGCCCTTCCCGACAAACCCTGGGAAGGGGTCTGCACGGTCGGGGTTTGGTCCAGGGCAAGGGGCAGGCTCTAGCTGAGCACACGCTCCTTCGTCCAAGGACCCCGCCCACACCCTAGGCTGGCCAGAGACTCTGCCCCACTCACGCGTCTCTCTGGGCCTCAGTTTCCCCTTCTGTAAAATGCAGTTGAGTGGCGACAGCACTGGCCTCTCCCAGTTTCTTTGGTTTCCTCTCATGTCCTAGGAATCTCCTAAGGAGCTTAATTCTGAACTCAGCCGGTAGTGGGACCCAAACTACCGCCTGGCTGGCTTTCTGCGGACTGGACTGGAGTTGTTGTTGTTTTCATTTTTTTAATGTTTATTTATTTTTGAGAAAGAGACAGAGCACAAGCAGGGGAGAGGCAGAGAGAGAGGGAGACACAGAATCCGAAGCAGGCGCCAGGCTCCGAGCTCTCAGCACAGAGCCCGATGCAGGGCTCGAACTCACAGACCACAAGATCATGCCCTGAGCCGAAGTCGGATGCTGAACCGACGGGGCCACGCAGGCGCCCTTGGAGTTTTCTTTTCACAGAGGAGGACGCCCGCAGGACTTGCTGCTCTTCCGTTCCTTCCCGAGGGAGCGTTTCCCGGCACCTCCTGAGCGGGGCTGCGAGGCAGACGGGCTCGCTGGCCTCGTGCGCAGAGTGGGCCACGGCTAAGTTAGGCCAAATGGCCTCCGAGCTTGAACGAGCACAGTCCCTACAGATGCAGTTATGTTTACGAAGGACAGAGGCGCCACCGAACCGGCACGTCAGATACACCGTAAGGCACACGCTCAGTGGCACTTTTAAGAAGATCGCGAGTAGGCACGTTCTTCTCTTTTCTGGGCTGGCCCAGCGGCTGAGGCTCAGGACCAGCCCCCGCCCCGCCCAGAGCTGACTCCCTGCATGAGAGGGCTGAGGGCGCGGGGTCAGGGGTCGGTGTCCCAGATCCCCCCCCTCCTCCGGCCCATGGGCTCTGCCGCTGCCTCGCGCACCCTCTAGGAAGGAAGGCCTTAGACCTCCCGTGGTGCGCTGGTCAGGGAGAGGGACGCATTTCATTTAAACCGTAAGCCCCGCCTTTCACAGATACTAACTCATTTTATTCTCAGTGAGGAGGGTCCCTACGCTAACTTCGTTTTAGCAGATGGGGAACCGAGGCCCAGAGGGGTTCAGTAATTTGCCCAAAGCCACCCAGCTGAGGAGGCATAAAGCCAGGCTTTGAGCCAGGATGTCTCCAGAGCCCACGCTCTTGCCCACGCTCGCCATGGCTGACCTCACCTGGGGCTTTCCAGAAGGGGGAGTGTCATTCACCGCCAAGGCTCAGAGGGAGCCAGGGAACCCCACACCCTTGGCCTCCCCCAAGGGGCTGCTGCCACAAGCGTTCTAATCGTCCCCACTGACAGGCGCAGTGGCTGAGGTCCGGCAAGATGGAACCGGCGGCTCCGGGTCCCCTGGCTGTTACGTGGGGAAGTTGGGGTTCAGACCCAGGTTCGCGGGCCTTCCAGGCTGGGCCCTTCACCACCACCTGAGCTGCCTCAGCAACGCCCTGTTTTGAGAAGAGCACTGGAGACGGAGTCCCGAGACCCTCGTTCTGGCACTGGCTCTGCTCACTGTGTTTTCTCAGGCGAGTCCCCTGAGAGGGTCTCAGCTCCTCTGGGCACCCTGCGGAGGGAAGGGTTGAGCCCAAGGGTCATTTCTCGCCTTTTCACCCTGATGGTTCCCAGTGTGTGGTCACGGCACTCACTGCCAGAGTCCAGCAGGGAGAAGCTATTTGGGATTTAGGACCCAAAAGTCCAGAGGACTTCCTGGGGGAGGTGAGACTTCCACCTACCTCGGGAGGGGCCCTGAGGCCCCACAGGCCACACCCTGCACAGGCTGAGTTGTCAGCCCATTTTATAGAGTAAGAAGCAGCCGACGTGAGGTTACGCGGTGAGCAAACGGCAGTCCGTGAATTCGAAACCAGGGCTGTCAGGGCCCCACCACAGAGGACTGGAAGAGGGGAGGCAGTCCCCGCCCCAAGAACTAAGATACGAACGCCAGCTTTTGGGACCCAAGACAGAGTGTACCTGGCAAACGGAGGTGTTCAACGAGTGTCTAAGGAGGGAAAGAAGGAAGGAAGGAGGCCGCACAGCGGACTCGGCCTGGCAGGCCCCGCTGGGCCCCTGCGGGGCAGGAACCTGCGACGTTCCGGGGCCGTTCCAGGTGCGTGCTGCACATACTGCACATATTAGACTAATTAGAGCGATGTTTTCCGCTTTGCCGGCTGCCAGGCAGCTTCTCGGTGTGCCCGGCCCTGGCTCAGGGGAGGTCACTGCCTTCCAAAGGCAAGGGCAGGGCGGGACTGGGCGCCGCGGAGCCTCCGGAGTTCAGGGCTCCTGGGGGAGCCGGCCTCCGAGGTGGCTGGCGCGTTCCGGACTGAACGGCCCCGCCGTGGCCCCGCTGGGACCCGCCTATCCACCCGGACCGCGGGGCCACCGGCTGGGGTATCGAGCGGTCAGGTAACGTGGACAGGTCCCCTCACACCGCATCCCTGTGATGCTTTCCCTGCAGGGGCCCCGCCCGCCAGTCCCCAGCCCTTGGCATCCTTGACCTCCTCGGTTTGCACACCCCCAGAGGCGGGAGGCCAGGCACCTCTCAGAGGGGCCTTGGTGCCGCCTTCCGGGACAGCAGAGCGAGTCTGAGCTGGCTGCTTCGGAACCAGGGGGAGCTGGCACCACTGGCTGGCGCGTGACATGCAGGCTCAGGGGTCAGACAGACCTCGGCTCGAAGCCTTACCCTCCTCTCCTCAGTTTCCTGGCCTGTAAAACGGCGGGGAAGGGCTTGCCTATATCAGGATGGGTGGCCGTGAGGGCCGAGGGGCTAACGAAGCACTCGGGCCGGTGCCGGGCGTGGAGCAATCACGATCCAGTGTCGGCTGCCATCGCCACGGCTCTTACTACAAATGCCATTACCATTCTGATTCGACCATTTGTCACCTGTTTCTTAACTTCTCTGACCCCGGACTTCGCTTCTGAGGAACCGAGCTAAGTACTCTACTCACCTCCCAGGGTTGTTGTGAGGGTTGGCGGGGCCACCACCGGCACGTGTAGATTGCCGCACGGTGCCCGGCACATAATTGGCACTCTGCGTCATGACCCCTGGGACCTGGGGTCAGAAGAGCTGAGTTCAAGTCTCCGTATCTGTTGCTGGGGGACCCTGGGCAGCTCACTTAACCTCTCTGAATTCCGGTTTTCTCATGACTTGGGACACAGCAGGTGTTCATAAAGGTGGTCCCTTTGCTGGCCTTCTCAAGCAGGTTCCCTCCCAGGGAAGCCCTAGAGGTCACAGAGCCTGCAGAGAAGTCACCCGATCCACGGGCCACCCCCCTCTCCCTCAGGAAAGCCCATAAGTGTGGCAGCATCTCGGGCTCAGAGTGGAAGCCCCCTAGAGGAGGGCAGGTGGGGACAGAAGGAGGCCTGAGCGAGGCCTGGGTACCCTGGTGCCTTCCTGCATCTCAGTCCCCACCCCCCACCTGCTTACCTGGCCGGCTCGGCCGTGTCAGGACAGCAGGCCTGCACCCCTGCCTCGCCCCACGTCCGGCATTTCCTGCCTCGGATGATTCGGCCTCCTCTTTAGTCTGGTCTTCCCGAGGCCTGGGCCACGGTGAGGCTCGCTCTCACTGTGCCCCCTCTACATGGGTCCTGCACACACACGCCTGTTCATCCAAAAGCTACTCGACCCGCCAGGCCCCGCAGCAGGGGCAGGGGACAGGAGGGGACCCCACAGGAGGGGCGGGAGTCAGCACTAGGAACATAAATGCGTGGAGATGAGCGGTGGGGTGCAGAGGAGGACGGCCCCGGGTGGCCTCGGGGGAGGGCGCCGGAGGGAGCGGTTTGCTGCTCAGGGAAGTGGTCAGGGGAGACCTTCCTGGGGAGGCGACGTTTGTGCCAGACCCGGGGGCCGAGAAGGAACCAGCCGCGGAGAATCACAGGACAGGGAGGTCACGAACGGAAGGGCGGTGCAAACAGCCCGAGCGGAGCCTGAGCCTGGGAGCCAGATGGGAGCGGGGTGTGTGGCAAAGACGCCGCGAAGGGCCCCGGGTCAAGAGTTTGGACCGCCTGCGACAGCGATGGACTGGAGGACTCCCGCAGGGGGAGCCACGCTGGCTGCGTTACATTCTGCGAGAGTCCGCCTGGATGCCGAGGGGAAAACAGGACACGGGAGGGCCGCAGAGATGACGGAGAGAACGAGTGCTTCCAGGAGGTGGAAATGAATACAGTGTCACTTAACTGCAGGCTGGAACAGCACCTCGCGATCCTGGTTCCTCTGAGACGGCGGGCTTGCGGAAATCTGAGCTTTCTCAATAATAAATCAGAAGGGAGAACGGTGAGCTCGCGCCAGGAAGGGATGGCCACCTAGGAGACACGCAGCACTTAAGCCACGGACAGCTGAGGTCACTTGCCACAGTTCCAGTAGCTGTAACTTAAAGGGAATTGAATTTTAATGAAACCTATCTATCAGAATAGTTAGGGCTTGGCGCACAGAGGCGCTTGGTACGACACCGTGTTGTAAACAAATCTGGAGCAGTTGCTGACGTTTCGAAATCTGATTTCACGGAACAATCTGGGTTTCTGGCTTCTTTGGAATATTCCAGAACTCTGGCAGCCCTGGGTTCTATACTCCCTCCCAACCACAGTCAGGCAGCAGAGCCAAGGCCTCCTCTTTCAGACGGGGTGCACGTGTTCCGGTTTGCTGTGGTCCCCACCTCTCTTACTGTGCCCCCCATGTCCCCTCCGTCCGATCACTGGTTTACTCTAGTGGTTCCCGAGGCATCTGAACTTGGCATTCCCAGCCCCGTGTTCCAGCACCTAACAGTCTGGCGGCGCCGGGGCGGCTCGGTCGGCTGAGCGTCCTACTCTTGATTTCTGCTCAGGTCGTGGGGTCGAAGCTTGCGTCAGGCTCAGCACTGAGTGTGGAGCCTGCTTACGATTCTCTCTCTCTCTCTCTCTCTCTCTCTCTCTCTCTCTCACCCCCCCCGTCTGCCCCTCTCCCCATGCATGTTCTCTCTCTCTAAAATAAAAAAATATATACAGTAACACCTCTGATTGCGAGTAACTTGTTCTGTGAGTGTTCCACAAGACCGGCAAACATCTCTAATCAATTTTAACTTGACAAACGAGCGATATCTGGCAACGGGGGTAGTACAAGGCGCCGAACGTCACGCGGTCACAACGGACCCCATGGTTCTTGAGATTTGCTTGGGAATATGAGTGCTTCGGATGACAAGCCTGCTTCTGGAACGAATTGTGCTTGCAAACCAAGGTTTCGCTGCAGTAATAAAAGTCCGACAATTCCCAGGTTCGGTGAGGGTGGGAAGCAGCTGGAGCTTTTATCCTCCGTGGTGGCGGGGTAACTTACAGAGAGTTTTGCCCAGGATCCCTTTGGGAACGATCCAACAATCTCTGGTAAAATCGGAATCATTTCGTGAATCGAAGCCTAGCAACCCGTGTCCCGGGCTTATTCCCTAGGAGAAGCCGTGCCCACGCGGGCTCACGCGAGCACTGTTGGCTCTAGGCTAGGAATGCCCCAGTGCCCATCCACAGGGGCGTGACGAAGCAGTCGCCCTCTAGATCCACGCCGATACTACGCAGTGATGATAACGAGTGAGCTCCAGCTTCGCACAGCAGGAACGAATGTCAGAGGCACAATGCAAGTAGGAAAAGCAGGTTTCAGAAGGATACAGACAGATCAAAACACATGGCGCCCCCAGCAGACACACTGTACTATACACTATTTAAGGAATTGGCGGAAAAAGCCGTAGAATAACGAACACTAGCTTCCAGCTAGAGCTCACCCTGAAGAGGGGCAGAACATGTGCAGGCTCTAAGGTGGTGGCAACGCTCTATTTCTTATGCCGGGCGGTGGAAATGCACAGTTTGCTATATGATCATTGATTCAGATTATTACTGGGGCACCCGGGGGGCTCAGCCCATAGAGCGTGAGACTCTTGATCTAGGGGTTGTGGGTTCGAGCCCCATGTTGGGTGTAGAGATTACTTTTTTAAAAAATTTGTTAACGTTTATTTTTGAGAGAGACAGAGCGCGAGTTGGGGAGGGGCAGAGAGAGAGGGAGACACAGAATCCGAAGCAGGCGCCAGGCTCCGAGCTGTCAGCACAGAGCCCGATGCAGGGCTCGAACTCACAGACCACAAGATCATGCCCTGAGCCGCAGTCGGACGCTGAACCGACTGAGCCACCCAGGCACCCCAGATGCAGAGATCACTTAACCTTAAAAAATGATTAACGCTGTGACTTATTTAAATTTTTTTATTTTGAAAGACACATCTTGCTGCAGGCAAATATAACCAGGATAGAATAAATTGCACACACCTGGAGTGTTCACCTCAATGCGCTTTTACAGACCTTACGACCCTGGCGGTTATCCCTCGAGCTCCCCGGGCGCTTCCCTCGTACCCCTTTCCGGTCACCCGTTGTTCCCCCATAGACAACAGCTCCGCAGGCACCCTTCACCACGGGATGGCTTTGCCTGCCCTAGGGGTCCGCACCCCTGGATTTGTACAAGCTGCCCCCTTTGGGGTCTGGCTCCGTTCCCCTGCGTGTGATGTTGGAGATACATCCACGTTACCAGGGGTCCGTGCACCTTCATTGCTGAGGCGCATTCCATCGCGTGCACGTTCCGGCTTATTTGTCCACGTCCCTGGTGACGGACGCCTGGCTCGTCTCCATTCTCGGCTCACGTGGAGAGAGCCGCCGTGAGCATTTGCACACGAGTCTCCGCGCGGGCCCCCGCTTTCGCTGCTCGGAGTCCAGAGCTCGGAGCGGAACGATTGAGTCACCCCGCGGGTGTGTGCTACACGTAAGGGAGCTTGAAAACCTCCTTCCCCGCCCAGCTTTATAGGAAGCGGTCCCACTGTCTTCCGAGGTAACTGTCCGTCGTGTATTTCCTCCAGCAGAGCCGGAGGATTCCAGCTGGTCCGTGTCCACGGCACAGGCCTCCGCATGGTCGGCTTTACAGACTTTCAGCCGCTCTGCGGGGTATGAGTTGGTGCGTGATTTTAATCTCGATTCTGATATTTTGTAGGTCCTTGGTGTCGAGCTCCGTTTTCCTTACTGACCCTTCGTGTATCTCCTTTCGTAGTAGCTGTTCAAGTGTTCTGCCATTTTTTTATACTTGGACTGTGCATTTGGTTACTGTCGATTTGTAGTTATTTATGTTCTGGGATTAAGTCCTTTGTTAGATCACACACGCACACACACACACACACACACACACTCACTGACTATTTTTTCCCCAGTCTTTGTTCTGCCTATTAGTTTTGTTAATGGTGTCTTTCAATGAGCAGAAAATTCAAATTTGGATGAAGTCCAATTTTTACGTTTTTTTGTTTTGTTTTGTTTTAGGGGAGTGCTTTGCCTCCCTAGTGTGGCAAACTCTTCATCTCTGTGTCTTCTGGGATGTTGGTTCTTCTCTTTACATTTAGGTCTATGATCCTTTCACATTGACTGGTTTTGTATATGTAAAAAGCCATACGTATTTAATGTATAAGGCTCGACCAGTGTGGGGGTGAGAATACACCCATGAAACCCTCCCCCACATCAAGGCCACAGACATTTGCTCCTGCCCTTATTAGTAGTATTATTATTTTCAAATTGATTTTTGTGTATGGAGTGAGGTAGCAGTTGAAAATCTTTTTTTTTTTTTTTGCCCTGATATCCTATTTTTTCCATTTGTTGAAAGTACTTTTCTTTCCCCATTGAATTGATTCAATGCCTTGGTTTATTATTTTAAAATTATTCTTCTTGGGGTGCCTGGGTGCCCCACGTGTCCAACTTCGGCTCAGGTCATGATCTCACAGTTTGTGGGTTCGAGCCCCACGTCAGGCTCTCTGCTGACGGCTCAGAGCCTGGAGCCTCCTTCAGATTCTGTCTCCCTTCTCTCTGTCCCGCCCCCTGCTTATGCTCTGTCTCTCTCTCTCTCTCAAAAATAAAAATTAAACAAATTAAAATTCTTATTCTTTAAACTGTTATGATTCCCTTTTGTCTATAAAGGGACACTTAGTGTATATTTCCCACTTAGAGAAGGCCACCACCTCAGGGCCTCAGACAGCGCTATAGTGTTGGGCGCCGGGGAGAGTGTCGCGATCTGCCAGCCCTTCCCCACCCCCACTGAGCTGACCGTCTAGCGGTAAGACTGAGGCTTCTGACTTACGACAGGGGAGATGAGGCTTCTCCCATTTGGAAAGACCCAAATGGGGGAAGAACGGCTCGAAACCAATCACCCAAATGCAGGCTGGGGGATGCCTTCCCAGGGAACATGTTCATGTGAACCAGATCTGAAGGTCTCAATGGGCCACAAGCTCAAGCCGGGTCAATAATTTAAGGTAATTGAAGATCCCTCTTGGCTGCCTTCATGGTGTTTGCCCCGAACCTCGACAAGTGCCTCTCCATCGTTGTCTGTCATTCAAAAGGCGCCCAGGCTCCCCCCTCTCCACACCGAGCTTTGTCCTTGAGCTCTGTGGCGTCTGGTCAAGGCCCTGCGACGAGGACTCAGCCTTTCCAGGCTCTTCACAGGAAGGACGCTTGGTTCCCCTTCAGCCCAAGGAAGCTCTGTGGAATGTGCCACCAGCCCCCTGGCGCTGCCTGGAATTTCACGGGGACATTCTGCAGTCACTAAACTTAGCACCGGGGCCCGTGGCTTCTGGGCAGACCCGGGCATGCCAGGGGCTGAGAATACATCACAGAGTGAGTCGGCAGGAAAAAATTCAACGGGCTGGGCTCTGGGGACACGTCTCACCCGGGACGGGCAGGGGACGGGGTCCCGAGTGGCAGTCCCTGGGGCCCTGGGATTCCCGGAGCCTGTTCTGTCCTGTTCCGCTTGGTCCAGAGATGCAGTCTCTACCCACTCCCCCTAAGGGTCTGTACTCTTGTTGGTCAAAGTCATTTATTCCCCGTGTTTACTGAGAGCCTACTATGTGCCAGGCACCCTGCACACCCTGAAGGTATCTGGGGGGGATTTGACAGAAACAGTCCTGTCCTCTGGAGTTTAAATTTTCCTGAGGCAGACAGATGTGTTCAGACAGAGGGGGCTATGGGAGCTCAGACAAGGAGCCATAACTTGGGGGAAATCAAAGGGGACTTCCCAGAGGAGGCGGCATCTAAACAGAGGCAGGAGGCAGCAAAGAGCCAAGCTAAGGAGAGGGAAGGGAGGTGGTTCAGGCAGACTGCTGGGCCGGGCCGTGGGGATTTGGGGGAGCCCAAAGGGCAGTTCTCTGATGCCCAAGCCGGCCGCTTCCCATGACACCAGGATGCCACTTTGACTCTTTGCCTGCTCCCCGGAGACTGTCACACGGGAGAAAGAAAACACTCTTCGGGGGTGGACGGACTTGGTATGCAGCCCCGTTTCCACTTCCTGGCTGCGTGACCCTGGGCAAGCCAGCTCATCTCTGCCAGCCTCAGTTGCCTTTTCTGCAAAATGGGGAGAATGACAGATAAGATAACAGGTCCTCTTTCCTAAGATCACGGTGACCGATAACAGCGTGTTCGTGAACAGAGCCGGCCACTCGGCAGGCCCGTGATAAAGAGAGCTATTCCGATTCCACCTGTAGTCTCTATCTCCCGACAGCCGGTGAGCGTCCTGAGGGCGCGTCGAGACCCTCTCGGCAGCCCGGGCCCAGCGCCTGGCCAGGAGGGCAGTGGTGGGTGCCGGGCGCGGACGGGAAGCCCTGTCCTCCTCACGGCCCTCGGCCTGCAGTTGGCCAGGCACTCCGCGGCGTCGGGGGAGGCGGCCCGAGCGCCTGGATTGGAGCTGCTGTCTACGCATCCAGCCCTGCCCTGCTCCCGGGGGACCAAGAGAAGGTCAGCCTCTCTTCTGCGGCCAGCGGCCGTCATTGAAGGGCTCGAGTGCCGCTCTCGGTTCCTCCCTCCGACGCGGATGTGGCCCTGGCGGCTGCCAGCCCCCAGACGGACAGGAACAGCTTCGTGCTTCCGTCACCCCCGGGACTGGCACGCGCCCCTGGCCCACATCTGCCGACCGGTCCCGAGAGCTGACGCGGGCCTGCGTCAGGGTCTGGGAGACCCCTTGTCTGTCCCGCGTGTCCGCTCCAGCGGAACCTCCAGGCTGGGGGGTGGGGCGCTGGAGCCCACCCAGCCCCCAGCGTCCTCCCGGGCAGCCGGCCTCCGGGACCTCTGCCTGCTGACTCCCCACGCATTCCCTTGGGACCATTAAATTTTTATTTTTAGGATTTCACTGAGCACCTCCTGTGTGACCAGAGTTATTCTCATGAATCTTCTTACCCTAGCGGGCTGGGAGGTCAGGGTTATCCCCCCGGGTTAGACAGGGACAGGGAGACCACACACAGAGGAGTGAGGCGGCGGTCCTGAGCTCACACGGGCAGGCAGGGGCGAGGCGGGGAACAGAATCCAGGCTGCTGGAGCCAGGAGAGGCGTCCCGACCTGCTACCGAGCTGCGCTGGGAAATGGTCGCTTGACCCCCGCGAAGCGAGTCCAGAGACGACATCAAGCCAGGCAGCCGTTAGGGTCTAGCCGTGGCAACGGGCCAGACGGCGGCCTGAGCTTAAATGCGGCCCTGCCCCAGAGCCACGTGGCACACACGGAGAAGGCCTCATAAACGCGGCAGATGAATGAAAGCTGGAGGGGGCGTGGAGATGACTTGGTCAGTCGCCTTGGCTGCGGGACCAGGACAGACATGACAGGTTAAGCTGCCCAGAGCCTTCCTGACGGTCACGTTCAAACGGAGCCCCTCCCACTCCTGTGGTTGATGGGCCTACGGGTTGGCACCCGCTGGACCAGTCGGCCACCGGTGATCGGCCCAGGCACGAGTGATCTAAACGGGGCCAATGACGCCTCATCCAGCAACGGTTTTTCAAACTTGGGACTCAGAAGGTTGAGTTCAGACACTGTAAGGTGTGAAACTCAGGGGCCAGGGGCAATTACGTTTCCATGTATGCAGGCCGCCGTGAGGGTGACAGCAATGACCTCCATCGGGACGGCTTTCGCCCGCAAGTCGAAACAAGTCTGGCCATCAGTGACTTAATAAATAAAATCACATGTCTCTTATACGATAAGAAATCTAGAAGGAGGTGACCACGGGCATTGGTTCAGTCACTCAATGGCGTCAGAGCCAGAATTTTGTGATTTTCTTGCTTTTACCTCATGGCTGTAAGATGGTGGCTCCTGCTCCAGCCATCATATCTGCATTCATGGAAGGATGAAGGGGAGAAGCGCTAGGCCAACTGTGTTTGATGCCTTTTATCAAAACCAAACCAAAACAAACACGGACACAAACAAAAACAAAAACCACGGTAGTTACTTGCTGGCGTCTCACTGACCAAAACTATGTCTCATGGCCACAGCAAAGGATGCTGGGAAACAATATTCAGCCAAGTACATTCCCGAACAAAACCAGGGCTCTTTCAATGAAAAGGGATGCTGGGTGGGCACCCGTTCCCTTTGACAGTCTGGGAATCTGTGCTCATCAGGGGCTTTGGGTCGTATGATCGCGTTATGATACCAACAGTGGTGGGGCCAGTAATTTAGGCCCCAGGACCTGGCGCAATGACAGTCCCCTCTGGGGGAAGGAAATGAAACATGGCACCTGGTCCTAGGCTTCCCGAAGACCAAGAAAAAGAGATCCAGGATGCGCCACGGTGTTGGGCGGCCGAAAGCAGCCACTACCCACCTGGGAGGAACGGGAGCTGGGAGGGACTGAAGGAGCCATCCCGAGGAGAACGCAGGAGTGGGGGCACACTCAGCTCTGAGACGCTGCGTCACCCGCAGTGCCCAGGGCAGCGTTGGCCCCGTGCCTGCAATGGTGGACTCTGGAATTTGACGACCTGGGTTCAAGGGCTGTGACCTCTCTGAGCCTCCGTTTTCCCACCTGTCGAAGGGGGCCATAATTCTCATCTCTGTTGGCTGAAGATAAAGTCGTAGAGTAAAGTGCTTGGCATAAGGTCTTGGCATCAATGATACATGATTGTTTTAACGTATTATTATAGTAGGTAGTCGGGAAATACTTGTCGAAAGGAAAAAGAAAAGAAATAAATTATGCGCCAACCGTAGCCTTGCTGTGGCTCAGAGTCCAGGCTGGACATGGTGGGGGGGGTGCGCATGTGCTGCCGCGGGAAGGAAGCAGTAGTTCCACCCACCTCGTGGGCAGGCTCTGGGCAAGGGCAGCCTGGTGGCTCCACAGACAGACCCTCCCTGTGTTCTGTCCCCTGCGAGTGATAGGCGGCCTTTGCAGCCATGACGTGCTCCCAGAGGAGCTGCCAGACCGCCTTGGGTTGCAGAGGCTGAAAGAAGAGTCTCTTGATGTCTCCACTCCGGTGTCTCAAACGGCCTCCCCGAGGTGTTTCCTCTAAAGACACCTCCGTTCAGGAAGAAATGCCGCCCGCGACGCCTCTTCTTCCCTCATTCCGTTTCCGACCAACCACGGGTCCCGCGGGTTTGCCCCCGAAAAGCTGTCAGGTCCATCCCCCACACATGCCATCCCCGGGCCTTGGAGTCCTCCGCTGGGTCCTTGGCAGGAGGTGCCAGGGAAGAGAAACAACCCGAACGCTTGTCCAGGAGGGGTTTACGGCCAGGAGGCGGAAGCGGCTTACGTCACTTCCTCCCACATTCCAGTGGCTAGAACTGAATCGCATGACCCCTCCCGACTCCAGAAGAGGAAACGGCATCCAGCTGAGTGTCCCGGAGGAGAGGAGGCCAGGCGAGCACGTGGTCTTGCTTCTCCACACCCGGCCATCTCTTGCCTGGTCTCCTTGAACCCATACCGGCTGCTCCGGGCTCTCCAGCGAGGAGTGGGAAGGCTCTCTTACAAGACCGGAAGGCGATTGTCTCATTAGTTGGCTTCAAACCCTCCAATGTGCCCGCTGCTCTGAGGATCAAAGCCAACATCGTTTCCCACGAAACCGTGGATGGCCTGGCTGCTGCCACAGCCCGTCTCCTAGTTAAAAATCTAATTTTCTAGGGTGCCTGGGGGGCTCGGTTGGTTGAGCATCCGACTCTTGATCTGGGCTCAGGTCATGGTCTTGCCGTTTGTGGGATGGAGCCCCACATTGGGCTCTGTGCTGACTGCACGAAGCCTGCTTGGGAGTCTCTCTCTCTCTCCCTCTTTCTCTGCCCGTCCCCTGCTCTCTCGCTCTCTCAAAATAAACAAATACACTTAAAAAAATGAATCATTTCTTTTAAAACAATCTGAGTTTTCGGCTGGGGAATAAGTGATTTTCTAATTCGAGTTTTGCTAATTCAATAGAAATAAATGGTCCTTTTTAAAAGAATTAAACAGAAGTAAATGGTCTTTTTTATCATCAAAGTGGGGATCTTATTTTTAGAGTTATATGAATATAAAATGGTTATATGTCTGAGATTTCTTTAGGCGCTCAACTTCTGGGCTTCTTTAGTTCTGAAACACACCTCTTTGTCAGGTCAAGTAAGGTCAAACTGGTCTGTCGCAAGTCCTACCACGGAGTGCACAGAACTTCACCAGGCCCTTGAAATCCAAGGCCCCTTGAAACCTAAGCCTCGCCTGTCTTCCTAGCTTACGGGGATGGCTCATCGGAGGGCGTGGGAATCTCTGACCTACTGTGGCTGCCAGTTCCTGCGGCGTGAAGGCTTCCGAGGTGGTGGATTCCGAGCTACCGAGTGACGTCACTGAACGCCGAGTTGGAAACAGACGCACCCGATTGGCTCTGCCACGGATTCCCAAACACGCTGGGCTTGGTCTCATCCCCAGAACTTTCTCGATGCCATCCTCTCCGCCTGGAAAACCTCTGCATTCATTCAGCAAATGCCTATCGGGTGGCTTCTGGAAGTCAGGCACCACGCCTGCGTGGAGACGTGTTCTCACTGAAGGCTGATTCAGCCCTTGAGTAAGTGCTGGGAAAATTCCCATCACACTGATGAGGTAACGGGGGCTCGTCGGCGTGATCTATTCTGGCCCAGATCACAGGGCTTGAGAACAGAGAAGCTAGGATTCACACTTGGCCTGTAAGAACCCAGCCCTTGCATGTCAGTGTGTGGGTGTCTTGCCCCCCCTTTCCTTCTCTATTTGACGAACTCCCGTTCGCCCCTCCAAGTTCTGCTCAAGTGTTACCATCACACTGGAGCCCCTCCTGATCTCTGATAGACTTCTTATGTCCAAGTAGGTTTATTTTTTTTAATGTTTATTGATTTATTTTTGAGAAAGAGAGAGTGTGAGCAGGAGAGGAGGAGGGGCAGAGAGAGAGAGAGAATCCCAAGCGAGCTTCCCACTGTCAGCGCAGAGCCCGATGTGAGGCTTGAACCCACAACCGTGAGATCACGCCCTGAGCCGAAATCAAGAGTCAAACGCTTAACCGACTGAGTCACCCGGGCGCCCCTGTGGCGAAGCGTATTTAGACACGACGCGACAGAGACACAAGTAAGGGTGAGAGGGAGCCGTGGTGAGGACTGAGAAGAAAGAGGGAGAGGGAAGGAATAGGAGGTGATAAGGCAAGAAAGCAAGGAATAAGAATAATGAAAATTAGCAAGCGAGACGGGACAAGGGCGCCAACGGGGCGTGAGGTAGAATAGAAATCGAACAATGCGTCCTCACCTGCCTTGTGAAACAGGCCGCCCAGGACTTGCAAGCTCGGATTGCTACCGGGGCCTGGCAGGCGATGAAAACGAACAAGACGTCGCTGGCTCACGAGTAAGGCGCAGTGGAGATCGCGCCCCAGTCCGGCTGACTTTTGCCCGAAGAGACCGTTCCAGGGCCCCGCACCCCCAGCTCACCGATCTCAGCCAGGCTGGTTATGTACCTCCTGAAGCAGGTCGCAGGGTGAGCGCGGCCAGCAGCCTGCGTGTCCCGAGGAGACGCAAGGAAGGTACCTAGGACACGACATTTGAAGAGGCACCCCCCCATCCACTCATCGATGCCGGGGAGGGGGCAAGTACGTGGAGATTCAGAGAAATCTCAGATGTTTTAGGGTACAAGTAGAATCAGAGAACCAGAAAATAACACCTCCAAACACACGCACACGCACGCACGCACACACACGCACATGTACATTTTGGCAGATGGCCCAAGAAAGGCTTCTGTCTATGCTGATCCCTCCGTCTGGAATGTTCTTCCCCACCTTGTCACCTAGCTTGCTCCCTGTCGACATCAGCGTGGCTCCCTCAGAAGCCCTCCCCTTCTGCCTTGCCCACATGGCGCTCGGTACCCGGCCCCAACCTCAGGCAACCGCACGGCTCAGCTGGGGATTGCACTGGCTCTTGGCTCCTTGGCTGGGAGGCGTCGGGCAGGCCGGCCTAGCCCCTCCGGGCTCCGTTTCGTCATCTGCACAAATGGGGACGAGGCCTTCTTCGAGAAAGCTCATCCCGATGAGATGAGAGGATGCCACGCAGTACCCGGCACAGGGGCGGGCTCAGACTGGCTGCTGGACAGACGAGGGTTAAAATAAAACGCGGACAAGTAGTGGGCACTAGGATTAGCCGGGTAAGTCGTCCGGACTGGGCTTAGCTTGGAGCTCCTAGCAGAGAGCGGGCTAGCAGAGAGGACAACAGGGAGTCATGGAGGGTTCTTGAGCAGGGGAGTGGCTGGCCGGCAGGGGAGTGTATGAAGCTTATTCTGGCACGGACTGTGCTGTTTATCAGTGTCTGGGTGAAGACCTTGGCTCCAGTTGAGACCGAAGGGAGCTGCCAACAGAACGGCCCTGTTAAGCCCTGGAACAATGGTTTTTCAGCCGCTTTTGTGAAGCCGGATTCCTGCTGCCCAAACCACCCAACTTCCTGCTCCCAACCTGCTGGGAGCTGCAGGAGGCGCCTTTATCTGCGGTAATGAGCCCGGGGAAGAAATGTTAATTCATCTGTAATCCCCGGGCCCCTCCCAAGTCCCCCCCCCCACCCCGCCCCCCTGCTCCACCCGGAGACCTCTGCCAAAGGTAGCCGCACAGGCCAATAAGCTGGGTTCTGCGCTTATCTAGGCAAATAAGGTCCCACCGAAAGGGCCGGCTGGCCTGGCTGGGCAAGTATGACATTAACCCTTTGTTTGCCCTTCAAGTTCCAGCAAGGTTTAGGCGGTCAATCTGGTGTGGGCCCCTCCTCCGAGGTTAAGGTTTCAGAGCAGAAGAGAGGACTCCCTATCCGCCAGCGGGCACGTAGGCACGGTCAAGTACAGGCATCGGCTTCATCTAGAAGCTGAAGATCTTGGGTTCTGGGTCTTATCTAACCCCTCCCTTTGTGGTTAAGCAAACCGCTCCCTTCGCGAAGATAACAAACATTCTCGAGGTCGCCAGGCTAATGTGGTGTCAGGGCTGGGATCGAGTCACCCTCACGTGATTCTCAACTTGGAAGGCACGCTGCACCATAAAATCGATCTGTCAGGAAACCTTTGTCCAGTTGGAAAACAATGAGTGCAGAGTTAGCGAAGATTGTTCTCAAAGCCTGTCTGTGCGTCAGCAAGATGGAAGAAAAAAAACAGACTTTCTATACCGTAACACCAAGTTTATAATTCGGAAAGATTATCTCTGTTAACCCGGCTGGTCTTAAAGCGCCAGGTTTCCAACCTGTAGAAAATTGTTATTTTTTAAGAGAACGATTGACTTCAGCTCTTAACATTTACGGAAATGGGTTCGCAAAGGATCCGGTTTCTCTCCCTGGGCCATTACATCCACACGAAGTCACCAACTGGCTGGCGGGTCACAGTGCACTGTCTATCCCCCCCGCCCTGCCAGCCCTGCGACGCTCAAATCACACAAGTTCAAGGGATGGAATAGAATAGGGCACGCTCCCCCCACCGCCCCACTGGGCACACGTCTGCGTTGTGCACAAGTCTTTGTGGGGCACCAGGGTGACCAACCCTCAGCCACGGGGTCGAGAAACTCAGGGCCGTCTCCTTATTCAAACCAGAGAACCCCACCTTCTGGGTCCCAGCAAGTCCGCCCCTGGGCCTTCGGGGCTACCCCTGAGAAATTTTTGCAAGCGTGTTCAGGCCAGCCTATCTGCAGTGACAACAAAGCAGGAGCAGCCTAGATGTCCTTCAAACAATTAAAAAACTGAGGGCACAGTCACGCAACTGAGCAAGGCAGTCACTGAGAGGATAAAGTGTGGCTCCCTGCCCCGAAGCAGAAGGACCCAGAGGTACCGATAAGTTAGAAGAACAGGGACGCAGCAGCGGCGTGCTGGTGTCCTTGCTGGAGTAAGGCACACATTCACTTACCTGAGTGTGAATGTGCAGATCACGTTTCTGGAAGGACAGGAGTGAAACGCAACGAACGGGTGGTCTCTGGGGAGGGAAACTCTGCCTGGGAAGAGAAGGAGTCTGGCTTTAATTGTCTAGACTTTTTATTTTTTTAAACCTCTGGCAGTTTTGTTTACCATGTGTAGGCATTATCTTTCCGTTGACAACAGTTACTTATCCAAGGGAATCAAAAATACGTCCATGTAAAAGTGTACACGAATGACCGTGGTAGCCGCATTCACAAGAGCCAAGATGCGGAAACAACCCAATGCCCATCAACTGATGAATGGGTATGTAAAACATCTCTCCATACGCAGGAATACTACTCGGCCACAAAAAGGGGTGAGGCGCTGACACACGCCCAGCGTGGCTGAACCTTAAAAGCATGCCAAGTGAAGGAAGCCAAACACGAATGCCGTCTATGGTATGAAATGTCCAGCTAGGCAAAGCCACAGGGACAGAAAGCCGGTCAGTGGTTGCCCGAGGAACGAGGAAGTATAAGGAGTGACTGCTAACGAGTGTTGGGTTTCTTTTTGGGGTGACGAGATGTTCTAAGATTAGGTAGTGGCGATGGCTGCACCATTCTGGGAATACACAGAGTCCATGGAATTGTACGCCTTGCCATGGTGAATTTCATAGCATACGGCTTGTGTCTCAAAGAAGCAATTTTATTTAAAAGAGTAGTTACTGTGTTTATTCGTTTCCTAAGGTTGCTGTAAGCACGTACCCAAGATGAGGTGGCTTGAAACCTCGGAAACCTACTGTCTCCTGGCTCTGGAAGTGACAGATCAGGGCATCAGTGGGGTCGTGCCCCCGTCCGATGGCTCTAGGGGAGGGTCCTTCGTTGCCTCTTCAGCTTCTGGCGTTCGCCCGCAGCCCTCGGCGGCCCTGGCTTGTGGACACGTGACTCCAGTCACATGGTAGTCTTCTCCGGGTCTCTGTCTCTCTGTCCAGATTGCCCCTTTTCGTAAGGACATAGTCGCACTGGATTAGGGCCCACCCGAACGGCCTCATCCTATCCTGGTGAACTTGCGATTTGCCATTTCCAAATAAGATCACATTTACAGGTACCGGGGGGTGAAGCCTTCAACGTATCTTTTGGGGGGACACAATCTAACCTGCAATATTCTGTTTGTAAATGCTTTGAATAAGGACACCGTATCTGCCCCACAGAGGAGAGAGGACTGCGTGCAGAGAAGGGTAATCACAACGGTGCGTGTGATACACTCAGGAGAGGGACTCGGGGCTGTGTGTCTTCAAGACGAAGAAGATCTTGCTCTGGAAATCAGGGGTGGCTTCCCAGAGGAGGCATTCGGTCTGGACCTCTTGTCGCAATCTGTCGTCTAAGCCAGGATATGTATTTTTGAGAGTGAAAGGGGGCGCTGTTAATAGTTACGCCCAAACAAACGGTATAAGCAAGGACTATGCATAGCAAGTAAGTTGGATTCTGTGCTCACCTTGGTCTTAAGAGATGGCGAGAATTTGAACATGCAGAGATTGGGGGTGGGAAGCCACCAGAGGCTTGCAGGGAAAGGCTAAGTCTGATGGAAGGGAGTCTTGGGAGGCTGGGAAGAGCCTTGAATGCCAGCCCAAGGAATTAAGCAACCTCAGCCAAAGCACGCTGAGACTGGCCCCTGGTAGTTAAACCAGGGGTCTGCTGGAAAAGGGGGCTGTCTACTCTGGTGGGGAGGCAGCGCAGATGCTGCAGACTCAAACCAGGAAACTAGCGAGGTGAACTGCTTCGCGCCTCAGCTCAGAGGCAGGAAGCCGGACAGGATCAGACGCCCCGCTGTTGCATCTGCTGACACGGGCCTGCCCCTCGGGGGAAGCAGGCTTGTCTTCACTCCGTCGCTCGGCTCTGATTACAGTCTGGAAGCCAAGCACAGGCGGGGGGCCGGGTGTCAGTTTGGTTGTTAAAACCTTAGACGAATTTTTTTTTTTCTGGAAGCTTCCCTACTTTGCCGTCCAACATACCCTGTTTGTGTTTTGCTGGGTTTTTGCCTTTTTTTTGGGGGGGGGGATTATTGTTATTTTTGGAAAGAGATGTGTTGAAGGTATTGGCTTATGCGTCAAGTAAAAGCTGGTTTCTAGTTACTTAATCCCTTGGAAAGATACCAATCATTCATTCTTCTCATGAAAAAATTATTTTTTTTAAAACGGGAAAGTTTACATTCACGGGAGAGGTAGGAAAAGCGTTTTATAGCAAAATGCTGAGGTCCGTGTTCCTAAAAAAGGCATCTGCTCCTTGAACTTGCGTGATCCGCAGCTGGCCGTGCGTTCTCCTGCAGGGGCTCCGGGCTCCCGGGGAGGGGACAGCCCCCTCTTCGGCAGCCCCTCGCCCTGGGCTCCCTGCCCTTTCTGCCACACGAGCAACTCGGTCGCCGAATGGCCTGTGCTGCTCTTCCACGTGGCCCCCAAGCTTGCTGAGGCGTCTTGGGGCTCAGGCCTCGGCAGCCCCCTCAGTCTACGTGCTGATCACCCCAAGTGCGCATCTCCTGTTCGGGCTCCAGACTCACGTGTCCAGCTGCCTCCTGGACAAACCCCTCTGTCGTTTTTTTTGTTTTTTTTGTTTTTTTTTTTTTAGCAAAGGGACATTCGCTCCCGACTTGAAGTCATAATATGAGACACGCTTTTGGAATCAATCTATGGAAGTTTTAAAAAACCGAGAGTGCTTTCGAGAAAATCGTTAGGTCAAAAACAGCGCAGGCGGCACGTGAATGAAGTCGTGGGGACTCTTGGAGAAACCAGGGTTGTGCCCGTATAACCCGGGCGCCCGTGGCCCGAATCCTCCGTTCCGTCTCTCCTCAATGCCGGCTCACGAGAGATGGCAGCTCCCGCCTTCTGTCATTGGTTGGTCTCGGGGACTCCTCACAGACCAGGGGTTCCCGGATCGAGGCCGCCTCTGGGGCGCCTCCCAGCGCGGGGCACAGAGGGCGAGCTGGCCTCGATGCGCCAACGAAGCTGAACTGGGCTGCAGCTGGTTCCTGCCCCTGAGCCTGGGTCCCAGACTTTGCTGAGGGACAGATCCGCAAGGGGACAGGTGTGGATGGGATTTGTGTCCCCGCCAGCTCCCCTCCGGCCTCACTTCCCAGGAAGGCTCCCTCTGAATGCTGCCGTGGCTGGGAGAGGACGGGCCCTGGGTAAGCCCAGGCCCTGGCTACGGGCGCTGAAGCGTGTATGCAAGCCCACACACCTTGCCTCCAGGCTTGGCAGGCGTGCGGGGTGACCTAGCCTCCAGAGCTCCTGAGGAATCGGACCAGCGCTGTCCCCCGTGGGGTCCGTTCTCAGCCTCCTCCCCTTCCGGATCTTGCCTCCCCCTGTGCCCTGATCGGGTTCTCCGGGGAGTTCTCCCCATCACACCCCTGGAGCAGCGACGCGAATAACCCAGCCCGAGTTCCGGGGGCGCGAGTGGGAGCATCGATCTCCTGGTGGGATTCGGTGGTCTGGAGACTGGGAGGGAGATCTGGGGGTCTCCAGGGCACAGGAAGCAGCAGAGGAGGTAAGGTCACCCCAGGAAATCGTAAGGCTGAGAACACGGCCACCCTGAGCCCCAGCACCCAAGGCTCACCAGGTGGGGTCAGTCGAGTCGAGGCCCCGGGGGTTGAGGAGAGCCAGGCAGGTGTGTCCAGACGCCAAAGGAGAAGCCTGCCTCCGGAGGCTGGGGGTCGGAGAGGACACAAATCAAGCCCTGGGGTGACAAGAGGGGTCTGGAGGAGAGGAGGAGGGCGGAGAGCCGAGGCCAGAAGCCCTGGGAGCTTGGCAAGCAGGGGTGGGAGGCTGATGGCCCCTTGCCCAGGATTCCACACCGAACTTCACGGCCGGAGCTGGGCCATGGTGTGCGGTGCAAGTTGAAGCCTAGAAACAGTGATGGCAGACAACAGGACAGAGGGCTGACCGTAGAGGTGGCACTGAGGACAGTCCTGTCCACTGGCGTCCCCGTGGAATGAGTCCTTGCGGACAGCCGGCTCAGGACAAGGGCTGGCCTTGAATGAGAGATAGTTCCAGAAACTCTGGTGAGGTGGGGGTTAGGGCAAGGGGAGTGAGGTGCCCGGAGGTCCTCGCTCTCAGGGGCCAGCCTTGTGCCCCTCACCCTGGTCTCGGCCCTGTTCTGTAGCTTGGCATTCAACACTCATGCTCTGGCCCCAACCCACCTCCACTGGGTCCCCCTCCCCAGCCCTACACAAACGGGGTCCCTCCACCTTCTGCAAACGTGTCTGCTCATCTATGCCTTTCGTCGGGGTAACGTTTCCCTCCTTCTCTGCGTGGCAAACACCTGCCGATTCTTTATTCTTCCGGACTTCGGCCCAACGCCCAGCAGACACCCTCCAGCCAGACCACCCGTCGCCACCTGTGCTTAAACAAGGTGGGTCTGCCACTCACTGCGGTGAGGGACACCACACCCCTGGGGACTGTGGGCTCTCGGTAGAGAGTGCTAGAAAGAACCTGTCCGAGGATTTGGTCTTCGGCCGGGCGATTTAGGGGAGGAACCCAGGCGGAAGGGGTTCCCCAGACGGAATGGGGTCAGGAAGCAGAGGCCGTTCCGTGACCGAGGATCTCAGTCAATCTTGTCTACAGAGAGGGGAGGCCGAGATATTTATTTTAGCTGAAGGGGAGGCCCAGTTAGAGGGGGCGCTTGCTGTTTTGTGGGTGCCACGGGTTTTGTCCCTGCGGAGACACGGTCGTGAAGTGGCCTCACTGTGCGTCTCCCTCTCTCGTCGTCCCAGAGGGGCCTCTGCTGAGGTCGGGGTTCTGCGAGCCTGCGTCCCACAGGAGGACGGCGCGGCCCGGCCAGGGGCCAGGCCAGCTTCCAGGAGCTGCTTCTCTTTTCCCTTCTCTACCACTCCTCGCGGGAACGCTTGCCGTCTGCATGCAGAACTCCTCCCCCACGCTCCAAGAACATTCTTTAAAATTAGCACAGAGCATACACACAGCGGCTGTGTGCGCACTAATGCAAAAGAATGTTCTTTCGCGGCACGGCTCATCGATTTTGTTTTCGTTTGCAGACACCCGTGGAGCCACCACCCAGGTCGAGGCAAAGAACGTTGCCACCCCCTGGGAGGCTCAGTCGGTTAGGCGGCCGACTTCAGCTCAGGTCGTGATCTCACGGTCTGTGAGTTCGAGCCCCGCGCCGGGCTCTGTGCTGATGGCTCGGAGCCTGGAGCCTGCTTCGGATTCTGTGTCTGCCTCTCTCTGCCCCTCCCCTGCTTACGCTCTGTCTCTCAAAAACAAATAAACATTTAAAAAAGAAAGAAAGAAAGAAATGACCCAAGGTGGAGGACGGACCCGAGTGTGGAGCACTAAAGACCGTTCTCATGGCGTTTGGGAGGCAAGGATTGTTTTTAGACAGGAGACAAGGCACCCTAACTAGAAACGAAGAAATATATACATTGTATTTGATTAAAGGTCACAACCTTTCTCCAACAAAAGACACGCTTAAGATAGTCAAAGGGCGAGCCTGGGCTAGAAGGAAATACGTTGTTAATGCCTTGGATCTCGGCTTATCATTTCCTTGATGGCTTACTGTATACTTCAGCACGCGTTCTGTTTTTTTTTTCCCTTAGTTTTTTTTCTCCAGCTTAAGATAAAATTGTCATAATCGCCATACCCATAACATTGTGTAAGTTTCAGGCGCTTAGCAGTGAGAATGTTTAAGCACGTGATCGGGACTCTTAGGCGTAATCAGCACGCTGCGCTCTAGATTCCCGGAACTATTTCATCTCAGGACTGGGAGTCGCTACCTCCGACCGGTATCCTCATGCTCCGTACCCCCAGCCTCTGGGAACCACCACTCTTCTCTGTGTCTCTGAGTTTGACTTTTTGAGATTCCACGTACGAGTGAGATCACACAGGCTCTGTTTTCCTCTGTGTTAGCTCACTCGGCATCACGCCTTCAGGTCCCGTCCGGGCTGTAGCGCCCGGCGGATTCCTCCTTTCTCATGGTTGCGTCATGTTCCGCTGTGTGTATGCGCCCCACCTTCTTTCTCCATCCGACCATCGGTGGACACCGACGCTGTTTCCCGATCTTAGCTATTAGGAGCAATCGGCATGAATTCTTCCTCCCCTTCTTCTTCTTCCTCCTCCTCCTCCTTCTCCTCCTCCTCCTCCTCCTCCTCCTCCTCCTCTTCTTCTCCTTCTCCTTCTTCTCTCTCCCACACGTATTTCATTCAAAAGCCATGTGGACTTCAGTTCCAATGCCATCCAGCCCATGACATGAAGGTGCTAAAAATCTCCTAGGATTTGGAGGAGCCAAATTATTTAATTTTCACGTAGCTACTTGGCCTTCAGTCCCTGACCCGCACTGGGGCAGTCGGGACAGGCCCCCTCAGGCCTTCGGTGTGCATCCCTGCTCCTCGTCTACGGGATTGCGAGGCCGGCAAGATCACCACGTCCACCTTCCAGCCGAGGCAGCCGGGGCTCTGGGAGGTCAGGGGGCTGGCCGAGGTCGCCCGCAGCACCCTTAGCCAGTGTTGCGGCCAGTACGTGCCTGGTATAGAATAGGTACTGACTAAATGCTTCTAAAGCTGCAGGATTGGCCCAGCTTTGGGGCTCCCCAGATGCGCGCGTGCTCGTGTGTGTGTGTGTGTGTGTGTGTGTGTGTGTGTGTGTGTGGTACTGCGTGTGCAGCCAGCATTCCCAGGCAGAAGACCACGGTTTTGGCATTGGTCGTGAATGCCAGCCAACGGCGGCAGGGTGCCTACATCCTACCTCCCGGTGCCAAGAAAGAACCAAACCCCAAGACTGTGGCCCTGCCTTTACAGCCCTAACCCAGTCCCGTGGCCTGGGGACACCAAGGACAGCTGGCGAGATGGGAACAGGGCAGCCATTCTCCCTTCCGGCGCTCCAGCCACCTTCCGTTTGTAAACAGCGCCTGGAGTTACGTCCCGCCTCCGGGGGGTGAGGCGCCCCACCTTCCCAGGTCTTCAAGCCGCAGGACAACGAAACCGCACTCAGAGGCTGGCTCCGGACTCCCCGGGGCCAACAATCCCACAGTCCCACCATCCCAGACAGTTCGAATTAGCAGCTCCCACCGCCCGCCTCAGGCCGGAGCCAGGCCTTCCCTGCTGGGCACTGCGTGCCCTGTTCTTTCCAGCGCAGCTGCCACCCTAAGTGCTCAAAAATGGGAAAAAAGGCCGAAAGAAGGAGAGAGGGAGAGAAGAAAACTGCTCCTTTTAATTCTCCGTCAGCAGATGTATGGAGGTGTGTGAGGGACACAGTGAGAGCCCCCAGACTTGGGGTCAAGTCCTCCCTCTGTGACTCCCTAGCCGTGCCTCAGTTTTCCAAGCTATAAAATGGGCATGATATATCGCTCACCTCGCAGAGTCATAGTGAGGACTTAAGAATGTGCAAGGGTTTTGCGCTCAGGACCTGGAATCTGCGGATTGGGGTTCCAGGGCTGGCCTTGGGGGGCTCCCACGACGCCTGAATGTCCAACAGGGGTCCTGCCAAAGCTGATGGCCAAGCCCCTCCCAACGTAGTCATCCCGGCTCAGCAGCTCGGTGTCCTCATGTGAAATGAAGGGGTGCTGGTAAGAATTGCTGTGAGGACGGCGGCACCGGGGGGGGCTCAGTCGGTTGGGGGTCTGACTCGTAATTTCAGCTCAGGTCATGATCCCACGGTTCATGAGATCGAGCCCCGCATCGGCCTCTGTGCGGACAGCGGGGAGCCGGCTTGGGATTCTCTCTCCCTCTGTCTCTACCTCTCCCCTGCAAGTTCTCTCTCTCTCTCTCTCTCTCTCTCTCAAAATAAATAAATAAACTTAAAAAAAAGAATTACTGTGAGGACAGAACACAATGTTTGTGTAATGTAAGCCAGCGAGTATAGCATTTCTCTCTATTTTCATACATTTTTGCTGAGAAGCTGTTACGTTCTGGGCACGGAGAGGGGTCCAGAGATAACTCCAGCACCTCAGGGGGGCCCAGGCCAAGGGGAGCACACACCATCCGCATCCCACTCCCGTCCTAAGCTCCGTGGACCACTGGGTGCCCAGGCAGTGGATGAGGAAGCCGAGGCCCAGGTAGACGCCACACGGCACCATCTAGCTCTTTCCTGAGGCTGCTGTCCTTTGTGCTGCTCCAGTCACAACAGGCCCCGCCTGGTTCCGATGGAGGAGGTTTGGGCTAAGGAGACAGGAATGTCAGTGGCGTACCAGGGTGGGGGTGGGCAGGAAGCCCCGGATGGGCTTAGTGAGTGGCAAGCAGGTCAGAGTGGCCCCGGGGTTAGGGGGACAGGCAAAGGAGGCGGGGCGTGAAAGGAGGGGTGCTGAGCCAGAGTCTCAGCCGGAAGCCACAGGAGTGCCATCTGCACGCCTGGTGGGACCGGAGCCCAGAGCTGGGGGGGCAAAGGAGAATCAGACTTTCTCCAGGCCCCGGGAGCCAGGGAGTCGGATGCACTCGGGGGAGGCTCAGACAACTGCGGGGGCCCAGGGAGCCCCTGACCCGGCCTGGGGCGCCAGAGAAGGCTTCAGGGAACGCAGGGACCGGGAAAGATGCACGGTCAGATGTGAGGACTTGGAGGAAGAGGGACGGATGTGTGCTGAGGCTCCCGGCCGGACTGCGGCATCTGAGGAGGCTGGGGGGGAACCAGAGCCTGGGGGGAGGGCCCTGCCTCATACAAGAGGAAGAGGGTGCTGAGGTCAGTCTGCAGACGGGGGGGACGGGGAGTTGAGGACTGGAGTGGGCAGTGGAGTGACAGGAGACACCTCTGTCCTTGTTGCCCACCCCCCGCACCCCTTGCTCACTCTGCTGCAGCCGCCCAGCCTGCTGGCCGTTCCTCCAGCATCTCTGCACACTCGCTGCTGCCTCCCGGCCTTTGCACGTGCCGTGCCCTCTGCCTTCAAGGCCTCTCCCCTTGTCCGCAGGGCTCACTCCTGGTTATCGTTCCATTCAGCATGTGGCTTGCAGAGAACATGCCGGTTTTGCTCATGGCTGTCTCCTTGGCACCTACAGTAGCACCCGGTCCGTAGTAGGTGCTCAGTGAAGGTGTGCTGAGCGAACCACAGACCCAGCGGAGCAGGTGGGAGGTGACGAGGGGCGGTCTCTGGTGATCATGGTTCATCTCTTCTCCCAGAGACACACTTGGAAAGGCGTCTGCCCTCTGGCACCCAAATCGAGCAGGCATGTGGCTTCCTGTAAACCCCGCCCCCCTCGCCTCCGTAGAGCCCCCAGGTCGCCGTGCTCAGTCCCTCTTGTGGGTGGAGGGCGGCGACTGTGCGGAGGGTGCTGGCAGGGAGTAGAGGGAAGGGTCAGAGTTGAGATGACCCCCCCCACCCCCCCACATGCCTCTTGTCTTTCAGGAGGCTCGCCTGGGCCTGTTCCCACGGGGCAGCAAGCCTCCGAGAAGGTAGCAGAGGCGCCAAAGCTCCTTGAGGCCCAGGCGTGGAGCCGGCGCGCCGTCACTTCCGTACGCCAGCAGCCCAAGCGCGGCACAGGACCCAGCCCAGAGTCGACGTGCGGAGAAATAGACTCGGACTGTCAGCGGGAGGAGCTGCAAAGTCACGCCAGAAAGGGCACAGAGGCAGCGGGGTATGAGGGACTGTGGCTCTTTCTGCAACCAATCATCCGTATCAGGCCCCACAAGCAAGCTGAGAAATGACAGGAGATCCTGGCCGCTTCGAGGAAGTAGAACCAACAGGGGTGGGCCATTTGGGTCCGAAATCCATTTGGATTTCCTCCCGTATTTTATTTTTGTTTTTTTATTTTAGAGAGGGAGAGAGAGAGAGAGAGAGCATGAGCAGGGAGACGGGCAGAGGGAGAGGAGAGAGAGAATCCTAAGTAAGCTCTAATGCTCAGCTTGATCCCCTGACCCCGAGATCATGACCCTGAGATCATAATCTGATCCGACATCAAAAGTAAGATGCTTAACTTACTGAGCCCCCCCCCCCCACCGAGCCCCTGGACCCTCTCCTGTATTTTATTATCCTTTCGTGGTATTTTAATTTTGTTCCAGAAATGAAATACTTTGATCTTGGAGAAATACCGAATGTATCCACGGGGTGTGTTTTCAGATTTGCGAAATGATACATGTGCGGGGGGGGGGGGTCACCTAGCATTGTTTGCTCTAGGGGGAGACTGGAAGCACCCGGAGTGAACCCCGGTGGCTCCTGCTCAGAGAGCCATCGAGGCCTCCACATAAGGGAATTCTGTTCACAGGCCAAACGAAGAACCAGACAACGTGAAACGTTCTGAGATACTGCAGAACCCACCGAGTGTGTAGGGAGCACGGCAGGCGCCCATTTGAGTGACAGGTGCGGAGACCGTCTCCGGAGGGGAGCACGGGACAGCAGCGGTGGCCGTCTGGGGTCGGGGTGGATGGGGGACAGCCGTCACTTTACGCCCTTTCGTACCCGTAAGATTTTGTATCACACGAACGTGGCTCCTCTTCAAAACTAGACTGAAGTTTTAAAATGATTTGTTTTTGAAAGTAAACCAAAGTGACAGAAAGAAAGAAAGAAGAACTCTTTGTGAAACGCCTGGGGGAAGGGAGACAAAGGATGACATAGATTCGGTTCCAATCACTGACTCACTCTCTGACCCGTGGGCAAGTCACTGGCTGTCTCCGAGCTTCAGTTTCCACTAGCTATAAAATGGGCCAAGTCTCCTTGGCTCGCTCCCAGGTTACTGTGAACAGGGCCACTGTGTTCGACTACTCCAGGCGGGTGCTGTTCACCTCATCGTCCACGTGACTGGTGCTTCTTACAATTGTGCAGTGCACGGCGTGGGCAACTGTAGGAGGCGGCCTTGATGGGAGGCCTAAATAGGATAATGGTCAGGAGAGAGCTTTGCATGTCATGAGGGTAAGGGCGTGCACACGTGAGTGTGTGTTATTCGACGGGGCATTCCTCTGAGAGGGTGTGTACTTTCTGCTGACATATGTCCCGTGGACGGGAGCCGGGGAGGTGGGACCAGCCTCCCCCCCACCCCCCAGGCTCGGGCTCCTGGGTGTTCTAAAAGCCACACCTAAGAATAGAAGGGGCCACACTTTAGGCTGCTGAGGTCTCACACTCCAGCTTGAGGGGCTCGGTCGTGAGGCAAACCGTTGGTTTCTTCGGGCCCTTTCCAGGCCGGCTCAGAGCCTCCATCCCCGAGGCCAGGATACGAGAGAGGGATTCCTCACAGACCACAGGCTTTCTGCTTTTCAGAGCACAGAGACGTCCGCTCGGACACAGAGGCCTGGACTGCGACCCGGCTGGGACACTTACTGTCCCGGGGAGCCGTGAGTCTCAGTGTTCAAATCTGCGAAATGGAGGCACCTCGTGTGGCCGCCGTGACGACTAAATGTACAGCGAGGTCAGGAGGCGCTCAGGCGATGCTGGCCCCTGGCGCTGGCTCCTGAGACCTCTCGCGGGCGCCGCCCTCAGAGTCACCCAGTGGCCGTGTTTACGCAGACATAACACGCGCGGCCCTTGGCTCTCGGTCCTTAGCTCTGGTGGCCCCGGGCATGGGAGGGCACCATGGAACGCCACGGTTGGAAAGTTGGCGGAAACCCCGGTGAAGGCGTTTGCACTCTGTCGATGGAGAAATACCGTTTAAAAAAAAAAGAAGAAGAAGAAGAAGAAAGAAAGGAAAGGCGGGGCACAGAGGAATTTTCAGGGCAGCGAAACCACTCTGCATGATGCTAAGTAGTGGACACACGTCCTTGTATATTTGTCCGAACACACAGAATGCACGAGACCCGGAGAGAACCTCCGTGGAAACTACAGACTCTGGGTGACAATGACGCGTCAGCGTGGGTCCGACTACCGCCACAAAGGTACCGTTCTGTGGGACGGGGCTGTGCACAGGTGGGGAGCAGGGGGCTGGGAAACCTCTCAGTCCCAAACCTAAAACAGCTTGAAAAAATAGTCTACTTAAAAAGAATAATAATAATACCAAAAACCACCCAAACTGCTGAAGCCCACAGAGGGCGCATGTGTCTGTCACACAGACAGCCCCTGAGGCCTGAGAGATACCTTCGCGGTGGGGGACAGACAGGGCGGGAAGGGCAGCTGTGGCAGGAGGCAGAGCCCTGAGTTTGAGTTCCAGGTCTTTCTGTCCCTGGCCCGCCGGGCGCCCGGTACTTGGCCCGCACCGATGGCGTTCAGGGCCTTTCCTGCCTGGCCCGGGTCCCCTCACCGACCACACCGCCGCTCCCACAGTCTCGAGCCCTTGGAACTACCCCTCACGTGGGAAGAAGACCTCACCGCCCTACATCCTCAGCAGGGAAAGAGGTCTGTCTCTCAGGTCAAGGCCATGGTGGGAGAAGGAAGCCCCGTGTGCCGAGGACCCCGCCAGCCCCGGGCCAGTCCCGGAGGGCCCCGGCTGACCTCCGTGTTGGTCCTTAATTCACGTCCCAGCAGCCAGAGCCTGGGCAACACCGCAAGGCCCCAGGGCCGGCTCCAGGAGTAAGGCGGCCAGGAGCCCCACATCCAGTCCCTTCCAGGTGGTAGACAAGGGGCTCAGCCCCTCGGCTGCTGTGTGACCTCGTGTGGTCCCTACCCTCACTGCCCCACCGGATTCAGCTGATCCAGGTTTCTGACAGGCCCCAGGGGCTCACTCGGCTGGGCCCGGGGCCGGGGGCATGCATGGCATGGGAGCGAAGCAGGGTTTCCAGGATGGGATGGGGCCCAGACTGGGAGACTTCCGAGTGATGCCCAAGGTGCCCGCCCCTCGGAAGTGCTCCGGACTCCAGAGTTTGTGAGGGGCAGGGCTGGCGGATCAGGGGCAGATGGCAAGACAGACCACCGGGCGCCTGGCAGGAAAGGGACCCACGCGCCAGCCCGAAATCTACAAGAGGAGCATGCTTACAAGAGGGGGCTTTTCTGGGCTCCTTCGCCTGAGTTCAGAGACAGGACACAGGCTCAAGCCAGTGTGTAAGTGGGTGGGTCCCAAACCCCACCTTCGGTCTCCCTCTTCCTCTGCACCGCTGAACGCCCTTGGGCAGAGCAGCCGGGGAACAGATGGAGCCTGGGAATGAGGGCCCTGCAGCCACAAACCACAGCCGCCCCACCCAATTAAGCGACAGGGACAAGGTGAGGCGATGCCACATTACAGGTGAGAGGCCCCTTTGGGAACAGCCGGCCTGAGCATGGCTGAGTTTGCTCGGACATTCTGGTTCCCGGTCCCAGCCGCGCCCCTCGGGCCAACCGTGTCTTGGTGGGTAAGTGGCTCAGTTTGCTGGGACCCAGTCTTCCTCTGTAGAAGGGAGGATTTATAGGGATTTAGGGTGATTTGCATGGCGGTTGCTGGTATAGGGCGAGCCCTCCGACAGCCACAGTCCCACTGGTATCACTGCTGACACCAAGCTGTTTTATGGTTACTTGCAGTAATGACAACCGGCAGATGAGCAGCTCTCTCTCTGCTTTCCGTTCCTCAGCTGTAAAATGGGTACAAGGAAAGAGCGAACGGGTTTGCGGCGGGGATTATATGAAGAGCCTGGCACGGGAGTCAGCACTGGGCAAATGTCTGTCGTTACTATTATTGTGATTGTTCTTACCGGTGTCATGCTCTTAGCCCTGGGAGAGCTCAACAAGACAGCACAGCCTCCTCCAGGAAGGAGACCTTCCTGCGCCTGAGACGGGGCGGGGCTCCGCAGCCGCCCGGCCCCGCCCCGCGCGTCGGAGGCGCCCTCGCCCCCCGCCCCGCCCCCCGCCCCGAGCTGGTGGCGCGCGGCCGGCGCACGCGGGGCCGCACGTGTCCGCCCACGCCGCCGCCCGGGGGAGCGCGGGGCAGGGGGGCGGGCGGGCCGCTGGCGCCGGGCCTCCTCCGGAGGGCGGGCGGGCGCGCGTCCCGGCGGCTCCGGGCTCCGCGTGGGCGCTGCTCCCCGCCTCTCACCGCAGCCCCGCCCCTCCCCGGAGCCCCGACCCCTGTCGTCGCCTCCAAGGGACCCGCGGGGCGGCGGGCTCGAGCCCCCCTGCTTCGGCAGCGCATCCTGCCGGCTCTCGGAACCGAATCCAAACCCGGCCCCCTCCCTGTCCCCGAGGCCCCCCTAGAGTCCGGCCACCACCCTCTCCCCGCTGGAGCGCCCGACGCGGTGGCATCCCCGCTCCCCCGTGTCCTGTGACACCGCGCCACTGCCACTGTGGTTGTGAGCTACCCTCTGTGCCAAAAAGGGCAGAAAAAGAAGAATACGGACGGTATGGGCTTGCGTTTGCAGGAGGAAGCCTGCCCGCCCCCAGACACCGCGCATCTAGAGGTGGAGCCCCAAGCCTGTGGAGTTGGGGCGCCCTTAAGGGAAGAATGGAAATGGGGTACAAAGGTGGGATTAAGAATGAGAAAAGGGGGGCGCCTGGGTGGCTCAGGTGGTGGACTTCGCCCAGGTCATGCTCTCCCCCATCATGGGTCCCAGCCCCCTCCCCTGGCCCCCTGTGGGGCTCGGTGCTGACAGCTCAGGGCCTAGAGCCTGCTTCGATTCTGTGTCTCCCTCTCTCCCTGCTTCTCTGCTACTTGCACTTTGTCTCTCTCTCTCTCTCTCTCTCTCAAAAATATACATTAAAATTTTTTGAAAAAAAGAATGAGAGAAGGAGTCCTAGAAAATAAGAAATATCAAAACATCACCAGCTCCAGAAAAAAGTCACACACGACTTTTACTAACCAACCTTCTGACAGCTTGACCGTCCTTCCCCCCCAGCACTCCATTGGTCACCGTTCGATGAGCACAGTTTTGTCCCATTGTTCCCGGGGACTTGGGAGATAACGGAGTCCCTCCTCTCAGGTGGACTGTTGAGTAGAGTTTTTATTATTACAGACGCTCAGGGGGGTCTCGTCAGTGTCACAACGCCGACCTGGGAACGTTTTCATATGAACACCTCACATTTTAGCACAGTTTGTTCAATGTGGAATAACCTCCGTGCAGCTTCTTCCCGTACGATCCCTCATGGACAGCTGGGCTGTTTTCGGCACAGCTGCTGTTGTACGGCTTCGGTAAGCGCCCTGTGAACGGGGAAAGTCTGATAAGGTGCATTTTGCCTGACCCTCCTCAGAGAAGCGGAAGGGAAAAGAGAGACCGTGGTGTTGGTTGTATACGCGGCGCTCTCCCGTCTCCTCCTGGGGGAGCGAAGTTGGGTCTGGAGCAGGCATCAGTGACTCAGCGCTGAGAAGCAAATCCTCCGTTCACCATTTTACACGTCTGACGGGAGGAAGAAGTTTCTAGAGAACGGCGTCTGGCTTCTTGCGTTCCAGGCCCAAGTTCCCTTCGCTGTCCGTGTACTCTGTGTGCGGGGTGACACGGAGCATGCTCACATGGGAAGGCGAACCTTGACTGTACCTTCGAGCCGCTGTGCAGGCCCGTGGGCCCTCGGAGGCCGCCCTCTCTATCGCTGTGGCTGGCGGTGACCGAAGTCTATTACGAGATGGCTTTGAAGCCGTGAACTCGGATGTGTCCCCAGCCTAGTTTCCTCGAAGCCGGACCCCTGAAACCCCCACAGACGCTCCAAGTGTCGTTCCCTGCGAGGAAGGACGGATGAGCTTCTTGGAGGGAAGAGCCAGCAGTCTTAGCTGCTTGCTGGTGAAATGTGTCCCTTTTTGCAAGTTTTGCACACATGACCCGTGAGCGTGGGGCTGCCGGCCCCCCTGGGAACAAGGCGCCTATTTTTCTGAGTGCGCTGGTCTGAATGTACCCCCCCCATTCGCTTGTTGAATCCTGATGCCCAGTGGTGCTGATAGGAGGAGGTGGGGCCTCTGGAAGGCGGTTAGGCCATGGCGGCGGAGGCCCCTCTTCCTGGTGAAGCCCAGGGGTCCCCGGCAGTGGGATTCCCGCTCTTAGATGCCCCAGAGCTCCCCAGCCCCCTACAGCACACGAGGAGACCTAGGTGAGTCCCGAGCCCAGAAGAGGGCCCTCACCCCACCATGCTGGCAATTCGACCTCTGACCTCGAGCCCCTAGAACTGCGAGCCCCGCGTTTTGCTATTTATGAGCCTGTGGTACTTTGTTATAGCGGCCGGCACAGACTGAGACATGAGCTTTATAGTAACCCCAACTCCGGACCACAGTCTCCTCATCTGTAAACCGGCGGGAGTGATAATCAGAGTACCTGCTTCAGGCATACGTTAGTGTATGAAAACATTCAGATAACAGAATGTCATAGAATGTTCGTTGTATTCAACATTCACTAAATGAGTGGCCTGGGAAGTAAATGCGATTCGGATTCTTCAGTCCAGGGAACGGTTGGCACGAGTCAAACAACTCCTCGCCGCCCTGGCTTCGCCGATTGGTAACCGTCCGGTGTGGGGAAGATCCGTGCAGGTGCCTGCAGCCGCAGCCGCTGGGGCCGGGGCTCTCCCCAGGGGGAGGAGTTGGGAGCACCTCGAGGAAGTGGCGGCCTCCGGCTCCGTTCACAGCCCCAGGGGGGAGGACTCCGGTGCGTCTGGAGGCAGCAGGCTCCTCATCCACGTGAAACCTCCTCCCGCCCATGACCCTCCCACCGGCTCCACGCGCCCCCTGCCCCGGTCAGAGAGGACCCTGATCAGGCAGGGATTCGGGAAGGTAAGAAAGACGGAGGGCTAAAGTCACCCTCATCTTGAAAACAGAAAAGAACACGATGCTTTAAGCTCTCTGCAGGACAAGCCAGGGGGTCGAGAGAGAGCGCCGGAGCCCGGAGGGGGGCTCGGCTGGACAAGCGTTTGGCTCAGGTCGTGATCTCACAGTTCGTGAGTTCGAGCCCCGCACAGGGCTCTCTGCTGTCAGCACAGAGCCCATTTCCGACCCTCTGTCCCCCCCTCTCTCTGTCCCTTCCTCGCTGGCGTTTTCTCTCTCTCAAAGATAAAAAGGAAAGAAAGAGCACAGGCAGTACAAGAGGAGAGACACGTGTGGACAAAAGGAGAAAGGATCCCGCAAACCGGGCTGGGGAGCGTGGAGCAGAGAGAGCAGGGAGGGCGGGCGAGGTGGAGGTGGGCTCAGCGAACTTGGAAGGAGCCGACCTCTCTGTTCTCCTCACAGACACTGTGCGGGCCTCAACAGACATGTGTCTGGGGCTTGGGATAAAGAGGGGAGCGAGACGGACAAAAGTCTCTGCCCTCACGCAACTTAGATTTCGGCAGTGGAGACAGAAAGTAAAGAAGCGAGGGAAGAAATAAAGTGAGGGAAATTAATAAATGACGATGCGGAAAATTAAGCCAAGGTGAGGCGGCAGAAAGCTCCAGGGGCTGTTAACTGGCAGGAGGTTGACATTTGTGCTGAGATGTGACCCGTTAGAAGGAGCCAGTCAGGGGAAGACGGGGGAAGAGTAGTCCAGGCGAGGAGCAGCAAGTACAAAGGCCCTGAGGTAGGCACAGGCCTGTTCGAGGAGCAGCGAGGCGCGGAGTAAGCTGGGGGAGAGTGGCGTGGGCCGAGATGAGACGGGTGGGCAGGAAGACAGATGTGCAGGATTGAGAAAAATCCGGATATTGAATCTGAATTTTGTTCTAAGGACGTCGGGTTTCAAAGACCACTGTCCTATCCTAGGGTTCGAGTGGCCCGGATCCGATAAAGAGAGAAATCAAGGCTTTATTAGTGTCCCCACTGTGAGCTAGGCTCTGGGACAGGGTCTTTCATAGCCGTTTTCTATCTGATTCTTAGATGGTAGTGGAGACACGGATCCAACGGAAGCCCAGGAGGAAGTGATTCATCCCACGCCTCAGAGCCCGACAGTGGCTGAGAGTCTGCTGTCACACGACTTCACAGCCCTTCCTCAAACGGGTGTGGAGTCTTTAAAGTGAATAAGGTGTGTTATCTGCGCCTTATCTCGTGTGCCCTTGCGGAGTGTTATCGCCTCTTGGCAAAGGCCTGGGAAACGTCTCCCAACCTCGAATGAGGACTCGCAGGTCTGCAGCTGCTCTCTGTCTGTTTTCAGCTGCTTCTCCCCCAAAAGGAGCACTGTGACTCGACCCCAGAGGCGGATCCAGCCGGCGCCAGGCCACTGCCAGCCCGGACCGCGTCTTCGCGCAGATCAGAGAGGCTCCCTTTGCTCAGGACCCCCTGACCTCTGGCCTCCAGGAAATTGTCGCGGCAGCGCTGCCGTTAGGGCTTCCTTTGAGGCGCTCTGGAAAAGGTTATCTCGTGCGAATCGACGCTCTGTTTGACGTGACAGGTGCTCGCTGGGATGCCGCGCCCTAGTGCAGGGCACGGCCTGAATGACGCAGTGGCCGTGCCCCGAATATGAGCCCCGGCAGAAAGGAGAGCTGTTCGGAAGTGGCCACATGTGAGCTCCAGCTGTGCCGGGGGGGGAGGGGGCGACCGCGATGGTCCAGGTTTTCCTAGAACTTCCCAGCCCATCAGGACATTGGGTTCCAGTCCGCGGCCTCGTCGCCGTGGTGTCCACCTCCGGCTCCCCTCCCCCGCCCAATCCCCGCTGCAGCTGCGCATGCTCCAGGGCGTGAGATGGCCTGGGCAGCACCGGCTCCCCCCACGAATTCTCTCGGCACTGAGCCGAGGCACCCGAACTGTCCCCCTGCAAAGAACCTCCCACTTTGCCCCGGGTACCATGGGACTCCAGCCCTTCTGGACCCGCTTCCCCCGGGGGGCCGGCACCACCTCCGAACGATGGGGCCTCATCTTTGAAGTCTTCCAGCTCCTAAATTTAGAAGCGTGGATTAAATCCGAATAAATGGAGGGTTATGTAACTTCATCTCCCTCTTTGCTGTCCCTCCCCCTGGAATAATCAGCCTTAATCAGCTAACGACGGGGCCTTGAATGCAGCCCCAATCCTCAGAGAAACTATCAGGCTTACATAAGGAGTGACATTGACCTGGTGTATTAGGAGGCTTTAAAATACTTCTCTCCCTCCCTCCCCTGTCTCTCTCGATCTCCCCCTCACCCACACATTCTCACACACACACCCCCCACACTCCCTCAAACATGTCCATCAAATGCTGAAGCTGCTTAGCTAGCCTGGGATCCAACACGTGCACGCTGAGAGAAGCTTTTACTCATCAGGTGGTTTAAATTTATCGCCTAAAAATAAATCACCTCAATCTGTAATGACAGCTAATCCAGGAAAAAAGGGAGCATTTTGCCACAGAATTATAGACTGGTTGAGGGGGAAAGGAGGTTCAGGGAGGAAATTCGAGACCTTTCTAATCATCGGAACTATCCAGCCTGAAGAAACAGTGAGCTCCCTGTCACTGGAGGTGAGTAAGCAGAAGTTGGAGATAATGGGTAAAGACTGAGCAGAGACTGAACGGTAACCGACATTTATACAGGGTCTGCAACGCACAGGAATTGTGCTCTGAGATGGCAAAACAGGTTTCGTCTCAAATCCAGCCCAACTCTTACTTCTTGGGATTGGCTGGGAGCCCTGGACATACACAAGGATTCTGAGGCTCAGTGAGAAAGAGTACCTTGACCGGTTCACAGTGTTGTCCACGGCACAAAAGGAGGAAACAGACATCTTGATTGATTAGTGATGTCTGCCCTTGGTGCAGGCGAAGAGAGCAGAAGGTACGCCGCGATTCAGAGCTCACGGCACGGACAGAACTGAGATTCGGACCAGACTTGGCTCCCAAGTCTCCGGTCACAGTCACTAGGCCACTCTGCCCCTTGATGACGGGAGGGATGGTCCTGGGGCTGAATATGCGACCAGCAGCCAGTAGTGCGCCCTCGTCTTCAAGTGCCACAGGCCTTTGACTGGCGGCCTCTGCGTGCTGGCTCCGGGCAGTCATCTACGGGCCCTCCCGGCCGTCCTGAGGAAAAGGCACTCGGGCCACTCCCTGACCCCCACACCCAGCACCTGGAGACGGGTACCCACATCATGGATGAGAAGACTGAGGCAGCCACGCACGCGCCCTCTGTTCTCCCCAGATCCTGCGCTCAGTCTGGAAGGGCACAGTCTACAGCACCTGCAGAGCAGGAAGCTCCAGGGGGCAAAGGGGCCATGGCGAGGCCCCAGCGGGCGCGACACGCCTCTTGGCCCAGCGGGCGCAGGAGCTGGCTTCTCAGCCGCACCTGCCCCGTGCCGGCTCCCCCAGGCCGTCAGCACCGCGCCATCCGATCGGGTTTCGTGGCAGCCCCCAGGGGCAGGTGGAATGCCCCTTCCCGATCACGTGACACCCCAGAGGGGGGGCCCCCCATGCCTCCAGTTCTCGAACTGCTGGTGCAGGGCCAGACGCCACCAGCTCTCTTCCCCCTGCACGCGCGTCTCAACAATCCCTCACTCCCTTCTCATCAATCCGTCCTTCCTGTCCCAGGAGCCTCTCTCTCCAGCCCTAAGGTTGAGCATCTGTCCCTATCACTTCTTTTCGGGGGGGGGGCACTGTCTACCCAGATTCTTGCTTAGAAGCAAAGCCACTACGCGAACAGAGATTTCAAACGGGGCCATGCCAAGACCTTATGGCCGCCAAGTCCTGGGACGAGGTGGCAGGCATGGCGTGGGGCTGGCCCCGCTCCTAACCATCCACCTTCTCCTTTTGCGAAGGTGGGGAACTGAAGCCACAGGGGCAAGGCACCCACACCGAGGCCCCTCGGGACCTTGGCCAGGACCTCAGCGTTGCATAAGCCAGAGGGCGTGGCTGCCTGCGTATTCCGTGCAGATGGTGTCCTGGGACCTTGCGGGCAGCGGGCAGGGGCCCTGGCTCTGGGGGCTGGGAATGGAGACCGGTGTCCCCTCCCCCACCGACGTTCCACCTTGGCTCCTTGTCAAACTGGCCTAGAGTCTTACTGACGCTACAGAGGTGCCCCCTCCTTTACGATAAACCCCAGGGCTCCCCCTCCCAGAAAGATAAGTCGGGGCGTGAGGTTTCTGGTTTCAAAAGGTGGACCCTGAACCCCCGCTTCTGGAGTGGACTTGAGCCTTTCTTCACAGCTCATTAACTGGGAGCTGCCTGCGAAGTCACCGAGACCAGTTGTTTCCAAATTCTTGGCATCGGGTCACTTTTTGCAAACAAATTCTTTCTTGGAACCCCGGTCCATGGGACGGTCGGAAAACATGAGCTCTAGAGATGGGGTGGGCCCACGACCCCGCCCAAACCGTGTGCAAAGTCAGGTGTGTGCGTGGATTTTCCCTGGATGGGGTCCACAGTTTATCTTGATTCTTCAAGGGCTACTTGCCCCTGGAAGAGTTAAGAGGGCCTGGAAACGCCCGCTGACAGTCTAGGATACTGTGATTGTCACTTCTATTTTTGTCACCTGTTTGCCTTTCTAGCCCGTGTTGCTCCAGCTGACATTTAAATGAGTTTGCATTTGCGGAGCCCACACCAACTGGTGCCGAGGGTGCAGCGGAGGTGTGGGGGGTGAGGAGGAGGGCCCAGAGCCAACAGATGGAAGGGGAGTGCCTGCTGGAGATTAGAATGTGGTCCCCGGCCATCGAGAGTTGCTGAGGGCGTCTGAAATGTTTTAAAGGGAAAAAGCAACGTACTACAGAAAGAACTAGAATGTGGGTGGGATAGCCCCCTTCCGGTCTCTTGCCCTGATACGTTGTGTGGCCTTGGCCAAGACTCTGCCTCTCTGTCTTCACCTGTACTGTGAGGACCAGTATTTTTGAAATGTGAAGGACGGGGCGCACGGCACGGCCTTAAGTGACATCAGCTCACTTACGGAGAACGTGATTCCTTTCTGATGCCCTCTGGACCCCCTTTCTGATCGTGAGCGGGGTACCCTGCGGACCCCTGGCAAAGCCTTGCCGACACGGGGCAGGCCACGGTGTGGGGCTGGACTGTAAGGCTCTTTGTTTCCCGGGCATTGCTGCACTCCGCTTATGCACGGGGAGGCTAACGCATGTCCCTTCCGGCAGCGACATGAATGAAGTCTTCTAAAGTTTTCATGGCTTTAGGTAAGAACGAATGGGTGTCAGTTTAACGCAGAATGTTAAGAAAACGATAGAACAGGAGGGATGTGGCTATGACGAAACTGTCACATGGGGTGAGAAGAGCCAGAGCGGGGGAGGGGCCGGTGGACCTCGCGGTGGGGTTCGGAGCAGCACCGCCAGCCAGGCTGGGCCTCACCCGCCCCAAACCCTGGGCGGGGTCCCCTGTGGGCCCCGACTCTGCCAACGGCTCCGAACAGCGGAGGGGGGTTCTGAGCAACCGCACAATGAAGGAGCCTTCAGGTGCCTATCTCAAACTGGGGTACGTACACCTCTTGGGGTACCAGGATCTGCTCTGTGGAGTTTGTGAAGCCCAGAGATTAAGGACAATGAAAATCAACTTCAAAACAGTGAGGTTTTGAATGGAACCTGGCAGAGAATGGAAACCTCACGGCCACTTCGGGCAGGGCCCCAGGATTGTTTACTCCTCTTTCCCCGGAGAGGTGCAGCCACAGGCAGCGGACAAGAAGGGTTTGAGTCCTTCGTGGCCTGCGTGAACTTGAGGGGCTCCCTTGTACTGGCGAGGACTCTGGCTTGCAGGCCATAGAAGCGAGCTCGGCCGACTTCTGCCAAAGATACAGGGGCCCTACTGGCAAGATAGTAGCTCACTCTTGGAATCCAAGTCTCAGAATCAGCAGGGCTCAGACGAGGGGCCTCGGAGCAAGGACCAGCCGAGAGTCTTCAAGGCGAAGACGTGTCACAGGAGTCAAGAGTCCAAGTCCCAGGGGAGAGTATCCCCCCGGCCAAGCCTGCATCGTGTGCCCACCCTTCGTCGGAGGAGAGCAGGGCACCCTGAGCGGGAGCCTTGACCAGGCGGCCAACGGTGAGAGTGGGAAGGGTTCCAAGGAGAAGTCGGGGTGCTTCTTCCACAAAAAGAGGCAGAGATCGCTAGGCAGGCGAGGAAGGCAAACAGGCCACCTATGCCACTTCGCCTCCTGACGACTCCGTTTCGTTCTCTGGAAGCAGGGCTGAGCGCGGTCTGGCCGTTTGAGGGCAACTGAGGGGATGACATGATGTCACCCGTGTAATGGCTTGGCTCTCAGCAACTAACACTCCATAAATGTCAGCGATTGGGTTTTTTTTTTATCATCTGTCATAAAAGGACGCAAAAACAAGCCACTGTGGGCCAGATGGACGCCTAACGGATGCCACATGCTGCTTCGGTTACAGCCACAGGGGCTTCGGAGTTGGCAGCCGTGGGTTCAAATCCCGGCTCCACCGCTGAGTAGCCGTGAGGCCCCGGGCAAGTGACCTCAGCCCCACTGGTCATATCTGGCTGCCAGCCGCTACCTGGCACAAAGCCCGGTGTCTAGATGCCAGATACTGGCACAGCTGGGCCCGGGGGCTCGGGGGCGGCTGGGTGCCTTCGCTTGGAGGCTGAGGGTACGGAGAGAGGCGTTTCTGCCCCTGGAGTGAGGCCAGGGCCCCCCACACCTGCCGCAGCAGAAACAGTCCTCGCCGAAGCCGTATTCTCGTGCCAAGGACTGGCTCTCTCGGCCGGCTCTGACCACGGGCCCGAATCTCCCAGTACCCAAGGCCAACGACTCAGCCAGGGCTGCCGGGCCTTCTGGTGGGCACGGAGGCGGGCCAGGACAAGGGAAAGAGCCCCGCGTCTCAGCCGCCCTGCACACGAGCCACCACCACGCGGGACCTACCGCAGCCTTATTCCGCGGCCCGAGTCTCCGGAGCCGCGCTGCTGCGGTCGAACTGCAATGCCGCCATGCGTGATTCGTGTGACCTTGGCCAAGTCACTTCACCTCCCTGTGCCTTACTCAGTGCTCTTATCTGTCAAGTGGGGGAACTAACAGCTCCTTCCTCATGCGGTGCTTCTGAGAATTAGATAACATTTGTAAAGCCCTTAGAACAGGTCCTGCCAATAAAAACACACAGTACAAGCGATAGCTGATATTGTTATCGTCATCACTACCGGCACCCCATGGCAGGTGGGTGTAGCCCCTTGAGGTGCTGAAGCGACTTAGTTTTATTTTTTTAGTATAATCTCCACACCCAAGGTGGGGCTTGAACTCACGATCTCAAGATCAAGAGTCAAGAGTCGCGTGCTCGGGGCCAGGCGCCCCTGAGGCAATTTAAGGGAGATAAAGACTTATGTGGCTTCGAGAATCTTCATTTGTTTGTCCCCCGAGCTCTCCAGCAGCTGGAGCATGTGTGAGGATGACAGCTAGCATTCGAAGGCTTGCTTTGTGCCAGGCACCGTGCTGCGCTCTCTGCATGGATGGTTCTGGTTCAGTCCTTATAAAAGAGGTGCTATTATTATCGTCCTCCATCTCACATGAGGGAGCTGAGGCACGGAGAGGGTAAGTAACCCACTTCCATGTACACGTGTAGGGCTCACGCCTGCAGGCAAAGAGGCCAAGCCTGGTCACGCTAGGATGAAAAGGAATTTATTCGGAAGGATGTCGGGTGGCTCCTGGAATCTTCGGGAAGGCAGGAGGGATAAGGCCCAGGAACCCAGGTAAGAGCCAGGAGAGGGAGGGCGCAAGGAGCACCTCCAAGGGTATGAGCTGGGAACACTGGTGAGAACCGTGGCCACCACCACCTCCACGAGTAATCGCTCCACTGTCCCCCGCGGTTTCGCATCTGTCACAAAGTATTCGTGGTCCACTACCCCTGGGAAGACACGCAGAAGCAGCACTTCTGGCGTCCAGCAGGGACGGCGCATGGTTTCCGTCTCTGGAGGCGACGCCGACAGAGGCTGCCTGGACACCTGTTGTCCAGGGCCTGAGGCTGGGCCGAGGCGGCCGGACCGCTGGGAAAACCCTGCTCCCCCTTGCGTATCTGCTGCCCACTGCAAAGTCACCATTCAGAGTAGAAAGGCCCCGGCTCCAGTTCGGAGGCTGCCGGCTGGGGCTGTGTGGTCTCAGACGGTCTCCTGGCCTCTCTGGTCCCCCTTCTCTCTGGCAAATGAGGAGCAGGGTCCATGGCCTCTCTAAAGCGCTGTGCTGGCGAGGCCCCTGCTGACCGCTGCCCCGTAGGTAACGCCCTCCCCGCAGCAGGCCTGCCTGCGACAGCGTGCCTCGCCCCGCACCCCGCTGAGCTGCAGGTCTTCAGCGCTCCCGAGATTTCTCGGCAAAGCAATGCATTCACACATCCGGACCGTCTCCCAGTCCCAATGGCAGAGTGGCCTGAGGTCCCTAAGGACAGCTCCCAGGCTCTCGGGGTCCAGGCAGGGTCAGAGGGCAGGAACGAGTCCTCTGGGCCAAAACGCTTCCTGCAGCGTCTCGTCGGCCTGCTGGCGAGTCCGTCATTAGCCACCCCGGGTAAAGGCATGGACAGTCCCAACACGGCAGATGCTTAGTAGACACGTGTTGACCTGCGGGTAACACGAGGGTCTGTGTCCAAGAGCAAGAGCCTCAGGCCTCTGCGCCCTTAACTGACAGTGCCGGTGCTCAGCACTTTCCCTCCCAGCCGTCCCTGGCACTACCGCCGGCCCCGCAGCCTTCCCGCCCAGGCGGCCTCTCACCGAGGCTCTGCTCCTTGGCCCCTTCCGCGTCCGCACCGATACTTCCGAGTCCCATCTCAGATCGTGCCATTCCCCATCTAGAACACACCTGTCCGTCTGCCCCCCGTCACGTGCCCTTCATGCTTCGGCCCGCCGCTGCCCCTCCAGGAACCTGGGACGCCCTCCCTGCCCTCAACCAGGCGGGTCGAGAAGAGCCTGCAGACTCCACGTCGAGACTTCCCTCCCGCCTTGTGCCTGCGTCGCCAGGCTGAAAACTTAGATACGTGTCCCCGGAAGGCAGGACTGGCCCCCACACACCGCCAGCCTCCTCTCCTCCCCGGTTGCTAACTCTGGATTGAGGGGACCTACCCTCACGCCGCCCACCCACCCAGGCCTCTCCCCCGCCCCTCGGGCCCCTCCGCGGGCTCAGGAAACCTTCCTCCCACAGTGGGCCTTCTTCACGGTTTCGCTGGGAGCCCCACCTTCAGGGGGAGGCCAGACAGCTCTTGGGTAACTCTGGCCGGTCCTGACCTCCAGGCACAGACGGTTTCCCAGAACCTCGGAGTTGGGAAAGACTCCCAGATGTTCCCAGGGCCAGCGGTGTCCATGGGAATTCCCGAACTCCTGGTTAAAATGCAGATTCCCGGGCCCCCTCCCAGACCCGATGAGCTAGCGTCTCTGGGGGCCCAGGAATCTGCATTTATTTTTTTTTAAACATTTTTATTTATTTTTGAGAGACACAGAGACAGAGTGTGAGCAGGGGAAGGTCAGAGAGAGAGGGATACACAGAATCCAAAGCAGGCTCCAGGCTCTGAGCCACTAGCACAGAGCTCGACGCGGGGCTCGAACTCACAGACCGCGAGATCATGACCTGAGCCGAAGTCGGCCGGTTTAACCAACTGAGCCACCCAGGCGCCCCAGGAATCTGCATTTAATCCTGTGCCCCAGGTGATGCATGGCACACCGACCAAGCTCGGGCTTCTCCAAAATCACTTCTGCGGCATGCTCCCCCCACGTCCCCACCTCTTGGTCACAGTGGGTGGGGGGCTAGTCCCTCCCAGGCAGTCAGCCCTTCTCTGAGCAGCCCTGACAGCGCCTCCCTGGAGTCGCCCCTGTGGCCTTCCTCACTCCGTGGGCCTACTCAGGGCGCCCCTGCCCCAGCACAGCTCTCGGGGCCTAGGAGAGGCTCCTCCTCAGGCCAGCGAGGCATGGCCAAGGCCAGGTGGATGGGAGCTAGGGGCACGTGAGTGGTGGGGGCCTGGGAAGCTGCGAGGCAGGACTCCAGGGCCGGGCCTCACTGAGCCCAGAGAAACAAAAGCAGTTATACAGGGAACCAGGGTCTGGTTTGGGTGGGAGGAGATGGGGTGAGCGAGGATCGAAGTGGGGAACTAGGGCTCCAGGGTTCAAGGGCGAGGGAAACAGCATGGCCAGGTCCCAGGCGGCTCCTGTAAGTCCTGACTCTCACTGCTTCAGTCAACACACGTTCACCGAGCTCCTCCTGCTCCTTCGCCAGCCTCCTCCGGGCCGGGCCACAGGGTCCGTGCCCGGGACACCCGCCTCACCTCCTCAAAGACTGGGGGACCTCAGTCGGTGCTGCCTGCCCAGAACCCTCCTCTGGCTCCGGCTCTCTCCAGCCGCCCCCTGCTTTCCTCCCAGGAACTGGACTGTCTTTTAGGCCATGGTGGTTTAACTGCTCAGTGCGTTCCCAGCTTCAAGGGAGCTTTGAGACCTCTGTCTAGTGAGCGAGACTATCGCATACTCTGAACCACAGTGATTGGCTCAAGGATGGGCATGTGACCCAAGCCTGGCCAATGAGAACCTTCTCAGGCCATTTGCTTGAGACGGGGTTGCCGTGGAGAGTTGTCCAGGTTGTGCACGGGGCAAGTGCCCTCGGCTGAGGTGAGTGGAAGACAAAATCTACTGTTAGGCCCCTTTCCCGGAATAGGACTGTGCCTACTCCTTTTTTTCTAGTTTGCGGCTAGCTGTCATGTGGGTTGGCAGAGGCCTTAGCTGAGTTTTTAGGGGAAAAGCAATCACTTTCCCTGAGGACCGCATAAGGCGGGACCACAGCCTGCACCTGCTGGGGCTGGGTTTGCCATCTCGAGGGGAGAGCCGGAGCACAAAGCCAGCACCCAGGAGAGACAAGCAGAGAAAGGAAGAGAGAGAGAGGTGACAGTCTTTTTAATTGCCTGGAACCAGCTGGACTAAAATCCAAACCAGCCTTGGATTTTTTTGCTCAATTACAGCGATCGATAAATCCCTTTCTCACAATGCAAACCGATTTGAGTTCCTTTTCTCTCCCTCGAACCCAAGGGGATATGTGCGGACAGACACCACTCCTGTCCAGCACCTCATTACACAGGATAAAAAAAAACACCGCAACACGGAGGGAGGTAGGGATTTGTCCAAGCTCACTAAGCAAGGCTCTGGTAGAGCCCGTATCCCCGCCGAGTCTTAGACGCAGTTAACACGAGCACTGTACCCGTTCAAGGTGTGCCGCACCAGGGCGCGACTTAGAGGCATTACGAAATGATCACCACCACGAGTTTAGCTAACGTCTGTCACCCTGCAGAGTTTCGAAAAGAGGAAAACATATTCTTTCCCTGTGATGAGAAATTTTAGGACCGGCGCTCTTAGCGGCTGTCCGGCAGAGCCCGCGGCAGGGTTCGCTACGGCCACTAAGCCGGACGTTACCTCCTCGGCGATTATTTCTCCTATGACCGCAAGTTTGAACGCTGAGACCGTCTGCATCCAGTTCCTCCTCCCGCCACCCCCCTGCCTCTGGCAACCACAAACAGGAGCTCTTTCTCAATGAGTGTGTTTTGTTGTTGTCGTTGTTGTTTGTTGTTTGTTTTGTTTTGTTTTAGATTCCACACACAAGTGAGATCAGACAGGATTTGTCTTTCTCCTGTGTCTGACTTTCCTGTTTTAGCATAATGCCCTTAAGGGCACACCCATGTTGTCACGAACGGCAGGATTTCATTCTTTTTTATTTTTTTTTTAATATTTTTTCTTTTTTTAAATATTTATTTTGGAGAGAGAGAGAGTTGGGGGGATGCAGAGAGAGAGGGGGACAGAGGATCTAAAGCGGGTTCTGCACTGACATTGGTGAGCCCGACGTGGGGCTCGAACTCACAAACCGCGAGATCGTGACCTGAGACGAAGCTGGACGCGCAACTCACAGAGGCCCCCAGGCGCCCTTCAGTCTTTGTGTGTGTGTGCGTGTGTGTGTGTGACTGAATAGTATTCACGCGTGGGTGCACGCCCGCCGCATTCTCTTCACCCGTTCATCTGCTGACGGACATTCCATTGTTTCCGTCTTGCCCATTGTAGACAATGCCTCTGTGAACGTGGGAGCAGGTATTCTGAGATGGTCATTTTGCCTTCCGTGGATACATACCTCCACACCGTCTAACCCCCCACTCTCCTCTAACTCTCCACCGTGCCCACAATCTTGTTTGTCCCCCAGAGCCCCGTGGGAGCAGCCACAGTGGAAAGCAGGATGGGGGTGGGGGCGGCACCAACTTAGGTTCACTCAGTGCAGTTCTGCTGTAAAACACAGACACAGACACACGCACACGCGCGCACGCACGCATATGCGCACACACACCACCACCACTACCACCATCACCACACAGTCTGCCAGCTACTGAGCTGTACCACAGTTATTCTCAGGGCTGGCACTTGTGGGACGCAAGCGTGAGACCCTCCCGGCCACAGGGCGACACTGGGAGAACAGCCGGTGTGGAGTCGGGAGCCCCAGGCTGCACCCCCAGGCGGTCAAGTCGTTTCCCCACTTGGGGCCTCAGTGTTTGCCTCCTCCAGGAATGCCGGTAGTGACGCCACCCCCGGTGGCTGTGCGGAACTCATGGACAGTCCCTGACTCTGCCCAGCATCGCGGGGCCGCGGAGAGTGGCCGTCTTTCTCGTGGCCGGCTCGGGCAGCGCTTAGCAGGGCCCACCCTTGTCAGGACAGGCCAGGCGATTTGCCCATCAAAGCGGGGCTTCCATCGGCCGCGCGGCCCACTGGGGAGAAAGGGAAGGCCGGGGTCTCTCTAATCACTCATCAGTGATTAACTTATCCTAAGACCAGCCGCCCCTGTGTGTGGGCAGCATTTCCGATGGTTCGCCCCAACTCCAGCTCCTCGGAAGCCCGGTGTTTAGAGGCGGGAGGGGACCCCGGGTCCCCACAGACCGCCTCACATTTCAACACATAGCCCCCTCTCTCCCTCCGTTAGGATCGAGTCCACATGGCTCAATCCTCCCTCGGTCTGTACAGCTTTAGTTGACGGCTCCTCCATTCTCTTCTACTGTTCAGGGCACGAACCTTGGAGCCACCCTTGACTCTCTCTCATAATCCATATCCAGTCTGTTAGCAAATCCTCCTGGCTCCACTTCCTTCAAAATGTATCGAGTCCAACCACCACGTTACCACCATGCCTGAAGCCCCGTCATCTCTCGCATTGACAACTCAATGACTTCATCGTGTCTTCCTTTCGGTCTTGTTCCTCTATTGTGGCAGGCTAGGTTACGTGTGGTAACAAACAATCCCCTTACCTCAGCGGTGTAAACTCAAAGAGTCATTTCTAGCTCCTGCTACACGTCCCTCTGATTAGGAGCTCTCTTTCCTGTCCTCACTATCTACCACCTGGGACCCAGGTTGGTGGGGCAGCCAGTCTAGAACCCGACTCTCCAGAACACTGCCAGTGACCGAGGAAGGAGAGAGAGAGGACAGGGCTTGAGTATACTCGACTGTTCCACCAGAGGTGATGACATCACTGCTCATGCTCCATTGACCACAGCAAGTCATACGCCATGTCTGACTCTAAAGGGTCAGGGAAGAGCCACGCTGTGACAAGGACTGAAAACACCTGGTGAACAGCGCTAATGACAGCCGCCACCCCTCTCAGCTCCTCCTCCACCACAGTGGCCGGAGGGATTCTGTTAAAACATAAGGCAGGTGGGGCGCCTGGGTGGCTCAGTCGGTTGGACGTCCGACTTCGGTTCAGGTCAGGATCTCACCGTTCCCGAGTTCGAGCCCCGCGCCGGGCTCTGTGCTGACAGCTCAGAGCCAGGAGCCTGCTTCAGATTCTGTGTCTCCCTCTCTGTCTGTGCCCCTCCTCTGCTCATGCTCTGTCTGTCTGTCTCTCTCTCTCAAAAATAAACAAACATTAAAAAAAATTAAAAAAAAGAAGGCAGGTGGCATCCCTCCTCTGCTTTGCACCCCGTGGGGCTCCAGCCTCCCTCGAGTAAACATCAGAGTCCCCAGCATGATCTACAGGCCGGGGACAATCTGTTCCCTGGGACCTCTTGGGGCTCACCCCCTCCTCCCTCCCCTTGTCCTTTTCTCTCTGCTCTGGTCTCCTCGCTCTCTCTCACACCAACCAGGCAGGCTCTTCCTTCACAGCTTTTGCTCCTGCTCTTCTGTCTGGAATGATCATCCAAACGGAGGGCCTCATCCCCTCAGCCCCAACATCACTCCTTACCCCCAGGGTCGGTGAAGCCTTCCTGTTATGGGCTGAACTGCGTCCCTTCGGCCCCTCCACAAAATTCACGTTAAAATCCTAACCCCCAGTACCCCACAATGTGACCATCATTGGAGATAGGGTCTTTATAGAGGTAGCTAAGTTAGAGTGAGGTCATTGGGGTGGGCCCTGGCCCAGGGGAACGGTGCCCTCATAAGAACAGGAGGTTAGGACACAGACACGTGCAGAGAGACAGCAGACGTGAGGATACAAAGAGAAGACGGCCATCCATCAGCCAAGGAGATGAGCCCCAGAAGACGATCTCAGACTCCCGGTCTCCAGAACGGTGAGAAAGCAGGTTTCCGTTGTCTGTGGTCCTGTAACAGGAGCCTAGCAAACACGGACGCTTTCCTTGCCAAACTTGTAGAGATTACAAATCTTCCTTTTATCTGCCCTTCAATGCTCTCTCTTCTGTTTCCCTGCCTATTTTTCTCTGTAGCATCATTCCCTTCCAATATCCCACAGTTCTACTTACTTGGTTGTTTGTAAAAAAGAAAAAAACCACAATATACCTGTTTGTTTTGTGTAATCTGTTCTCTCTAGTAGAAAGTAAGCTGAATCAAAGCAAGGACTTTTGTCCGTTTTCATCATTGCTCTCCCCCCAGTGCCCAGAACCATACCTGGCACATAGTAGGTACTCAATAAATATCGATTGGATGAAAGAACGAGTGGATGAATGGATAGATGCTAGAAACACTTAGAACCTTCACCTTCTGCACGGTGCCTCCACCTGACCACCGAAACCACAAGGCTTTTCGGAGGGTAGCTGGGGATTTTGAAAGTCTGGCCTTTCAAATTAAGTGGTATCTATCAAACCTTGAAATATAGATAACCTTTGATCTTCGTGTTCACAGTGAGAAATGTATCTTGCAGACATTCTCACCAAAGTGCTCAAAGACGAATTCACAAGGAGCTCAATGCAGTCATTGATTATGCTGAAAATACAGTAAGGGCCCAAATGCCCATCAGTAAAGGACTGGGTATAAGGTGGCTCACCATAGTAAATGATGACTATGCAGACCTTAAAAGGAATAAGAGGGACCTGGGTGTGCCGAGGGGAGGATGGCCGAGACGATACCAAGTGGAAGAGTGCCCTGCAGCTGGGATAGTATGGAAATTATGTTTTCACGTCCGTGTAACTCAACAACCAAAAAGATACCTGAGGGATTGGAAAGTGAGGTTGCTGTATCAGTTAGCTACTGCCACAATGATGCCATGTAACAAACAGCCCCCAACCCAGCCGTGGCATGTGATAATAAGCGAGGATTGCTCACTAGTCCCGAGGCAGCTACTCTAGGTGCAGGCCTCGGCTGCTCTGCTGGCCACGGCTGAGCTTGCTCAGGTGTCTGGGGCCTGCTGGCTACGGCCGATGTAGGACGGCCTCGACTAGGACAACTGGAGTGGCTCAGTTTGGCGCCACGTGTCTCAGCCTGGACACGTCATAGTAATGGCAGAGGCACAAGCATAAGCAAACCTGATCGTGAAAAGCACTGTCAAGCCCCTGCTTGTGTCTCGATTGCTAATGTCCCTTTGGCCAGAGCAAGTCCCCTGGCCAAGCCGGGCGTCCAAGTGGATGGGGGCTGCCGAGCGAGGAGCCGAGGGTGCGGGTATGGAGGCTGTGTTTGCAGCTTGCTGGGGCTGTCTTCTACCATAGCCCGCCCTGGGACCAGGATTCGTGTCTGAGTGACTCAGTACTGCAGTGCTCCTGGGGGGCAGCTGGTGGGGCGGAGGGGAGACAGGCCTGGGGAGGAGAAGCCAAGATGGGTTTGGCCAGGCAAGGTGGCTGCCCCAGGCTGATCCTGCAGGAGGCCTCCGGGGTGTTCTCATTTTTTAAAAGTCGGTCAGTATTCTTTTTTGTCTTTTAAATTGATCGAGGTATAAGCGACACACGATATGCTGGTACTACCACGCCCGAAGCCCCACCATACGTAACGACTCTCTATATGCATTACAAAATGGCCACCCCAATCTAGCTACCACGGTCGCCCTGCAGACGTAACGCAATACCATCGATGATGCTCCCCATGCTGTACCTGACAGGCCCATCACTTAGTCACACGATGAGATGCAACCTCAGAGTCTGTTCTGACTCTCACGTCAGCCAGGCATTGGCTAAGGGCCACATGGGTCTGGGTGGGGGCCATGAACTCCCAGCCACTTCCGGCTCTCCGCTCACAGGGCAGAGTGTCTCCAGTGGCTCGAGGACAGTCCTTTGGAGAAAGTCGTGGGTGCAGGCAAAGCGCCTAGAAGCAGGGCCCACGGAAGCCAGGTGAGGGGCCCCGGAACCACTGAGGGCATCTGAGCTGAGTACCAACAGTGTCTAGCACAGAGAGGTAGGAAGTTTTTACTTTCCGCTTTAGATTCTTCTCTACTGTTTTAATATCTTACCATGAGCACTTATTGGTTCTATAATTAAAAAAAAAAAGCCGACAGAGCAGACAGTTGGAATGAAAGTCTCAAGAGATCTCCAGAGGTACAGGGGCAACAGGCGAGCACGGCCTAAGGCTTGCTCAGGGGAACGGGTGGCCCCGTGGAGACGGTCAGGGAGTCCGGGGCTCGAGTCCTGCGCTGCCTTTTTCCAGCTGTGCGCCCCAGGGCAAGCTGCCTTCCCTCTCTGACCCCCAGCTCCCCCGCTAAACCATGTGGGTAATTACCTGCCCCCTTGAGGGTCTCTGCTGAGTACTCAGAACGCCAGGGGAGTGAGGGCACTGGGGCACAGAGCGGACGCCCGGTTAGTGGCTGTGGCATTCGCCGAGGGCTGCTCGCAGGGGAACTTGGCCCCCCCACGTCCCATCCCGGCCAGGAAGGTGATCCCGCACGGCAGGCGCGTGGATCCTGGGTCTCTGCGTCCTTGGACTTTCTTGTCCTGGCAAGGACTTAGTGCGCTGCTCCCGCCACTGGCCTATGGTGGCCAGCAGGCTCTGCTACCCCAGGCCGACCCCGTGGGGACTGAGGCCCAGGGACTCTCTGACCTGGCACCTCCCTCCACTCAGCCCCGACTTTCCCCCTCCACTGTCCGCGTCCTACCCCAGAAATACCAGCAGCTCCAAGTTCCCTACACACTTCAGGCACTTTCACTGCCTGGGGTCTTTGTCCGAGCTGTGTCCTCAGCTCAGCACATCCTGGAACCCTTCCTACAGCGGAAACCCTTCCAGGCTGTGCCGCAGCACCGTGCCCCCCTGAGAACGTCCCCTTTACCCCCAGGCCCCAGCCTGACCAACCGTACCCCCTCCTCTGCAAGCCCTCTCTACATTTTTTTTTTTGAGAGAGAGAGAGAGAGAGAGAAGCAGGGCTCACCCGAAGCGGGGCTCAAACTCACCTGGAGCGGGGCTCCTGCTCCCCCGATGCGGGACACAAACCCATGAGCTGTGAGATCAGGACCTGAGCCCAAGTCAGACGCCTAACCGACTGAGCCGCCCGGGCGCCCTGGCCCTGCCTACATTTTAACTGCTTCCATTCTGTTCCTGTCCCATTCTATACCCCGGGTGAACCAGCTCTGTGAGCCTCGACTTCCCCAGCTGTCAAATGGCTTCCAAACAAGGCCTGTGTGGCTGGAAATAGTAGGTGCCGAATAAATGGTGGTTAGAAGCGCCTGCTCCGTGCCAGGCACCGCGCTCCACGTGGTGCAGCTGTGTGTGCTCGTGGGGGAGCACGGGGCAGGCTCGGGGCATCCCTCCTCTCCTCTGTCCCCACCCAGCCCAGGACAGAGTCCCCCTGGCTCCACCCCCAGGCAGCTCACTGTCCAGCACGGCTGGCCCAAGGATTCCGGCTTCCAGGGACACCCCCAGTATGACTTCTGAGGACAGCGCCGCATGTGTCCGGACCCTGCGGTAGCTCTCTGGGTGGCTCCAGCGGGGTGGCCCTCACCGGACGGGGGAGCGGATGCCCTACAAGTGGCCCTCCGGCCCGCTGTTCGGGGATGGCCAGGGGTCCCAGGCACGGTCAGTGACAGCCGTCTGGGGCACTGCTCTTGAAACGCTTGGGGGAGACAGGCATTCTCTCTCTGCTGGTGGAGGGCAGCCTGCTGACAGCCACCTTCCCCAGAGTCCAGAGAAGGGACTTCCTTGCTGTGCACTCAGACGAATTTTAGGTCTCAATTCCTTTATCTGTCACCTGGGGACCTCATTGGAGCAGCCGGCTCCAGCCGTGCCTGAAACCCCAGGGCTTGCCAGCTATGGGACTCGGTGAGGCGCCCCCATCCTCCGAGCCGGGCCTTCCGTCACACACAACAACCTGCGAGAGAATCGAGGCACGTGAGAGCGAAGCAGGGGCCGAAGCCCGGGCCTCTCAGGCCCCCCCAGGCAGGACTTCTCGGACGCGGGGGACTCTCCCGTGGCCCTTGGGCACGAAAGCTCGCTTTCGTAAACACGTGGCCACGGTAATGGCTTGCCCTGAAACGCATCGCTTGGTGAAGCGGCGGCTGAGGAATTTCCCACAAATGAAATGATGCAGCCGTCCCCGCGAGCTGTTCCTGACGACGCCCCCGGGAGCGCCGAGCAGAGAGGAGATGCCAGGACGCCTTGGAGTACCGTCCGGGCACTTGTGGGAGTTCGGGGAGCTTCCGGCCCAACGACGCCGCGTGAGAAAGAGGGTGTGTGCGCGCTGTGGTCCGCATGGCTCTGGGGAGGGAGGAAAGTTCCAGGGATCTTCTCAGATGCCTTGTTGAGGCCCGGGAGAAAGGACTTGCCTGAGGGACCCAGGAAGGTGGCAGAAGATGTGGAGGCAGAACCCGAGGCCTGTGGTTGCAGCTCAGGCTGGCCCCGCTCCGCCGCGAGGAGCTTCTGCTCCCTGGGGAGGTGGAGAAAGTGCTCCCTGGGGAGGTGGGGTGCTGCTCCCTGCTGTGCTCCCCGGCCCCGGCATGCACTGAGGGTTTGGTTAGTGAGGGTTTGACACGTAGAATGGGATTCGACAGGCAGAAGGGATGACGAAGGTGCCCCAGGCAGAGGGCACGGAGACCCCTCTCCTCAGCAACGGGAACAACTACCACCACCACCGGCACCGCCACTACCACCAGCACCCTTAACTGAACGCGCTCTGTGCTCTGTGCCAGGCACAGGCTAAGCGTTTCCTAGACGCCAGCTCATTTAACTCTCCCACCCACCATAAGATGCAAACGCTGTTGTCGGCCACATTTTACAGATGGGGAAACTGGGGTTCAGAGAGGTTAAGTGATTCTTTGAAGGTCACACAGTCCAGAGCCAGGATCCAAATCAAAACGCCTAAGCCCAGCTCTTGGTGGGAACGGTGGCCTGCATCCCTGACTGGTCCTCTCCGGGCCTCCCTTCCCTCACCTCTGGGAGGATGAGGGGTGCAGAAGGTCATGAACAAAAAAGCCCAGGGCCAGTAGGGAGGCCCCAGTCCTCTTGCTGAGAAGCCACCCGGGCCGATACCTTCACGCCTGGGGACCTTCTCGGAAACTGAGCTACCACATCTGAGCAGCGCCTCCCCCTCGTTCTGCCTGTAAAATGCCCTGTCCCTACGCTGTTCTTGACCCAGCTTCAGCCGGGCTTGCCCCTGGCGCGGAGCCGGGGGCGCGGGCGGGAGACGCTGGCAGGATCGCCCTCGATCCAGGGAAGAGCGGCGGAAGTAACAGGTCGCAGGCGGCGCCGGGAGCAGGCGGCGCAGGGCCCCCGCGGCGACGTGGAGCCGACCGGCGGCCGTCCGCACACCTCGGGATGGAACGCACCTGTCTCGGGGGCAGGAGCCCCCACACGCCGGGAGGGCCCAGCGGGGGCTGGATGACCACCTTGAGCGCCTGTAGGAAGACACCCGTGTGAAGTCATGATCTTTACAGATGGTGACAGTAATAAAAGAACGAATATGCCTTTTTAAAAACTGGGACATAACTGACGTAGAGCTTTAGTGCCAGGTGTACGAGGCGATGGCTCAGTCCGTGTGTGCACTGGGTAGTGATCACTAAGGTCTCGTTAGCACCCGCCACCAGGTACAGCTACGATTCTTTTTCTTGTGATGAGGGCTTTTACGATCTACTCTCTTAGCAACTTTCAAATACACAACCCAGTGTAACTCACTAGCGAGCTAACACGTCTACAGCGCCCACCGTGGGCCAGGCACCGCTCTAAGTGCTTTTGTGCGTATTTGCTTAGGAAATCTTAACAGTCCTATGCGTATGTCTATTCTTTTTTTTTTTTTTTAATGGTTATTTATTTATTTTTGAGAAAGAGAGAGAGACCGTGAGCATGAGTGAGGGAGGGAGAGAGAGATTGGGAGAGAGAGAGAGAATCCCCAGCAGGCTCCATACTGTCAACACAGAGCCTGACACGGGGCTCACACTCATGAACTGTGAGATCATGACCGAGCCAAAATCAAGAGTCAGACACTTAACTGGCTGAGTCACCCAGGTGTCCCTGTGGGTGCTATTCTTCTTCCCATTTCATAGGTGGGTACACCGGGCCCCCTAGGGGGGAGACTCACAGCAAAGGTAAGGAGCAAAGCATGACCCCAGGTCTCAGCCCTCGGCAAGTGAGGACTGGCCTGGGAGAGAGGCCCACAGCCCACCCCGTCCAGAAGGTGAAGGGTGGGCTTCTTCTAATCAGTCAGGCCAGGAGCCTAAGAGGAAAGGACACACAGGAGAGGAACTGAGCCTTCACAGGGAAGAAAACACTAGAGCTCACGAAGCTAGAGCTAAACTAGAACCATCTGGAGAAATGAGTTTTCACGTCTCAGCCTGGGAAAGACCGAACAAGCTGATAAAACCCTGTGTTGGTAAGAGGTGGGGGGAAACAGTAATCGCTCAGACACTGTGGTGGGAAGGCCAGGGGAAGATGCTGTCAATATTACAGACGCCTGAGCCCTCTGCCAGCAACCCCACCTGTGGGAATTTACCCCCTGGGCACGAGGAAGTGCCGTGGGAGGGCGGCATAGGCCCAGGGTTCTTTACTGCAGCGCGGTTCACAGTAACACGGGTTTGAAGGGTTAGGGCCCCTGACAGGGAGCCGGTGAAATAAGATGCTTTATTGTATGTCGGCACAAAAACACAATGAGGAAGCTCCTTCCGTGCTGATAGGGAACTATCTACAAGCTACATGAAAGTAAAAGGTGAGGCGGCTAGATCTGACGCCCAAGGCACGGTCCATAAAAAGAGAAATGGATAGATTGGACCTCATCAAAATCCAAAGTGTTTGCTCTGCAAAGGCAGTGCTAAGAGCACAGAAAGACGAGCCGCAGAGCAGGAGAGGGTACTTGCGAACTTTCTATCCCAAGAAGGACTTGAATCTAAAACATATAAAGAATAAACTCAATAGTAAGAAAACAAATAATTCCACTAGAAAACGGGCAAAAGAGGGGCACCTGGGTGGCTCAGTGGGTTAAGCGTCTGACTTCGGCTCAGGTCATGATCTCACGGTTCGTGAGTTCGAGCCCCGCGTCGGGCTCTGTGCTGACAGCTCAGAGCCTGGAGCCTGCTTCACGTTCTGTGTCTCCCTCTCTCTCTGCTCCTCCCCTTCTCTCTCTCTCTCACAAATAAATAAATAAGCATTTAAAAAATTGAAAAAAGAAAAAGAAAAAAGAAACCAGGCAAAAGATTTGAACACGAGGACATATGTTCACCACACAGGATCCATAAATGGGAAATAGACACAGAAAACATTAGCCATTGGGGAAATGCCAAATACAGCTCTGAGCAGACAGCGCCACAAACCTACTCAAACGACTCGAATGAAAAAAGCTAACAATATCAAGGTCTGGCTAGGACAGGACGTAGAGGAACTGGAGCTCTCCAGCACCGCTGGTGGGAGCGCAAAACGGTACAGCCACTCTGGAAAGTGGCTCGGCAGCTTCTTAGCCGGTGAGGCATATGCTTACCACCCAGCTCAGCAATCGTACTTCTACTTATCCTAGAAAGACGAGACAGGTTCATGCAAAAACCTGTCTGGGAACATTCACGGTCGCTTGATTTGTAATTACTATGGAAACGACCCAACGTGTTTCCACAGGTGAATGGAGAAACATTCCATTAAATGGAATACTACGTAGCAACAAAAAGGAAAAGATTATTGATAAATACAATGAACTGATCGCAAGGGCATTACGCTGAGCTGAAAAGTGCCAATCCCAAGGAGCTTACGTAGTGTGCGATTCCATGTATATTTCACTGTCAAGTGACATAATTACAGTCATGGAGAATGCATTGGGGGTTGCTGGGGGGCAGGGCTTGGGAGGGCCTGATTATAAAGTGATCACACAGGGAGTTTCTTTTGGCCATTGGCACGGTTCTGTATCCTGATGATTACGAAATCTATCCATGCGATAACATTTCAGAGAACTCTGCCCCAGAAAACAAAACAAAGGCATGTAAAACCTGGTGAACCCCAAATAAGGGCTGATTTTGAGCTAATAATGTTGTACCGAGGTCGATTTCCTGGTTTTGACAATGCACTATGATTATGTAAGATGTTATCACTGGGGAAGCCGGGGGAAGCTGGGCGAAAGGCCCCTGGGAACTGTCTGTACTATTTTTGCAACTTCTGGGAGTCTTAAGCTATTTTCGAATAAAAATGTAAAAAGTAGTATTGGTTTGAGGTTGCTTTGCTTTGATTTGCTGTAAAAAAAAAAATAGCGAGGTGAAGAATGTATGAGGTAAGAGTCCCACTCATGTGAACTGTAAATGCGGGAGTCATTCCTGTCTCTGACGGAATATTCCTGGAAATACACACAAAGGACTGAGAACAGCGGAGCCTCACTGGAGCGGACCGAGTGACAGGGGCACAGGGGTGAGAGAAAGAGAGAGGAAGCTTGGGGTTTTTTTTTTTAGCTTTCCTCTTGAGACTTTCAGGTTTTATGATGAAGGCATCTCTCATCTTTTGAAACTTTTTATTTAATTTTTCTAAAAGCCAAGAGCTGGACCTGGGGCCCTGGGGAAAGAGGAGCCATCTGTTTGGCTCAGAGATCCTCAAAGCGCCAGTCCAGAAGGGAGAGGGGCCATGTCCTGGGGGCGAAGACTTTATCAGGAAGGAAATATCTCACTAAGCCCAGGGAGACTATAAGCACAAAAGAAGAGTTGACAGGGAGGGCGGGGGACACCCAGCTCTGGCTGGCAGGGCCCCGGAATTGATGGCTCCTTCATCTTCATGACAACAATGACCAGAAGTAATAAACAGAGCCACCAGGACAGTGGACACTTACCCAGGCACGTAGCCCAGCACTTCCCAGGGACTAGCTCACGTAACCTCATGACATCACCGGGCAAAGGAGGAAACTGAGGCACGGAGGCAAAGTGACTTGCCCAAGGTCCCATATGGAGTTTGCAGCACTGTGATCTTCAGGACTTCCTGCCCAAACGACACCGATTTCCACCTTGGATCTCCCGACCGGGATCCCACACAGCAGATGCTGGGGCGGGGTCGGGGAAGAGCCCGGAGGCCTCTCGGGCTGCTGGAGGGAAGGAGGCGGTGTTGAGTCAGGCAGGCAGCACGATGAGGCACTGACGTCCTCAGGGACGGGCAGGCAGGTGACGGCGAGCGAGGTAAAGGAGATCGGGAAAGGGGGCCTGAGCCGGGCGGGCTGGGCGGACGGTGCTCGGTCCCAGTCTCTCCTTGCACCCTCCTTTTCCTTCCCTCAAATGGGGAGCCTGCTTGGAGGCACATGGTGCCTCGTTGTCAGTAGCTCCAGAAAGTTGGTGTTATCGCCCAAATGTCCATCGGCCAGTGAAAGGGTGGTTTGCGGATTATATAGCACCGAATGGGCAGGTCTGTGCAGCGACGAAAACCTCCGAGAGGGAAGGGCAAAAGAAGCCAAGGGAAAAAATTACACGCTGTTTATTTTTAAATTTTTTTTAAATGCTTATTTTTGAGAGAGAGAGAGAGAGAGAGAGAGAGAGAGAGACCACGAGCAGGGGAGGGGCTGAGAGAGAGGGAGACACAGAGTCGGAAGCAGGCTCCAGGCTCTGAGCTGTCAGCACAGAGCCCCACGCGGGGCTTGAACTCAGGAACCGAGAGATCATGACCTGAATGGAAGTCAGACACTTAACTGAATGGGCCGCCCAGGTGCCCCCATTAGTGTTTAAAAAATAAGCAAAATTAATCTATGGTATTAGAAGTCGGGGTCATGGTGACCTCTGGGGTCTGGGGAAAAGGGCAGGGAAGGGACTGGGGGGGGATGAAAGGAAGGGACTTCTGGTCACACGGGTGTCCTCATTTTGTGACAACTCATCAAGCTGTATGCTGTGTTTTGAGCATTTTCCTGTATGTATGTTATCCTTGAATAAAAAGGTTTGTTAACAACAAGAACAAAAGCTAAAAGAAGGCAACCTACAGAATGGAAGAAAGAATTTGTGAATCATACAAATAGGGGGTTAATATCCAGAATACAGAAAGAACTACAGCTTGACAACAACTACCACGAAAGCCAATCACATTAAAAAATAAGCAAATAGGTGTCCAAAGAAGACGTGCAAATGACCGGGAGGTTTCTGAAAAGATGCTCAACATCCCTGACCGTCAGGGAAGTGCGAATCAAAACCGGTGAGGTACCACTCCACACACCGAGCGCGGCTACTATCAAAACCGGAACGAGCGTTGGAAGGCCGTGCAGAGACTGGGGGCCGCGTGCGCTGCTGGTGGGAATGTAAGATGGGCAGCCGCTGTGGGAGACAGTGTGGCTGTTCCTCGAGAAACTGGAGAGAGAATTATCGGGTGATCCAGCAACTCCGCTTCTGGGTAGGGACCCAGAAGAATGGAAAGCAGCGTCTCAAAGAGATGTCCGTACCCCCTTCGTCCACGGCAGCATGGTTCACGGCAGCCAAAAGGTGGACGTGACCCAAGTGTCCGTGGGGGACGAACGGGTCAGCACGACGTGGCATGACATACGGTGGAATGTCACTCGGCCTCAAAAAGGGGGAAATTCGGACACGGGCTACCACACGGGTGAGCCCTGAGGACACGGTGATGGGTGACATAAGCCAGTCACAGAAGGACAGTTCTGTCCTTGGACTGTTCCGGGCAGAGGCTGGGCCGCAGCCCCATGCCCCTCACGCACCAGCGGGGAACTTGTCATGTTCTCCTGGAGATCCCTGCCCGTGCCCTCCCCTGGTCCCCTGGAGATCCTGAAATCACGGCGTGTTGCCCGGCTTGGCATGAGACGGGGTATGCCCAAACTCGCGGCCTCCAACCTTACTCTCCAAGCTCTCTCCTTGATCTGAGACTGTAGGTGGAGGACGGCCCACTTTGTAGAATGTTCTCTCCCACCTCTCCTTAGGACGTGGGGGTGCTCGTCCCCTGCTGTTCTCAGCTTTGCAGCCTCAGCTGAGATAAGGCAAAGCCCCGTCTCGCCAGCTGTCTCCCTGACAATCTCCACAGGCTTTCTACTGGGCCCAATGGCTCGGAGAGGTCATTTCTACTTCATGACGGAGGAAACCAGGGCCCAGGGAGGCCAGGCAGCTCGCCTAAGTTCACACGGCCAGGAAACGGGGAGGTCGGGATTTGAGTTCTCTCTCTTTGGGGCCATTCTGCCCTGAAGTGGCTGCCAAGGCAAGGGCTGGCACGCTGGAGTAGGACCCCAGAGGTAGGGGCACCGCGTGGAAGGGGCCGCATGCTGTGCAAATCACCTCGCCCATTTCGTCCCCTGTAACGTGACAGCCTCTCGGCCTGGTCCCAGGCTCGCTGTCGCCTCCAGGCTCCCTCCACTCTGTGTAGAGGGAGTGGGGGTGGCAGGCGGGAGGAGCTGGGGAGCACTGCAGTGAGGGAGGGCTCCCCAGAGGACAGAACCACTCCTGGCCTCGTACCCCCGCTCTCTGGTTGCTCCCTCTCTTCCCGTGCACTCCCTTAGCAGCCGGCTTCCTGTCCAGACTCCACTCGGGACCAGCCGTGAGCAGAAACCCGGCCTCAGCCTCTTCGTCCGCGTCGGGAGGATGGTCAGCGTCCAGCCTTTCCGGCCAGGCTGCTGCGGGGACCGGGCTGCACCATGTGATTTAGGGTGTGGCCTCCAGGCCAGAACTCCTGGGATTAAAACCTGCCTCTGCGGCTCCCTGGCCACATGGCCTGCGGAAGTTGCCTAACTTCTCTGCGCCTCCCTTGCTCCTCTGTAAAATGGGGGTAACCACACAGAACTGACCTGATAGAAACGCTGAGAGGATGAAGTTGATTACTAGGCAGAAGATTCCCACAGGGGTCCTGGCCCCTGGTACCCAGCAGACAGATGTGAGCTGTACTGTCACGTTACAGGGGACGAAATGGGCGAGGTGATTTGCACAGCACACAGCCCCTTCCACGCGGTGCCCCTACCTCTGAGGCCAGACTGCCGGCAGCCCTGGCGCTGAGGGGTCTGGCATGTGTGGGACCTCAGGGCCTCCACTGGCTGCCCCCGGCCTCCGCGGGGCTTGCTTCTAGTTCTCCTGGCCAGCCAGATCCATCTGGCCAGAGCGCTAGCCAACCGAACCTTCCTGGAGAAGGATTCGAGCGTCAGTGGGGACCCGGAGCCTGTGGGCTGAGTGGGAGGAATGGCGGTCGGGGTGACTGGGAGGCTGGGTGGGCGGAGGCCAGTGCAGAGGCGGCCTCTCTTCTCCGCTCCTGAGAGCCCCGGGGCCACTGCCTCTCCCCTGCGTTTCCTGGGGTGAGATGCAGGGCCTCTCTGGCCTTCAGCTTCCTCGTCCGTCCGAGCTGTCAGAGGTCCAGCACGGGGACGCAGTGAGCAGAGCAGGCGCTCGGTACACGGTGACCACGACTGTTCCTGCGGTCGAAGCTCACCGGCGGGGGCGGCTGTCTAGGGCTCACAGATCAGCGGGATGCCGGAGCCCAGGAGAAAACTTGAGAATTCCGGCCGTATCCCCGTCCCTACTTTGCAAATGAGGAGTCCAAAACCAAGGTCGCACAGCAATGAGGCCAGGGAGCCAGGGGAGCCCCACAGGGGTCCAGGCTCTCAGTCCACGGAGCCTGTATGGTCACATGGACAGCTTCTTGCATAGCCCTGGGAGGGAATATGCAGAGGGAAGGGGGGTCCTCGTGACTGGGAGGTGGGTGGAAGGCCCGGAAAGTCCCTGGGGCACGTACACACACACACACACACACGCACGCACACGCTCACACACACACTCACACACACACCCTAGAAGCGGCCGCGGTGGGAATCCTCTACTAGTTCTTCAGCTCTAGGGTTGGGACACGTAAGGCAGAGCCAACGCTGGGAAACACAGATGTCCCGGCCGTGCCTGCCATAGCTTCTGGGTGACTCAGAGACTTGGAAGAGCCTTCATTCATCATCGGCCTCAGCCCTCCGTTATGAATACTGCTCTTTTAAATTATGGAGTATCTCAAATATACAGAAAAGTACAGAAAAGAATGGAACAAATGCCCGTGGATTCCTCATCCGGCCGGAATAAACCCTAGAATGTGGCTCTCGCTCCTCTCCCCCCTTCCTGCTCCTCCTCCGTCTTCAAGGATCGCGTGGGAGACACGGCAGGAGCCCTCGGGCACCCCTCGTGGACCGCACCTCTGCCCCTCCCTCCCACGAGAAGCCGGCCCCTGAATCTGGAGTGTATCCTTCCTTTGTTTGTTTTCACACGTGCATCTGCATCTGTAAACACCACCGGTGTCTGCTTCCTGCCCACCTTTCCGGAAACGGGGCTGTGCTAGGAGCCCCTCTGCAGCTCGCGCGTCTGGCTTCGCCTCCAGGCAGCGAGGGTGTTGCGCCCTGCTCCACGGAGCTCGACTCCCTTCGCCGGCAGTGTCTACATAAACGGCGGATCCTGGGCCCTTCTCCTGAGGGACGGCGCGGCCGTTTCCACTCGTTTGCCCTCACAGATCGGCTGGCCTGCCTGCAAACATCCATCCGGGTGCCATGGCGGGGCGCAGGGCCGAGCCCCTCGGCTTCCCTAGACGATGCCCCTCTGCTCCCCGAGGTGGTGACGCTACTCTGGAGCCCCCCGGCTGCATGTCAGGGGCTCATGTTCTCACTGACACTTGAGGGGAGACCAAAGCCTCACTTCTGAAATGAGGAAACTGAGGTCCGAGGAGGAAAAAGACCTGGGATCCTAGAGCCGGTGCCTGAGGGAGCAGGGCTGGAGCCCAGTTCCCCCCACGTCCCAGTTACCGATTGCTACATCACAAACAACCCTAACACTGAGTAGCTTTAAAAAAGTTATTTTGCTCGTGAATCTGCAATTCCGGCAGGGCTTCGAGGGGAGAGCTGGTCTCTGATCCATGCGGGGGCAGCTTATACACAGCTGCTGAGCTCACTGGGGAGCAGGGGGTGGTCTTAGGGGCCTCTTCACGGGCTGCTTGGACTTCCTCGGGACAGAGTGGCTGGGTTCCAAGAGCCAGTGTCTCAGAAACTGGCACAGTGTCACCTCTGCCTTACTCTGCTGGTCAAACAAGTAAAGTGTCCAAATGCAAGGAGGAGGGTCCACGTTGCGCCTTGCGTCTTGACGGAAGGCGTGCCAAAGGGTTCGGGAGGCATGCTTTAAAACGGACACGCGTAACCTCTGCAACATGCCTTCAGTAACGTGGCTTCGAGATGCTCTAACCTTATTACCGACATTTTTAATGGATATATTTTACTTTAAAAACCATAAAATTTGGTAACATTGGGCCTTCATTCCCAGATGGCCTCACTAGCTGGGGTGAGGAGAGATCACTCTGGTAAATCCTGGGTCTTCTGCAGTCCCCGGCACTTTGAACTGGCCCCTCTGGACCTTCGAGTTAGTAAAGTGTGGATTACAATTCTCAAACATTAGAAGGGCGTCGGGGAACAATCGCTCCACGGGATTACCATGAACACAGTCGGGAGTGTATAGCCGAGAGACATACCAATAGGAAGCCCTCAGGAGATGTTCAGCTATATGGGGAGAATAATCCTGGAAGGCTTCCCAGAGGAGGTGACGCCTGAGCTGACTCTTGAAAGATGAGAAGGATTTATAAAGGCTCAGGATTCTAGAAGCTAATAAGCGTGATCTCCAATGGAGTGTCTGAACAGTAAGATCAGGAAGGACGTAGCAGCAAGGCGTTTTCCCTGGGTGTCCGATCTGCAGTCCCAAATCCAGTCTCTTCATTCTTGGGTGGGAATGTAGAGGAAAACTTGAGGCTCGAAGCAGGTGAGGACTGGAAGGACCCCCAAAGACACGAGACCCTCAAGATACTGTTCTCTTTGGCCACACTACTTCGAATTCCACCATGGGCACCACCCCGGAGACTGCAACGGCCTGTAGGCAGCACACGGTGCTCGTGAGGAGGGACACGTGTTTGCGTAAATCGGTGTCTTGCCAGTCAATCTGAGGTAGCAGGGATTCACGGACCGTCAGGTCAGCTGGCATCGACCAGGAACTCCTGGGACGAGTAAGTGTTGACGAGGAGAGAAGAAAGAGCCGGTGCGAAAATGGCTGGGTGGGGCCCCGTGGTTGTGGCCTTGAGCATCACAGGGTAGAGGGAGGGCCGAGGTCACCAGGGAAGAGAGACGGAGGCGGGAATAAGAAGGCAAGAGCCCTGAGGGCCACCGGGCGGCAGGGCTTCCTGCAAGTCACAGTCTCCCCTCCGCCAAAGAAGAGACCCGAGGATCTTCCGAGACATCAGGATCCCAAGTTCCCCTGGGCTCTAGGAATCGTCCCATTATTTTATTAAGTCTTGTCTTTCCACAGTACTTCTGAAAATACCATCGAAGATACGTGACTCAAAGACTCCACTCCCAGGACTCCGAGAGTTTAAGATCTGATGTTCTTTAGGGTCTAAGTTTTGAAATTCAGCCATTCGAAGATTTTATGAATCCATCATATGTTCTCATGCAGACCCATGATTTGTAATGAAGACAATGATTTATCTGCATACTACCCGCAGTACGAATTTTCTTTAAATTTAAAGCTTAAATTTAAAAATGCTTCCTTTTAACTTAACCTTATTCTAAATAATAACAATATCTATGAAATCATGAATTTGAGGGACAAACTACTATTTTCCCAAAAGCATACCAAATAGGCTTCGGCAATGCAGGTCCCGCACGCCCTCGAACCATCTCGGGCACCATCGGCAATTTCTCTACCACATTTCAGAAGCCACCGCTCATGTTGGGAGGTGGGGTGCCTCCTCCTGAGCTCCGGGCAGGGAGCCGGGAGTGGGCAAGGATCCACCAGGAGATACTATGCAACACCACCATCTAGTGGCCAAAACGCCAGACGCCAAAGAAGGAGCAGAGAGAGGGTGCCAGCCCTGGGCCTGGGAAAGTTGCAGATGAGATCAGGGGACAGACACTCGAGGAACAAAGCAACCCGGAGGCTACTCAAGTTCTAAACGGGCAGTTCGGAGACGGCTTCGGAGTCCTTCCACGGAGGACTGTAAAGGGATTACGGTACAGCGTACAGTGTGGGAGGCGGGCGTTGCTGAGGGTGCCCTTCTCCCCCTCTCCGCAGCTACCACCTTGGGGAGAACCGGCATCACCTCTAGCCTGGGGGCCGCATTGACCTCCCGAGCTCCGAACTCGTCCCGCGGCCTTCTCCGTGCCGTCTGATCTCCCCAGCAGCTTCCGCCTCACGAACAGTGAATGCCCACCTCCTTGCCGTGGCCCCCACGCGCCAGTCTCCTCTCCCAGCCTCTCGCACTCCACTCCTGCCCGCCGAGCTGCTGTCACTTCCCCACCCCCCCGGGCATCTCTGCCCGGGCTGGCTCCCGTCCCCCCAACACCCTGGCTCTGTTCCTCCACACCTGCCTCACTCCTCCTCAAACCTCAGACCCGGGCGCGGCATCAGCGCCCCTGAGGGGCCTCCGTGGGTAGCGGGATTTCATCCCTGTGTTTTGATTTGCCCGGGGAACAAGTATCCGCATGATATCATCAGAAGAAAGCAATCAAGGCAGGTTCATTTTCAAGTGAAATCAAACATATAGCCCATGGCACACAGTTCAGGAAAGGGGCAGATCCGTGCGGGCTGGAAGCCCGGGGAGGGTTTCCGGGGGAGGTGAGGACGGGAGGAAGGGACATTGAGCCTAGGACTGAGGACGACATTCCGGAAGGGGGATGTGTGCACGCAGGCACGGACGTGGGCGAGGCAGCTGGAGGAGGAGGCACTGAATGCCTGCGCCTGCCTGGCACGTTCGATTCTAGTTGCAAAACCTTCTTCCTCTCAGGGTCCACGCTTCCCACATTCTCAGGCCGCGTGTCTCCAGCGGGGCGGGTTCTCGGCACAGGCGTGTGAATTAACCTCGGCTGACGAGAGCCTTTCCTCGTCCTCTTGCCTCGCCTCTTGTGTTGCCACAGCCGTGACCCGGCCGGGAGGGTGCGTGCCAGGTCTCCGCCGCGGTCAAGGAGGAGCTGGCCTGAGAACGAAGCCTGTGCGGGAGGCACCGGAGCCAAGAATGGAGAGGGTCCCGTTCCTGATGACAGTGTTTGAACACGTGGATTTCCCCCCGAGACTTTTCGGATCGGCGAACCAACGGATTTCACCTCTTTTGAGGGTTAGGCGAGTTTGCCATCTGTTTCTGTCACTTGTAACCAAAGATTCCTAATTTCCACGCGGGTCCGGCTGGGACAGAGACTTGCTACGGAAAGCAGGTACCTGAGCAAAGGCAGCAGAAGCCACAAATACGGTGACCATTCTTTGAAGGGAAGACCTTTCTTCCCAGGGGACGGAGGCAGTTAGTCTGGGAATTAGAGAGTTTGCATCTTTGAGCCCAGCCAGAAATCCGAAACGATAGGCCTTCTCTCCTGACTGCCCGCAAGCCACAATCTCTCTCATCTATCCAGAAATCCTTTGAAAGGAGACCCAGGGACAGAAATGGCCTGGGGCAGCTCCCGTTCTTGGCCTCCTGGGGCTCTGGAAGGAAATTTTCTAAGTCTTCCCAGACCGCACTGGGAAGGCCAAGCATCCACCAGACAACTAGCCAGGGGATGAAAAGGGGAGGGGGGGGATCATTTGATGCATTTTCCATTGCTCTTTCCCTGCTTGTACACGGTCCAGCTGCTCCCAAGAGCCTTTGGCGTCTGGCAGGGAGACGCTGTGGACGAAAGGAGAGAGACACAGGCGCCCTGGTTCCAGCCCAGATCCGGTTCCTCCTAAGAGCTGCATGAAGACAGGACGCACGGCGAACCCCGAGGGTCCCGGAGTACCTGTGTCACGTGTTCCCCCATGATGCCTCACAGTGCCTGACACAGGCTCCTATAAAAGGGTCTCGTTTCCATCCAGTGCTTGCTGGGAATGAGCGGAACGGGAGTCCGTCAGGGCTGAGATGGGTGATCGCGCGCGTCACCGACTCGTCTCTTTGGGGTACCTCACCCTCCTGCCCTCCCGCAGCCAGCTCTTCCTGTCCCCATGATGGCCCAGCTCCCTCAGAAACCGGCTGGCCTGACATCAGTCGCAAACCACTTTCCGGCCGCAGCTGTGGATGCGAGCTCAAATCGCCAGATACAGAAAAATATTTATTAAAGTTCAATGCCTTTTCGTGATAAAAATTCTCAGAAAAGAATATCAACTAGAATTTCCTTAATCTGATAAAGGGATTTTGCCAAACATACAAAGACAGACAGACAGACACACAGACACACAGACACACACCTAAAATCATCATTAATGGTGAAATATTAAATGCTTTTCTCCTAAGGATAGGATCAGGAAAAGGATGTCCACCACTAACTAATCCAACATTGCCGGGCAGGACCGAGTCATTTCAATAAGGCAAGAAAAATAAAAAGGAAACATGATTGGAAAGGAAACATACGAACTGTATTATTTCGTATGACAATGTTGTATGCGGAAAAATCCAAATAATCTGACAACTATTAGAACGAGTACATTTAGCAAGGTCGCTGACTATAATCAACACATTAAAAGCAATTGAGTTTCTATATACTAGCAATAACTAGAAAATGAAAAACTTTATCATTTATAATAATATCTAATATTTATGAATAAACCTAATGAAAGAGGTACAAGGTCTCTATGCTAAAAACTACAAGACCTTGCCGAGAAACTGATGAAGGCCTAAATGGAGAATTACACCATTGGCCAACTTAACATTCTTAATATTATTAAGGTACCAATTCTCTCCAATAGATGTGTACATGCAGTGTAGACCCAATGTGGATCAATATCTCAGCAGGTGTTTTTGAGGAAACTGGCATGTTGATTTGAAAATTTAGATGGAGATTCAAAGGACCTAGAATAGGTAAGGCCAATATAAAAAAAAAAAAAAAAAGCTGGGGGACTTAACACTACCAGCTGCTAAGGGTTTTTATAAGCCCACAGGAGGGGAGACAGTGTGGTATAGCCTAATCCCATCAAATGGGCCAGAAGGAGGAGCCCAGGCTGAGACCAACGTGTATTCCGTGAGCTGATTTACGGTGAAGGTGTGCTACAGTCGGTGGGGGAAAGATGACCTTTTCACTGAATGGTATTAGCTCGGATGGATTTCCACATGAGGGCAAAAACAAACCTACCCCGTACCAAATACAACCATGAACTTGAGACGCACCGTAGATCTAAAATCAAGTGATAAATCTCGGGACAAAAAGAGGAATATCTTCATGACCCTAGGATAGGAAAAGATTTCCTAAACAAAACAGGTCGAGAGAAGATGTTTGCAGTATATATATGAAAAAAAACCTGTATCCAGAACTTTTATTAATTAATAAGACAAAGTAAACATCCCAATTTTTTTTCACGGGCAAAAACTTGCACAGGCACCACCCAAAAGATGATATTCGAAAGGCCGACAAGTGCAACGGCACCACGAGTCGTCATGGAAACGCGGACGGAAATCTCACGGCCGCCGGCACCGCCCCCTCCCCCCATGACTAGTGTGTATGTGCTGGGCTCAGAGGTCTCCCTTCGAGGCAGGGCGCGGGGACCAGCCGTGGGGAGTGCTGTCGGCAGGTAGCTGCTTCTGCTCTGGGGAACGGCCTTGCCGGGGGCCGTGGCCCTCCTGGAGCAGTCCACACCCAGGGACTGGGTGAGGCAGGTTCTAGGTCTGCTATTTCTGCCAAAGTAGTCACTGGGGTGGGCAGCGCTCACCCCCGGGCTCCCCGCTGGGTTGACTGGGGCTCCGTTTGCCTGCACCGCGGATCGGCATCTCTCCCTCTCTCCCTCTCTCCCTCTCTCCCTCTCTCCCTCTGCTCTGCCCCTTTTCCTCGCAGGTGCTGACCCCTAGCAGATACCCTGCAAACCCGACTCTGTCACACAGCATCTGCCTCTGGAGAAGCCAGCCGTGACAGCGAGGATGTAGATGGATACGAAGCCACTGGAACTCTCAGTTACTGCTGTTTGGAGAGTAACTGAAAAGCCCTTCAGAAAACTGTTTGAAAGCATCTCTTAAAACCAAAGATGCAGACACCCTGTGAGCTGGGGAAACTTCCGTCTGGGGAGACACCCAACCGAAATCGGTGCTCACGTCCACTAAAGCCTCGCTCGCAGAAACTGCTCATGATAGCCCAACCTGGAAACCGACGGGACGGCCATCCGCAGGAGAACGGGTGAGTACACGGGGCCACACTGCTGGATAGACACGGAGTAGCCTCGTAGGCACCGTGTTGGGCTGAAGACGCCAGGCATGGAAGAGCGTATCCTATGCGGCTCCATTTATGTGAAGTCTGAAACCACAGGTGAACAAGCTACGGTGACAGAAGTCAGGAGGGTGGACACTGGGGGCGTGGGGGCGGCTCAGTCGGTGAAGCGCCCGACTTCGGCTCAGGTCAAGATCTCGTGGTTTGTGAGTTCGGGCTTCGCGTTGGGCTCTGTGCTGATGGTGCGGAGCCTGCTCCGGACTCTTTCTCTCCCTCTCTCTCTGCCCCTCCCCCGCTCGAGCAGGTAGGCAGCTCTCTCTTTCTCTCTCTCTTTCTCAAAATAAATGAATAAACTTAAAAAAAGGGGGCGTGGACACTGATGCTGCAGGGAAGGTGCTGGGAGCTGGCAGTGTCCCATTTCTTGGGCTGGGTGGCAGCCACACGCGTGTACACGCATGCAAACATCCATCACGCTCTACGGCTAAGATCTGTGCACTTTACTGAGTGTTACACCTTGATAAAAAAAATCGGGTCAAAACAAAACAAAACAAAACAAAACAGAAGTTCCAAGCTTTCATAACGACTCACGCTTATTGAGAATTTCCTGTGTTCTAGGACCCAGGCTTTACATGCAATAATAGCTCACTGACCCCACAGACAGACACACATTGACACACACGCAACACACGGCCGCACCAATACTCACGTATGCCATGCGCACGCATGCCCATACACATACACACAACACAGCCATGCCAACACACACGTGCCAAACACATACACCAACATACACGCGCACACACACACGCACACACACACACACACACACAGAGCAAAACCATAAAAAAATAAGATATAGCACGTGATGCCTGGGAGACGTTTGGGGCAGATATTAGGGCAAAGGTTTGCATCGCTCGCTTCAGTTTGCAAATCCCTTTCGAGTTTCTTACTGCATTTCTTCCTCTCCACAGCCTGGGAGACCATCGCGCTAATTCTGCCTGCTGAGAAACCAGGCTCACTGTCGGGGGAGAGGGGATAACCGGGGGCATATCTGTTCTCGTCCTTTGTTTTTGGAAAGTGAGGAAAACTGACGTCTTTTCAGAGACTGGCAGGGTTGGAGCTCAGAGAAGCTTCGAATCACCGAGCCGAAAGAAGCGCAGCCGGGTGAGGTGGCTGAGGCGCGGTGGGTGGCCCCAGGTCACACAATGAATGACCTCAATCCTGCTCAAAAATAAGATTTTAACTGCCCCTAAGAGAGGCAGTGCGATGGCATGAAGCAAAAGTCGGGGTGGCAGTAGAAGTAAACACCAGCCCTTCTTCCCCCACAGGTCTTCAAAGACCCACCTCCCCGTCGACTAGAATCCCCCAGTGCAGCTCCCGTTAGCATAGACACCAAGTCCTGGCCTCCTTTCCTGCCAAAGGATTTCCAAAGATGCAAACAAGAACCACACTCAAGCATTCCTCCACCCACGCTCAGAACCACATCCCAGCCAGAGAGAACGGAAGGGAACTCAGAACTCATTAGTGTCACCCCCGGGACCCGGGCAAAACACATTCCTAAAGGTCTGGGACCTCGGAAGGGGCCATCTGGGAACCAAAAGATGGAAAATCCCAGATCTCAGGGCTGGACGGTCAGGCGAGGGTCGGTCCGTAGAAGGGGCTGTGGGCACAGCCATCCTGACACCAAAGTGAGGCATGGCCAATATGTGGTTAGGGCCGTCCTCAAAGGAAGCTGTCTTGGCCGTGGATGAGAGAAGTTCTAGCAAAATCCAGACTTGGTGCCATCCCCTAAGTCTTAAATTGGGCTTCTTATGTGATGATTTAGTAGTTAATCCACTCAGCTGAGACCCTGGGCTTTCTGGCTGCCTGGAAGGAAGGGGGAGGAAGGAGGATCTTGGTCTTAGTTGCTCGGCCCAAGTTCAATGACCACTGGGAAATTGTGTAACAGACACACACCATGTCCGCCCACGGGTCTTTCCAGCACACCAGCCCCAAGAGACCTTCCTACACCTTTGCTTAATTCAGTCTTAGCCCTGAACCTCTTCCTCAGGCAGGCTTCACTTTCTTTCTTCTTTTTTAAATGTTTATTTATTTTGAGACAGAGAGACAGCATGATCAAGGAAGGAGCAGAAAGAGAGGGAGAGAGAGAGAATCCCAAGCAAGTTCCATGCTGTCAGTACAGAGTCCAACACAGGGCTCCAGCTCACGACCACGAGACCATGACCTGAGCCGAAATCAAGAGTCGGACACTTAACCGACTGAGCCACCCAGGCTCCACTTTCTGAATGCTTCCGAGCCCAGCGTGTGGTTGATTTTTCCATTTAGGACCCATGTGCTTTGGCCAGCCTTTCATTGCTTTCTGATTTGGGCTTTCTGATTTCATCACTCCTTCTGTCCTGTATAGGACACAATTCTCCAGGGGGCGGATAGTGCCCCTAGCAGTTTCTCCCAGCCCTACAACCAGGACCTGATGGGGATGGCTCAGGGGTTGGGGCCACTGTCCCCAACAAAACTGAAAGGTGTAAGAATTTTGCAACACCCGTGAATGCTTCCTGGTAGGAAAAATGAACTGATGCATCCACATGGCCGGTCCGCCCAAGCCTGCTGGGCACAGGTGTGAAAGACCAGAAGATGAGCCATTAGGCCCCTGCCGTCTGGACACTCCCGTCCTTGAGGTGAGGCTGGCACACAAAGAAAGAAGAACCACACAGCTCTGGGGGGCTCCAGGGCTGCGCAAGGAAGTCGGCCCAGAGGCAGCAGCTCTTCACTGTCAGCAGGCACAGCCGGAGGTTGGAGAGATTCAAGGACAAGTGTGGCACCCGTGGTCCCTACGGGGATGTGGCAGTGAGCGGTGAAATCCAGCAAGGCACAAGGGCTGCCTCACTGGTCATCTAAGTTCCTTTCCTTATCTCCCCCTGGGTCTCTCTCTCCCTCTCTCTTCTTCTCCCTCTCTCTCTCTCCTCCTCCTCCTCTCTCCCTCCTTCCCCCTTTCTGGGTCTCTGGCTCTCCTTCGTAGTCTCTCAGTCTCTCTCTTAGTCTCCTTCGGACACTCTGTCTTTCTGTGACCCTATCTCTGTATCTCACTATCTGAACCTCTGTCTCCTTGCCTTTCTCCCAGTCTCTCTTTGTCTTCCTTTGTCTGTCTCTCAGTTCTTTCTCTCTCTCCCTTATTTTTGTGCCTCTGCTTCCTCTTCTTGCCACCAGCTGGCTTCCTCTGCTTTCCCTCAGTCTCTGCTCCCCTACGACTCTGCCTGGCCAGGGCCAGATCTCTGGACGCCTACCCTAGTGCCTTCCCAGCTATGGGACACCAAAGGAACTCATAAACGGGGAACAATTACCCATACTCTATCCCAGAATCCTAAACTCTAGAGAATTAGAAGGACTTCAGACAATCTAATCCAACGCTTAAAAAAATTCAGGTACCCTGTACATACAGTAAAACGTATGCATCTAAAACTCACAGCTTGATGGCTTTTACATGTCTGTATGTTCATGTAACTACCAGCCAGATCGAGATACAAAATAGTTTCAGTTCCTCAGAAAGTTCCGTCACCTCCCTGTCCAGTCGCTCCCACTTCACCAAAGGTGACTATTCATTTCACTATAGTTTCGTTAAGCCATTCCAGAAATTCCTTTAAGTACAATCCTACAGTGGGTAGTCCTTTGAATCCGGCTAATCGGGTTCAGAATCATGTCTATGAGGTTCACCTATATTGTCGTAGGCATCGGTAGTTCGCTCCTTTTATGGCCGGGTTGCCAAGTAGTATTCTGTTCTATGAGTTATGGCGATATCTCAACTGGTTTATTCGCTCACCTGGTGATGGACATCTCAATTGTTTCTAGTTTCTAGCTGTCGTGAATACAGATGTTATGAATGTTTATATAAAGTCTTTGTGTGGACATGGATTCGTCAACAAAGGGAATGTTCCGGCACCGAAGACTGAAAACTCCAGTGTTGGTCAAGGCTTCGGGCAGGGCTTGATCCAGGGACTCCCAGCCTCACCAGCCTTCACTCTGTTTCTCCACTAGGCTTTTAACTTTACCCATTTTGTATACACAAGCCCATTCTCGGACTGTTTGGCCTCTTTCCATCCCACTTGTAACTCAACCTTTCACCACTGCTTATCCAATCAGCAAACATTTTTGGTGCCAGTCTGTGCCAAGCACTGAGCAATGTATGGGTGGGGAAACAATGGGTGAATGAGATCTATCCTCGCCCTTTGTCCTCATACAACTTAGGGTCTAGTGGGAGAAATGGAAAGATAGGGGCACATAAACCCACAAGAAGCTGTATACAAGCCAGGAGCTCCAACTGCAAAGAGGAATTCTTCAAAAGGAAGGGGAGAGATGTCAGCGACTGTCCTATTTGGGGACAACGGGATATGGCACAAAGGTTTTCATTGCTTTTAGCTCTGTGTGCTTCTCTGTGAAGTCTCTCTGCTGCTGCCCAGATGAAATCTTCCAGACGTCAGATGTCCACACAGGGGCTGTTTGTTTGCCTCTGATCACAGACTTGTTTATGAAGCAAGGCTTGGGGAAACATTCCTTGTTCAAATAGATGATTAAAACCCTGCAGGAGAATTCTGTGTCCTCGAGGTTGGGGAACTCAGTGTTCCACATCAGTGTTGGTCTTTCCTTAAGGACCTTCCGCTCAGCCATGAGGGCTGGTGGGATGGATTATTTATTGTCTGGATTAAATGTGTCCTCTGGCTATAAAACTGGAGCCAGAGTCCGGAGTGACACTTCCAGGGCAAGACCAATTTGTCCCCAAGAAGAGCTCTAAGGATTGGGGCCTCTCTCTCCTTTCTCTTTTGTCACTTCAGGACAGAGAGATTCTAAGTAAGCATGGATATTCTGCCCCAAGGGGTTTTCACTCAAGGGCATCTATTCATTTTGTTTTCATTTAGTTCTTGCCTGGTACATGGAGTCAGGCATTGGACCAGGCTCTGGGCATAGCGATGAGCAAGACAGACCCAGCAGCGCTCACGGTCTGGTGGAGGAGACAGATACCCATCAGATCATCACTTCTATATTACACATGCAAGTATAAACTGGCAACTGCCACAGAAGAAAAGCACAGCATTTTTGGTGGGTATTTCAGGGTGACCTGGTTTAGATTAAGGATTCGGAGACATCTGAGTTACAGAAATTTGAAGGATGAGCACAAGTAACATAGGCAAGAAGGGAAGGCAACAGAATAGCATGTACAAAGGCACTGAGGGAAGACGAATTAGGGCATGTCCAAGGGACGAAGAGAAGCCAGTGGGTGGAGCAGAGTGAGAGTGGGGGAGAAAGATTCAAGTAGATGGAGGGCCATTCGCACCAGGCCCTGCGGAGTCTGAGGAGTCAGAGTGATTCTAAGGGTCGCGGGTGCTATAAAAGGTATAAAGAGGAGGCTGACAGTGTCCTCTCTTCTCTCCCTCGGGCCGTCTCTCTCCATGACCCTGTCTGATCACTGCACTGTCGTTCTAAAATAGCCCTTATCTCATACTCGCCCAGCCTAGAGTCTGCCAGTGGATCTTCAGAGCGGACGTGAGGCCGAATCTCCTTAGCAGGGCGGGAGGTCTTTATAATTGGTCAAGACCTTGAAGAATAAAGGAGTAGGAATTCATTGGAAGTCATTGTTGCCTTTTTTTCTTGTGAGTAATGTCATGCCATGGGCTCCTTTAGGGCGGAAGTCATGAAGCGACCTTTCCTCTGTTCCCAGCAGTGGCCCGAGCACGGATACTGCCGCCGCCATCACTGTCATTGTCGTCATCGTCTTCATCATCACCTCCATTAATTAAACTGTGATTGCTGTGCTGAGCATTTTACGTGTTGTATTGGATAGCTGTTGTTTTGTAATAAAACAGCCTAAAATCAGTGACTTATAATCATAGTCATTCATCTAGCTCACAATTCTGTGGGCCAGTAGTGTAGGCTGGGCTCAGTTAGGCAGTTCTGGCATTGACTGGAACCCTCATGCGTCTGTGGTTAACTGCAGGCCATAGGCTGGCTCTGCTTCTAGGGACTGACTGGCTGCCAGCTGGGCTTAGAGGGATGGCCAATTCTATATCTCTCATCATTCTTTAGGTAAGCTTGAGCTTCTTCATACGGTGGTGTTGAGGTCCCAGAGTAAGAGGTATAGTCATTGACCAGATCAATATTCCCCTATCATCCCAGATTCAAGGGAAAGGAGAAAGAGACTCCACCGCTTGACAGGAGGCGTGAACAAAGGGGAGGGTCCGGATGAGAAATTTCATGAGGCCAAGGAGTATTGTACTCATTTTGATGCTCCCCACAATTGGCACAATGTATGGCACACGGGGCCTACACTCTCGTCAAATGTTTGCTGATTTAGAGGCCTCAGCGGAACAATCATTAGCCCAAAGTCGCACGAATTAGGACTAGACTCCCAGATTCCCCAACCTCCCTCCCATGAGAGCCTCATTACCTGGACCTACTGCTCCTTCGCTCCCCCAAAGTAGCCAAAAAAATCCCAAAACAAAACAAAACAAAAAAAACCCCAACACGAAATTCGGGATGTGCTTCTCTGTCTTCTGGAAGGTGCCCCAAATCAGATACAGTCTCCAAAATACACATCTCAGAATACCTGGCATCTGGGTAGCACATGAAAAGAGCGCTGGGTCTGGACAGAGGCCCGAGTATCTCACCCACCTCATGTACGATCCTGGGCATGTGGCTCAGGTAAGACCTAACTTTCTTCATCTGAAATGCGGGGTTACAAATCCCTGCCTACATCCCAAGGCTATATCAACGGTCAGAGGAGCTAATGGCCATAAACTCTCTCAAAAGATTGTACCCGACTCAGCTTACAGATCTCTCCAAGTCTGCTCCACCGCACTGGCTGTGGCACCACCCGGCCTCATGGCTGACTCAGGGGAGCTCCGGCCCCGCCGCCCATTCATCTCCCACAGAGTCTGTCTAGGCTTCAGCACGGCCTCCCCTCCCCCTCCACTACAAGGGGCACATGCCCTGGATGTCCTGGTCTGACCTGACTGGACACCCAGAGGCTCTTGCTCCTAGAGTCGGAGGAAGCGCTGTGCCCCGGGGTGCCCGCGCCATGCTCTGGGGTGTCAGATCTGGCTTCCCCAGCACCTGTCTAAAGGCTGAACGCGTTACACACATATTCAGGAGGGTTGAGGCTCCGTGGGGTAAATGTGAACCCAGGGCGCCAGGAGATGGAAAACTGTCAGTGGACGAACGCCTCTCCCTTCCTTAACCACACACCCTTCCAAGACGTCCCAGTGCCACACGGCTTCTCTAGAGACACCACACGGCTGAGCGACCTGCTGTGTCTTCTTGCGCTCGTGACTCGCTTAGCGATGCACCATCCCCGTGCTTGCTTTCTCTCCTTCCCTGCTTCCCTTCCGGTTCTTCCTCAGTCTGTCCTCCCCACCCCCACCCTGCAGTGAAGCATAAGTACGGAAGCTGTGCCTCCAGCTCTTTTGTCTCGGCAACCCAAGCCTAAGATAAAGAGAAGAAATTAAGAAAGTTGCCAAACCGCAACCACTCAAAACTCATAATTGGCGTTGGTGAGGATACGGAGCGACTGGGACTCTTGTACGATGCTGGTGGAAATGTAAAATGGAACAGCCACTGGGGGACAGTTTGGCAGTTTCTTAAAAAGTTAAATAGACACCTATGTGGCCCCTGGGTGGCTCAGTCGGTTAAGAGTCTGACTCTTAATTTTGGCTCCGGTCACGATCTCATGGTTCATGAGTTCAAGCCCCTGCCTTGATGGTGCAGAGCCTGCTTGGGATTCTTACTTTGTCCCTCTCTCTCTGCCCCTCCTCTGCTCATATGCTCTCTCTCTCTCTCAAAACCAACAAATAAACTTTAAAAACAGAAAACAGAATTCAACAGAATTTCTAAAAAAAAAAAGAAAGTTAAATATACACTTATCATGTGACCCACTATACTCCAAAGTTACACATGTCCACGCAAAGACTTCTATATGAATGTTTAGAGCACCTGTATTTATACTAGCACCCAACTGAAAACAACCCAAATGTCACTCGACTGGTAGAGATATAGACAAATCGTGGTGTATTCATACACTGGCATTCTACTCAGAAATAACAATGAATGAACTATTGATACACATAACCTGGGTGTATTTCAAAATAAGTAGGCTGAGTGGAGGGAGCCAAGAGGAGAAAGGGCACATACTGTTTGACTCCATTGACATAAATTCTAGAACATGCAAACTAATCCATGAGAGGAGAAAGCAGGTCAGGGTTACCTGGGCACGAGAGTGGAGGTGGGGTGGATTACAAAGGGGCACAAGGAAATCTTGGGTGAGGATGTCACCCACATGATATATGATCCTGGACAAGTCTCTTGGGTCAGATCTAAGGTCATGCTGATTGTGGTGACAGTTTCATAAGCACGTCTTAATAAAAGGAAAAAAAAAAAGAAATTACCAGCCCCGTAAGTGAACTCAACCAAATCCTTAGAGCAACGATAACTTCAGTGCTATTTAAAGCATTTCAGTGCACAGAGAAAAAAGGAAAGCTTCCAAGTTCCTTTTATGAAACCAGCATAACTTTGATACCCAAAACCTGGCAAAAATAGCACATTAATGGAGAGTTTGCTGCTCCGTGCACACTCGTGGAGTTATTATTAACTCTGTAAATCAGCTATACTGCATCTGACCTAGTTTCCAGATTTTTATCTTTAGTTTTCAGAAATTTAATTACAGTGTGTCTCTGTGTAGATTTCTTTGGGTTTATCCTGTTTGGGGAAATTATCGAGCAGGTGAAACGGGAAGAAGAGGCGCCCTGGCCTCTAAGACGGATGCCAATGACAAGGCTTCTCACCAGAGGGGTCCGGGACCAGGGGCAGAGCTCACGCACCCCAGCGTGGTCTCCTCGATGCCCCTCCTGGAACGCCCCCGCTCTCCGTGCCCGCCCCCGCTCTCCGTGCCCGCGGCTCCCACCTTAGTTTGTATTCTTCATCCCTCCTGCCTTTTCTCTTCAAACCCCCAGCGGTCTCTGAGCCTCCGCTCCTTGCAATCCATCCTCCATGGTGTGCAGAGAGCCAATTATGTCCCGGAGCTGTGATCCTGACATGGCCCTGCTCGCTTCCTTTCACACACTCCGCTCTTGCCTGGCCCACAGGACAAGCTGTCAACTCCAGCGCACAGCCTCATTCTCCACAACACTCTCACCCAGCATTATATGTGATATTCCGACCGGAGTTCTGATCGTGCCCAAGAATTCCACCCCATGCCTCGGCGTCCTCGCAAGGCCGTTCCCTCTCCCTGCGTGGACTTCCCTCCCTCCATCAGCCGCAGCAGGTCTGCTCCCCATGTCTGACTTGTGCCTTCATCGCCTAAATCGGTGTAAGACCTGGCACCAGGCAGATAACATCAAAGACTTGTAGGGAGGAAGTGCTCCCCGATCTCCCTCAGTGTGTCTCTTTGTTTGGCTGGTCCTGATCTATAGCCTTCATAACACAACCGTAATAATAAGTATAGCACTTTCTGGAATTCTGGGAGAATTCCTAGCAAGATTATCAAACCTCAGGGGGTCAGGTGAACTTCCCAAATTTGTGGCTAGTTGGTCAAAACAATGGGTGACTGGGGGGCTTATCTGAAGTGAGGGCAGTCTTGTTGGAGGCTGTGCCCTTAGCTTGTGGAGTCTGTGATAACTCTAGGTAGTTAGTACCAGAACAGTACTGTGATATTGTAGTAGTAAAAAAAAATACATAAAAAGAAACCACATCCTTATAATAGAATACCAACTAATATATGCAAAATGCAGTACTGAAATGAGAAAATAACCTTTTTGCAAGCATCACAGTAGCAAGTGATCCAGGCAATGGATACTAAAACTTATGGGTGAATATTTGATGAGGTAGAGGATATTTATATTGTCTGAAAGTATCACTTCACAAATTACCTACTAATACAAAGGAGAAGATAGTAGTGTTACAGAAGAGAAACCTGGAACACACCATTTTAACCAAGAGGTAAAAGTTAACATTGCCAATAATGAGACAAACTAGCATTAAGTGCCTCTTGATAAGATGCATAGAGAAGGACACAATATCGCTTTGGTGATATTCCTGTTAAAAGGCATCATCTGAGCCTGATCCGGAGGAAAGATCAGCCAATTCCAGGCTGGGGGACACTTTGTACAACACCTTGGCCTGTACTGTTTAAAAATGTTAAAGTCAGAAAAGACAAACGAAGGCTGAGGAATGGCTCCAGATTGAAGGAAACTAAACAGACATGAAAACTAAATACAATGTATGATTCCACATCGAATACTGGACCAGAAAAACAAATGCTAAACAAGTATTATTGGGACAATTGGCACTATTTGCACAATGGTTTGTAGATTGGGTAATATTATTGAAACAATGTTAATTGTACTGTGGTTAAGCAAGAGAATGCTCTTGTTCTTAGAAAATAGGCACTGAAATATTTAGGAGTAAAGAGTAAAGAGACTGGAAGAAAGAGAGAAAGAGATGAAGGAAACGAGACACCATGGAAACATTCGGTGAATCTGGGTGAAGGGGTATGGGAGTTCCTTATACTGTTGTTGCAACTTTTTGTTAGTATGAAATTACTTTAAAATATAAAACTGGGGGTGCCTGGATGGCTCAGTCGGTTAAGCATCCAACTCTTGACTTCGACTCAGGTCACGATCTCATGGTTCGTGGGATCTAGCCGGAGTCGGGCTCCCTGCTGATAGCACAGAACCTGCTTGGGATTCTCTCTCTCCCTGTCTCTGCCCCTCCGTCTGCTTGTGTGCTCTTTCTCTCTCTCTCTCTCAAAATAAATAAATAAATATTTAAAAAATAAAATACAGGTGGCTCAGTTGGTTCAGAGTTCGACTTCAGCTCAGGTCATGATTTCACGGCTCATGAGTTCAGTCCCCGTGTGGGGCTCTGTGCTGACAGCTCAGAGCCTGGAGTCTGCTTCAGATTCTGTGTCTCCTTCTCTCTCTGCCTCTTTTCTGCTCATGCTTTCTCTTTCTCTCTCTCTCTCTCTCAAAAATAAATAAACGTTAAAAAAATAAAATATAAAACTGAAAAAAATGTTTAATATTATACTATTTTACTTTAAAAATAGAAGCACATATATTTACACATGTGTGTATGTATTCAAAATAAAAGACTACAACACATAAACCAAAAAGTTAATAGTTCTTCTCTCTGGTGGTGAAATTTAGGTTAACTTCTTCTTTTTCCTCAACATTAGTTTCTCATTTTTCCTAGAATGGTTGTGAACTCTTCATAATGACAACGACAAAAGAAATAATAAAGGTTGGACACATGATGAAAAAAATCACTCTTTAAACACCAAAACCACACCTGAAGAAAGTACAAGTGACTCATTCCCTGCCTCCCCACCCCTCGTTATCCTTGCTGTGTTCCCGTCTGCACACCGTGGTCGTCTCTGGCCCTGTTCAGGGGCAGACAGCACCCACGTGGTCGTCCAGGGGGCCTCACAGTGCTGCTACGACAGCCCCATGTGATGTGGGCACAGATGACCCAAGCCCAGACAGGAATCAAAATGTCCTAGAAAGAAACTCAGAGTGGAAGAAGCTGATGACTTGGACACGCCAAAGCGGACAAACAAAAAAGCCCCAAGAAAGAAGCCTGCTCTCTCTAGACCGATGACCAGGGAGAGGGAACCTGAGCAGGACAGAAAACTTTTAGGCAATTACTGCTCTACCCTAGTTAAGCATCAAAGAAACTATACCATAAAAGGGTAAAAGGGAGCTAGACTTTGACATTTGTGAGGCTGTCACCAGGCATCCCAACATCCCTGCTGGGGGACGTCAGAGAGACCACGTCGGGCGCGGGGACTTTCATCTCTGCTGGCCATCAATGCCTCCCTGCCGCCACTGCAGTAGGGAGCCTGGGATTGCACCTCCATCCGGGACTAATAAGGCACTCCTCCCGCTCCCCACTGGGGTGGTGTCAAAGGAGGTTTGCGGGGAGTCAAGGCTCTCGCCGTCTCCCAGCAGCAATGGAGCCCCCTCCACGGAGTGTCAGTAGAGACCCATGGGGAGCCAGGATTCTCATCTCCACCCAGCAGTAATGAGCAGCCTCCCCCCCTTGGGTTTCCATAGAGGCTGAGTGGGACACCGGGACTTCGAGCTCCTGCTGTCAGGAATGAGGATTTGCCCCCCTTCTCCTGTGTAAACAGTGTCAAAGAAGGCCAGCTAAACAGAAGGTTTACATAACACCAAAATATCCAGACTTCAGTAGGAAATCGCCCATTTTACCAAGAAACAGGATGATTTCAGATTGAATGAATAAAAAAAAAAAATCAGTAGATGCCAAAACCAAGAAGAAAGAGATGTTAGAATTATCTAACAAAGGTCTTAAAACAGCCATCGTTAAAATTGCTTCAACAAGCAATTATGGATAAACTTGAAATAATGAAATAAGTAGAAAGCCTCGACAAAGCAATAGAGAATATAGAGGAAAACCAATGGAAATTTTAGGAATTTAAGTCCTAAATGAAATAAAAGAACCTAAATAAAAAGCTGGGAAGGTGGACTTGCCAGAGAAAGGAGGAGACAGAGGAAATAACCCGTGAGCTGGAAGACAGAACCATAGAAATTGCCCAATGTGAACAATGGAGAGAAAATAAACAGGAAAAGAAAAGAGGACAGAGCATCAGGGCCCTGTGGGAATATAACAAAAGAGCCAACGCATGTGTCTTCAGAGCTCCAGAAGGGGCGGGCAAGGGCCTGAGGCTGAACTAGCACTGGAAGGAATGAGGGGACATTATGCGTGCAAACATTGGTTAAGAGGGCAGGTCTCCCTTCAAGTGTTCTTACCACTAAACTAACAGGTAGACAAACAAATCGACAAAAAAGGGACATAAGGAAATTTTTAGAAGTCATCAATATATTTATTACCTTGACTAGAGTGATGGTAACATGAGTGTATACATAAGTCCAAACTCACCGAATTATACACCTTAATTCTGTGCAGGGTTTTCGTATATCAATTATACCTAAATAAAGTGGGGAGGAAAGAAAAGAAGTAACAGCCGAAAACTTCACAAGTTTGGCAAGAGACATAAGCCTACAGATTTAAAGAGCTTAGGGTATGTCAAATAAGATAAATCCAAAGACATCTACAATAAGACACATGACAATGAAATTTATGAAAACTAAAAACAAAGAAAAACCTCTTAAAAGTCGTCAGAGAAAAACTATACTTCACCTATAAAGAAAAAGGAATTTGAACACAGCAGTTTCTCGTCAGAAACAATGAAAGTCAGACAAGCAGGGTAGTATTTTTTCAAGGGCTGAGAGAAAACAACTGTCGACCAAAATCTTATAACCAGTAAAAGTATTCTTTAAGAACGAAGAGAGTATCAAGTCATTCTCAGGTGAAGGGAGACTAAGAGAATTGTCACCAGCATATTTTCCCTGAAAGAATGGCAAAAATAAGTCTTCTAAACAGAAAGGTAATAAGAATAATAATAAAAATCACTTTGAAACACCAGGAAAAAAAGAACGAACACAGTAAGTAAAAAATATGAGTAGGGGCGCCTGGGTGGCTCAGTCGGTTAAGTGGCCGACTTCGGCTCAGGTCATGATCTCACGGTCTGTGAGTTCGAGCCCCGCGTCAGGCTCTGCTGATAGCTCAGAGCCTGGAGCCTGCTTTGGATTCTGCGTCTGCCTCTCTCTTTCTCCCTCTCTCTCTCTCTCTCCCCTTCCCCTGCTCACGCTCTGTCTCTCAAAAATAAATAAATGTTAAAAAAAAAAAAAAAAAAAAAAAAAAAATATGAGTAAATAAAATAGGCTTTCCTTCTTCTCTGGAGTTTCCCACACTATGTCTGGTGGGTGAAGCATAAATTATAACTCTGGTTGCTATGGTTCTACACATATACAGAAGAAACCTGTTAGACAGTTATATATATATATATTATATATATATAATGTATATATAATACAATATATAATATAAATAAACGGGGTGAAGAGACATAAAGGGCACTAAGGTTTCAATACTTCAGCTAGTAAAATGATGACATCAATAGACTGATAAGTATTGTGTGCACAATTCAACACTTAGAACAACCAATAAAAAATCTATACAGGGTTACACTCAGAAACACTATTGATAAATCAAGGTGGAATTCTAAAAAAATGTTCGAGTGAGCCCCTGGCAGATCAGAAAAAGCAAATGAACGAATTGAAAGCAGAAAATAAACAAACAAACAAAAAATAAATGGGCAGACCTAAGCCCTATAATATCATCATTTACATTAAATGTAAATGACCTAACTATCCGAATTAACAGGGATTGGCAGAGTAGATTCAAAAACAGAAACCAACTCTATGTTTCTCTAAGAAACTCTTAGTTTCTCTAAGAAACTCACTTCAAATATAATGGTATAGACAAGTTGAAAGCAAAAGGGTGGAAAAAGATACAACATGAAAACATTACTTAAACCAAAGCAGGAGTGTCTACGTTATGTCCCCTATAGTAGACTCCAGGAGAAAGGAAATTACCAGAAGCAGAGCGGGACATTAGATAAGGATAAAAGAATCAGTCCACCTAGAAGGCGCAGCAACACTAAATGTGTACATACCATACGAGAGCTGCAAAATATGTAAAGCAAAAAATGACAGAACTGAAAAGAGAAATAGACAAATTCATAATTATAGTTGAAGTCTTCAACACCCCTTTCAACAATGGCTGGACAGGTAACAGAAAATTAGCAAGGGTGTAGAACGCTATACCGCACCAACCAACACTCCACCAGCACCAGCAGAATACACATTATTTTCAAGTGCCCGTGGGACATATATCAAGACAGAGTATATCCTGGGCCATAAAAAAAAACTCAACAAATGTAAAAGAATTGACATCATACAGAATATATTCCCTGACCACAATGGAATCAGCTACAAATCTGTAACAGAAAAGTAACACAAAAAAAACTCCAGACACTTGGAAACTAAAAATCACATTTCCAGGCAATCCATGGGTTAAAGAGGAAGTCTCCAGAGTACTAAAAGTACATTGAACTGAATGAAAAGACACAACATACTGAAATTTATCGGAAAGAGTTAACGCAGAGCTAAGAAGGAAATTTGTAGAATTAAATGCATAACTTATAAAAGAGGAAAAATCTCAAATCAATAATCTAAGCTTCTGTATCAAGAACTTAGGAAAAAAAGGAAAATAAAGCAAAATGGGAAGAATAAATTAATAAGCAGACATCAAAGAGATTAAAATAGAGAAAATCTATATCACATTTCTTGATTTCAAACTACATGACAAAATTATACTGTCAAAACAGTATGGTGTAGGTAAGCATAAACCAGACACACATGTCAATGGAACAGAATAGATACATATCTATATATGGGTTATTTCTTGGCTTTCTATATCTATCTATCTATCTATCTAGTCAATTAATTTATGACTAAAGAGCCAAGAATATACAATGAGGAAAGGACAGTCTCTTCAATAAATGGTGTTGGGAAAACTGGACAGCCACATGCAAAAGAATCCGCATTTTATATCAGACACAAAAATCAACTCAAAATGAATTAAAGACTTGAACATAAGACCTGAAACTATTATATTCATAGAAAAAAAAAAACATAGAGGGTAAGCTCCTTGGCATCAGTCTTTGCAATGCTGTTTTATATTTGACACCAAAAGCAAAAATAAACTAGTGGAACTATCTCATACTATAAAGCTTCTGCATAGCACGGGAAACCATCGAAAAGTAAAAAGGCAACCTATCAATTGGGAAAAGATATTTGCAAATCATATATCTGATAAGGGGTTCATATCCAAAATAAACAAAGAACTCATACAGGTCAATAGCAACAAAAAAACAAACAAACAACAAAACAGTCTGATTTCAAAATGGGCAGAGGACCTGAATAGAGAGTCATTTGTCCCAAGAAGACATACAAATGACCAACAGACACATGAACAGGTCCTCGACATCACTAAGGATCAGGGAAATACAAATCAAAACCACAATGAGATGTCACCTCACGCCAGTCAGAATGGTTAGGATCAAAAAGACAAGAAATGACAAGTGCTGGCGAGGACGTGGAGAAAAGGGACCCCTCGTGCACTGGAGGTGGGAATGCGAACTGGTGTAGCCACTGTGGGAAACAGTATGGAGGGTCCCCAAAGAATTAAAAACCGAACTACCATATGATCCAGCAATTCCGCTTCTGAGCATATGTCCGAAGGAAATGAAACCACTCTCGAAGAGATATAGGCACTCCCATGTTCATTACAGTATTGTTTGTGTACAACACCCAAGATATGAAAATAACCAAGTGTGTGTCAATGGGTGAACGGATAAAGAACATGTAGTTTACACACACGCACACATGCACACACGCACACACAGCATACATGTGTTATATGTATAAAATGTGATATACGCCCACATACAATGAAATATTGTTTAGCAATAAAAAAGAAGGAAATACTGTCATTTGCAGCAACACAGATGGACCTTGAGGGCATTATCCCATGTGAAATAAGTCAGCAAGGGAGAAAAATATCACGATTTCACTTATATGTGGAATTTGGAATCTTATAAGAAACCAACCCCGTAGAAACAGAGAGCACATTGGTAGTTGCCAGCGTAGGAGCAGTGAAATGGCTGAAGATAGTCAAAAGGTACAAACTTCCAGTTCGCAGATCAGTAAGTTCTGAGTACGTGACACACAGCACGGTGACTGTAGCTAACACCACTGTCTTGTCTATTTGAAAATTGCTAAGAGAGTAGATGGTCAAGTTCTCATCACAAGAAAAAAATTAAACTATGTGAGATGATGGGCACTCACCACACTTACTGTGGGGGTCATTGTACCATATATCCATACCTCATATCATCACTTTGAACACCTTAAACAGATATAATGTTATATGTCAATTATATCTCAGTAAAACTCAGAGGGGGAAAGGTAATAAAAAGAGAGAAAAAAATCAATGAAACAAAGATCTGCTTCTTTGAACAAGATAAATAAAATTGCCAAGCCTCTAGAAAGACTGACAGAGGAAAAAAAAAAAAAAGACACAAATTATCAACATTAGGAAACAGAGGATAGGGGTGCCTGGGTGGCTCAGTCAGTTGAGCATCCGACATCAGCTCAGGTCATGATCTCACAGCTCGTGAGTTTGAGCCCCGCGTCGGGCTCTGTGCTGACGGCTCAGAGCCTGGAACCTGCTTGGGATTCTGTGTCTCCCTCTCTCTCTGCTCCTCCCCTGCTCACACTCTATCTCTCAAACATGAATAAATGTTAAAAAAAAATAAAGAAAAAAAGGAAACAGGGGATAATACTACATTCCCCACACTCATCAAAAGAATAATAAGGGAATAGTACAATCTACATACATAAACTAGACCATGGACCAATTTCTTGAAAAACACAAACTACCACAACTCATTCAATATGAAGTAATTTCAATAGCCCTATAACTATTAAGGAAATCAAATATATAATTTTTAAAACTCTCAAAAAAGAAAACTCTAGGCTTAGATAGTTTTATTGGAGAAACTACTAAACATTCAAAGAAGTACCAACACCAATTCTACACACTCTCCCTGCAAATAGAAGAGGTGTGTATCAGTCAGAATCCAATCAGTGAAACAGAATCCAACAAACATATGGATTCGTTGCAAGGAATTGGCCTATGCCATTGTGGTGGCTGGCGAGGCACTCGGACACCCAGAGGGTGGCAGTCAGCAAGGGCAGGCTGGAGCTCTTGCCTATGACATGAAGCTGCAGTCCACAGGCAGAATTTCAAGGAAATTTCAGGGAAGCCGTGGTTCTGCTTCTGTAACGTTCGATTGATTGAATCAGGCTGACCTAGACAATCTAAAATAATCTCCTTTGCTTAAAGTCAACTGAGTGATTTATGAATGATAATCAATCTACAAAATGCCTTCGTGGAAACACTTAGATTTGCGTTTAATGGAATAACTGGAGACTGAAGCCTAGCCAAGCTGACAGATAAGAATGACTATCACAGTCACGCCTGGTCAACTTGGCACCCATACGTATTTCCTTAAACCATACACAATCTCCAAAAAAGGAAGAGCTACATCATAGCTTCATGTCAATGATACAACTATTCTTTTTTAAAAATGTTTATTTATTTTGTGAGAGAGAGCGTGCACATGCGAGCTGGGGAGGGGAAGAGAGAGAGGGAGAGACAGAATCCCAAGCAGGCTGCATGTTGTCAGTGCGGAGCCCAATACAGGGCTCCGTCTCACGACCACGAGATCATGCTCTGAGCCGAAATCAAGAGTCACCCACCAGGCGCCCTGATATAACTGTTCTGTATACAACTGAAAATATACTCTAACCGTTTCCCCAGCAGACAATGCAAAGTCATTGAGTGATGTTTTCTCCCCCTTACTACCCTGTAACTTAAATACTGTGATATAAAGTGAACTATTATTAACATATCTTATGTTAGATGATAAGCGGACGAAGGAGGTGGACTCATAACTGAAACAAAAATGCTTGCTTAATAGATCTACGCGAACATATTCATAACAAAATAATGAAGAAATACTCATAACTATCATAGCCCCCGTTTCCACAACTGGTCAGCTGATTGTAGTTGGTGTTTATAACTATGTACTTCTACTACCCGTTCCATATTCCATTTGCCCTCAGCCGGTCATGGTTCCTTATTCAGTGGGGTGACCCAAACCTTCATTCCTGAATGGTCTGGGCCACTGGTAGTTCTGCCTGAATTGGATTCTTGTCTTTTTCCATTTACCTTAGTCGCATGATACGGTAGTATTAAGAGACAGCCTAATGGATCCCTTGTATCCCAGACATACTTTTCCTCGTATTATGCAGTGGCCATATTTTGCACATCTGTGTTGCCACGTCATACCACGGTCTCCTGGCCTCCTCTACCACTGAAAATAGTCATTACTGTTCTTAAATATAATCACATTAGAGAACCAACTTCGGAAAACCCAGAACCAATTTAAAAAACCTCTTCTTTCAGATTGTATTCCCCCAGAACTACTTCTGGTACCAAAGACTGTATCGGTTAGGGTTCAACCAGAGAAACAGAACCGTATGTTTATGTCTGTCTGTCTGTCTGTATACGGATTTATTGCAAGGAGTAGGCTTACACATCTGTGGAGGCTGTCTAGGCAAATCTGGACTCTGTCGGGCAGGCCGTCAGGATTTGGGCGCAAACTGAAGCTGTAGTCCGTGGACAGAATTTCTTCTCCTTCGAAGAAACCTCAGCTCTCCTTTTAAGGCCTTTCAACTGATTGAAACAGGATGTCGAAGATGATCTAGGATAATCTCCTTTACTTAGAGTCATCTGATTATGAATGTTAATCAGATCTACACAATATCTTCACAGCATGGGGCGCCTGGGTGGCTCAGTCAGTTCAGCATCCAACTCTTGACTTCGGCTCAGGTCATGATCTCACAGTTCACGAGTTCGAGCCTCACATCAGGCTCTGAGCTGATGCGTGGAGCCTTCTTGAGACTCTCTCTCTTTCTCTCTCTCTCTCTCTCTCTCTCTCCCTCCTTCTCTGCCTTTCCCCCTCCCCCATGCTCTTAAACTCTCTCTCTTCTCTCAAATAAATAAATAAACTTTAAAACATATCTTCACAGCAACACCAAGCATAGGGAACTGCAGCCTAGCTGAGCTAACTCATAAAAGCGATCATCACAAGAAGGGAACTCTTCCCAATTCATTTTTAAAAGCTAGTATGACTCTGATACCAAACCAGGCAGAGACAGTACAAAAATGTCCTAGGAAGAGCAGAGTCCCATGGGGCTGGACTCCATCCACAAAGCGACCTCAAGAGCCGGGTCATATTTTTCACCTGACCATTTGGCTGCCCAGTTTCCATTTCATAGGGGAAATTTCAGCACATTACATCAGTTTCAAATTACTGGTGACTAGTTTGGTAACTCCATGCTATGAGTCAGAGGGTTCCCGTGTGTGTGTCTGTGTGTGTGTGTGTGTGTGTGTGTGTGTTCATTCATTAATTCTAGTTTAACTTTTATTATGCTGTTTGTCACGCACTGGACGAAGGAATTTAATGTCATGAGACTGTTTTATCTTCCCAGGAATTCGACACAGTGGATACCTTGGCCCCATTTACAAGTGAGGAAACTGAGGCTCAGCAAGGTTATATCGGCAGCCCTGAGGATGGTCAGCTGGTGGGTTTTGATTTGACCCCGAAGCCTGTCCTCTTCACCACTACGATAGCATTGGATTCTGGGGCTGCAGACTGTCATCAGAACTTGGGCATCTAGGAGTTCTGCCAGGTCTAAGTTCCTTGAATCTCTGGGCAAGGTGCCCAGAGCGTTAAGGTGGCCAAGAAACACTGTCGATAATCTGTCTGTCCCAAGGTTCTCAGTCTTGCCCTAGGCCTTTGCTCACGACGTTTCCTCCTACTTTGCAGGGCCCGGGCGGTGGTAACAGTGCAGGCTCTAGAATCAGTCAGAATCCCAGTTGTGTGGCCTGAGTCAGGTGGCTTCGCCTCAATCAACTGCCTACTTACTCATAAAATGGGAAAATAGTCTTTATTTCACTGGATGGGGTGGAGGTTAAATGCCACGGTGCAGGACGCCTCAACATGAAACGCGCCTACAAGTTACCTGGCCACCTTGTTAAGAAGCGGATTTGGATTCGGCGGGTCTCAGGAGGAGCTGATTCTACTTTTCTGATAGGCTCCCAGGCGATGCCATCGCTGCTGGTCCACGGACCACACTTTGAGTAGCAGGGGGATCGTTCGTGATGCACTTTATGCGATGTGCGTAATAAAGGCCCCTGCGATAGAGAGAATAAAAATTCACCCGCTCTGGAAACCCAACCCAGGGGTCTTGCCCTGTCCTCATAGGTTTCTCTGATTAAAGGAAACATACCGGTTCATTAGAAGGGACACGTTTGTTTGCCTTGGCACTGACTTCTGAGAGAAATTTTTCACCTAGATCCTCAGATAAGGGACTCCGATTAGAATGACGGGTCATGTCTTCTAGAAACAATCCTGCTGCAGGGGCCAGCACGGTATAAGCAACGAAAACTCGTCGGCCCAGGTTGTGGCCCAGCTCTGGCTGCGCGACCCCAGGGGGGAGCCCCGCCTCTATGACATCTGATTTTCCCACTGGCTGGCACCGAGTACAGACTTCACGACGGTGGCTAGGCGGCTCCTCTGCTCTCTGGCCTGTGGCGCGGGCCTGGCAGCGCCTCCCCGGACGACTGGCGAGGGCCACGGATAGCGTATGTCGATGGTTAGCACATATTCTGGGTCAAGACTTCGGGTTGAACCACAGGACATTGCCGACAGCAACCTTTTTTGACCTGTAAAAATGGCTTGAACTATTTGTGCGATCCTTACAACAAAGCTTCGAGGCAGAAACAATTTTTACCACCATCTCCCCTGAACCATGGAGGAGAAAAGTGAGGTCCTGCCCGGGGTCACGCGGCTTGTGATGGACAGAGCCTGGACTCAACGCCGGCAGGCTGGCCGCGGTCTCACGCTTGCTCTGCCCCACCGACCCCGAGGGCATCTCCTCCCACTCGGGCTGTGTCTGAGGCAGACCCTACAAAAGCCTACAAATTTGCCCGTAGCAAATCGTTCTTTTCCGGCACATTTCTGCGAGGAGCTGAGCCAGTTCATGCTGGGAACGCTGCTTTCTGGTGATCGGGCTGGAGCTTGAGAAGCCCAAGAGGGAAACAGGCTTGGCCTGGCCTTTACAAACCGCCCTTGTCGGGGCGGCTTCTATTCCAGGAGCTCAGTATGGAAACCCAGCGTCTGTGGTGCACTCAGCCCTGGCCTAACGACGGTCAGTGTGGCCGAATCTCTGGCCTTCTGCCCAGATCTCACCCACCCCTGCGTCCTGGTCCTGAGATTCTCTCGTCCCGGCCGCCCCCGCCCCCTTCTCACGGAAGTCCCTCCCTGGGGCGGGTGGGCGTCACTTCTTGGGCCCGGCACTGTGGGGAGCGTGCCTTCAGCCCGCAAGGAAGGCGTGATGCATACCCGGCTTACGGATGAGGCTCGGAGAGAGGATGGTGTTCACTCAAAGTCACATAGTGAGGGACCAACCAAGCCTGTTGAACTACCATGACCTCCAGTCAAAGGTCACAAAGAGCCAGTGCCTTTGTATGATTGAGAGAAGCTGCCCGGGGGGGCCTCCAAAGATGGGATGGGGACTGTCCTCCGTCCATGTGGTTGGATGAGTTTACTCAGTAAGAGCCCCGCATTCACGGCTGCGGGGATCGGGCCCAGAGATGGGCCTGTGGCTCAGGCCAGGCCAGAGTCAATCCTGGGACTTTTGCTACAACTGTTGGGAAAAATTGCCCTCTCTCTGTTGAGGCTTCTAAGCAGACAGAGTTGCTGGGGGATGCCCTGGCCACTCCATAGGGAAGGACCTACCGGATATGGAAGCCCAACTAGGGGAAAGCAGAGGCAAAATGTGGAGAAAGACTATTTTCTGACCAGGTCCTCTGAGGCTCTGGCCCCAGCCGGGCCTCCACGCGCTCCTGTTCACACACTGCCCTTCACGCGCGGCTCAGCACCTTCCACAGTAGCCCCTCCTGGGCCTAAGCTGAAACCTACCTTTCCAGAACTTACGCTGACTGGTCTAGTTCTACCAACGTGAGGGGCAGCAAAAGGCTCTAATGGCAGACAGATGTGGTTTCAGATCCCAACGCCAGCGTTTACCCTTCAAATCTCAACTTAAAACTGGAATGGTGATATCCACGTGAGAGGGATGTGGCAGGGATGAAAGAGCTATTACAGGGGCTTCGTTTTTGTTACCTTATCATGTCGCCGTGGTTTTATTTGTTACCAGATTGTGAGGCCCCGGACAGCAGGGACCTCATTTTATTTAACTCAGATTCCCCAGTACTTGGCAGTGGTTGGCAAAGAGCAGGTGCTCAATAAACGCCTGCCGAGGGGCACCTGGGTGGCTCGGTTGGTTGAGCCACTGACTCTTGATCTCAGCTTGGGTCGTGACCTTGCATCGTGGGATCAAGCCTTGCATCGTGCTCTGTGCTGACAGCGTGGGGCCTGCTGGGGGTTCCCTCTCCCTCTTTCTCTACCCCTTCCCCCCCCTCTCTCTTCTTCTCCCTCCCTCTGTGTCTCTCTCAAAATAAATAAGTAAACTTAAAAAAATAAAAATAAGCAAATGCTTGTTGAAATAGACTTGAAGTACGTTCTGACCTCCCACCCATAGTGAGCTACTTAGGGACTGCATCTCCCAGAACCTTCTCTCGTCCCTGCTTTCATCACCGCCATTTCTTTATATAACACGGACGGTTTTCCTTCTAAAAAATGTACTAACTCAATTATTCTGTGAATATTTATCAGTTACAACCAAAGGAATGAAAATAAGCTCCCCATGGTATAAAGAGCCCAGATGTTTGGGGTTAGTTTTTTAACACGATGCTCAACTATTTTACTTATTTGATGTTTTTTCTCGAGAAACAAAACAAAACCAATCTGCCCTAAAATTTGGAAATGAGATCCCTTTCTCACAGTGTCTCTTGCTCTCCGTTGGGAGTGGGGAGGGCATGCCTGGCAGTCACGACGGGCTGCTGAAACGGGACAAGCAGGTAATGGGAAACAGCTGCTTGGCTCGTGCTCTCTCTAAGCCCAAATTGGTGACGAGGTGCCGCAGACAAAAGACAGGCAGCTATGGTTTGGGTGGAGGCCCCACAAACAGTGATTAACTCCTCCTGCCAAGTTCGCCGGGCGAAGCGGAGTCTGCTCGGCCGGTCGCAGTACGCCGGGCAGCGTTCCCTGCACAGACTCTGTCTCTGGAGCACTACGCCCCCGGACAGACGCGTCCGCCATCCTCCCTGTCTCCGATGTCGGGAGAACGTCAGTCCAGAACGACGGACGCTAAGAAAAGGCCCACCTTCCTCTGGGTCCTGCAGTACTTCGTCCCCGTAACGGCGCTGCCTCACAGGGCAGCCAGAATGACCTTCTGGAAACATCGGTTAGGTCAGGAGTCAGCAAACTAGTCTGTGAAGGGCCAGAGAGCAAGTATTTTACCGTTCGCGGGCCAGGCAGTCTCTGTCCCAAACACAGATCTGCCTTTGTAGCATGAAACCGGCCATGGACGATATGGAAACGAATGGCTGAGACTGGAGGCCAATAAAACTATTTACAAAAAAGCAGGCAGCAGCCCGGATCTGGCCCATGGGCTGGAGTCTGCTGCTCCTTGGTGCCTCCGTTCGAAAGTCTGTAATGGCTCCTCATCCCCACAGAATAAAGCCCCAACTCCTAACTGCGGTGTCACGGAGCTGCCTGGGCCGGCCCCTGCCGACCTTGCTACCCTTGTTTGGGTCCTCACTCGCCACCCCCAGGCGCACGCGGGCCTTTGTGCTCCCCGTTTCCTCTGCCTAGAACACCCCAGCCCCATCTCCACTTGGCATTCCCACACGACTTACTCGTTCCCCTTATTTAGGTGAGCATGGACTTCCTCAGAAAGGCCTTGCCTCCGACCCCCCAACATGAACGCCGCCTCCCCACTTAGCACGTATTTTGTTTTCTGCACAGCATTTATCCCAGTTGGACCTGATCTCATTTCTTTGAGTGCTGACTTTTGTTTGTTTGTTTTCCTTCTGCCCCTCGAGCTCCAGGCGGGTGGAGAGCCTCGTCCCCACTGCCTTCCGCCCACAGAGCTGGAGGGCAGCACAGGCCTAGAGACCAGGTTCCCTCATCCGCCCGTCCCCTCCAGTCCCCTCGCCGTTCGGCTGACAAACACCTTTTCAAACTGAGTGTCCAGGTCAGAGCCCGTCACGGCGTTGCACTCACTAATGACTTTCCGTGGCTCCACACCCGAGCCCCTCACCATCGCCCTGGGGGCCCTGCGAAGACGGACTCCGGGCTGCCTTTGCTCACCCACCTCGCCCATTATGAAGAGCAGGCTGCCTGCAGGGTCCGTTGACGTGACCCCAGGAGACACCATTTGGCACCGAAGGTGTTTTTGCATTGATATCAGAAGATGGGTTATGTTCCAGGAATTCGCTTTGAACAAAAGAACGAGGCCATGAACACCTGACTCGTGAGAGGCTGGGAAGTCATCCAGTTTCCTCAAATCGCCCCACCCAGGTCAGGCTCCCATGTGGGCTGTGCTCCGGATAGAAACAGAGAACGTGGTCTTTTCAGACTGAGGCTAGAGCCCACCGGGCCTCGAGCTTTCGGGCGGGGTGGGGGAAGACCGGGAAACATAGAGCTTTCAGTGCTGTTTCTGGCCTGACTGAAAACTACCTTCGAATCACAGTAAAAAGATTAGAGGCGGAGCCATCAAGAGAACACGTAAGCTGAGCGGGTGGATTGGAGTCTGGGCTCCTTACGTAGCCCGACGGTTGGCGAGGCCTTCTCCACTGCTGCAGCGCGGCCAGCTGAGTTCTACAGGAAAGACGGGACCCCGTGGGGGGCCCGCGTGGGCCTGACAGAGCGGAATGCTCGGGCCGTATTGAGATGAAAGGTTGGAGAGCCGACACTTTGTGGCTTCTTCTCAAATGGGCCTGGAGAGTAACAGCAAAGTGGCGAAAAGTAGTTCTGATTCTCTGGCTGACGTTGTATAAAGGAGGTGACTGAAGTTAGAAGAATGTTCGTTTTTTCGTGGATGTTAACAGAGGCGTGCTAATTTCGGCATGCGCACGGTGGTGGTGGTCGGGGGCGGGGCCCGTGAGCGTCGCCGTCTTCCTGCACGGGTGCCGCTGGAGTCTACAGCGCAGTGTGGACGGCAAGGCAGAGTAAGCCCGCCCCTTCCGGGCACTTCTAAAGCCAGGCTAATGCCCCAGGCATCAGGTGCCATCGGCTTACGAAAGTGACCAGTTGGTGTCTCTGTGCTCCAGTCCCGCTTGATCTGGACCCGTTTTCGCTTTCTCTCATCTCCTCTGTTGTGGATTCTTCTCTCTCTGCCCTCCACTCCTCCCTCTTTCTCATCGTCTCTGGATTGGGCCCCTTCTCTGACACTCGGGGCCTGGCTCTCCTTCCAGGGGTGAGTCTCGCTTTGTTCTGCTGCCCCCCGTGGCCCTAACTGATGCCTGGTGGATAAGCCTTGGCCCCAGATCCCTGAGCGGGGAGGAGAGGCGCCGTGCTGGGTTATGACGACATCATGGAGAGCGGGACGGACACCGCCTCTCCACTCAGTGCATCTGTACCCTCTTCTACGTCCCATCCACGGCCAGGAAGCTCTCGACTTCCCAGGACTGTCCTTTTCATTTTCTGACAACCTTATCAGGAAGCTTGAGCTGTCAACAAGCTTGAGAGCCGTCCTAAAGTCATCTGTTTCCTGCAGAGTGCTGACGCTGTGGTGTGAACTCCAAGGCAGCTGTCAACGTACATTCTGCCTATCACTTGCTAAGACCGGCCCTGGAGCATGCGACACAAATTAATCACTTCCACTTCTCGACAGCACAGGCCCCTTGTGCTTTTTCTGCCTCTGGCCATTCATGCTCGGCAGATAACCGATAGCCATAGCACTCTGGGAACATGGGCATGATTCCGGGCGGGCCACATATAGCCCGTTATCGTGGCAGTTACAGTGTGTGGGCTCATTGAGAAGTTTCGGGACACTTTATCAATGAGGGAGGCCGTCCCAAAACTCTGGCGTTGGGTTTCGTGGGAGGGAATGGAGGTGAAGATGAAGGTTGCCGAGATAGCAGGGCCTCCTTATCTGACATATTTTCCCAGTGAGGTCAAGTATCAGCGCCATGGCCTTCTTCCCAGGCGGAAACACACCATAGAACGCCACAGCTGGGAGGCCCTGGAGGCTTTGCGGAGCGAGAAAATGAGACCCAGCAAGAGGACAGGACTTGCCCAAGACCCTACAGGGAGACAGTGTCGGAGACTCAGGTCTACAAGAAAAATGAGGGCCCCTTTGCCCTCTGCAAAGACCAGGCTTAGAGGAGGAGCAAAATCTTCGAGGATGTGAATGTCTTGTTTTTCTGCCTTTAAAACATACAAAGGGGTGAGCAAGGAGCCAGGGATGAGCTATTTCTTTAGAATCCCAGTTGAAATATGCCTTTGATTTACATCAAATGTCTGTATTTTTAAAAATAATGTCACTCATTTTCAGTTTCAGGGTTTTTTTTTGTGTGTGTACACATGAAAAAGAAAATGGCAATGATTGCTATTGGTTCCATGAGAAAAAGAACACCGTGGGAACCCTGGCTGGCCCAGTCGGTGGAGCCTGTGACTCTTGATCTCAGGGTTGTGAGTTTGAGTCCCATGTTGGATATAGAGATTACTTTCAAAAAATTCTTTTTTTAAAAAAAGAAACATTGTGAACTATTACGTGATGATAGTTTTATAGTAATGGCATTAATGATTCAAACAGAAAAGTCTTTGGTTCCAATGATGTTGGTTTTTTTTTTTAATTTTTTAATGTTTTTTTATTTATTTTTGAGACAGAGACAGAGCATGAGTGGGGGAGGGGCAGAGAGAGAGGGAGACACAGAATCCAAAGCAGGCTCCAGGCTCTGAGCTGTCAGCACAGAGCCCGACGCGGGGCTCAAACCCACGGACCGCAAGATAATGAGCTGAGCCGAAGTCGGACGCTCAACCGACTGAGCCACCCAGGCGCCCCTGATGTTGGTTTTTTAAAATCCAATACATGGAAGGTCATTCCACTGAAGGTACAACGTCTGACGTTATTGCAAAGGCCATTGTAAATTTAGCTTAAAATGCAACTCTTAAAGAAAACATCATTTCTTTTTCGGGTGATAAGACACATAAAAATGTAATTGGAGCACAGCACCATGATAAAACCATGTTCTTACTAAATAAAAATAAGTAAAATAAAATAACAAGCCTAAGGAAAAGTGTACTTAGAATTAATTGTGGCACATAACAACCTGTGTCTCCAAAACAACCTGAAATAGTAAATACATACAAGTTTGTATATCCCCTAGTTAGAGTAACATTTTTTCTCTCTTTCTCTCTTTTTCGCTTTTCTTCCTTCCTCCTTTTCTTCCTTCCTTCCTTCCTTCCTTATTTTTCCTCCTTCCTTCCTTATTTTTCTTCCTTCCTTCCTTCCTTTTTTTCCTCCTTCCTTCCTTCCTTTTCTTCCTTCCTTCCTTCCGTCCTTCCTTCCTTCCTTCCTTCCTTCCTTCCTTCCTTCCTTCCTTCCGTCCTCCTTCCTTCCTTTCACAAACCCTTGTGTTGAGGACTGACTTTCAATGGATTGGTGTGAGGGAGCTGCTCAGCTACGTATGAAATACAAAATATTTTCGTGACAAAACAAATGATTAAAAAAAAAAAAAAAGAATCCCAGTTCACAACTCCAATTACTAGATGAGTTCCTTAACACATTCCTGAGGTCCGCACGGGAAGGACGATAAATCCACTTACTCATTGAGTTACTCTACAAACATTTGCAGCCTCCTTCACTCCTTTAGCAGGCCCTGTGCCAGGGAGCCAGAGAGGCGAACGAGACGCCTACCTTCCACTTTCATGGAACTCCTATTCTACAAGGCAAGGGGATGGATGATAACCAGGAATATAGAATGTACAGAATCTAGAACTTACTGAATATAGAGAAGATAGAATGTTGACTACAGAACACGTTAAATGGTGACAAGTGCTTTTAAAAAAATAAAGCAGATTCAAGGCCTCAGAAGTCCTGAGGCCATGGGGTTGCTGTTGAGATCGGGTTGCCGAGGAAGGTGTTGCAGAGAAGCGGGCATTTGGGCAGAAATCTGAAGAGATAAAGGAGCAAGCCTTGGAAGTGTCTGTGGGGAGGACTGCAGGCAGGAAAGAAACAGTGCGAACCCCCTGAGGCAGGAGTGAGCTTGCTCTGTATTAGGACCAGCAGGGAAACCAGTGGGGCTGGAGCCACAGGAGAGAGGTGAAGAGGGGTAGGAGACGAGCGAGAGAGGTGGGGCCGATCGTGCAGGGCCCTGTACACTCTTGTTGGGACTTTGGATTTATTCTGAGTAAGTGGGAGTAGCTGGAGTTTTTGAGCCGAGAACTGACATGACTGGACTCCTTTTTCGAGGTCGCTCAGACTGCAGAGTTGAGAACGGACGGTAGGAAGGCAAGAGCAGGAGCAGCTCTCACAGTGCTCATGGACTGGACACAGGGAGAAGTCAAGAGGGACCCCGAGGATGTGGCCTGAGCTGGTGGACAGATGGGGTTGCCATTTGCTGAGGTGGAGAAAATACAGGATGAGCAGACTGGGGTGGACACAGAACTGGGGAGTTTGGTTTGGGACATGTTGAAGTTGACATATCTACAATTCTCCAAGCAGGCAGCTGACATGGCGGGTGGGGTCCAGGGAGGAGCCCCAAGGTAGTGATAGTGATAGTGATTTGGGAGTTGTCGACCTATGAGCAGCATTTTATTTTACTTTTATCTTTTAGTTTATTTATTTGTTTTGAGAGATAGAGAATGAACAGGGAGGGGCAGAGAGGGAGAGAGGGAGAGAGAGGCTCCCAAGCAGGTTTGGTGCTGTCAGCACCGAGCCCGATGTGGGGCTTGAACTCACAAACCATAAGATCATGACCTGAGCCAAACGCAAGAGTTGGACACTTTACTGGCTGAGCCACCCGGGCGCCCTACAAGAAGCATTTTAAACCTATAAGAGGCAGGAGGAGGGAGGAAGGAAGGTCAAGAGGGCGGGGGGCTCCGGAAGAGGGAGAGAGTGACTCAGGAAGGAGGGAGTTAACGACATTGTCCACTACTGCTGATCTGTCAGGAAAGCATGAGGAGTGACCACTGGTCATGGGGTTTAGCCACTTGGAAGTCATCGCTGGCCTTGATGGGCATTTTCAGTGAAATAATGGGTACAAAAGCCCGATTTCGAGACTGAGCGGACAGCAAGTGGAGACAGGAGGTGAAGAGAATTATTTTGAAGAATTTTTCTGTCAAGAGGAGCAGAGAAATGAGAGAAATGAGGCGCGAGCTGGAGGAGGTTGTAGGGTCGAGACAGAAGATACCTCTCAAAGTTCTTGGAAACGCTGACCCTACCCTCATCCCAATGTCCCCATCGCCAGGAGTCAAGGCCATGCCCCAGAGCTCTGTGTGCCCCTGGCAGATTCCCCTCCCTCCTTCTGAACACTCAGAGCCTCATCACTGCCACCCATCTGCTTTGGAGACTTTTAGGGCCCATCTCAACAGTTCTGTGTGCTTTGGTTAAAAGAAAGATATGAATCAGATAAATACGCCAAAAATATACAAGATAATTTAATATAAGCAGAAAATAGAAAGGCGAAATGCCCTTTGAAAGAGAATAATGAAGGGAAATGGTTTATATTAGGGGTTTGGAGAAGGCCTTTTTTTTTAAATGACTTTAAAGCTAAAATGGGAAGGTTAAGTTAACGATTCACCGAAAGGCAAATGAGGGAAAGATCATTGCAGGCGTGTGCAAAGGGTCTAAGGTGGGACATGGAGAGCACATTATAAAACTAGGAGGGGGCCTGTGGGGCTGGGTCCGGCGAGTCAGGGGGACAGGGGCCTAAGGGGGACTAGAAGGAGACTAAGGTCAGATGGTGGCGGGGTTCTCTGGACTGTGTTAAAGAGGCTATGGGTTTTGGGTTTTTATTCCAAGTGCAGTGGGCAGCCACTCAATGAGCAAGACATTATGTCCATCTATGTGCCAACTATTTTTGTGCTTGAAAGGGAAGGAAAGCAGTCAGAAGGAAGATACTCAGCTTCCCTGAGGGAAGGACAGAGATGGTGTGTCTTAGCCTGGGTTCCCCAAGAAGCAGATCTTGAGCCAAGGATTTGAGTGCAAGTAGTTTATTTCGTGCCAGGAAGCACCTCTACAGAAGTAGGAACTGAGATAGAGAGGGAAGGAGCCAATAAAGTAGGTGATATCACACAAGTCACCACTGTGGGAAACTGGAGGTTAATTTCACTGGGAAGGCTGGGAGCCAGCATAGAGTACCGTGATATCCTGATATCTTCTGTGATATCCTATCTGAAGAGGGGACGTAGCTGAGGGCCGATGTTGGGAGTAGGGTATTTATACTCTGGTACTTTCTAGACTTCCATGCTTGTGATTAGAGCAGGCTCCAGCAGCCAGAGAAAGCCCCCAGGTGGAGATGCAGGAGTTGGCAGATGGAAGTCAGGGCAGCTTGCACTAAAATGGTAAGACCTGGAGAGGTATGGTGGGGCACTGATGCCCCACATTAAGTTCCACTCTTATTGATACTTATTCTTCGAGGTGGTTGCCAGTTACATTTTCTACAAAGAACACAAAAGGGTTTGTGGGATGAGCTATTGTTTGCAATTGTTTCCAAGGTTATAACTGGTGTTCATCATTTCCTTGTATCACTACTCACTGTACTTACTAAAAAAAAGTCTATAAATCAACCATTTAAAATATCCCCAAAGAGCTAAAGGAAACCATGGAATGATGCATCAACAAGAAGAGAATATCAATACCAAGAGAGAAATTATACGAGGAACTAAAGAGAAATTCTTAAATTGAAAAGTACAATAACTAAAATGAAAAATTCATGAAAGAATAAACAGGACATTGAAGCAGGCAGAAGAAAGAATCAGCAAACTTTAAAATAGGTCAATTGACAGCAACATGCAAAAGAATGAAACTAGACCACTTTCTTACACCACTCACAAAAATAAATTCTAAATGGATAAAAGATCTGAATGTGAGACAGGAAACCGTCAAAATCCTAGAGGAGAAAACAGGAAAAAGCCTCTTTGACCTAAGACGCACCAATTTCTTACTCGACACATCTCCAAAAGCAAGGGAATTAAAAGCAAAGATGAACTACTGGGACCTCATCAAGATAAAAAGCTTCTGCACGGCAAAAGAAACAACAAACAAAACGAATAGGCAACCAATGGAATGGGAAAAGATCATTGCAAATGACATATCGGATAAAGGACTAATATCTAAAATTTATAAAGTACCAAACTCCACACCCGAAAAACAAATAATCCAGTGAAGAAATGGGCGGAAGATATGAATAGACACTTCTCCAAAGAGGACATTCAGATGGCCAACAGACATATGAAACGATGCTCACAGTCACTCATCATCAGGGAAACACAAATCAAAACCACACTGAGATACCACCTTATACCGGTTCAAGTGGCTAAAATGAATAAATCAGGAAACTATAGATGCTGGCGGGGATATGGAGAAGCAGGTACCCTCCTACACTGTTGGTGGGAATGCAAACTGGTGCAACCACTCTGGAAAATGGTGTGGAGGTTCCTCAAAAAAATGGAAATAGAGCTACCCTATGACCCAGCAATAGCACTGCTAGGAATCTACCCAAGAGACACAGGAATGCTGATGCATAGGGGCACGTGTACCCCAGTGTTCATAGCAGCACTTTTAACAATAGCCAAATCATGGAAAGAGACCAAGTGCCCATGAACTGATGAATGGATGAAGAAGATGTGGTACATATATACAATGGACTACTACGTGGCAATGAGAAAAAATGAAATCTGGCCATGTGTAGCAACATGGATGGAACTGGAGGGTATTATGTTAAGTGAAATAAGTCAGTCAGAAAAAGACAAATACCATATGTTTTCATGAATAGGTGGACTTTGTGAGACTAAGCAAAAACCAAGGGGAGGGGAAGAGGGGAAAGAAAAAAAAAGACACAGAGAGGGAGGGAGATAAAACATAAGAGACTCTCAAAGACTAAGAACAAACTGAGGGTGAGGGGGGTGAGGGAGGGGATAGAGGGGGTGATGGGCATTAAAGAGGGCACATATTCATATACATGAATTCCAATGTAAACCAATTTGAAAATAAACTATTATAAAAATAAAAAATAAAAAAATAAAAAAATAAAAATAAATAAAATAGGTCAATTGAGATTTCCCAGTCTAAGGAGCAGAAAGAAAAAACTAAACAAAAATGAACAGAGCCTAAGAGACCTGTGGTAAAGCATCAAATACACCAACATATGTATAATGGGAGTCCCAGAAGGAAAGCAAAGGGAAAAGAACAGAAAAAAAATATTGAATAAGAGCCAAAAACTTTGCAAATTTGATGAAAACCATGGATATACATATTCAAGAATCTTAATAAACCTCGAGATTCTCACTGAGACACTTTATATAATCAAACTGCTGAAAGCCAAAGGTAGAATTCCAAAAGTAGCAAGAGAGAGATGACTTTTCACATACAAGGCATCCTCAATAAGATTAACTGCTAATTTCTCTTCAGAAACCATGTAGGCCAGAAGGTAGTGACATGACATATTCAAAGAACTAAAAGAATAAAATAGTCAACAAAAAAGTCTATATCTAAGAAACCTATCCTTCAAAAGTCAAAGAGAAATTAAGACTTTCTCATATAAACAAAACAGAGAACCTATTGCTAGTAGACCTACTGTACAAGAAATGCTCAAGGAGATCCTTCAGGCTGCAATGAGAAAACACTAAATAGAAACTTGCATCAACATGAAGAAATAAAGAACTCTAGTAAAGGTAGTTACATAGATAAATATAAAAGCCAGTATTAAGGCATTTGTGGTTTGTAACTCTTTTTTTCCTATATGATTTAAAGAGCAACTACATAAAACAACAGTTATAAGTACTACACTGAATGGCACACAATGTATAAAGGTGTAATTTGCGATAATAACAACATCAGTGGGGGGGCCAGACCTATATAAGAGCAATGTTAAGTATACTATTGAAATTAGTATTAACTCAAAATAGATTGTTATGAAATAAGATGTCAATTGTCATTTCCAGGCAACCACCAAGACAATAACTAAAAAATACATATAGTATATGAGAATGAAATAATGGTACACCAGAAAATATCTACCACAGAAGAAGGTTTGAGGAATAAAAAAGATATGACATATAAAAAAAATAGCAAAATGGTACAACAGAAAATATCTACCACAAAAGAAGGTTTGAGGAATAAAAAAGATATGATATACAAAAAAACACACAAAATGGCAGAAGTAAGGCTGTCCTCATCAGTCATTATAATAAATATAAATGGTTTAAACTTTAAAAGACAGACTTTGACACAGCAGATTTTTAAAAATGATCTAACTATATGCTGTCTACAAGAGGCCCACTTTAGATCCAAATATATACATAGGCTGAAAGTGAAAGGATGGAAAACAGTGTTCTAAGTAAACAATAACCAAAAGAGAGTTGGAATGGCTATAGTGATATTGGACAAAATAGACTTTAAGACACAAATTGTAAGTAAAGATAAAGAAGGACATTATATAATGATAAAAGAGTCAATATATTAAAAAGATATAACAGTTGTAAACATATATGCACCTAACAACAGCAGAAACTGACAGAATTAAAGGGAGAAGTAGACTGTTGTATGATAATCGGAGATTTTAATAGTTCACTTTCCATAATGGACAGAACGACTAGAGAAAAGATTTTAAAAAACAGAAAACTTGAACAATACTATAAAACAACTAGAAAAAGAAGAGAAACTAAACTAAAGCAAGCAGAAGCAAAAACATAATGAAGAGCAGAGATGCATGAACTCAAGAATAGAAAAATAGAATCGATGAAATCAAAAGTTGGTTCCTTGAAAAAAATTTAAAAATGCCAAAACTTTAGTACGACTAAGCAAAGAGAGAGAGACAGAAAGAGAGAGACAAATTACCAAAAGCAGGTGGAGACAACAAACAGTGTGGTGGGTAAGAGTCTGGTCTGTGGAGCCAGATTGCCAAAAGCAGGAATTATTAACAACAATACAGAAATGAAAAAAAAAAAAGGATGATAAGAGAAAATTATGAACACTTACATGCCAACAAAGTAGATAATCTAAATGAAATGGACATATTTCTAACTATATCCTAACTATATGGTATGTACGCCTAAACACACACAAACTACCAAAACTGACTCAAGAAGAAACAGAAACCCTCAACAGACCGATAAATAAAAAATTAAATCTATAAGTAAAAGTTTCCAACCAAGTAAAGCTCAGGACCAGACGGTTTCACTGGTGAATTCTACCAAGTGTTTAAAGAAGAATTAACACCAATTCTTCTCAATTCTTCCAAACAACCAAAGATGAAACACTTTTTGACCCATTTTATGAAGCCAGCCTTACTCTGATAGTAAAGTCAGACACAGACATCAATGAAAAGAAAACTAAAGACCAATATCCCTATGAATATAGATGCAAAAAGTCATCAACAAAATAGTAGTAAAAGTATTTGAGCAGCATATAGAGATGATTATATACCATAACCAAGTTGAATTTATTGCAAGAACGGGAGAGTAGTTCCACATACAAAAATTAGTCAACGTCATATACCATATTAATAGAATGAAACAATGCGATCATCTCAGTTGATGCAGAGAAAGAATATGACAAAACCCAACACACTTTCGTGATAAAAAATGCTCAACAAACTAGGAATAGAAGAGAAATACCTCAACATAATAAAGAGATAATAAAGGGCATCTATGAAAAACACACAGTTACTGAATGCTTTCTCCCTAAAATCACGAATGACACAAGGATGTCTACTTGGTACTTCTACTCAACATCGTATTGGAGGCTCTACCTGGGGCAATTAGTCAAGAGAATAAAAGGGACCCAAACATGGCAATACTCCCCAAAGTGATCAACAGATCCAGTGCAATCTCTATCCAAATTCCAACTGCCGGATTTGTAGAAGTCATACGTAATTGCAAGGGACTCTGAATAGGTAAAACAATCTTGAGAAAAGTATTAAGTTGGAGAATTCACACTTCTCAATTTTAAAACTTAATGCAATGCCAGTATTAATCAAAACAGTATTCTCTGACATAAGGATAGACCAATGGAATAGAATTGAGAATCTAGAATAAATCCATACACCCATGGTCAACTGGCTTTCGGCATGGGTTCCAAGACTCTGATCACAGGACTCAGAGGTAAAGGTGGCTGTGAACAGGGCTGGGGTACTCTGCGGTTCATCATGTTTCTTTAATGAGGCTTGGCAAATACATAGCATGTCTGCCACAATTACCTACTTTAGTGCTCCTGGCAGACATTATTAATCAATCATGTCTTCCTTTCTCTCTGAGTCTGGATTCAGCTTTACCATCCTTTGCAAGACAGCCATTCGCAATCATAATCGGTACATAAGGTAAAAGCTCCTTTGCCATCCGAGCATCACGCACCACACCGACTAACTCTATGTGAACTGGCATCTCCTGAATCTACTTTTGAGCAAGCAGGGAGGTCCAAGTCAACCCAGAAGACCCCTCTAGATGATGTGGCCATTTCTTACCTGGGGCCAGAAGGAGGTGTGGTTGTGAAGCCTGGGAAGCTGGGCGCCAACTGAAGACAGAGATAAGTGTCAAGAAACTGAAAGAAATAGGAGGAACTAAAGGCATATGTCCAGGGTCCCAGCGCCATATATGCTTCATTTCTAGAATGAAGCAAGTGACTCAGGCCTGGTCAGTCAGGTCCAGTAACTTTTTTCCAAGGTTTTCCTTAAATTCAAGTAAGTTAGCACACAGTACAGTATTGGTTTCAGGAGTAGAACCCAGTGATTCATCACTTACATACGACACCCAGTACTCCCAACAAGTGCCCTCCTTAATGCCCATCACTCATTTAGTCCATCTCCCTCCCCACCTCTCCTCCAGCAACCCTCAGCTTGCTCTCTGTATTTAAGTCTCTTATGGTTTGCCTCCCTGTTTTTAGCTTCTTTTTTCTTTCCCTTCCCCTATGTTCACCTGTTTTGTCTCTTAAATTCCATATGTGAGTGAAGTCGTATATTTGTCTTTCTCTGACTGACTTACATCGCTTGGCAGAACACACTTTAGCTGCATTCACATCATTGCAAAGGGGAAGATTTCATTCTTTTTGATGGCTGAGTGTGTGTGTGTGTGTGTGTGTGTGTGTGTGTGTGTGTGTGTGTACCACATCTTCCTTATCCATTCATCAGTCAATGGACATTTGGACTTTTTTCATAATCTGTCCATCAGTCAATGGACATTTGGACATTTGTTGATAGTGCTGCCTATAAACGTTGGGAGTCCTAACCTTGGCAATCAGACAACGAAAAGAAAGAAAAGGAATCCAACTCAGCAAGGAGGAAGTCAAACTCACTTTTTGCGGATGACATGATATCTATGTAGACAACCTGAAAGCCTCCACCAAAAAATTGCTAGAACTGATACATGAATTCAGCGAAGTTGCAGGATACCAAATCACTGTACGCAAACCTGTAGCGTTTCTATACATCCATCATGAAGCAGCAGAAAGAGAAACTAAGGAATTGATGCCATTGACAATGGCACCCAAACCCATAACATACCAAGGAATAAACCTAACCAAAGAGGCCAAAGATCTATACTGTGAAAACTACAGAACACTTACGAAAGAAATTGAAGAAGAAAAAAAGAAATGGAAAAACATTCCAGGCTCATGGGCTGGAAGAAGGACTGTTGTTAAAACATCTATACTACCCACAGCAGTCTACACATTCAGGGCAGGCCCAGTAATGAAAGGGGCACGCAAGCAGGGCCAGGCTGAGGGAGTTGGGTTGAAGTTTTGGCAAAGAGGTAGGACGGCCGTAGAACGTCCACCTGGTGCTGCTGTGGCCATTCTGCCGCCATGAAAGGAGCACCTGGCTGAGAGCAGAGTGAAGGGCAGATGACGCGGGGCCTGGGGTAGAACGGGCCGGAGTCCTGGTGCTGTCTCGTGAGCTCCTGGATGCAACCGTATCTGCAGCCAGTGCCCCCTGCTCATTTTTCCCCTAAGCTAGTTAGAGGTGTGGGTTTTTTTTTCTTTCTTTTGCCAAGAAACATAACTGGTTAACATAATCTATTTGTTTTCTATAACTGCTCTCTGCCTGTTATCAATTGAAAATATACCCTTAATCTTCCATGAGGATTAAGCATCTCTTCACTTCTCTTTGTCCTAATTTGTTTACCTCGCTCCCCGCAGTTAATGCTGCATGCCAACCTGCAGGCACTTCCTGGGCTATCTGTTCAAACTCCGCCAGGGCTTATGAGAGATTAGCTGCCAGGCGAGCCTCTGTGCGTCCTTTGGAAAACCACTTTTTCTAAGACAGGAACTATTGTGTTTGTTCCCTAATGTTCCCTGTGAAGAAATCATGACATAGAATCCTCTGAGTCCAGTGCCAGGAAAGTGTAGGTGCTATTATTATCTCCTTTTCACAGTGAGAAACAGGGACCCTGAGAGATTAAGTTTCTTGTCCAAGACCACACAGGCTGGGGCCCCCTGAGCTCACTGTCTACACCGAAGTAGACTGTCCACGTTCAGTGAGTGGCTATGATTGCCGTCATTAACGATAATAATCGACTCCGACAAGGCTGACGACTTGATGGCTTTCTTATCCCTGACCACCACCCCTTCCCCATCTTCCGACCACTCCACCTCTGCTTTACAAAGAGTAATTGATGGGTGGGGGCGTGTGGGTGGCACAGCCAGGTGAGTGTCAGACTCTTGATTTTGGCTCAGGTCACGATCTCACGGTTTGTGAGTTCGAGCCCCGCGTCGGGCTCTGCGCTGACAGCTCGGAGCCTGCTTGGGATTCTCCCTCTTCCTGGCTCTCTGCTCTTTCCCTGCTCTCTCCCCCCTCCCCTCAAAATAAATAAATAAATTTAAAAAGAGTAATCTATAGCTGGGTAAGAGGTAACGTAGCCATGTTAGGACTTCCAAATGGACAGTCACTTAGGATGGACCCGAAGCTGTTTTGTTCCACAGTTACCTTTCCCAATACAAGACGCTTCGGAACCGGTTTATTTGGTACAGTAGAAGCTAGGTCGATCCATACTTTACTACCGGACTATCTCTGTCCCAGCCGGTCTGACCTGGGCACTGTGACTGGCAGGAATTGTCAGCCTAGGAACGAAGAAACGGAGGGGCTCCAGGCCTGGCTCTACCATTAACTACGTACAACTTCACGTCATCTTCTCCCTTCCGAACCTCACCTTCTGCACCTGCAAACCGGGTGGTGGGTTAGGGGGCGTCTGACTAGAGCGACAGATCCCAAAGTGTTTTCTAGTAGTTTCTAGTAGGTATTTTTTAGAAGCTTAAAAAAAGGAGACACCACCTCCCACCCTTCCCTGGTCCGGGAATTTGGGGAGCACTGGGTAGGACAAACTTAAACAAAAGGACAGTTACCACAGGACTTCTTGGAAACTTCGTGCTGCTCCTGTGCCTTGCAGCTCCTCTGGAACAGGGAGGAAGAGCACCAGGGTTCCTGAATTTACTTGACAAAGGAAAATTTTCTGGGTGCACTATTTTGCGGGGGAGTTGTTTTGTGAAACGGAATTTGGGAAAAGCTAGAGTAGGGGACCTGAAGGGTCCTGTGTGGCTCTGGGAAGTCATCATTCAAAATTCGGCATTTTGACTTCGGGCTCTGTGAGATGCTAAACTACACCGTGAATCGTGAAAGCAAAACAAACAAACGAACGATTATGGTCAGTCGAGTCTAGATGGAGTTTTGCTGTAATCTGTAGAATTCCAGATGCTGGAAATGAGAGTTTGTGAGCGGAATGGATGGTAACGATCCAATAAACAGAACATTCGCGAACCTGGACCAGGCTGGGCAGTAGAGGGAGCTACACTGAGAGTGGACCCTGCTAGGAGGTTCCTTTCTGGCCATCCCAGGGTGCACGATTACCCTCTCCGCACCACCAGCTTCCGGGCTGAATATAAAGTGGTAAGCTGCATGGCTGGAGGGACAGTGACCTGGAGGCTCCGAGTTGCAAAACCGAAATGGCTTTGAACTTTGGAAGAGAGGAAAAGCAAACGTCTGAGGGAATGCATGTTGTCTGCAGCAGAGCAGACACAAATGAGCTAACAAACAACCCGCCGAACCTGCCTGGGGAAGAAGTGGGTCCCGCAGCAGCCCTCATTATTGATTACAAACCTGTGCACTATGCGATTGGCATTCTCTTCGGGAGCTTTCTTTATTTTCACAATTTGGCGAGTATAAAAAGTACCCATGGAAAAGGACTTCATGAATTCATTCTTTTCCTTTTTTAGTGTTTGTTTATTTTGAGAGGGAAAGAGAGACAGAGCGTGAGCAGAGGACGGTGTAGAGACAGAGGGAGACACAGAATCCGAAGCAGGCTCCAGGCCCGGAGCTGTCAGCACAGAGCCCGACGTGGGGCTCAAACTCTTGAGCCGGGCGATCATGACCTGAGCCGAAGTCGGTGCTCGAACAACGGAGCCGCCCGGGCGCCCCCTCGTGGTTCATTCTTGACTGAAACCCTCCAAGTCCATCTTCACTCACACCGAAGGTTCCCATCGCGGGGGTTTTCAAGAGGAAGTGAGGTATGTGGCATTGGCGTCAGACATTTGGTCAACGAATGTGCACTGGGCAGCTGCCGTGTGTCCTGGGAACACAGCAGCAAACGAAGGAGCCAGAAATCCCTCCCGTAGTGATGCTGCCATCCTGTCTCTGCTACTGATCAGCTGTGCAACTTGGGCAAGTCTCGTGCCCTCTCTGAGCCCCGGCTCATCACGTGATCATAGGATGGCACGCAGTCCCAGGGTTGCCGGAAAACTGTCAGATTTTGCAGGGAGAGCATCCAGCCTACGGCCTGGCGCTTAAGTGGCTTCCAGAAACGGCAGTCGGTGTCACAGCTCTTGCAGGCAGAAAGGGAGAAGGGAGTTCGGTTAGATTCGGGGCGGCTTCGCCCCACAGGCAGAGCCTTTAAAGAAGGTGCAGGATGAGCAGGAGCACCCGGGAATCATGGCTTACCTCCCCCAGTAAAGGCCTGCTTCTTTGCCTGCCCCTCGCCTGATTTCCCGGGCCTTCCCAGCTTCACCAGTACGGGCAGCTGCTGGGCTGGTGACCTCGACCCCAGGGCCCTGCCTGCCGGTCCACATCCCCACACGGGGAGCCAGTTTCCCTGCCAGAGGTTCAGTTCCCACTAACCCCAGCCCCTTGGCCAGCCTCCGAGGGAACGCACGCAGCTCTACCCCGGCCTTGGGGCTGGGCCCCCCACCAGGCCGGAAGACATCCAGAGGGCGGTCAGCATGGATCCGCCTGGAAGCGAGTCACTCAGCACACCCAGGAGTCCGGAGACAGGGGCTCTGTGTCCTGCCTGCCCTCCCTCGTGCTCCTGAGCTGCTCATCTCCTACCTCGGAGTCACGTTCTCCCTCACACGCTGAAGGGGTGAGGTCAGGCGACCGTGGGGCGGCCCCCCACTTGGGCACTCCATCCCTCTCGTGGACATCCGGCAGAGATTTGGAGCAAGTCGAGCTTCAGCTTGTCCAACATGGCCTCCGCGTTCTGAGGTGTTTTTTAATCAGCAAAAATGGGGTTAATAATTCCTACCTTTAAATCAAGGCTGTGGACACAAGGGAAAGAGCATGGGTCTGGACTCAGGCTCGAGTTTGAACACTGGCACTGCCATCTGCAAGGCGAGACACTTCCTCTCTCTCTAGACACCTCAGTTTCCTCATCTGGAAAACGGGCATAGAGCACCTAGCTTGAAGAATCGTACAGGCGAGGCCAACCAGGCGCCACGCGTGCGCACTGCAGGTGACCACAATCGGCAGCTCGTGTCCTTTCTGTGGATGTCACGTACTCTAAAAACAAGTGCCGGTTAGCAGCTGGAACTGCCCCCAGTTTCCACCCCCGTGCTCACCCTCTCTAGGTCTTCGATCCCAGGGTTCCTCCTACCTCTACTCAGTGATGGGGCCTCTATGGCTGAAAGCCACGTCCAGAGGGAGCTCAGGGGCCACACCGAACTCCTCTTGGGCTGGAGTCTGTGGTCCATGCAGGGTTCCCTAATGAAAGGCGGGTCCTCAAATACACGCTACCCTACTTACCCTCTTCTCCCGGGATCCCAGTTCTGGTTCATGCTTTGTAGCGAGTATAAAGCCATCCTTTCTTTGCGTGATTTGAATCTCAAACTTACCCATTAGGTCACCTGTCACCACCTTCGTCCCCATGTGCCGCCGCACAGCTCCGACTATTCAGAAGAGCATGCGACACGGATAAGGAACAGAAGCCCTGAGTCTCAGGGCTGGAGGGGAACGAATGTTCCTTAGTTGAAGCTTTCTGCTGGTGCTCGAACTTTCTCTACCTCACCCTTTGCTGAGTACATCCAGACTATTCTTACTTCCCTCCAATGACGGGGAACTCGCTAAATGCAAAAGTGGGTAATTTTATCATCCACCCACTGGTCAGTTAGCTGCCTGGCTCACTTGAAAAAAAGGTCACTTGACAGCAATAAAAAAGCTTCTTATGGGTAAGCAATATGTGAGTCGTAGTTCCAAAGAACAATACTGTTTTCTTGTCCACCCCTCTCCCCAACTCTGAACTTTGTGGCCACAAAAAAACGGAGACGTGACATTTTCCTCTAGAATAACAAAAGTCTGTTAATGTGTCTCTTTTATTCACCCACCCGCTAGACATTCCCGTAAGGGATCTACTTTAGATGCCCACAGAGAATGTATTTTCAATTCTCAACGTAATTAGCTAACTTCCAGAAGGAGAAGGAGAAGCATTTATGGGCATGTCTCTGGCTAAATACCCTCTTTCTACTTTCCAATAGGGGACCCAGAGCAATTTCAGGACGCGACTCAGGGGGTAGCATTGTTTTCCTTGTATAGCTTCAGGAACCAAGGCGGAGAAGCGAAGGCCGCCCAACAAGTCAAGGGCAAAGGCAGGCACGAAATCCCAGGAATCTGAGACTCCCAACACAGTAATTGATCTCCTAAGATAAATGTTTGTCTTGCTAACCAGGGAAATTTACTGTGGTCTTACACAGGGATTCTTGAGCCTCAAAATCATAAACAGGGAAGCAGGCCCTGGTAATAAGTTGAGTGATTCACTGGCAGAGAAAGCTTTCAAGGGGGGAAAGGATCAATGAGCTGAGGAAAAATCAAACGCCCTTTAGGAAGTTTTCCCAGCTCCTTTACGTTCTTTTAATTCTTCATGCTCAGTCTCTTCATTAAACATTTTTTGAAGTGGGTTTTCGTTTTGATTCTCAGTTTTGGCCTTTTCAGTTATTTCTCTGGCAAGGCTATTTGATCCCATCTCCAACTTAGATTATTTCTCAGGCTGAATTTAACTTGACCTTTGCCCGGTGAGGCAGAACCGGCTCTAGCTTATCGGAAGTAAATGGGACCAAGAGGCCGTGGAATAATCAAAAACGTAATCAGAAATAGCTGAGATACAGCACGCTCGGTTTCCGTGCCGGCGAACGGGGCACAGGGAGAACTAGTGTCGCGGTCACGGGACGCAGGTGGTGCGACAGCTCTGAGGGAACCACCTAGGAGCCGACGGACTCACGGTGGCTTCCCTCCCTTGAGGCGGCTCGTCGGCAGCGATGGGAGAGCTCGGGCTTTGGACTGAGACGCCGGTCGCCTCCCCAGCTGTCCCTGGGCTGGCTGTGTGACGGCGGCAGCTTGGGCAACCTCCCTGAGCCTTGGTTCCCTCTGCTCTGGCTAGCGCGGCGAGCTCCATGGGAGGAGGGGCGGTAATTGTGGGTCAGTGTTTTCTCGGGGCCTCGCAGACAACCAGCACTCAGTCGGCATCTGCTAAATGAGTGGATGGAACAGGGGTGCCGTCACCAGCACTGCAGGATCATCGTGGGGATTAAACGAGAGACAGTAGACAAAAGCCTGTGACATGTTGGCTGTTCCATAGACAGTAGCTCTTCCATTGCCAGACTCTGTGAGTGTCAGGGCTGGGAAGGAGTCTGGGTGTTGAATGGCAGAGCCCCTTGTCCTGCAGATGTGAAAACTGGGACTCAGCTACACAGATCTGTTTGCTTGTTCCTGCACGTGACCCCCCCCCCCCCCCACGCCTCTAGATGGTAGGCACTGTACTGGGGGCTGGGTCAAGACAGGAAAAAAATCGCTATACTTGCAAAGTTTACATTCTAGTGGGAGGAGACGGTAAGGAGGACAAGGCCATAAACTGGGATGATCTTACAGTGAACAAAATGCTATGGGAATGAGAAAGCAGGGAATGGGATAGACAGGGTCGCCCGAGGTGGCGGGGGGTGGGGGGGCTACGTTAGACGAGGTGACCAGCTGGGGCCTCTCTGACAAGGGAACTAGAGACCTGAATGGCGGGAAGGACAGAGTTGTACTAAATTTGGAAGCAAGGGTTCTGGAACACGGCTTCTTCCTTGGTTTATTTTGGGGTTTGCTCCCCCAGGTCTTTTATCGAGGTGGGGGGGGAGGGCTTTTATTTTGGTATCGTTTCAAACTTACAGAAAAGTTCCAAAATAGTACGAGGAGCTCTCATCTTCTGGATTCACCAATTATTTACGTTTGCTCTCCCTCCGCTCTTTCTCGACATAAATACGTGACATATACCCACACTTGTACACATACGCACTACCTTTCAGAATGGTCCAAAGGTACGTCATGCAAACACGCTGCCCGTGACCCCACGCTTCAGGGGGTATTCCCTAAGATGAGAGCGTTCTCTTCCGTAACGACCGCCGCATAAATCTCGTTGGCCGCTCCATCCTTTGGAAATTGCGCGCGTTTTTCCGGGTCCGGGGTCACACGCTGCATGTAGCTCCCGTGTCTGTCCTCAAACTTGTACCCATGAGTTTTAGCATTCATTTAAGTACTCCTGGGCTCCACTCTCCAAGTTTCTCATCCCTTAAGTGGGGATTGAGAATTCGCATTTCTACCAAGTTCCCAGGCGATGCTACTAGTGCTGACTTTGAGGACTACTAATTTCGGACATTTGTTCTCAAACGTGTCGACACCTTGGAATTCCTGGGCTGTTTCGTTTTTCGTCTTTTGTTTTTGAATACTGATCCTGAAGACCTGAGAGATTGTGATCTAATTGGTATAGGAGGTGGCCTGGGCATTGAGAATTACGAGCTCCGTACGTGGTTCTACTGCTCAGCACAAGTCGAGAATTGTAGGAAGAGGTAGGAGTAAATACAAAAACCTTTAAGAAGGAATGGGCTTGAGATTTTTTTAAAATGTTGACTATCTACTTTTAAGAGAGAGAGGGAGAGCGAGCACGGGGGAAGGGCAGAGGATCCAAAGCGGGCTCTGCACTGACAGCAGAGAGCCTGATGAAAGTGGGGGCTAGAACTCATGAACCTTGAGATCATATCTGAGCCAAAGTTGGCCACTTAACCAGCTGAGCCAGCCAGGTGCCCCTTGACATTTCTGAGGGCCATCGAGGCCAGTGTGGCTGGGCAGAAGGAGGTGAGGTGGGAGAGGCAGGCAGACATGGGATCGGGAGGGGTGAGATGAATCAGGCGCGTAGAGGTTTCTATGGTGAAAGGGGAGGCCGCTGGGGGCTTTAAGGAAGGACGAAGTGACCGGAATGCCTTAATTATGACCCTCGTCCGACAATCTCGAGGCCAGATCTCCTGCCAAGCCTTTCTACCCAAAGGAGTTTGGATTGTGACAAATAAAGTATGAAATGGATTTATAGGTTTCTCTAAGCGCCACTCCCACCCACACGTATTTTAAGTATTGTCCATGGATGTTATTTAGGATTACCGTTCAAGGGTTTGAAATCCTTGAGAGGTAAGTTTAGGCACAGTAATAAAGTATCGTGTCATGGGAGAAGGACGTGGCAGATAGGGGACCTCTCGGACCACTGACAAAGGCATCTAAGAGTGCTTTAAGAAAACTAATGTATGTTGCACGATAATGTGAAGATACCTAACACTATGGCTTAAAAGTGAAGATGGTAAATTTTTTTTTAAATGTTTATTTTTGAGGGACAGAGAGACAGAGCGTGAGCAGGGGAGGGGCAGAGAGAGAGGCAGACACAGAGTTCGAAGCAGGCTCCAGGCTCTGAGCCATCAGCACGGAGCCCGACGCGGGGCTCGAACTCACAGACCGTGAGATCATGACCTGAGCTGAAGTCAGCCGCTTTAACTGACTGAGCCATCCGGGCGCCCCAAAGATGGTAAATTTTATATTATGCGCTTTTATCACAATTTCTTAAAAAGATAATATTCATTGTAAACATGAAAGAGAAATCTGCAAAGCTCTGAATTCTTCAACGGGTTAAGTTTTCATCTGTTCTTCAGGAACATTACCGTGGGTATTTCACTACCATATGGAAAACTGTATCACACCATTATGAATAACAGTTTAAGCCAAGAATGAAAAAAGAGAGAAGAAAAATGTATAAAACCATGAACTTGGGAGGCAGACAAAGGTGGGAACAACTACTCACTTTAACACAAAGATTCCCGATGTGAGCGTGTTGCATCAGGGTGACCTGAGTAATAGTGTCCCTCCAGGGCACTAAAAACATGATTCACTTGACACGTAGCATTGCAGAAACAGAACTAGCCTCGAGAGAGAGGCGGCGAGAGGCCTTCTGAGATGTCAATTCCAACCAAGTGATAATAACTTTGAGATTTTGCTTATCTGCTCTATCCCCTCGAGGCCGTTGCACAATATGAGTGTGCTTGGATTGGACAGGATGCCTGTGACACGATTCACATTCTATTTTGATGCTGGCAGTCGGTAACCTTTCTTCTAGGAAATGGAAAAAAACCTGCTGGTGATATTCTGTTGTCCTGAGCATGTGAGGGCAACAAGGCTGCCCAGGGCGAGCCGAGCAGAGGCCGGTGTGCCCCTGGGTAATTTTTAGCAACACTTCCAGGCCTGATATTTGGTGGTGGCCTGCAACTCGCCCTGTCGGCCTGCCACGGAGGTGACCTGCCCTTTCCCTCGGTTATTTGAGCCCTGGGTTTTTCCTGGGCAGGAGCTGACAGTGATGTCATCATCTCGTGATGTTGTTGGGTGACCTTGTTCGAGGAGCTGGTTCCACTCTTTTCTCTTACACCCTAAAGTTGAACTGTGAAAAACATTCCTAAGAACCAAGCACGAGGAGGGGCGAGGAGGGGTGAGGAGGGGCGAGGAGGGGACGAGGCTCTGCAAAAGGGAGGCCCCGGTCCTTCTCACCTGATTTCCAAACCTATATCATGAGTAGCTTTTATTTGACCCAGTTTCTAGCAATCCTCGGCTTGGAAAGGCCACAAAAGGAACACAACGTGAGAAGAGATGGATGAGATTTGCTTTTAAATGTGACGGACCCAGCAAGGCAGAAACTCTGGACTCATAAAGAACGCCTTTGATCCCTGTAATCGAGACCGAGAAGTCTTTCCGAGGGCTCTCTCTGCACCGCGGACCAACCGCAGAGGCTCGACAGGCAGGGAGGAGGGGAAGGACGTGCACTCCGTGAGCCGCTGCTTTCATGAAAGGAGAGGGTGAGGTCGTGGAACCCGTGTGCACGCCAGGCCCTGCGCGAGGACGCCGGGGAAGCCTCAGCCCTCCTGCAGGAGGCCGCGTCGCCACGGGCCCCATTTCAGAGGAGGACAGAGGATCGGAGAGGCCAAGTCTGTTCCCCCACTCATAAGCAGAGGGGCTGGAACACGAACACACAGTCTCTTGACTCCAAATCCGTATTCTGCACCCAGCACACACAATCGTCGGCTGTCTCACCAAGAGCTTTCCAGAACTCCAAACTCAGGCTCCTTCATGAGTAACGGCATCGTCCCAGGCCTTGCCCCACCACAGAAGGTCTGAACCGAAAGGCCGTGGACGCTGGGGCTTCGAGCGGATGAACGGGTCTGCTCTGTGACACGGCAGCGCCCTGCCACCACCAGTCGACTGCATGCGGAGGACAGAGTGCTGACAAAAGCCATCTCATCTGGAATGTGGCCTTGTCAACGATCTCCTTTCAGCTCTCTGCTCGACAGGATGTGGGCACAATGAGAAGGGCATTTTACCTCAGGGCTTGCTCCCTGGGGCCTGAACGGCATGTTGTTTTCTTCCTTCTTTGCTCCTGGCAGCGACGGATACTGTTGGGCCGGAATTCCACAAACTGTTTAGATTTAAGAAAATAAAAGATACAGACTTTGCAGGCCGATATTAATATGCAGGACAACCTGAGGAAAAGTCTCCAGTTGAAAAGCAAAGAGCACAGCGCCACCTGGTGTCGACAGTCAAGACGCGGCCGCTTAGGTGCCCTCGCTGAGCTGGAAGCCGCTTTCCTGGCAGGAGGCTGGCAGGGGTACGTCTCACCCCTGCAGTTCCCTTCAGGGGAGGCATTGAGCCCTGAAAGGCGGAGAGGCTTGCCAAAATTCATAAAACATGAGATGAGAAGGCTGAGGCCTATTTGGTTTTCAACTGCGTGTCATTTCCGCCCGGCTCAAATGAGGGGACGAGAGCACAGTTCTTTTGCCCTGGGTGAACACGGGATCCCGGCTCACGCCGGGCCTAAAGGGCAGCTGCTGCTCAGAAGGAGCACCCTTCCTCTGCAGAGGGGAGGGACCAGCTACTGCTCAGAAGGAGCACCCTTCCTCTGCAGAGAGGAGGGACCAGCTACTGCTCACAAGGAGCACCCTTCCTCTGCAGAGGGGAGGGACCAGCTACTGCTCAGAAGGAGCACCCTTCCTCTGCAGAGGGGAGGGACCAGCTACTGCTCACAAGGAGCACCCTTCCTCTGCAGAGGGGAGGGACCAGCTGCTGCTCACAAGGAGCACCCTTCCTCTGCAGAGGGGAGGGACCAGCTACTGCTCAGAAGGAGCACCCTTCCTCTGCAGAGGGGAGGGACCAGCTACTGCTCAGAAGGAGCACCCTTCCTCTGCAGAGGGGAGGGACCAGCTACTGCTCACAAGGAGCACCCTTCCTCTGCAGAGGGGAGGGACCAGCTACTGCTCAGGAGCACCCTTCCTCTGCAGAGGGGAGGGACCAGCTACTGCTCACAAGGAGCACCCTTCCTCTGCAGAGGGGAGGGACCGTTCCGGCAGGGACACCCTCCCACAAGAGCTTGCCTCCTGCAAAGATCTCCTTCATCGCTCTGCGGGAGGGAAGAACGAAAGCACGAGAAGTGCCCGACGCGCAGCCCCCGTTCCTGCGCTCCGTGGGCGTGAGGGGCCCGGTAGGGTCCGGGCACCGACATCACCACCCTCCGTGGCCAGGCGCAGACAGCGGCTGCTCCGCTGTCCTCTGCCGGCCCACAGGAGAGGCGAAGCTTGCAGAAGGTGGCTCCTTCAGCCAGAGGCGGCACTCTGAACCCAGATGAGTGAGAAACCATCCCAATAAACACATTTTTTTAAATAAGAAAAAGAGTCAAAGAAAAGGGAAGTGAAGTAGCCTGCGATCAGAAGGAAGGGGACTGTGTGGCTGCAAACTACACCTCGCATAACTCCAGGGACTGCGGTGGGAGCAGCGCTTGCTGGAGTGAGTCACACAGCGGCTCCGATTTAGGAGGTAGAACTAGATCGGCTTGGACTTGCTTGTGGCCTTGGGCGCTCTCTTTTGCAGAACTGGCCTCTTCCTCCCCACGCATCCAATGAAGATGCTCACGCCTGGACCACTGAGGTCTGGGATCCGGTGCCCCCTGGCCTCCTCTCCTCAGCTCACTCTCCTCCAGCCCCCCGGCCTCCTTGCTGACCCTTGACGGGGTGGAACTCTTCTTGCCTCAGAGCCTCTGCACAGGTTCCAACTGCCTGGACGAATGCGGTCTTGCCAATTCCCAACAGGCTCCCTCCGCCTCTAGAGTTTGCTCACACGTTACTTCTTTGGACACGCTTTCCCTGAGCCCCCCCCGACGTCCCTCCTGCCCTCCTGCTGCTGCCATGCCCCATCACCTCACCCTCCACGCCCATGGCACTCAGCACTGCGGGGTCCCTCTGTTTTGTTCAGCCCTCTACCGACAGGGCCTGGCGCTCAGTAGCTGTTTGATCACAATTTTTAACTGACTGAATTAAATTATTTCACATCTCCTGAAAACCATCTAGGGAGAAAAAGGGCAGGGGAAGTTGGAACGAGATGAATGAGTGATGAACTGGCCTCCGACACCGCCTCCGCTTTTGTGACTTCTGCCACTGGTGCCCGTGGCGTGCCGTAACATTCCAGGCACTACCCTAGGCTGTTTATACGCATGCTTCCCAATCCTCCCTGCTGACTCCGGGGCGGATGTCACTTGCCTGGCTGGTACGTGGCACAGCTGGGACCTGAAGCCAGGCTTGTGACTCCGCCACACTTCCAGGCTTTATGCTCAGTTCTCCAACCGACGCAGGGCAGCACTGTGGAGGTCCCGCCGAAACCCGGAGCCCAGATCCCCACAGCCTTGCAGGTGGGCGGGAGGGGAGCCAAGAAAAAAAATTCCTCTGGAGTAGCCAATACTAGGAACTGCAGTGGGGCATGTTGCTTCCACGCCCAGCAAGCTTCTAGAAGCGGCCAAGAAAAGAAGAATCTACACGCTCTGGGTATTAAGAGGGAGCAACGGATCTAAAAGGAATTTAAAACCCTTGGCTTTGGCGTCCTCATTTCTTAGTGTTAGTTTTCCAAGTAGACTGTTATCACTAGTCAGGTACCTACAGCTGGCACACGCTGCTATCCTCAGGGAAACCGTAATGGAAACAAGAGGGCCGGAAGGGCAGCAAGGTGGGAAGTGTCGTCCAGTTACAGGGAGGACATCACAAATATCTGGAACACAATGTGCCAAGTTCCCCTTGGAAGGATCATTTGGATAAAGCAGCTGTGTGTGCGTAAACACAGTGTGTGTGCGCGTGTGTGGGTATCACTCAGCCATAAGAAGGAAATCTGGTCATTTGCAACACGGATGGACCTTGAGGGAGTTATGCTAAGTGAAATATGCCAAAATGACACTCCATGGGTACCACTTACATGTGGAACCTGAAGGAAGGAAGGAGAGAGAGAAGGAAAGAAAGAAAGAAAGAAAGAAAGAAAGAAAGAAAGAAAGAAAGAAAGAAAGAAAGGAAGGAAGGAAGGAAGGAAGAAAGGGAGAGTGAGAGAGAAAGAAAAAGAGAAAGAAAGAGGAAAGGAGGGAAAAAGAGAAAGAAAGAGAAAGAAAGAGAAGGAAAGGAAAGAAAAAGAAAGAAAGAAAGAAAAAAGAGAAAGAAAGAAAGAAAGAATCAGTCAAACCCTCAGATAATAGAAAGGTGGCTGGCGGGGGCTGGGGGTGGGGAAACGGAGAGGCTGGCATGAGTGTACGGACTTGCAGGTGTAGGGTGAGTAAGGTCTGAGGACCTAGTGTAAAGCATGGTGGCTACAGCTGGTACCACGACACTGTATGATTGAAACTTGCTCAGAGTAGAACTTAAATGTTCCTACGGAAAAAAAAAAAAAGGTAAGCATGTGAGGTAATGGATGTATCACTTAATCTGGGTGGTGACAATCCCTTCACAAGATACACACAAACCACCACAATGCACACTTTAAACACCTTGCAATTCTTTCAATCACGTATTCGAGGAGCTGGAGGAAAAAAGTACTACTTGCCCCTCCACTAGTGCGGTCACTGGTTTTCCTGCGGTTCCCTTGGAGAGCGGCCCCCTCCACGCTCGGACCACACGGCTCCGGTGGGGAAAACATGGCTAGGTTCGGGACGGGCACGTGGCTCAGGCCTGGCCAGTCAGAGCCCTACCTTCTCAGGGCCCTAACGATGGGCCGTGGACCAGCCCACGAACCAATCTCGAGGGAGGGCGCTGCCACCGGCAGGCTGGTTGGAAGCCTGGACCTGCTAGAGGGGAGGGCCTGCCCACAGAGTTGAGTGGAGCTGGGTGACAGAAACACCGCCTGAGCCTCCTGAGCCCGCCGGGATGAAGCCCGGAACTTTCAGCTCCCCTCTCTGTCCAACATGGAGGGTACGGCTCTACAGTGGCGGCTGCTCACAGCGGAACATTCCTCTCATTCCGACTACAGGCTAAAACCATTGTGCGCGATCGGTATTTGTAATAGAAGAGTGTACGGAACCAGTTTCTCTCTTGGTGTACAGAAAGAGAATACCTTGAGTTTACGTAAATTTTTACAAGTCGCTATTTGAAATGTGTGAAAATTTGTAGCTAATGATTTTAGTCTAAATTGAGATACTCAAGTTACTTGGGTTTCCGTTTGGGCACATTTTGTCTTAAAGAGAAATGCGTGGCCCTACATTTTGTCGGCCCGTCCGCCTCTGTGGGAGGCAGTATTTCATCACAACCTCCCTCGGGAAACCACCACAGGGATGTAGGTACGGCATCTGCTGGAGAGGCTTCCAAAGGAGATGCCCAAAAGGCCGCCCTTGAGCTACGTGACACCGCGCTGCAGACGCCTCATCAGCGGCTCCAGTGGCCCCAGCCGTGCAGCTGGCCGGAGCTCCGAGGGCTGGGCGGGCTCCGGGGTGCCCTGACTGCACCGGCCCGCAGAGGGCAGCACCGTGCAGTCCTGTAGAGGAAGCCCTGCCGTGGAGGGCTGTGGCAGGGTGCGACCCGGGCCGCCCCGCTGCAGACTGAGTGCCAGCTCCAACACTCCAGGCAGGTGGCCTGAGCCACAGAAGGGCTCACAAAACCCACGCTGCCTCCTCCCCCTCTGTCTGGGAAATGGAAATGGTTGTCCTGCAGCTAACCTTTGATTGCCCCTCTTCCGTATCTCAGCAGCTGGGAAGTAAGTGGACGTCGGTATGTGGCATCTGAGTTTTATGGGCACGTGAAATCAACTGTGTCAGATTTGAAGGACTATGGTTTCTAGAAACCTATGTTTGTAAACAAAAGTTCCAGTGTAATCTACCACTTCTGGGAGGAAAAGGAGAAAGATGGCCAAGATGAGAGTAGTAGTATCCAGGAACTAAGCACGGATATTGGAAGCCACTAAAAATAAAACAAGTCTGGGAAGAACTGGAGACTGGAGGGTGTGGCAGAGCAGTCACGCCATGGCTGTGGGGACATCAGGAGCAGCGTGCCGTTCCCCCCCCCCCCGCCCCCCGCCTCGAGCCAGGGTCTCCATGGCGCGCCCAAGCCCGCACGCACACAGGTAGGGGTCCCTGTCTCGGGCCTGCTGTGGGGCCCCTGGCAAGCAACGCAAGCTCCCGGAGCTTCGGTTTGTAGAGCTGGTGTAGGGACGGAGAGGGATACGCATGGACTGCTCGTGCCCGATGCCCTCTGTCCAATCATCACCGTGCAGAACCGGCAGCAGCATGGTAGAGAGTTCTACCCAGAAACGGTGGCCCAGAGGACCCAGTGTTCGCCACCACACCGCCGCGGGTCCCATTTTTTCCACACTGAACAGGCTGGTGTAAACGGGTTACCCTCTGGGACTTCTGAGGCCCAAGGACAAAGTGTGGGGGTAGCCAGAAGTGAAGGAAGGTTCTCTCTCGTCTTCTCACATAAGATAAAACCTCTGTCGGCTTGCCCACACTTGTCTTCCTCTTCTGCGTTAACTTGCAGGGACAGGTAGATAAATAATGACAACGAAACCTTTTTACACGATGTTTACCGGAAGCATCGTTCTTGCACCTGGCTGAAAACACTGCGTATGTCAGCATAAGCGCTTGATGATGGATTAACAAACACGCTGAGCATATTACGGGCAAGCCGTCCACACATCCGGTGTTCTACATTTCGAAATGGCACAACCTACTTAGTAGAGGATGTCGGGCTCCAAGTCCTGTCTAAATACAGTTTTAGACACGGCTGCACATACATACGCTCTCCTCTTTCCCTTCAGGCATTAAGTGCTGACTGACTGAAGCTAGAACTGAAAAGACCTTTGCTTTCTAGCCCCTGGGCTTCACTGTGCCCGCGGCGCGCTGCTGCAGGCCTCTCATCACTAATGGCCGAGATCCAAGGGCGGAGGTTCTCTGACGCACTAATACGTGCGGCGCTGGCAGCTCTGACGAGGCTGAACCGCGCAGGCACGTAACCTCTGCGGCCTGACCACAGAGGCAGATCGGACCAAGCAGAAGCAACAGAACCCGTGCTTCGTATTTCACGGCAATGTTAGTATCTACGATGTCACCGCATCACCACCGCCGCCACCACCCACCCACCCACCCACTGGACCTGCTCTCTGGGGGCTCTTCTTTGAGCTCGCGGGCCATCCTGTCAACGCGTTTCTCTCTCTCTCTCCCTGTCCTGCAACTGTCGGTTCAAAGAACTCCCCTTCCCAGAGGATGTGAAGGAAGGACGACTATCGGCCACACGGTAATTTTCAGTAGCCCGCCTGGTGCCTCAAACCCAGTAGATGCACGGACGAATATATACAAATAAAGTCAACGTAAGATGTGTGTTTACTTTAACGAGCTCGCAAGACAGGACACTGCATTAGAAAAAAAAAATAAAAAGGAAACACCAAATTCAATTTAAAGGAAAAAACCCCAGAAATTGCCTAAGAAAACAACAAAGCACATCAACTCCTGAAAAAGTTCTGCATCCTGGTGATCACATTTATTGAAACGGTTTGAAAAAAATAAAAATACTCTTTAGCTTAAGAATTTTTGAGATATCTGCAAATCAACTCATTTCAGGAGTGGAAGAATCCTTGGTCATTTCTTACTGTCGAAATTAATGCAGGTTTCTTTTTTGAATGTCTTCTACATTTACAGAGGCAATCACACACAGTCTCCTATATTCCACAACACGATACAGTCCTTGTTTCAGCCAACTCTTAACGGAGGGGCAACTAGTACAACACCATCTCCCCGGACAAAGAGCATCGGAATATTCCGTTTTGTTGACTGGAAGAGGGGAAAAAAAAAGACAACAACAACACATTTATACAAGTATGTAGTTGTATTATTTATTTTTTGAGAGAGAAATTGAGAACAAAAAAACCCCACATAGACACATCATAACAAATTGATTTAAAAACCTGATCACTTACTTACCTTTGTAGCACAAAGAACCACTTTATTAACTCTTGACTTTTCCAGGAGGTCAACGGCCGGGCAGAGGCGGGAGCTACTCACCAGCAGCCCCCCTCCTCTTCCTCACACAGAGCGAGACTACGTTACTCACACTCCCTACAACCGGCGCAGCCATGAGGTTGGGTTTTAACCAGTGGGAAGGGAAGTGAAGTGACTGACCCACGAACTTCCCATGAAGGCCTCTCTGTGGTCTTCCTCACACGACTAGATGGACTCAGATAATGAACTCGAGACGGCAGAGCCATAAGACAGAGGAAGCCTGGGTCCCTGATTCCGTACCTGGAAGAAAGCTATCGAGCTGAACTGAAACTCCACTCAGGACTCTTATGTGGGTGAGAAATAAAATCCTCCTGCACTGAGCCATTGCCTGTCGCTCCCGTGTCCTGCTGCTGCGCTCCCGTTCGTGGAATGAATACCGTGGGAAACCAGCCTACGGGGAGCCTTCCGCATAAGAAAATAGCTATGGAGCACAAGTATTCGAATCCCTCTTAAGCCTTGGCAAAACATTAGGTAAAACTGTTGCCTGCAATGGCTTGGAAAGTAGCCCAAGGGCCTCTCTCATCTACAGGTTCTAGGTGAAGAGGTTGGAACAAGCCAAATGTTAGCTGCTGTTAACCTGATACATTCAGCAAGGCAGTGTAAGAAATGAGCCCAGGCAAGAACGAGCTGGTTTTCAAGCAGAGATTACAAGAAATAGGATTCATAGGGTTCAAAAAGCCAACAGTTTTTAGATCCCAAACTATAGACCATAAACAGGAACAAAAGCTTTGTGGACTGAAGCCCGGCAAACCTTCACAGTGAAACAAACTCAGCCCTGAGGCAAGGATCCGATTTCCCACCCAAATTTACTTTAGCAAGTGGCCTAAGGGTCAACATTAATAGGGGGAGAAGAACAGTGGGAAGGAACTAAAGAAAGAAAGAAAGGCATCTACAGGCTATGTGTAGGCAAGCTGAGGCTGCCGGCCCATAGAACTGATTGGGAATGAACAGATCAGATGCACCCGAAGTCCTAAGCTTTGACAGAAATTGCATCCAAAGACACCGTAGCCTGGCTAAAAACGCTTTTGGCTACTTTTTCAGTCTTCCAGCACAAGCAAGTACTTGGCTGTGAAAACGCTGCAGCCCCCATTGAGGGCTGCTAGATTTAGCAAATAAAAATATAGAGTGCTCAATTAAATCTGAATTCTAGATAAACAGATTTTTTTTTTCTAAGTATGTCCCAAATACTACACAAGACACACTTGACCTAAAAGACATGGCTTCAGCTACCTGGACGGGGAACATTCACATCTCCCCAGGGGATTCTGCTCCGTTTCCATTCTTTCTTTTTCTGAAGGCAGGTGTTTTTGGTGAAAATTCTGTTCCTGCTCTGCTATACTGGCCATGGGACGGGCAAAGGTAATTAATTTATCCTTTTCAGGTTCTAAGAATCTATACGCTAGCGACCACGCGTGGATCTGACAGAGAGAACGAGAACATTAAAAACAGTCGTCACAGAGAGCAAGATGGAGTCACTCGTGTCAAGCAGGGGCCCGTGTCCAGCAATGACGCGAGCCGCCGAGTGTACTGCGGCCAGCGCCAGCTGACGACACCCCAGAACTGAAAACAGGCAGACGCGGAGGAGGCCTGCAGGGGCCCAACGCTGAGAAACCCCCTTAGAAAAGGAAGATTTTGCAGCAAGCTGTCAGATTCCTCAGACACTGACCCCTGTCCTGACCACTTCGGAAAGGCGGCTGGTGCCCAAGGCTCTGCCTGGTTCCCCTCCGAACAGGACCGGGATCCCTCAGGCCTGAACATGAGAGCAGACCCGGACGGGACGGAGGCCTCATCTCAACTGTGCGCCCGCACGCCAACCTCGCATTCGGTTCCTTAACTTCCTGCCCCCACGCGTTACCTTGTTGTGTGACTTGTCTTGTGCTTTGTGTGCCACGGAAGAAGCCAAGTGAGTCACGTGGTGCAGTGTCACTGGGTTGGGAGTCCTGACCCTGCTTTAGAATTAACCTTGCTTTACGACCAAATTAAACTGACACTGTGGAAAGACACAACTGTGTCTTCATAGCGTGCTCATGACAGCTGTGTTTTCATAACTTGCTTTAAAATGTAAGAACCGGGTTTTATCAGCTTCTTGGGTACTGACTAACCTAAAAGGAGAACCCCCGATAATAGACTCTAGTAACGGTCACAAGTCTAACATACCAAACTCAGTACCCTTATCTGTCATCCAAGAAGTGATCTAACTCTTCCCTCGATAACACTCACTCAGGGCAGCGGCTCTCGAATTCTACGTGCATAAAGAGTCGCCTCTTTAACGGCTCCCTAAGACAGCTTCCCAGGCTCCAAGCCCAGAGTCTCATTTAGTAGGTCAGGGTGTGGCCCATGAGCTTGCATTTCAAGCACGTTCGAGGGTGATGCCAACACGCCGGCTTTACGGAGCACGCTCTGAGAACCCACGCCCTGAGAATCCACGCTCTGAGAACCCACGCCCTGAGAGTCCGTCTCCGAGAAACGAGTGTCGTGTGACAAGATGTCTATAATCGAGCACTACTTCCTTCTGGCTTCCTTCGAGTTGCAGAAGGTGTGTCTAGTTCTAGGACAGCAAGTTCAGTGAGGAGGTCTGTGCTCATCCAAATAACTGAAGTATTTTACTCAAATGCCTTACTCGGTGGTCATCTTTCTGAACTAAAAAGCTCCTTTCCTTACCTTCAGATGGAATCCACTTCATCTGTGATGCTTCTTCATTAATTCAGTCACAGTTTTCTGGAGATTCGGTGAGCAGAAATGACACTGCAGCATTTTCCAAGGCACGCAGCTCCTATGACTGCCCTTAACGGTCCCTGTGCCTCCTGGTGTTCACACCACACCGTTGTGTAATCCCCTCCCCCTCTGAATGTGGGTGAAACTTATGCCTTGCTTCTAACCAACAGAACACGGCAAGGTCATGGCATATCACTATCATGATTATGTTACATGAGATAGTGAGTTCCGTCCTGTGAACCAACTCTCTTGCTAGCTAGGTCTGATGAAGCGAGCTCCCAGGTAGTAGAGACCCACACGGCAGAGAACTGAGGCTCTCCGGCCAACGACCGTGAGGAAACCAATCCTGCCAACAACCGTGTGAGTGAGATCGGAAGCAGGTTCGCCCCCAGCTGAGCCTTCAGATGAGACTCCAGCCCTCAGGTAGCTTCGTCAAAGACCCCGAAGCAGAAGATCCAGCCAAGCTATGCCTGGACACCTGACTTACAGAAATGGTGAGCTAATAAATGCGTGTGCTTTTAAGCCTCTCAGTTTTGGAGTAATTTTTTATGTAGCAACATGTATTCTTAAGACAGAGTACTATGGTTACAGAAGTTTGGGAAAGTCTGCATATGATACACTTTCTTAGAGACGGCAATGTCCGTTAGCTTTAGCGTGGGTCTATTTGACTGGACTGTTAGAATTAAATACGATGTATACAAAATGGACAGCAGAGTGCTTGACATACAGCAGGCACTCAGCAAAGGTTAGTTCTCTAACCTCTCCCATTTCCACTTGTCTACTATTAGAGTAAGTTAATATTAGGACAGAACACTTTTCCACATCTAGTGTTCTCTCTCTGAAGATACTTTGACTGACTTCTCACATTCAAGGCACCCACAATTTTTCTGGGGACGGGGAACTTTCTAATTTAATTTTAAAGCCCACAGTGGCAGGGACAGGGCATGGACTCCCAGACCCTAGAGGTCTGTGTGACAGGCAGTCTACCCACATTAGCTCGGCTGCTGCTCAGCGATCTGGAAGAACCTAGTGCCATCCTGCGAACTGTGAAGGTTTCACTGCCCTTCATGCCATCATCAATTACTCTGAGCTTCAGGCCCCCATATGGAGAAACGAACCCTCTGGGCTTCGAAGCCAGCTGGGCTGGAGCTGAGCCCCCCATCAGATCGCCTCCTAGCTGAACGTGGGCTCCGCATCCAGAAAATGGGAGTGACACCACTGACCTCAGTGTCAGCGGGTTAAATGTAATGGAACACGCACATCTTTGGCCCACGATGGTTATTCCACATGTATTAGTTTCCTTTCCTCCTCTGTTCTCTTCCTAAATATTTTCTCTCTACTTTTATCTCTTTTTTTGTTCCTTAACTTAATTTTTGACTTTACTGTGGTGTGAAAGCAAAAAGCATTCACTAGTAACTGTATTTCGAAACTGAATTTCGATCTTTCTCTGGACCTAGTGATATACAGTCTGACACTCCCATGATGCTGGGGTGGCAGCAGCCCAGCTCCCAGTCAGCCACGTGATCGAGAGAGGAAACAACGAGGAAACAACGTACACTCACGGCCATTCTGTACACATGCAACCACTCCATTTTTCACTTTCAGTACTGTATTCAATAAACTACACGGATTATTCAATACCTTATTACAAAATAGGCTTTGCAGTAGGTGACTCTGAACAACTGCAGGGTGACGTAAGTGTTCCGAGCACGTTTAAGGCAGGCTGGGCTAAGCTCTGATGTTTGGTGGGTGTATTAAATGTAATCTCAACTTAGAGTGGGTTTGTCAGTCTGTAACCCCACAGCAAGCCGAGAAAAGCCTGTACTTTGTTGCCGTCCTACTCCCGCCCCTACCCCAAATTCCTCTAACAACCTGTGCCTATACCTACTGTCTATAGCTACCATGGAACTATGGGAATAGAATGAATAATGTCCTGGGTTCCGCTATCAAACAGCTCACAAGATGAAAAGGAATAGAGAAATGAGGAGCGAGTAAGATCAGCGTCAGCCAAGAGTGCCAAAAGTTAGAAGATCCACCCAAGAGATAGAAATGAACAAAGGAAGAAAAAAGGTCCAGATGGTCAGAGAAAGCGTCACTGAAGAGGAAGCACTAAGGCAGTTCTTGAAAAAGAACTCTGCAAGAAATAGACAACGGTAAACACTCCAGTTAGGGACAGATCACGGTACAGACACAGAACAGAACTAAAGACACAGCACACTCTAAAGACGGCGAGTGGACCAACTTGGCCAGAGGAGTCACTGGAGAGGAGACCGGAAAGTTCTAACCACGCCGGGGAGGGTCTTAACTATTACGAACTGTGCTTTGCTCTACGGACCACAGAAAGCCTTGAAGTCCCTAAGCGTGACTGAAACAAATGAGGACAATGACTTTGGCAATCGGTTGTGCACGGGCTGAAATGGAGGTGAGCATGAGAAGTGCCTGAGCTGCAGTCACAGCAATGGGGAAGAAAAGCAACGACACATTTAAATTGGCGCGAAGCGTCACCTGCATTAGTTACTGATGAGTGTGACTGAAAGAGAGAAGCCCAAGAAGATTCTGAGATTCACGGTCTACACAACAGAAAATCATGAACAGAAACAGGGAACTGAGAATGACCTCATTTGGAAGGTGAGGAACACCTTCAAAACAATTTACTTTTAGATGTCCTGAATTCAAGATAACATCCACAGTGAAGAGTATTGGATATGAAAGAGTGAAGCTCAGCAAAGGAAAGAAACTAGAGACGCAGATTGATCCACAATCGTAAAAGCGACCGATCACCGCCTGCCACAGCCTCGCACGTGCCTAAGTCAGCGCATCTTGTTACAGTCCCGGGAGGTGGGCACAGTTCTGGTCATTTTACGAAGGAGGTCCCTAAGGGTTACGGAGTTTCTATCACTTGCTCAAGGTCGTGAAACTAATCACTAGCAGCAAAACCGTGAGCCCAGATCTGCAGCGAGCGCAAGCTTTGGTGCCGTACTGATGGCTGTCACAGACTCCTGTTACTAACGACATCTCTGGGGAAAAAAAGACACGTGGGTCAAAAATTTTAAAACCCCATGTTCAGAGGGAGAAAGAAAATTTGCAAAGGAGTCAGCAGTCGTTGAAGACAGAAGGGAGGGCAGGATAAAGCAGAAATACAAAAACCAAACGAGGCTAACAGATGAACACTCGCCACGCACCTGCCCGCTCTGCTTTTCACACAAGCTCCCAGTGAACCCTAAATAGCTGTATAAATGGGGTCCTTTAACCATCCCCATTTCACAGACAAGGAGACTTAGTCACAGGCAGGTTGCGTAGTTTGATACAATTAAATAGCTGGTAAGCAAGGGGGTCAACATTTAAACCCAATCCTGCAATCTGAATCCACATTTTAAACCACTGTACTCCAGAAGGGTCGAAGACTGGCTTCCCAACACTGAAAGACCTAAGTGGTTTCCTTTTTTACGTTGAACGATGAAGCGTGCTGACATTCAGAAGATCCGCATGGCTCCACGAACGAGTATTTTCCAAATGCCCAGTGCTTATGTTAACATAGCCAGTAAAGGAAGGTCCAGGATATGAACCTAGGCAGTCTCACTGAAGCCCATTCTTAAGGACTTTTGATTTCACCTTCCATAAAACCTAAAGGTAAACAATATGTCGTACTTGGAAAGGAAGGAGGGACCTAGGAAGACGGGAGTCTTAATATACAGCTAGCTTTTCGAGAAGAGGAACCCCAGGAAATGGAAGAGTGGCAACTTCACCAAGGGAAATAGAATTGTGTTACAGAATCACACAATGTGAAAGACCCATTGCAAGGACAAGGTAGACCAATGAATTTGCATATAGTAGGAGCATGAAAAGTTCAATGATGTGGTCTCAGAATCCATGCTGCGACTACCCTTTAGGAAACTACTGCTCAGTGAGTTTTAATGCAGCACCAAAGGCAAATGCCCATAGAAATACTCCTCCCCTTTCTTTTTTTTTTAACGTTTATTTATTTTTGAGAGACACAGAGACAGAGAGTGAGCAGGGGAAGGGCAGAGAGAGAGGGAGACACAGAATCTGAAGCAGGCTCCAGGCTCTGAGCCGTCAGCACAGAGCCTGACGCGGGGCTCGAACTCACAGACCGTGAGATCATGACCTGAGCCGAAGTCGGCTGCTTAACCAACTGAGCCACCCAGGCGCCCCTACTCCTCCCCTTTCTAACTGCCTGTGAGGATGGACGGTCTTCAACTACGACAGATCTCAACAGGTTAAACGCAGAAAAAGATGGGAGAATCTGGATGTCGTCAATGAAGCCAGGGGCTAAAGAAATTTGCAAAAAGGAAAAACAAAGACGCTTCTCACTAAGTACTTTGTCTTAGTAGTTGATGTCACTTAACTCAACGTGTAATAGGCTTGCTATTAATGAGTTAGTCTTTTTAAAATTTCTCGGTTTTGGTTTTTATTAACTACGGACAGCCTGAATTCACCTCAAACAAGGAACACTGGCCAGCGTTATTCTCACAGCCACACACGGGCGCCTTACGCTGGCACACATCAGTGAATCCTGGCACCCGATGAGGTAAGCGGCAGTATTCTTGCTTAACAATGAGGAACTTGAATCTGTGAGTTAATCCCCTGGCCCAACAGACCCCGGGCGGGACAGGGCCACCCCAGCACTGGAGATGAGGTCCGACTGACTCTCAAGGCTTTGCTCTTGATTGCCATGCCTTACCAAGTCCACAAGTAGGTATCGAATCACGACAGGCTTTTCGTAAACGTTAGGCAGTTGGATGCTGAGAACAACGGACACTTTAAAAGTGGAGAAGAGATTCCAGAACTTACTTTATAGATCTCCTCGTATGTCTCCTCGTCGATTTCTATGGTCGTCACGGTCTCCTCCACATCCCCCAGTATCATATTTAAATGCTGATCATAAGCCTGCAGTGGGAAGACGAGGGACCGGGAAATCGAATAATCCGATTAAGAAACAACGGACAGGGCTTATGCACAATACTTACACCACAAACTCTTACACACAAAAAATAATTCTGCTGTTACTAACATGCTGTTTCTTCCCAAATTATTTCCAGTGACAAGCTAACTGACCTGATGAAAATACAAAGCTGTTTATATGACCCAAAATGAATTTACTCAAAATAATTTGAAATTATTACTTTTTAAAGTGTCCACCCTGTTGGTCATCCAAGGCAGTCACAGCATTTATAATATTTAACTATGACAAAAACCAAATTCGTCACTTTTCAGTAGACTTCTTTCAGTTCCCTCTGCAACACCGGGACAAGAAAGATACGGGGAAGGAAATAAGATTCTTTAACCGCGAAGAAGATGGCGCTGCAATCTCCCAAAGGCGCAGGACGAGACACTACCGTTCGCGCCTCCCTGTCCTAAACTGAACCCCGCCATGTAAAATCGGGGGAGCGACACCCTTCCCACTGAAAACCGAGCGGAATAAACTGCGTCCGGCACGCGTGAGCTCGGTCAATAAATGCTGCAATTCTGACATTCCGGGATCTCCTCAATCCCAACTCTAAAGTTCACGCCTTTTACTAAAAGGTGAAACTCCAGGGGCCTATCCAGACCCACTTTTGCTTCCTTCTTTTTTTAAAGTTTATCTTATTTTTTATTTGAGGGAGGGAGGGAAGGAGGGGAGGGAATGGGGGGGGGGTGAGAGGGTGAGAGAGAGAGAGAGAGAATGAATCTTGAGGCACCAAGCTCAGTGCGGAGCCCGACACGGGGCTCAATCCCACCACCCTGGGATCATGACCTGAGCTGAAATCAAGAGTTGGATGCTCAACCGACTGAGCCACCCAGGCGCCCCTCACTCTCCTTTACTTGTAACAAGTAAACAAAGTGTTAAACGGTTTACCAGCTCACATCAAAATAAAAGTAGCCAATCAGCCATGTAGCAGCCATTGCTAGCAAAGCATACCAACAGGAGCAAAAATCTATAGATGAGGGCCAGAAAACAAACAAAACGTTGGGGGGCATTTAGTATGAGGCAATCAAGTCTAGAAGGGAACCAAAGAAGCCTCCAAGAGCTAAGGCAACAGATCGTCCTGCGGTGTCTCTCCATGTGCCACTGGCCCAAGCGATTAAGCACAATTCTATTTTCCTTGGTGAAGTTGCCACTCTTCCATTTCCTGGGGTTCCTCTTCTCGAAAAGCTAGCTGTATATTAAGACTCCTGTCTTCCTAGGTCCCTCCTTCCTTTCCAAGTACGACACAGTTTTTACCTTTAGGTTTTATGGAAGGTGAAATCAAAAGTCCTTAAGAATGGGCTTCAGTGAGACTGTCTAGGTTCATATCCTGGACCTTCCTTTACCGGCTACGTTAACATAAGCAAGCAACTTCACCTTTCTAGGCCTGAGCTTCTGCAACTGCATGACCAGGCCAATTAGTATCTGCCTTCACAGAGCTGTTGTAAAGGTTAAGTGAGATATTACATACAAAACACTCATAATAAAAACATCTGGAATGTAATTAATGCTTAATAAATATTAGCTGTTTTAGGGAGACTGACAGTAATAAAAACAATATACAGAGGAGAGTGACGTTATCAAGAAAAGACAAAACCTTCAGTATACTCTTTATGAATAAACAGGACCACTTCAAGGGACCGATCCTATACAAATATGTGCAGGTATACGCAAAGAAATATGTATAAAAATACATACTGCAGACTTATTTTTAACAGCAAGAAATGGACAACGATCCGAAAACCACTTTTACAATACACAGAATTCTACGCAGTCATTAAAAAGAATAAAGCAAGGGCGCCTGGGTAGCTCCGCCCGACTCTTGATTTCAACTCAGGTCATGATCCCAGGCTGGTGGGATCGGGCTCTGTGCGGCGCATGGAGCCCGCCTAAGATTTCTCTCTCAAAAAAAAAGAGAAGAAAGGAGATTTATACGCACTCGTGATCAAGCATTTCCAAGAAAGATTAGGTGAAAAAGAAACCTGTTCAAAAACATGTACAGCAAGGTCCCATTTTTATTTGGAGGTGGTGCACAGACAGCAAATACATGCATGTGATCACATGTACACGTATGTATGCACAGAAAAGATCTAAGACCACAGACTCAATTCTAAGTGGCTAGCAAAAGAAAAAAAATGGGATTTCGCCTTTTACTCTATGTACTTCCGTGCTATTTAATTTTTCTTATAAGAAACACAAATTTATCTACGTATCAGTAACAGAACATTTAAATAAGAATGGAGAACAAATGCTATTTACAAATAAACAGAAGAAATGAAAATGTTCTTTAACAAACACATCACTCCTGTTAGAAAAAAATATTGAAGATGTGAATTAAACGCAGTTGTACATGGCTTGTAGAAACATGGGTGACCTTCCACCTTCTTATCTACCTTTGGACAGTGTTTATGTCTCAAGGGGGAAGGGGCAGGAAGGCATGACAAAGAAATAATCTGGTTTCAAGGTAAGTTGATAAATTTACTTACATGTAATCTGCCTCGAAGCTCTCTGTCGTTTCTCATTTTCACGTAAATTCGCTCATCCAGGCTGAGCCTGATGAGATCCAGGGGCTCCTCTACGGTGTTGGTAGTTTGTTGCTGAGCAGAGAAACAGGCTTAGTTACACAGTACTAGGGAGTGCAGTGCTCAAGTCACTGCTACCCTGGGTGACTGTGGGCAAGTCACTTCCCACCTCTATGCCACGGCCTCGGAATCTGTAAAATGGAGGTAACAATAGGGGCCCCCCTAACACTGTAGTCGTGAGGCTCAAATGACATATACGGAAGCTTGAAACAGTGCCCGGATCACAGTGAGTGCCATGGAAGTGCAGGCTGAAACACACTACCCAGGGAGGAGTTATACAGCAAAATAAGCACGTACGTTGTTTTCTCAACATCCAAACGGCCTGACCTAATTTCAGGGTGCAGGAAGTCGCTGTCTGGGACTTCAACCTTATCTCAAATATCATTTAGTGATTGGAAAAACACTCATTTAATGATTACCACACACTAGTCGGAATGCTAAGGGGAGACGGAAGTTTGAGGGAAGAGTATGGGTTCGGTCTGGGACAGGCTGAGGTTAGGGTGCCAGCTGGCCAGGAGGATGAATGTATTCAGCAGGCAGTACAGAATGCTGGCTGAAGACACTAGCTTTGAAGTCAGGCTTGTGGGTTCAACTCCTGAATCTGAAACTTGTGAATTCAGATTAAAAAAAAAAAAAAAATCATGCCATCTCTAAGTATCAGCTTCCTTGTTTGTAAACCGAGGAAGCATAATCTTCCCTTCAGGATTCCCGTGAGGGCTGGATGAGCTAATGTATTAAAATTAACGCAGTAAGCGTATTCGCAGGGGTCCCTCGCAAACTGGAAGTACTTATAAATGGTTCCCGTCACTGCCGATTACAGAACCGCTGGAAGTATAGGTCCCAGAGGGATCAGGGCTAGGCTTGGAGTCACCCATGCCAGGGTTGGGTGAAGGCAGGAAACGTGGGAAGAGTACTCAGGGAGCGTCTTCGGTGAGCACATCCGGCCAGTGGCGGAACGCGGCTGCCTGTTACAGGCCCCACAGTCTCAAAAAAGCTAGATCGGAAAAAAATCCTAACCTCGACTGGTCCCCAACCCCAATTAAACAGGTGACTGTCTAGGATCAGCTAACCAACTACTACATCCCCAGAGGGAGGTCGGTCTCTGCCCTCAAGGAGTTCATTCTAGCCGGGGGAGGTGTATAAATAGATACATAGTAACACTACAGGAATCAGGCGCCACAGAGCCCTGCGCCTCCTCTGGCCTGGGTCTAGAACGCCCACTAGGCATACTTTTCATCCTGTGGCTTTAAATCTGCCTTTTCAAAGAAGCCTCCCTGCTTAACCAATTCATTCCCTCAATAAATATTCGTTCGGGGTTCCCAGCACCGTTTTGAACCTGGAGGACAGAATGGTGGGCGAAACCCTGCTCTTAGGACGGGTATACTTAATACGAACAAGTAACACGCTGTGAAGACACATAAAGCAGACTGGGAGCGAGTGCTGGTTTAGGTAGATGGCCGGATAAATCCCGGCTGACCAGGGGAGATTTCAGGAGAAAGCTAAGTTGTGGGCTGATCCACAAATACATTTTAGGAAGGGCATTTTCGGGAAAAGAAGAGAAGACGAGGAAGCCTGGAGGAGCATCGAATTATTTTATATACCAGTTCCTTGCCTGTTTTTTTTCACACCTCATCACAGTTCCTACCTACATCTTGCACGTTTGTTTACTCTTCTGCCCTTCCACACAACAGAAGCTCCGAGTGGGGACAGGGACCACGTTTGGCAATGCCGGCGTCCCCGGGGCTTCGCGCCGCGTCTAACCACACGAGCTCATGTTTACTACTCCTTTGTGGAACGGCTAACAACCGCGCTAGGAATAATAACTATTTAACTTTATCGTCACTTTTTCTGTCAGAATCCCGACAGCTCCGTGAGGCAGGCAGGGATAATCATTCCCATACTACAGATGAAGACGAGATACAAGGGGAAGGAAGGGACGAGCGGGAAGAAGAGCTAGTTTTCAGGCGGGCTTCCAAGGAGAAACCATCTCAGGCTCTGAGATAAAATTCGGAGGGGGCGCGGTTACCAAGGGGCAGATTAAAAGCCGTGATAACCTAGAAACAGGGCGACGCGAAGGCCACCTTTCGGTGAGCTCGGACAAAGGAGCCCTGGGACGCAAAGCCGAGCAGAGGGGAGGCTAACAGTGGAAAAGCGGCCCCGGAGCGAGCCCCTCAAAATACGCTCACCTGGTCCACGTCGTCCGCCATGTTTCAAACCCTGCGCTCTTTCCTGCCTCTCGCGAGAGGACGCGAGCCGCCCGCGCCCCGCGCCTTCCCGGCCACCGGCTCCGGAAACGCGCACTACAACGAGCCGGAAGTGGAGAGAAATTCGCGCTGCGCCTTCTTGCTTCGTGCAGTTTGTATTGGTTATTTGAGGCTGAGGCTGGGGCGGAGCTTCGCCGGCGCAGGCTTGGCCTATAAGGAAAGGGCTGGCCATGCCGCGCCCCTCTGGAGGCGGAGCTTGAGCTCCCCTTCCCGCGGCTTGGCGCGTCCATCTCCAGGGGAGTCTTGCCTGGGCGAGATGGTTCGGAAGCGTGCGGCCGGTAGGGAGTCGCAGGGACGTGAACCGTGCAGCCGGAAGGCCAAGGGCAAGAGCACTGCCCGGCGTGAGAAGGAGGAGGCGGGTGAGAGCGGGACCGAGCCGGGCTTAGGGGGACATGCTCGGGGAGGACAGGAAACTAAGTGCGCGGAGCGTAGGGGCCGGACTTCTGGAGGTGGGGGGCGGAGAATCCCCTGTCCGTCCTGTTACGGCGGCCGGGGGAGGCAGGCGGCTGTGCCGCTGCCCGGGTCCTCACCGGCATCGCTGTGCTTTAGTCCTCGGGAGGACTGATGCACCCCGGGGCTTCTTCCCCTGGAGCTCAGCCTGACCATTGGCTTTCCGGCGTTGCCTCTTTCCTGCTCCCCGTCGCCCACAGGCTACTGTCCAGCCTCCTGCAGGTGCAAAGGGCTGAGTAGGGGGAAAGGCTTTACGGTTATTTTGTGGCCCCAAAAGACGGATGGACCAGAGGGCTGTAGTGTGCGGACCCCCAGAATAATACCTTCAGTTAAATCTCACCCCAGAGTTCCAGATTCGGATCCAACCTGACTTCACCTGGATATCGGATAGGTTTCTTATATTCGTCAAGGGCAAGCAAGGCAAAACTCTTGCTTTTCCCCTTTAAGCCTGTTTCTCCCCCACCTTTTCCCGTTCAGTAAAGGATCCATTCACCCACCTGTTAAAGCAAAGCCGTCCTTTCCATCACATGCGCATCTAATCCGTCAGCAAGTTCTGCCAGTCCAGCCTCAGAACTGTATCTCAGATCTCTCCACTTCTCTTCATTTCCGTGGTCACAGCCCCGCCTAAGCCACCAGCACTTTGCAGCTGAAGGACCAGTTGCTTCTTTACTGGTCTCCCTACTTCCCTTGATCCCCCTGCGCTGGGTTTCCACCCAGCAGCCCAGAGGATTAAATCAAGCCAACAAACAAAAAATCAGATCACACCATGTTCCTACTTCAAACCTGCGGTTTCCCTTTGCTCCTGGCCTAAAATCCGAATTCCTTCCCGTGGCCTGCAAGACCTTACATGACTTGGCTGCTGCTACTTCTCTTGTCTTCCATGGCGCTTTTCTTGGCCAGATACCCTCCTTATTGGCTTCCTTTCTGTTCTTCAAATAGGCCATGCTATTTCTCACCTCGAGCCTTGGCCTTTGATGTTCCTTCTGCCTGGAATGTTCTTCCGAGGCTCTAGGGCGCTCTAGGGCGGCCGATTGCTTCTGTTCCTTCGCACCTGAGCTCACGCTGCTTTGAGTGTCTCCTCTAAGGCCATCTTCGCCAGGTGCTCCTTCACAGGCCCTCACAGCCCCTGTTGCTTCACGTAATGATCTCGTTAACTTATTTGCTTCCTTTTCGGCTGGTCTCTCTGGCTACCATTTAAGTGTATGCAAATATGTTTTATTTTTTTGCTGTGTCCTGTGTTGTCCTCTCCCTCTTCCCCGCATACACCAAGTGCTCAATAAATGTTTTCAGTAACTGCATAGCACATGCCGTGGAAGGCATTCCTGGCGTTTCTAAAATCATCTGAATAGCAGTTTAGGTATCAGCAAGGGCTCCTATGACACTGGGTTCAATTTTATGACTCTTTATGTAAATTCATCATCCATTAGTAAATAGGCCAGTGGAAGTTATTTCTAAACCTAGAAGCTAATTTAATTACCTCTCAGTTAATGCTGCGAGTTCCATTTTATTTATTTGCTCATTCGGATATCCGATTTTGAGCACCAGCGTGGGCTGCCCACAAGCTAGGTGACGTGGGAGACCAACCTTACTTGGAGGAGCTTAGCGTATGTTAGTGTTGCCACTTACAAAGAGTGTTCAAGACAGTGCGATTGCTTGGAAGAAGGGAGTAGGCTTTGTGGCTTTTGAAGGAAGGATCAAGTTTGACTGGGAAGGTTGGGAAGTGCTCTCTGAAGGAGTTACGTGTGATCTGTGGCTTTAAGAATCTGTGGCTTTAAGAATCGGTAACGTTTTAGCAAATGGCTTTGAAAGCGGTTGTTAGGGGTTAGACCCCCTGCAGGCGGAGGAAACCTATTCTGAAAATGTGGCAATTCAGAAGTTAAAAAGTTTTTAATCCGATGGAAACGCCCCCTGCCTGGGTACCGTTTCTTCCAGCTAAATACTCCATCCGGACGCTGGGTTGGTGTAGCTTAGTAGTTACATCCACTCGTGTAAGTTATTTGGGACAAATAGTTTACCTCCCTGAACCGCATCTCTGAAACACGGTACTCGCTTTCAGGGTAGTCGTGACTGTGCGGGAGCTAGAAGCATCCGCCACGGTCCATGTCAGGTAATCGGATGGGCTAGCTTCTGTGGGTTCAGCCTAGGTGTAGGTGAGGAAGCACCCTATAATAGTATCAGTCAAACTCTGCTAGCTAGAGGGGCTGGCAGCAAGTTCCCAAGGCAGCTTCCAGGAAGAGTTACACTCTTTGCTGCGGTTGGGTAGAAGAACAGTCTTGTGGTTTGGGCTACAGTTCACACTGATGCGGTGACTTTTCGGTATAGTTTCTGAGCACCTCAGTGCCTACCAAAGAAGGTGACGCTTGGCTGCCGTCAACATTGCGCTTGGCTGCCGTCAACATTGCGGGACAAAGAAGACAGTCTTCCACCTCGTTTCCTCGTCTCCCTTAGGGCATCTCTAATTTCTTCATGTTTCCTCCCTGTGTTAATGCTTTCGTCGATGTAAATCATTAATCCCTTCAATAAATATTTACTGAGCACCTGCTATGTCCGGGCACCGGTCTAGGTAGTGGAATTAATAGAAGCAAACGGGACAGGCAAGATCCCTGCTCTCACGATGCTTACTGTCTGTGGGGAGCAGTGGGGAGGGCGGGCAATAGCAAGTTAAATAAATCTGTGCGGTGATAAGCGTTACGAAAAAAGCAGGACAGGCAATGAAACTGCCATGGGGGTGGGGAAGCAGCAGCTAAGTCAGAATCGGTGGTCCAGGAAGGCCTCTCGGAGGAGGTGATTGAGATTTTGAACCGATTGCCCAATGTCCCGAAGGAGCCGTTCCCAGGAAGTTGAGGGAAGAGTGCTAGGCGGAGTAAGCTGTAAGTTTTAAGGACTTAGGAGGAAGTGAAATGAGCTTGGCAGGTTGGCCACACACAGTGAGTGAGGGGCGAGTGGTAGGAACTGAGGTGGGAGAGGTGGGCAGGACCCTTAGTTCGGGGACCAAACTAAGGAGTTTGTGTTTTAGTCTAAGTGCTATGCGATGCCGCCGGCAGTTTTAAGCAGGTGTTACTAAGTCTCCGTGGGAATTCCTGCCTTTCTGAAATACCCACGCGGACCTCCAGGAGGCTGGTTAGGTAGCTGCAGATCTTGGAGAGTCCTAGAAAGTAGCCCCTGGATTCTCTGGCACCCGAAAAACATAAGTAGTATTCTAATCTGTTTGTTCTAGTCTGTTTTTGTAAGTAGCGGAAACCACACGGTAAAAGCAAATTTGCATGCTTAACAGTTTATTAGATGTCGTTTTCCTTTGTCTTAAAGGACGGCTGAATTACATTCTGGTGTGTGACCGTACAGAACTATTATGTCGTGGTTGGGCATTCAGATTTTTAAAATTTGGGGATATTACGGTAACCCCCCCCCCTTATCCTCAGGGATACATTCCAAGACCCGCTCCCCCTCCCCCGACAGTGGTGCCTGAAAGACTCGTATATGCTGGTTTTCCCCTAGACTCCGTACCTGTGATAAAGTTTAATTGAGAAACGAGTAAGAGATTGGCAACAATAATAGGGCGCTTCAAACAGTATATCGTAATGAAAGCTAAGTGAATGTGGTCTCAAAATACCTTGTACTGTACTCTCTTCTAATTCTTTTATAGAATTTTTTTCATGTTTAGTTATATTTGATGGAGGGAGGGAGAGCAGGAGCAGGGGAGGGGCAGAGAGAGAGGGAGACACAATCTGAAGCAGGCTCCAGGCTCTGAGCTCTCAGCACAGGGCCCAGGCTCCTGATGAGGTAATAACAGGCATTGTGACGTAGCCTTAGGCTGCTGTTGACCTTTAGGCCATCTGTGTCCTCCCTGCTGTCATTGTTGAGCCGCTGTCATTGTTGAGCGGGTAACAGAAACCAGGGGGAAGGGGGGATTACCGTATAATGATACGATGGACGTTTTTTTTTTTTGATTCACAATTTTTTTTTTGTTTCCATCCTCACCCCCCTTTTAACTCGTCTACCTCTCTCTTCAAAGCAGAGAAACACGCAGTCATGCTTTTTTTTAACCAACCAAATACGTTTGGTGAGGAGGGAACTGTGCTTTCGAAGTATCCTCCCACCTGCATTTTTGGATCGGTAAAAATGAAGCATTCCCGTCTCTCGTTTGTCTCATATTCACAGAGGGCTGAGAAGCATTATAAGCTCCAGAAATTCTGAACTCAAGGACACCCTACCGAAACTCTCAGGTCAAACCCCTCCAGCAGCTTCTGGCCGTGGAATAAGAAGTGTCTCCAGATTCTGAATAATTTTGAGTTTTTTTGCGTTTCCATTAAAATGTTCAGAACACGAGAATGCAGAGATTCCTTTTATGAAGCGTTCTCAAGAAACCGGTCAGTGATTTCATCTGGCGTTAGAACACGTGCCCCTTTCCAATGAGAAATTTGTGAAAATTATGATTCGATTGTGATGGGGAGAGTTTTCCCCCTTGCCAGAGTGTATTTTTGGGCATAGAAGCATGTATCCAGAGAGTAAGACAAACCATAAATGAAAGGATTCAATCCGATATGAGGTTAATATCGCCGCAGCTCAATAAAGGCCAGAGTATTTTCGTTTTTCCAAGTTAATTAAAGCAGAGTCCTGCAAAGGCAAAGGAAGATGCTTTATTTCAGATTCGGGTGTGATTATTTTTATGAACAGATTTGCAAAATAGACGATCTCTTCCCCCGCCACGTAATTATTTATTCAAAGTTGATTTAGGGGCTTCTGGGTGGCTCAGTGGGTTAAGCGGCTGACTTCGGCTCAGGTCATGATCTCTCGGTTCGTGAGTTCGAGCCCCGCGTTGGGCTCTGTGCTGACAGCTCAGAGCCTGGAGCCTGCTTCCGGTTCTGTGTCTCCCTCTCTCTCTGCCTTCCCCTGCTCACGCTCTGTCTCTATGTCTCAAAAATAAGTAAAACGTTAAAAAAAAAAAAGTTGATTTATCGCCACATGTTAAGAAACAGCATACTTTTAGATCCCCTAATTTAACTATAGCCAACAGCTTGTGCGTTTTTAGAATTTCCCTCTAACAAAAACCAACTGTGATCATTTTAAGGAAATAAAGGTAGCTTTGAATTACTATGGTCTCATTCCAACCCTACGTTTGGCGAGATGGCTGGTACCTGAGTGCCTTCGGGTTAGATTGGAAAGGTTTCATAAGTTCGTTGTGAGCAGAGTTGGGTTTCTTTTTTTTTCTTTTTTTTTTTTTAACGTTTATTTATTTTTGAGAGACATAGAGATAGAGAGTGAGCAGGGCAAGGGCAGAGAGAGAGGGAGACACAGAATCTGAAGCAGGCTCCAGGCTCTGAGCTGTCAGCACAGAGCCTGACCTGGGGCTCGAACTCACAGACCGTGAGATCATGACCTGAGCCGAAGTCAGCCGCTTAACCAACCGAGCCATGCAGGCGCCCCAGAGTTGGGTTTCGAAAGGTGGCAGAGACATGGTGAACGCGGTAACCTCCATACATTCCACTTAACAGAGACGTGGCTGCCCCCCAAAAGAACGAACTCGTCTCGGCAGGTAGCAGGCAAGCAAGGCGCTCCTAGCAGCTAGGTGTATTTTCCTTCCTGGCTACCAGCTGCAGTTGGAGACTGGAAAGCTAGATTTTTGAGCCCTGTGCCGTCTCTGTGGTCTCAGGAGGAGTAGAATCAGATGCTGATAGAAGGAGTGGGTTTTTCCAGTGAGTGCGGGCGTGGAGCGGGGTAGAGACCGAGGGCTGCCGGCTGGTTGTGGCACATGTGGGGCGGTGGCCCTGGTGACGGAGACGTGGCCTGGAGGGAGGTGGCAGAAAGGGGCTTTTCATCACGTGGCTGTGAAAGCACACTGCCCCCACCTGTCCTGTGTCCCTTACCCCGTGTTCCGTGTGGTCGTCTAGATGTCTTGGAAGACGAGAAACCCCTAAAGAGGAGCCTCCTCTCCACAGTTTCACGAGAAAAGAGGAAGCGAGGCTGCAGTGACCCTGGGGGCCCCGCACACGGTCCGGCCAGAAAGAAAGCGGCCAAGGTGACTGTTAAGCCGGAAAAGGCCGAGGTGAAGGACGAAGCCCCCAGCGATGGGGAGGACTTCAGGTGAGATGGCTGGAACCCCGGGTCTCGATTGCCGCCGCCAGGGAAGTGTGAGTAACAAAACCTCCCCTTCTTGCTTGTCCCTTGGGATCCGTGCAAAAGATGGGCTCTTTAAACCCTTCCAGCCGGAGCTCAGGCCGCTAGTAAGATCGTTCTTAGCAATTACAGCTGGCGGGTGGGCAGCCAGGCTTGAACTGCAGGGGTCTGCTTCGGCGTGGAGTTTTGGTTTTTTTTTTTTATAAATACAGTACGCACTGTTAAGCTTTTCTCCCTTGCGATTTTTCCAATAACATTTTCTTTTCTCCAGCTGACTTTATTGTAAGAACACAGCACACAAGACACATAACGTACGAAATACGCGTTAATCAACAGTTTACATCAGCAGAAGCCCCTGTAGTGGTGAGCAGGGGTTTTGGGGAGTCAAAAGTTGGGTGCGGATTTCCGTGCCCCACCTCTGCGTCGTTCAAGGGGTTATAGTTTACCGCTCAAACCTTTCCGATGACAGTGACAGCTCGCAGAACGGGATTTATTTGTGGCAAAAACCAGAGGAGCCCCGGGTCTTCCGGCTCAAAATCCTGGCCCGCCGTCGCGGCTTCGCTCTCGCACTGTTCTCGGGCGCACCCTCCTCCCCCCCAGCCGGACTTCTCGTCGCTCCTGCTCTGCCTCCTGCGTTGTGTCATTCTTCCTCGTGCCTCGAATGTCTCCCCCCACCTTGCAGGTGGGGGTCAGAGTCCGTTCACTTGACGGTCGTCTGTGACTCTGCTCCCCCGCGAGCCCTCCGAGGCCTGGAACCCCTCCTGGTTCGTTTTCGTGTGCCCCTTGGCGTCTAGGGAAGGGCCTTCTGTTTGCCAGAAACTGAGCGAGATGTTTGCAGCGAGCGAGCATTCTTAGCGGTACGTGGTGGACAGGGACGGTAGGCCCAGTGGGCGCTCCACGGCCCGCCTCCCGGGAAGGTTGTGGGGAAGGGAGGAAGAGGAGAAACAGAGGCAGGGGTCCGTTTAAGAACGAATCTTGAGTCTCAGTGCTGGCTTCTCCGGCCGCCTCCGGGCCTGGCAGAGGAAAATCGTCCGGGAGAGGGCAGCGGCCGACGGGAGCGTGAGGAAGTGTGTGGAATTCGCGCTCGGTCCATCTCACCTTTTCCCTTAGACTTTTCCTGAGAGCGTCTCTGCGCTGACTGCTTTCCCGCCCCTCCCCGCTAGTTGAATTTTTTCTCCAGCAGAATCCACCTGCTGGTAGACCAGGATACTGCCGGCTAAAGCCCCAGGTCCCCCTTTCCCTCTCCGCTGAGCGGGGACTGCAGTCACACCCATAGCCCGCAGGCACGTCCCTTAGTTGACTCTAAGGAGAAGCTTTGTGATTCCGTGGCATCGGGAGAAAGAGGCAGGCTGAAAGGCAGTATGTGTGTTTTTAGAGCCGAACGCTGAGGACTGGTTATTTTAGATGGCTGTGCTAAGGTCCGAGATGACGTCCTCACTCGATACCACTGTCCGACGTTACAAAAGCTGAAAAGGAACTCCGAGCTCTGAACACACTTTATCTGTGAAATTGCAAAACGCAGCTTACGTATTAACAGCCGTTTCATCTCGGGCCAGGAGGCCGCGAGCTGCTTACCTACGCCCTGATCTCCTCAACCAGCCAGCCGTCCGTGCTGTCGTTGTTACTTCTGCCGCGCCGCGCGCCCTGAAGTTAGAATTCTGCCAGCTTCCGTCTCCTTACGTCACAATTCTTCCAGTGGGGAGAATCCGTCACCTGAGCTGCTCGTGGAAGTTCCCTCTCCTCCATCGTGGTGTCCACCGGCCCACGTGTACGCACAGCTGTCACAGCTTTTACTTCTGGAACTCCCGTTCTTATTGTGGTTCCTTCTGACTGTCCCCGTGTCGCCCGCAGGCACAGCCGTGGTTCCCCTCACACAGCCCTAGGTGGCAGGGTCATTGCTTTCTGTCCGCCAGCACGTCTAGCCTCAGGCTGATGATCAGAGCGCGTCTCGAGAAGCGCCGAGACCCAGGCCGATGGAGGATACGAGGCTCGGGCTCACGCGTCCTCTTTCGATAACCGCAGGGAGTCCTTCCAGCGCCCCTCAGCTCCAGTGTAGCGGCGGGATGTGGGAGCCGCCTTCACCCTCCCTCCTGTGATCTTTACCCAGGGCCTTCGCCAGCACCCCCAGGAAGGCCCCGCATCCGAGGGGAGAGGCTGCCGCGGACAAGGGCAGCCGCGAAGGAGACGACGAGGAAGAAAGCGAAGACGACTGGGAGGAGGTCGAAGGTAAAACCGTCAGAGCCGCGTGAGCGAGCCTTTCTGTTTGAGCCGGCTTAGGGGCTGTCACTTGGTTGGGATCCCATCGCTTCCTTTCAGGTTGGAGCAGGGACTTGCTTTTGATGCAAGGACAAAGTCATGACCGGGTTACCGAAAAGGCGTGGTCTTCCCCCGGTGGCCGTCAGGAGCAGATGGTGAGACAGAGGGGCAGCGTCATCTTGTAGAAGGCGCACGGGCTCTCAGAGTAGGGAGACCTGGGCTCCGAGTTAGAGGGAGCGAGTGAGTAAATCCGCCTCTCAGAGCGAGCTGCTCCTCTGCTAACTTGCAGTCAGCGTCGAATGCTCCCCGCGAGCCGCGCACAGGCGAGGCTCCAGGGTCGTACTGGCAGAGGTGAGGTTCGCAGGTGTACTGGGCCCGAGGCATGCTGTATTCACCGCGGCGGCTAATGTTACCGCCCCTGATTCCTGCCGTCTAGCTCGACTCTCTCCCAGCCTTGGATTTCGAAAATGATTTTTGAAAACCTATCAAAAAAGTTTTTTTAAGGTAGTACAGAGATTCCACCTGGACTCACTAACTGTAGCATTTGCCTTATTGAATGTGTCTTTTTGTCTATAAAAATACATTGTAGCACCGTTTGAAAGTAAGTTGCAAGGGTGCCTGGGTGGCTCAGTCTCTGGGTATGATCTCACAGTTCATGGGGCAAGCCCCGAATCCAGCTCTGAGCTGACAGCGGGAAGCCTGCTTGGGATTCTCTCCCTCTCCCTGCCTCTCCCTGCCTCCCTGTCCCTCTCCCCCTCCCCCTCCCCCTCACTTGTACACATGCACTGCTCTCTCTCTCTCTCAGAATAAACAGGCATTTACTTTTTTTTTGTTTGTTTTTGAGAGACTGAGAGAGACAGAGCATGAGCAGGGGAGGGGCAGAGAGAGAGGGAGATACAGAATCCAAAGTAAGCTCCAGGCTCCGAGCTGTCAGCAGGGCTCGAACCCACGAACCATGAGATCATGACCTGAGCCGAAGTCGGACACTTAACCGACTCGACTGAGCCACCCAGGCACCCCAACAAGCCTCTAAAAAAGAAAGTAAGTTGCAGACACCCTGGCCCTTGTAAATACTTCATACATGTCAAGAATAAGCCATTCTCCTACGTGATAAAATGTTGTCACACCTCAGAAAATGAAAAGTGACCAAATGTTACAAAAAATAATCCTTCCTGGCGATTTCGTGTTTGTGGCTGATCCAGGATTTAAGGTGTGAGCCCTGTACTCGGTTATGCTGCTTTAGTCTCCTCTCGTCTCGAACGGTACGCCCCACCCAGCCCCCTTTTTTTTCCTTTTGGAACACTGCTGTTTGGAGAGTCCCGGCCTCCTCTTTCGTGGGACGTCTCGTAGGCTCGTTTTGTCTGATAAACAGACCTCTCGGGGTGGTGGTAACGTGTTTGTGTCCTGGTTTCTTATAAACCGTAAGGTAAGGTTTACTTGAATTTAGGTTAAACTTTGTTTTCTTGGCAAGAATACTGCAGAGCTTTGTACTTAATACTGTATCCGCTAAGAGGCACCTAATGCCAGGTTGTCCAATGAGCGATGCTAAGTTTGATCACGTACGGTGGTCCTGCCACATTGTAACGATACAAAGGTACGTTTTTCCCTTTATAATTAACCGTCTCGGTGGCACTAAAGAGGTTTTTCTTTTTAATACTTCTTTTTGAGAGAGAGCGTGCACATGTGGGCGCCTGCCTGTGCGGGAGGGGCAGAGAGCGAGGGAGGGCAGAGGATCCGAAGCAGGCTCTGCATGGTCAGCAGAGAGTATGATGCGGGGCTCGAACTCACAAACAGTGGGATTGTGACCTGCAGTCAGACCCTTAATGCCCCGAGGCCCCCGGGCGCCCCTGCTTCATCGATTTTAGTGTGTGCCGATCTTTCCAGAGTCAAAGCTTGTTACATCGAGCATTGAAAAATGGAATATTTTGACTCTGTCATGTCGTATACGTTCATCAGGTGGCTGTGATCTGTAAAGAAGAGCCTTCTCCTTTAAGTGTTGTATTTATTTTGAGTATCACTGTGGACTCAGATATTTTAAAAATTCAAGTATGCTGTCAGTTATTATCATTGTCCTGTTGGTCTTCACACCGTCCCGGATTTGGCTCGCGGGAGCCCCGGTAAGCCAGCTACCCGGCTGTGTCCCTTGGATACGGCCTCGTTAGTTTCTGAGACCGTTTTGGTTTCCTGGCACAGAGGAGGTTCTGGGCCCACCCTGTACTTTCCTTGCCCCAGACCTATAATCAACTTTTGTTCCTCCAGGAAGTCCTGGCTCATTTCAGTAGGGACCCGTGTATGCAAACCGGATCCTGGCATTAGGTGTGTTCATTCCCAGCGGGGTGTCGCTGCTTCTGGACCCCCGGCCGCTTTAAAGGCACCTTGGCTAATGAAATTCACAGTTAGATCCAGCTTAGTGAATTCCGTTTGTTTCCGCTAGCGTTTACGAGTGACGTGCGGGATAAAGACATGAAAACAAGATGCATTTCTTGTCATTACAAGCTCGTGATGGGGTTGAAGAGCCCTAAACCATGCGTCTATGCAAAGCGAACCGCGATATGTGTTATTGTAGTAAAACAGAGGGGAAATGTTCTCGTTTGGCTTTTTTTTCACCTTGGGTAAAGACTAAGTCTCTCATAAAACACACTTGAGTGTCAGCTCCTTGACAGCAGAGATCTGTATTTAATTCAACTCAGTATTTCTGTGCCTTAGTTTCCTGTGTGTCTGGGTTGCTGTTCAATCAAGTTCAATGAGCAAGAAACGTAAGACAGCACAGTCTGTGGCATTTTCGAGGCACTCACACCACGGTGGGAGCGGGGGACGCCTGCCTCACGTCTGTTCCTTCCTCCCTCCGTCTCAGCGGAACTCGGTTTCGTTCAGTGCGATGGCTCTCGTGATAATCATTATCGCTGATTTTTGAAAATTATCGTTGATAGAACTTAGCGAGCCCGTGCCGGGGGACGCGGGAGAACACGCAGCCTTCTCAAAGTCTGTCCTGCCCGTGAAGCCAGTGGAGATAGAGATCGAGACGCCCCAGCAGGCAAAAGCAAGAGAAAGAAGGTAAGGCTAGGCATTCGCTTCTAGATCCCTGTCACCCAGAATCAGCGAGAGTTGCTACGTCACGGAAGCTTTGGAGAAACGCGCAGGAGACCAGGGCCGAGTACCAAAGTGGGCAGGAGCCTTAGGTGGGAGAGCCCTGGGTCCACCCTTAGGACTGGAACAAGAACCTCTGTTCCTTCTCTGGCTGGGGCAGGGTGCGGAGAGAGAGGGCGCTCTTAGATTCAGAACGCATGTTGTGTGCCAAGGACTCTGCGGGTTGTCCGTTGACTTAAACTTTAAGATGGTGTGTGAATGAGGACCCGCAGGCTCAGGGAAGGTAAGCCACGTTTTAGGAGTCGCCCAGCCAGGAAGCGGATGAGCCAAGATCTCAATCCCTCTCCGTCTGACTTGACACTCATGCTTTCCGCACCACGTTGCAGTGTGCGATTTGAGGCAGCGCCCCACTATGGTAGGGAGCCCCATTCCATCCCAGGGTCCCCGGGACCACTGTCGGCCCTGGTGGCTTGGGAATGTGTAACACAACACCCGGTCTTAATGGCTGACGAGTCCCACTCCGATGGGCATGTCACTGGGCACGAAGGAAGGAGACGATAGAGCTCATTCAGGAAGCGTCCAGTTGGCCTAGAGATGCAGGGGACACAGGGTGAAAGAGATTGTACAGCTCGACAGGGTCAGCAAAGGAGTGTGCACCGACATAGCACAGAGGTGCCCGGGCTGAGCAGGGAATCTGTAGTTAGGCGGTCACGGGGCAGAGAAGGCCGCGGGGAGAACGTGTGTGGCAGAGCGCGTCCGGGAAGCGGGTCAGGCGGAGCAAGTCCCGGGCCTGGGCCTCCGCGTGGGAAGGACCGGAAGAGTCTGCGGCAAATAGCCAGCTTGCAGATTTGCCTGCACAACCTCATGCCGGAAAACAAGGAGGGCCGCTCGTGAGCCGTCACGGGGGAGAGGAGGCGACGGGGGCTGGGGGCAGGCGTGGCCCGTCTCCCACTTACTTCATCCTCGGATTTTTCGGTGTGCATGGCAGCGAAAGGATAAAAGCGGAGTTTGAGACCTACCTTCGGAGGCTGATGAACCGTTTCAGTAAAGAAGTGCGCGAGGACACACACAAGGTGAGGGCAGGGGTGACGGGCCGGTGTCCTCTCTGTCAGGCACGGCGCTGCGGTGCCCGGAACTGCGGTTCTCAGCCAAGCCTGGGAGGAAGGAGAGGGCTCCGTGTGGGTCGAGCCGCGGAGGAAGGCTTTCTTGGAGAGAAAGGCCGGCGCGGAGGGGTGGGCAGAGGCCAGCGGCTGGGGGGGCCGCCCGGGCCGAGTGGAGAGGGCTGGGGCGGGACGACCCGTGCGTGCATCTTGGCGGGCACGCGCATCGGAGGCCCGTGAGAGCGAGGGGCGGGCACTCAGACGTCCTCTGATCGTCAGCGGTGGAGACGGCAGAGGCGGCAGAGACTGTGCGTCGGCGGCAGCCGCAGAGGTCTGGAGGCGAGATGAGCGCAGAGCGAGGGCAGAGCGAGGAGACGAGATGCCGCCGCCCGAAGCCTCGGGGAGGGGAGGGGAGGGGGGTGAGACGGCTGTGCCGCCGGTACCTTCTGGTGGAGGTGAAGGGCCCCCACATCGGAAGCTTCGGTGAGGGGAGAAGGGTGGAGCCCTCGAGCGAACTGGGGAGGTTGTCAGTGCGGAGAAGGAAGGCGGTCTGGAGGGAACGGCGGAGAGCTGTGGGGGCGGGGAGGAGTCCCGTGGTCCTCGCGCTAGGCTGGGGTTGGAGCTCAGGCGAGGGGCAGACGTGGGGTCCGCAGGGGCTGGGCTGGGGGCGGCGAGCAGTGCGGTGAACCCGTGCCGACCCCCCGCTTGGACGGCCGCTGGCCCCGGCGCAGCCTCAACCTTCTCTCCCCCAACTCGCTCTTCCTCCCGGTCCTTTTGGAGCAACCCCCCGACGTCTCAGAACGTCGTCCCTGAATCCCGCCGCGTCTGTCTGAAAGACGAGGCCTCGGAAAGGAAAAAAGAGATTTGCATTTTGCAGTTTTGAGATTTGATCATTTCTGTGAGGGGGAGTGGCTAGGGGAGGACACGGTGACAGCAAAGTCTTGGGAAGGGGCCGACGGGGAGTTTTTACTTTCTCGTATGTCGGAGTCACAGCAAATAGCTCCCACCCACAAACGTCTCTCGGTTTGGCAGCAGAAACCCCTCTGTCCTCAGCCTGCCGTCCTCCCCGTCTCCCCAGGTTCACCTGCTGTGCCTGCTGGCGAACGGCTTCCATCGCAGTGCCGTCTGCAGCCAGCCGGATCTGCTCGCCGTCGGCCTGTCCATCACCCCGGCCCGCTTCACCAAAGTACCGCCTCGAGACGTGGACGCCTGCTACCTGACCAAGCTGGTGAAATGGTACGGCCCTCCGGCCCGGCCCGCAGGGCGCTGGCGTAGGACTCCGGGCTCTCAGAGGCTGGGGCGGGTCGGTTGCACACAGCTTCCCTGCGGGCGTCCCGTATGCCGGGCCGGGGACACAGCAGTGAAGGCAGAGGAACGTTAGGCATGGTCTCTGGCCCGGAAGAGCTCCCAGGCCGGTCGGGGAGACAGGGGCACCCAGCTCACCAGGGTCGCGTGAGGAGTACTCGCGGGGGAGGGGAGGGTACGCCGGGGCCCGTGGGGGCACGGAGCAGCCGGGGGGGGCTGGGAAGGCCAGCAGGGGCGTGAAGTCCGACGGGGTCTTCGGGGGGTGAGCGGGGGTCAGCCGCTCAGACTGGGAAAGCAGGGCCGAGGCAGGCGAGGCTCACAGTTCCCTTCCGAGACGTCCCTTCCGGTTTTCTTTTTTTTTTTTTTTTAATGTTTTATTTATTTATTTATTTATTTTAAAGCAAATTCTTTTTTTTTTTTTTTAACATTTATTTATTTTTGAGAGACATAGAGACAGAGTGTGAGCAGGGGAAGGGCAGAGAGAGAGGGAGACACAGAATCCGAAGCAGGCTCTAGGCTCTGAGCTGCCAGCACAGAGCCCGACGCAGGGCTCGAACTCACAGACCGTGAGGTCATGACCTGAGCTGAAGTCGGCCGCTTAACCGACTGAGCCACCCAGGCGCCCCTGGATTTTCTAAAAGAAGAGCGAGCCTTCCTGTTCGCCTGGTTTCTCTCCAGGTTCGTCGGAACGTTCACAGTTAACGCAGACCTTTCCACCAACGAGCAGGACGGCCTGCAGACCATGCTGGAGAGGAGGTTCGCCATCTACTCTGCGCGGGATGACGAAGAGCTGGTCCACGTAAGTGATCCTCCCGACGGCTCTGTCGTCGGCACCGTTAGCAAAAGCCCACGGCAGTCACGTGCCAGATACCCTTCCAGTGTTTTCTGTGTTCTTACTTGGTCCTCGTGAGATAAAAAGTAGGTCCTGAAGCTCAGAGGGGCCAAATAGCGCTCTCAGGGTCATTCGCGGGTAAGCGCCGGAGTCAGGGTCGCGACCGGTGACCGTGGCTCAGTGTCCTGGGGTCCGGAGCACTTCATTTCGGCCGGGCACCCTCGAGTCGTTTCCATTGAGTGTTCAGAAATTACGCTCAGACACCCCAAGGACACGGTTTTCCCGATGTCGGCTGCTGAAATCCTTCAGAAAGCGTTTCCTACCTTCCGGTCAGAGCGGGTACACTGGCTGGCAGTTGTGCGGCGAGGGGCGTTCTGTCCACCGAAGGTATTCTTGCGTCTGAAAACTAGAGGCAGAAATCCAGTTCGCTCCCTGGAAGGTTCCCGTTAGTCACGCGTGCTTGTGTCTGAGCTCCAGCTCCCGTCTGGTTAGGGAAGAGACCAGCCTTCTCGGATCTTAAGAGCCCCAGTGACGGGCAGTTCACCTGTCTTCTGAGCTGGCTTGAAAAAGTCTCCGATGCCAGACACGGCCAGTAATCACGCCAAACACCACCTCCCGGGCCGAGCATGAGTACCTGAGTACTGTCCTCCCTGACTGGGTTCCTGTGGGTATTTCCAGAGTGTTTCACCCTCCCAAGACGGTGCCGTGTGCCCTGCGTCCTCCCCCCTCTTCCTTGAGCACCCGGCGGCCACCGGCCTGCGTTCCGTCTCTACAGATGGGTGCGCTCTGGGCGTTCCTGTGGTAGGAATACAGCCCGTGGCCTCCGTGACTGGAGAGACCACGTGTTCATTCGTCCGCTGGTGGCCGCTCAGGCTGTGTCGTCTCTCGGCTGTGGTGAAGAGCACGGCCACAAACGTGTGTGCACGACTTACTCGAGTTCTGGTCCTCGCTTGTTTCGAGCACGTGCTCAGGGCTGGGTCGTCCTGGGTGTAAGCTCTTGAGGATCCCGCAGACTCTCCCACGGCGGCTGCGCCACCGCACGCTCCCACCAGCAGGGGGCGAGGACTCCGCTTTTTCCAGATCTTCCCCAGCTCTCGTTAATTTCCTTTAAAAAAAAAAAATCCTTTTTTGTATGACAGGCCTCCTAAGAGGTGCGAAGTGGTATCTCATCGTGGTCTGGATGACGTTTCCCTGGTGACTCCTGACGGTTAGCGTCTCCGTCCCCAAGTGCCTACTGGCCACTCGTGTATCTTCAGAGCAATACCTGGATAAATCCTAAACCTGTTTTTTAATTGGGTTCTTTGTCTCTTTGGTGTTCGGTTGTGAGAGTTCTTTATGTATCGTAGATCCTAGACGCCTGTGCACGCATGCAGATACTTTCTCCTGTTCCGTAGGTTGTCTTTCTCCCTCTCTTGATAAAGTCTGTGGTGCACAAAAGTTTGCATTTTGTCGAAGTACAGTTTTTCTATTTCTCCTTTGTTCCTTATACTTTGGGTGTCATATGTAAGAACCCATTGCCAAGTCCAAGCTTATGAAGGTATCTTCCTCTGTTTTCTTCTAAGAGTTTTATACTTGGAGACCTCTTGCCTGTAGGTCTTTCATCCATGTGAGTTACTGTTTACATGTGAGGCGAGGGGAGTGTTCACCGTCATTCTTCTGCGTGTGGAGACCCAGCCGTCCCAGCACCCTTGGCCGAGGAGACCCTTCTCCCAGCTATTTGTTGTCTTACCTTCACTGTTGGCTGAAGAGACGAGTTTTTCAGTGGGGATGGCATGGCCTTGGCACCCTCCTCGAAAATCCGTTGCCCGAGGATGAATGGGTTCATTCTAATTCCGTTTCTCCGTCGTGATGCCTGTCTCCTCCAGTCCGACAGTTCCCCAGTCTCCCCTCGTCCTCGCCGTCTTGACACGTTGCATGAGTACTGCTTAGGCATTTCGTACAGTGTCCCTCAGTTTGGGTTTCTCTGTTGTTTTCTCATCCCCTCTGCTTTTAACTTCACAAGAAACAGACAAAAGTAATAATTTTTTTTCGACAAAACATGGTTTTTCACGGAAACCTTGCCCTCCCGTTCCCGGCTTTCTCGGCTGGGCGTTACAGTGATTCGGGAGAAACGGGCCCCCGAGGTCTGCGTCGGGAGGTCTTGCTCAAGTGCTTTGTCGCCGTCGCTGTTTTGGAAGTGAGTGCCCCTGACGAGGCTCCCGTCCTTACAGGGTAATGGAATTTCTAGAACCGCAGCCTCCGGCTGAAAGACTCCTTGTGGGGAAAATGGAAAATGGAATAGACTTTGGGATCTGGGGATAATGATGTTTTCTGAGTTTTCTTCCCAGAGTGATATGTCATTTAATTATCTTCTTTTAATCACGAGCATGACGTATGTGGAATACAGAAACAATCAGAAGTAGGTAAACTGGGGAAAAAAATCACCTGTAAACACACATACATATGTGTTTATATTTATTTTTTGTTTTTTACCAACGTTAGTGTTACACCTAAAAACCAAACCATTTTTCTACGCACATAAATCTCTCCAGCAGTTTTTAATAGTGCGGACGTTTCCAGACTCTCTTGCTTGGTCGTTTCTAATTCCCTGTTACAAAGATCCACCCACAAGAAACAACCTGGAATTAGTTAAATCCTCATTTTTTTTCTTAGAATAAATGTGTCATTCTTCTTCATTGTAGATATTTTTACTGATTCTCCGGGCCCTGCAGCTCTCCACCCGACTGGTATTGTCTCTGCAGCCGGTTCCCCTGAAGTTACCTACAGCAAAGGTGGGGTTCTCCCAGAGGGTAGCCGTGTCGATGGGGAGGGACGAGTTCTCAGACTTCACGAAAAAATGGGCCCTCCGACTCTTTTTAAGGGTTGGGATTCCTGGGGCCCGGGCCTCTTGGAGCCTGCCTTGCACACCCCGTGTTGGGAAGACCGGACACCAGTGGGCCTTGGCAGGCCGAGCTCCATGGAGCTTGCTGTGTAACGGGGGCCGAGAGAGATCTTGGCCCCTTAGTGGGTTAGTTTCTGCTCTGTGGTGCAGTTGGATGGCCTGTCCCCCTCTCCCTCCTGTCTTCCCCCCCTCCTCCCCCCCTTCTCCCCCCTCCTCCCCCCCTTCTCCCCCCTCCTCCCCTCAGCCTTACCTCTGAGTCCTGATCCTCCTCCCTCTCCACCAGGCTTACCTCTGAGTCTTCCTTCCCTCCTCCCCCCTCCTCGTCCTCCCATTCCTCCCCTCTCCCCCCTCCCCTTCCCCCCTCCTCCCATTCCTCCCCTTCCCCCCTCCTCCCCCTCCTCCCCTTCCCCCCTCCTCCCATTCCTCCCTTCCCCCCTCCTCCCCCTCCTCCCCTTCCCCCCTCCTCCCCTTCTCCCCTCCTCCCCTTCCCCCTCCTCCCCTTCCCCCCTCCTCCCCTTCCCCCCTCCTCCCCTTCTCCCCTCCTCCCCTTCCCCCTCCTCCCCCTCCTTCCCTTCCCCCCTCCTCCCTGCCTCCACCCGCCTCCCTGCCTCCTCCCCCTCCTCCCTGCCTCCCCCTCCTCCCTGCCTCCTCCCCCTCCTCCCTGCCTCCTCCCCTTCCTCCCTGCCTCCTCCCCCTCCTCCCTGCCTCCACCCTCCCCCTTCTCCCCCCTTCTCCCCCCTGCTCCCCCCTCCTCCCCCCTCCTCCCTGCCTCCACCCTCCCCCTCCACCCCCTCCTCCCCCCTCCTCCCCCCTCCTCCCCCCTTCTCCTTCCCCTTCTCCCCCCTTCTCCCCCCTTCTCCCTCCCCTTCTCCCTCCCCTTCTCCCCCCTTCTCCCCCCTTCTCCCCCCTTCTCCCCCCTTCTCCCTCCCCTTCTCCCTCCCCTTCTCCCTCCCCTTCTCCCCCCTTCTCCCTCCCCTTCTCCCTCCCCTTCTCCCTCCCCTTCTCCCTCCCCTTCTCCCCCCTTCTCCCTCCTTCTCCCTCCCCTTCTCCCCCCTTCTCCCTCCTTCTCCCTCCCCTTCTCCCCCCTTCTCCCTCCCCTTCTCCCCCCTTCTCCCTCCCCTTCTCCCCCCTTCTCCCTCCCCTTCTCCCCCCTTCTCCCTCCCCTTCTCCCCCCTTCTCCCTCCCCTTCTCCCCCCTTCTCCCTCCCCTTCTCCCCCCTTCTCCCTCCCCTTCTCCCCCCTTCTCCTTCCCCTTCTCCGTCCCCTCCCCCTCCTCCCCCTCCTCCCCCTCCCCCTCTTCCCCCTCTTCCCCCTCCTCCCCCTCTTCCCCCTCCTCCCCCTCTTCCCCCTCCTCCCCCTCCTCCCCTCAGCCTTACCTCTGACTCCTGATCCTCCTCCCTCTCCACCAGGCTTACCTCTGAGTCTTCCTTCCCTCCTTCCCCCTCCTCGTCCTCTCATTCCTCCCCCCTCCTAACCCTAACCCTCCTCCTCCCCCTCCTCCCCCTCCTCCCCCTCCTCCCCCTCCTCCCTCCTCCCCCTTCCCCCTCCCCTCTCCCCACCAGTGTGGCGTGATAGCGGGTGAAGGGCTTTGCATTCTGCCATCGTCTAAGGAGGTGGCTCAGCGCTGTGGTCACTGTGCTGTTGGCTCTGTCGGAAACTTAGGGGTCCGGATTCTTTTTTTTTTTTTTTTTAAGTTTATTCATTTTGAGAGAGAGAGAGGGAGAATGAGCGGGAGAGGGGCAGAGAAGGAGGGGGACAGAGGATCCGTAGCGGGTCCTGACGGCACAGAGCCTGATGTGGGACTTGAACTCCGAACCGCGAGATCATGACCTGAGCCGAAGTCGGCTGCTCAACCGACTGAGCCGCCCTGGCGCCCCTGAAATTCTATACTTAATGCAGCAACTTGATTAAGTCTGTCAGTATTTGTTTGCAAGATACATTATGTGCCGGGGAAAAAAAACACATCGTGTGCCAGGCGGGTATTATTGCCAAGGATTGCAAGATTCGGAGGCTCATACGTACGTGATGATGTGTTTATGGGTACATACGGAAACGCTTATAGGTGTTGATGTATACGAATCTATATGTAAAACATCTTTGAAAACACGTAAATCGGTGTCCGCATAACTCACTGGCCCCGTGTAAGAAATGAGAAGCAGAGCCAGAACTGGAGCCCAGGTTTGTCCGTTGCTGGTGTCCTCCCCGGGCCACACTCTAGAGCGGACGGAGTTACGCCGTGGCCTGTCCGAGGTGCTGCGGGTTTCAGCGAATGCGGTCCACAGTCCTGCCAGAGAGCCAGCCTGTCACCGTCTGAGCTGGGGACATCCTGTGTACGTGGTTCTGTAGCCAGCGACTCGGGCCTGGTGGGTTCTAGGATCTCCTATCGTTTGTAAAACGGAGAAGAAACAAAATTTCCTCTTCTGTTTAAGGGAAAGAAAACTTCCAAGGAGAAATCTACAGAGGGTCCTGGAGCCTCCTTGGAAACTTCCAGTCCGGTTCCAGAAAACCAAGCCAAAGCCAGGAGCAGCAAGGGGAGGAGACGCGAGAGCTCCCCTGGGGACGCCGGCGGGCCAGGCGCCGGGGGGAAGGGGCGGGAGGCAGCCGCGGCCGGGGAGACGCGGAGCGGGCCCTCCTCCAGGGAGGAGGAAGAGCGCAAGGCGGGGGCGCAGGAGGAGGGCCGCCGGAGACGGCGGCAGGGCCGCGAGCGGCAGGCGGCCGCCAGGGTGTCCTACAGAGAGGAGAGCGGCAGCGAGGAGGGCAGCAACGGCTCGGACTTCGAGCTCTCCAGCGGGGAAGCCCAGCATTCGTCCGACGAGGATGCTGAGCCCAGCCTTCCCAGGCAGAGGAGGGCCCCTGGCCCCCGGGAGACAAAGGCAGCGTCCAAGAGTGACTCCGGGACCCAGCGTGGAAGGCACCCGAAGCGCTCCGGCTTTCCGGCAGCGTCCGCGAGCTCTTCGGGCAGTAAGAGCAAGCGAGGCAAGGAGCTCTCCGGCGACGGCGAGGGGGCGCAGAGAGGGAGAGCGGCCGGCCTGGACCAGTGGCTGGAAGTGTTCTGTGAGCAGGAGGACAAGTGGGTGTGTGTGGACTGTGTGCACGGTGTGGTGGGCCAGGCCACGGCCTGCTACAAGTACGCCACCAAGCCCCTGACCTACGTGGTGGGCATCGACGGGGACGGCTGGGTCCGGGACGTCACCCAGAGGTACGACCCAGCCTGGATGACCACGACCCGCAAGTGCCGAGTCGATGCCAAGTGGTGGGCTGAAACCTTGCGACCATACCAGAGCCCGCTGGTGGAGAGGGAGAAGAAGGAGGACGCAGAGGTGAGGCTGGGGGAGGGGGAGGAGGGGGAGGACTTGGGTGAAGCTGGTGGAGGGGGAGGAGGAGGAGGTGAGGCTGCTGGAGAGGGAGAAGAAGGATGACTCAGGTGAGGCTGGGGGAGGAGGAGGAGGAGGCGAGGCTGCTGGAGAGGGAGGAGGAGGAGGACTAAGGTGAGGCTGGTGGAGAGGGAGGAGGGGGAGGACGCAGAGGTGAGGCTGGGGGAGGGGGAGGAGGAGGAGGAAGCATAAGTGAGGCAGGTGTGGGGTAGGAGGAGGACTCAGAGGTGAGGCTGGTGGAGAGGGAGGAGGGGGAGGACTCAGGTGAGGCTGCTGGAGGGGGAGGAGGAGGAGGACTCAGAGGTGAGGCCGCTGGAGGGGGAGGAAGGGGAGGACGCAGAGGTGAGGCCGCTGGAGAGGGAGGAGGAGGAGGACGCAGAGGTGAGGCCTCAGCTGCCGCGGGTTCCCCGGCCGATCTTGGGTGCCCATTACGTGCGCCAGCCCCGTGTGGGGCGGTCTGTGCGTGTGGTCTCCGGTAATGGTCACGACAGTACTGCAGAGACGGGATGATCGCTGCCTCGGTTTCACCAGGTAAAAACGTAGGATCTGACAGACGGGCCGCCTCGGTGTTTGAACCTGTGTCTGTCCGGCTTAGAAGCCGCATACTGTGTGCTTTCAGTCCTCGCCTAGTCCTAAATTTGGAGCCTAAAATAATTGATGCAAGTCCTATAAATTGCACTGAGGGAAAGAAGAAAAGCTCGGTCGTTCGTTTGTCCTCTGCGTGTCCCCCATCCCCTAGCGGACACGCAGACGGTCCTCCTCTGATCTAGAACCCTCCTCTCCTGGAAGGGAGGGGCTGGGAAGGCAGACTGCTAAGGCAGAGAACAGTGCGTCCGAGGACCGCCCGTTGCCCTGAGCCCCTTGTGCGTGGCAGTCGTGTTGGGTCGAGCTCGGCATTTCTCACACGTGACGGGGGTGGGAATTGCACGGGTGGCGTCCCAACTGACTCTAGTATCTGCGGCGGAGGCCGACCGCGCTCCCACTCCCGGCACTCGGCCTTGCCCACCCGTGCCAATCTACGAGGGCCGTCGGGGGAGGTGCCAGCCACAGCCCAGGGGCCCTTGGGGAATAGGAGGTGAACTACAGCAGGGGACTGCCCGCTGAGAAATCAAATCCGAATCCTCGAAGAAGCGCTAACACGCCAAGTGCTAGGCACGGCGGACTGAGCCGAGTTCCCCGGGGCGGACGGCCCGTCGGAGTTTCCCGGGAGAGCAGGGTCGAGTACAGGCCCGCCGCGGAGTAGCGGCGTCGCGTCCCGGTGAGGCCGCCTTCCCGGGGGAAGCCCGTGCCTTCCCCGAGCACCGGAGTCGGCACTGCTCTGCCAGGGCTGGCCGGCGGGGTCTGGGCACCGACAGTGAAAAGGTCAGGCGACCCTTCCCGGCTGCCGCGAGCCACAGACGTACGTGCTTCTGTAGCTTTCGATTGATCTACAGGCTACTTCCCGCCAGCCTGCGGCCGTTACCGCCACGGGCGCTTGTTACACCTCCGCCCCACTGTTTTCTGAGCAGGGCGCTCCCCAGGGCGGCCCCCCCGGACCTCGCCTCCTCTTGCAGACCCGCTCAGCCTGGTCTCTCTGGCCTTTGCAGTTTCAGGCCAAGCACCTGGGCCAGCCTTTGCCGACCGTCATCGGCACATACAAGAACCACCCTCTGTACGCCCTGAAGAGGCATCTCCTGAAATACCAGGCCATCTACCCCGAGACAGCCGCCATCCTCGGGTACTGTCGCGGAGAGGCCGTCTACTCCAGGTGCGTGAGGCGGCCCGGTGCCTTTGTCTCCCCGATGGCCCGGGCCCAGCCGCCTTCTGGGGCGCGGGGCTGCCGACGTCGGCCCTTTCGTCCACGGGGTTGAGCCTTCTGGTGTGTGTGCGCGCCGTCCCGTGTGGGACACGTGTCGAGGGGATTATAGCTTGGAGGTGAGAACGAGGATTAAAAGACCGGCAGGTGACAAAAGGTTATGGGGAAAAGTAAAAGGTACAAGGTTTATATAAGAATAAAAAACACACCAATAAAATGAATGAAAGGGATAAAAGATTCGTGACAAAGTGAGCAGATATTTTAACGGGGACAAAGCTCCTCTGGGAGGAGGAAGACGTCCTGGCGGTGGATGGTGAGGATGGTCTCTCCGCAGTGTGACAGTACTTAATGCCCCTGAGCTGCACACTGAATCGCGGCCAAGATGACATATTTTGTGTATGTCGTCTCCACACCAAAAAAAAAAAAAAAAATTACCAAAGCATGGGAGAAGGGAATAAGAGAAAATGAGTGTAAAATATACACAAAATTAAAACAAATCATTTTAATGTCAACTTAATGTGGGGGGAAAAAAGGCAGAACTTTTAAGAAATAGCAATTGAGAGGAGTAATAACTAACAGAAGTGATTTTTTAAAACATGGGAATGCAAGACCAGAGGTGGAGTAGAGGACGTTCTTCCCATGTGGGAGAAGAAACAGAAAACAAGGAAACAGGGAGATCACGAGTGGGTGGGGCGAGTCCTCTGAGCGGGGGCGGGGGGGGGGGGGCTCACTCCCTGCTCACGGTCTCTGCTGGAGTTTTCCGTTCCGGCCTGCTCAAGGCCTCGGGTACGACGTCAGAGGCCCCCTGGGGCCCGGCCACCGTGAGGCTAGAATTGAGGGCTGTGCGCATCCTCCTGGGAGGCTCTGGGAGGCCCACCTCTGCACACAGTGCTCCTTCGGGCGGGTGTGAACTGAGTCTCTCCTGTGTCTCCCCCTGTCGGCCCCTGCAGGGACTGCGTGCATACCCTGCACTCCCGGGACACGTGGCTGAAACAAGCGAGAGTCGTGAGGCTGGGAGAAGTGCCCTACAAGGTAACCACTGGGGGGGCGCACCGAGGGCAGGGGCGTGGGCACCGAGAGCTGCCGAGGAGAGGGACCCAGGTCTGACTTTCCTGGCCTGAGAAAGTTGGAAGGGAAGAGCGTTCAAACATGGCTTGCTTTAATGGGCAACTTGTAAGGTGTGGGTCGTTCAGAGCACACAAGCCATTTTGTGGGTTGGAAAACAGGCTGCACGTGACCCCTTACAGAAATCCTTTGCTGCCCCCTGCCCTGGAAGCAGCCAGTGCGCCCAGGGGCCGGTCCTTAGCCCTGCCCCCCGCCCCCAGGCCGCTCCTCCTTGTGGAAGCTAGGCGGCCTTCTAGCCAGTCCTCCCGAGGGAAAGTTTTGGCCGCTAGACCTCATCGGGGAGTGCGCTGGGGTCCCAGACCGTCCGTCTTCCAGGGCGCGTGACACCGGCAGTTACTGGGTGTAAATCCGGGCCCTGTCGCTCACCTGGCCGCATTCATCTCTGAGTCCGATTACCCCCCGTGAGTGGTGAAAGTACAGAGCACAGCACGGCCGAGAAACCCCAGGCTCTGGCCCTCGGGGGCTGCGACTGTAGGCGACCGCCCTGTACCGCTGGGCTGCTCGTCTCTAAAACAGACGGTGACAGAGCCTACCTGCCGGGGTCGTTGGCAGGGCTGGATAAGTTAACACAAGAGCACCGGGCCCAGTGCCCGGGCCCGGGAGCACGCTGTAGGTGTTGGCTGGTGGTAGCAGCGTGCGGGGTACTGGTGGTACTGGTGCCTGAACAGGGGGTGAAACACCCATCTCGGGCTCGTTGGGGAGGTTAGATGAGGCTACGAGCGGGAAGCACCTAGCACAACGGCCAGTGCACGGTCAGTACCACGGCCAGTGGGAGTCTGTGTCACAAACCGTCTGTTCCCTCTGGCGTAGATGGTGAAGGGCTATTCCAACCGGGCCCGGAAAGCCCGCCTCGCCGAGCCCCAGCTGCAGGACCAAAACGACCTGGGCCTGTTCGGCAGGTGGCAGACGGAGGAGTACCAGCCGCCCGTGGCCGTGGACGGCAAGGTGAGGGCGGCGCTCGGTGGGGTGAGGACCGGGCCACCTCGTCCTGCAGCTGGCCGGACCTGGTGTGCCACCCCCACAGGTCCCCAGGAACGAGTTTGGGAACGTGTACCTCTTCCTGCCCGGCATGATGCCCGTGGGCTGTGTGCAGCTGAACCTGCCCAACCTGCACCGCGTGGCCCGCAAGCTGGGCATTGACTGCGCCCAGGCCATCACTGGCTTCGACTTCCATAAAGGCTACTCCCATCCCATGTGCGTGCGGGGCCTCCCGGAGCAGGGGCGGGGCCTCCCGGAGCAGGGGCGGGGCGCCCTCCGGGTTGGACTCTGCGTTTGCAAAGTCCGCCTCAGCGCTTTGCCTTTTGCTCTCGCGCTTTTCCTCTGGCTTCCATCCGGAGGCGGCAGGACGAGCGGTGCTGGATGAAAACGGTTTCCGGGGGGTGGTGACAGGTGACCGGGAAGGGCAGCCTACTTCCTGCTTGGTGGCCTCTGTCCTCCCAGGGGGCGGGGTGGGGGGCCCTCTTCCCCGCCGTCCCAGGCGGGCCTAGGGGAGAAGGTGCGGCGCCAGAGGCCACAGGCCTGCCTTCGCACGGGCGGCGGTCAGCGGCCGGGGCTGCGGGCGGCCGACGCGGGGAACCCTCCGGGGCCCCGAGTGCCAGGAGCCGGCCGTGGTGCCTCCCCACAGAACTGATGGGTACGTCGTCTGCGAGGAATACAAAGACGTGCTCCTGGCTGCCTGGGAGAACGAGCAGGCGCTCATCGAAAAGAAGGAGAAGGAGGTGAGCCGCCCGGCCACAGTGCGCCTGCGTGGGGGGGGGGGGGGGCGGGCCTGGAGGTGCGAGAGCAGAGCGGCAGGGGGACACGAGCCCCCCGGGTGGGGCGGGCGCCTCACTCGCTCAGGGACGAAAGGGGAGGTACACCCGCCTGAAAGCTCTTTCCGGCTCTCGGGCTTGGTGGAAGGCACCCTAGGGGGCCAGCCCCGGGTCAACAGGGTCCTGTCTGCACCTCGCAGTCCGCCATCCTGGTGCATGGTGGGCCTGGGTCCCAGCTCCGGGGACAGCTGCACCTGCGCCCACACCTGCCTCCGCGGGAAGGCCTTGCCCGTGGTGCAAGTCTGCACGGCCCCTCCTTGCGGACGGAGGGGTCGCTGACAGTTCACCAGAGGCTGCTGTTTTGCTGCCTTTTATGTGCCTCACTTTATAAATCACCGATTATTTTTTTTAATGTTTCTTTTTAAGAGAGCGAGTGCCTGTGGGGGAGGGGCAGAGGGGGAGACCGGGGATCCAAAGCCAGCTCTGCGTTAAACAGCACAGAGCACACGGCTTGAACTCATGAACCACGAAACCATAACCTGGGCTGAAGTTGGACGCTTCACTAACCGAGCAGCCACCCGGGCGCCCCAGTCGGGGTGATTTTACAACAGCCTTGGCATGACTGAGAAACTCTACGCTCAAAGTCTTGTTTCGGATCTTAACGTTCCCAGGTTGCATCTCGGCATCTGCCCTGAAAACGGCAGTCCTGACCGTTTTGTGCTCTTTCTCCTTGCCTGCAGAGAAGGGAGAAGCGGGCCCTGGGGAACTGGAAGCTGCTGGCCCGAGGACTGCTCATCAGGCAGCGGCTGAGGCTTCGCTACGGGGACGCGGTCAGTGCGGCTCCTTTGGGAGGAGAAAGCCCGAGGGGGCGGGGGGGCTCCGAACCACCGGCCCAGATTCTGCCCAGAGAGGGCTTCTGTTTTGACACCATGGTCCTGTGTCTCCGAGGCCCCCGTGCCCTTGTCTTGTTGGGAACCGTCCCTGAAATGAGCCTCCGCGGGCTCTCCCAGCCCCCAGTCCTACCCCGACACCACCTTTTCTGCTTCTGCACCAGCCGGCGCCCGCTGGGGGCCTGACCTCCTGCTGAACCCGCCCAGGGAGGGACATGCGCACTTCCGTGTTTGGCACGTCCCCCTTACACTGCAGCGGGCCCGTGCCCGTCGTCCAGGCCCGGGGCTGCTCTTTAATTCACGTCTCCTGGCACCTGCCCCGGCCGGGCCAGCCTCCAGGCGCAGGTGCAGAGTTGACACGCAGCCCTCAAGGGGCTCCCGTCGGGGGCAGAGAGGCCTCCACTCGGGTCCGTGGTGTCATCAGTCCTGGGCCAGCCCAGGAGTGTGCTCCGGAACAGCTGTGGCCACACCTGTTTCTTCCCCGTCTCCAGCCCCACAGGCTGCCAGTTTGCCTGTAAAAAAATATTTTGTCATGCTTCACCCTCAAATCCCTTTGGTGATCTTGCCCCAGGCTCTCTGTTGACCCTGTCCAGCCTTGTGCTTTCACCTTCTGCCTCCCAGGCCCCCTGCCCAGCTCCCCAGCCCAGCTGTCGGGGGCCCCGGGGGGTGCCTTTTCGGAGCATTTGGCGCGGAGAGTTGGTCCTTGGCAGTTAGAGACGTTACCACGCCTTTTCCCCAGTGATGAGGTGATGAGTGGGAAGCACCAGCCCGGTGACCCCGACCGTGCTCTTCGGGGGCCACTTCCTGCAGCGACACCTTTGCGATCCCAGCACTGAGCCCAGAGCGAGTTCTCCAGTCCTTGCGTGGCGGACTCCCCGGTCTGAGGAGGGCCTTTCCCCAGCCCCGCGTGCTGCCCTGGTCCTCCTAGACAAAGCCGGGGCTCCGGAGAGCCTGCCGCTGGGGGCCCTGCTGCTCCCGACTGTGCTCCCTGACGTCCGACCGCTGACCCAGGGCCTGCCCTTCCCCGCCCCTGTCCTCCTCCCCCCCTCTCCAGAGTGAGGCAGTACCTGCCCAAGCACATGCGGGAGGAGGACTCTCTTCTGACGAAGAGGAGGGTACCAGCTCTCAAGCAGAAGCGTCCAGGATCCTGGCTGCGTCCTGGCCCCAAAACCGAGAGGCCGCAGACGAGCCGAAGCCGCAGTGCCCTAAGAAGACCAAAAGGGAAAAGAAGGCGGCAGCCTCCCACCTGTTCCCATTTGAGAGGCTGTGACGGGGCGGCCGCCTGTCGTACCCCGTGCCACACGGGCCCCACGCTGGCCCTGGCGGCGTCTCGAAGGCACAGAAGCGACGTGCGCTGCAGAGGAGGGCAAGGGACTGACGGCCAAGCTCAGGTGGCCGGTGTGGCCCCGAGCCTCGCCAGAGTCACGCAGGGCGGGGCTTACCCAGCTTCCTGCACCCTCGCCCTCTGTTTTGAGCTCCGCAGCGCTTCCCAGGGACGCCTCCGCCCAGACGTCGCTCGGCGCATCTCTGGAGGCTTGAGTCGGTTCTTCTGCGGCACCCGCCGGGCGGTTCAGGAAGGCGCCGGCCCGTCCTTCCAGCTGGATCTCCGTCAGCCTGGTGCCCCACTCCTGCAGCTCCGGGACCCTCTCTCCGCGGGCCGCTCACCTTCCCTCAGTCCGGTACTAGGGGAGGGTGGCGTGCTTGGCTCAGACGTGGGATCGTCGGCCTCTCCTTTTCTGAGGGACGCTTCAGGGCGGTGGACGACTGGAACGAAGAGCTGATATCAGGAGAAAAGGAAAACCACTGAGAGAAAGCAACATTCGTAAGCGTGGATCAGCGTTAAACTAGATTTTACCCGTCACGGGATAAATTTATAAAAGCCCTATGCATTGTAGATATCCAGGGGAAAGAACTTCTGTAACATTTTGGGGAAAAAATAAAGCATTTATCTCAAGAGACCCGGCTCTGCGTTTTCTTCCAGACTTCGCAGTCAGCCAAGAACACCTGCACGGCAGAGCGACCGCCCACCTTGGTACCAGAGGTCAGGTTCGGTCCTCAGGTGGCCTGGGGACTCCTCGGGACACAGACTGACCTTGTTCTTTCTACTCTTAAGCAAGCAGAGACGTTACTTAACCTCTGGCGGGAGCCATTAAAACTTCGAGCCAGTTCCGTCCAAGGGAACAAACAAAACACTTGGGGTGTGACTCACAAGCAGCAAGAGCCTGGCCGGAGGCCGGTGTTGAGACACAGACCGGGGTTGCCGTGGAAACCGCAGGGCCTCGCGCTTCCTGCCCACCGCCCTAGAGGTAAGCGACTTGTTTTGTGCGGGTGGAGCCTTGGTGCCGGCAGAAGCACGCTGTTCCCGCAGGTACCGGCTCCTGGGGGGGTGACGGGGCTGAGGCGTCGGATCCCGTTTGAGAGGAGCAGGCTCTGGGAGGGGACTCTGCTCCTCCACATCTCGTGACAGGGAGGGCAGCCACTGCCAGCCCTGGCGCGGACGGTCAGCCGTGGTCCGGGGACTCAGAACAGCAGGCGGTGGGGCGCCGGGCGGCTCGGTCGGTGGGTCAAGCGTCCTGCTCTTGACTGCGGCTCAGGTCAGAATCTAACGGTCATGAATCGAGCCCCGCGTCAGGCTCCGCCCGGCCTGTGCATGCGTGGGCAAGAGTGAACACCTCACGTGCCACACGTCGGGCACTCCGTGGGCTTTATCGCCTGCAGTCCTGGCCGCGGTAAGGGACAAGGGCCTCACGGCCATCTTATAGACGAGGAAGCTGAGACTCCGATCACGGGCCCGCCGGCGTCACCCAGCCACAGCCAGGCGGTGGCACTCGCGGGGCCGGAACCCGGGTCTCTGCCAACCTGACGTCCAGGGTGCCTTCTGCACCGTGTCACACCGTGGCTCCGTCCACCTCTTCTGGTGCATTCCGAAGCTGGGCGAAGTCTGAGTCATTTGCCGAATCGCCAAAACAAAGTATGCGTTAAAAATAACAGGCTCCTTTTGGTTTTTTTAAAACATTTAACATTTATTTTTTGAGAGACCGAGTATGAGCGGTAGAGGAGCAGAGAGAGAAGGAGTTACAGAGTTGGAAGCAGGCTCCAGGCTGTAAGCTGTCATCACAGAGCCCAACGCGGCGCTCGAACTCACAGACTGTGAGATCATGACCTGAGCCGAAGCCGGATGTTTAACCGACTGAGCCCCCAGGTGCCCCCGGGGTTCCCTTTTAAGGAAACTTGAAACCTGTTTTAACCATGAAAAGTTACTTAGAATGGAGTTCTAAAATCTCATAAAGTTCTTCCACAACTGACCTGCTAAAGTAGAAATTTCCAAAAAAGAGCAACACCGAGGTCCTATAAAAGCCATTATGAAATTTATTTTGAATTTTTATCAAAAATACAAATATGTTACAAATTTCGTGATTTCCCAAAGACTTCAAATATTTCTTAACATGGTTTTGCTCTTTAAGAACGCTATCGAAATTCGCACTAATTTAAAACCTGTGCTAGAAAGACACAAACCAAATGCCACAGATTGTGTCTTCAGCCACTGTCTAGTTGTCCTGTTGTCCACAAGCAGCCTTCGAGAGGAGAGACGCGACGGCCCCGCTCACGCAGCGAGCAGTAGCGAAGACTGTCGGCGCTCGAACCCGGCGAAGCCCTCTCTGGGGCCGGCTGCTCTAGGCACGAAGAAGCCGAGGTCACGGCACGGGGGTCCCAGCGTGGAGGCACTGCTAGGTCTCCGAGTGCTGACTCTGCCGACCAACTGGCTGAAGCGACCGCTCCCAGCAGGCAGAACAGTTTCCAAGTAACAAAAAGATAAAAGATACACGAAGGATCTCTTAAGACATCAAGGTGACAACATACTTTATGTTTCGGAGGGCGTGAGGGTGGCTGGGAAATGGGGGCGCGGGCGGGACGGGAGTTCCAGAGGCGGGCGCCGCACAGGCCTCGGCGCTCGGGTTTCTGGTGTGGGTGATGGGGCGGGAGGGAGCCCACGTAGGCTAAGAAAGCTTCCAGCCTTTTCCTTGAATGGTGGACTAAAAACTCAGAATCATCTTCAAAATCATCTTCAAGTAACTGGGTAGTTTCGAGGCCAGGGGCGAAGCGGCAACGCCCGTCTCCACCTCCTGCAAACGCCCTCTCCTCCCGGGGCGGGATCCCTTTGCCGGCGCTGGCTTTCGAAGCACCTGCGGCCTCCAGGGACCACGGTGCCGACTACCGACGGAGGGGACGGTCTCGTGAGCAGTCAGCCACGCCCCCGTTTACACCTCTCCGTGCCCTGAACTAACTTCGGGTGGCAGGTGAAGAGGCGTTTTTCTCTAAAGTCTGAAGTGCTCATCGTTGAAGCAGTGTTTTGTGTTTTTAAATCTTACTCGAAACAACCCCTCGTAGGGCAGGAAAATACACGGGAAGTGCAGCAAAGAAAAACCTGACAAGCGGGACCTTTGGAAATCCTACACGCTAAGCGGTTTCTGCCAAACCAGCAAATACACGTAAATAAAGCCCAACAAATGTCCCAGTTTTCTCCACCGTGCCCGAACCGGGTTCGCGGCGCCCCTGCATGGGGGCCCAACCCCGGTCTGTCCGGTGCTGCTCAGAGGCTGCTGCCGACGGTGGCCACGCAGGACCACGGGGCAGGGGTGGCCGGGCAGAGCCCTGGCACTTGTCTCCAAGGAAGGGGGGCGGCGAGCGTGAAGGCAGCAGGTCCGTGCAGACCGTCCCCACCTCGCCGTCTGCAGACGTGACCTAAGCGAGACGCGTGAAGCGGCCACACACAGTCCCGAGAGAAGGGAAGAGGGAGCAAGCAGAACGAACGCCTGTCGCCTGTCCCACTGCCAGCCGGGAGCTGCCTTCTCCGCTCACCAGAGCTGCCCACCAGCGAGAAAAAGGGAGGGGACGACGCGAACCGGCGGACCCCAAACCTGACGTCCACGCGCACCGCCAAGTCCGGCCCCTGAGCAGCAGAGCAGGTGCAGAATCCAAAACCCATGCGGACTCGTGCTGGGGCGAGGGGCAGGTCCCGAGGATCAGGCCGGGGCGGGCGGGTGCCGGGGCCCGTCTCACTCCAGCTTTTTGGCCGGCGCCCGTGTCCGAGCCACGATGATGGGCACCAGGGCCAGGCAGCCAAGGAGGAGGGCCCACAGGGGCCGGTAGAAGAGCCAGCCGGCAGCCACGGTGAGCAAGGTGAGCGAGGTGGCCACGCAGAAGGCGAAGGCTTTCAGGCCGATGTCGACCAGGTCTCGGAAGACGGGGAACCAGTCCACTGCGAGGAAGAGAGAAGTGGTGAGGCGTCCGAGGCCACCGCACTCTGGGCCGCCCGAGGCCAGAGATCACTCCTGTCTGCGGACCGGGATGGGCCGTGTTGCCGGGTAAGGGGGGGGGGCCGGAGAAGGAGTGCGCACCACGCACTGCCCTAGGGGAGCAGGCAGGCGGGGGACGCGCCCTGTCACCTCTGGAGCCCTGCTGCTGTCGGTCTGAGACCAACAGAAGACATCTGCACCACACCACCAAGAAAACCGGGCGGACCCTCCCGTGGGTGCCGATGTGGGCTTCTCGGCCATTCAAGTCATTAGCGATCAGCTGTGTGCCCAGCTCGGTCCTGAGGGAAATAAGCTTAAGCCAGCTCCCCCTCAAAGACCTCGCAGGCCACTGGCCCAGTACGGTCAAGGCTAGGAGCCTGCCCTCGCCCCATCTGCCCCTCCAGGCTGGCATTCCGCGGCCGATGGCAGTCCACGAGGGGACTCTTCACCCAGTTCCAGGAAGCCCCGGAGCTCCTGGTGCCATGAACACGGGACCCTGGCTCCCCTCCGTCTCGTCCCACGGACACCGGCCTCGGCGCTCACAGTAAGCAGGGGTCGTGCTTCTGTGCCTCGACCACGTGCCAGGCACTGTGTGGGCATCTCAAACCCGCATGCCTGCCCCGGAGGCTGTCCCATTCTTCCCCTCGTTCTCCCCACAAAGGTTACCAGGGTCCAGGGAGTTCAGCTTGCCCACCGTTTCACAGCTAGAAAGTGCCAGAGCCAAGAACCTCGTCTGTCCTGCCCACGGCATAGTCTCCAGGGCCCAGCAGGCGCTCAGCAGGTGCTTACTGACTGAACGGAGGAGGGAATGAATGCTGGGCTGTCGTGTCCCCAGTCACTCCCATCTGGCCTGGGTCTGGGGCACCAGCATCCCAGATGGAGACAGAAGGAGGAGGGCGGCCAGTCAGAATCGGGGCCCTGACACCGATCCCTCCTCATCTGGCGACGGGAGAACTGAGGCTCTGAGCGGGGAAACGGCCTGTCCAAGGTCCCGTTCAATGCAAAGGGAAGATGGAGGATTCTGACCAAATTCTGATCTCTCCCAGATGGTGCGCAAGTCGCAAGTCGCTGTGAGCACAACCCAGCTGTGCAGAGACGGCCTCGGGGGGAGGAAGTGGCCTTTTCCCTCCTCGCCTGGGAGGTACTGCGGCCACACCTCTCCCCCGCCGGAAGGGTAAGTAGGGGAGAGGTGTCTGCTGGGGCCCGGCGACTATGCCTTGGGCAGGACAGACGAGGTTCTTGGCTGGACCCAGACACACTGGGGCAGAGGCCAGTCCCCGGCGAAGCCCCGTCCCCCCAGCACGCGGCCTTGCGCTCCGACTTGCCGGCTGCCCCAGGTCCAGCCCAGGTCTCACGGCGGGGAAGCGGCACAGTTTTGGGGTGTTTCCTGTTTGCCCGCCGTTTCACAGAACTGCACATTAGGTGTGAGGTGACGGACGCCAGGACAGGAAGGGGAATGGCCCGAGGACCCAGAGCCCTGACGTGACCGAGTTCAGGTCTGGCTCGCTGCCAAGCTTGGCTGCTCTCCTCGCCGGGGCTGCGCCCTTGCGGAGCGAAGGGCTGCGGGCAGGCTGGGGACACATCGCGGGAGCCACCCTGAACCCTCGTACCCTCTCCCGCCCAGGAGCTGGCGCCCTGCCCCGAGAGCACCTGCCTGTCGCGTCTGTCTTCCCCCACCCGTTCATCCCAGGGCCGCGCGGGGGGACCCGGACACGGGCCAGACACCCGGCCTCTGCCCCCTGAGCCCCGCAGCAGGCCGGAGCGGCTGAGACGGCGTGAGAAGCGCAGGGGCACATGTGGCCGCATGAGGGTGAGCAAGACGCCCCCCCACCCCCGCCCCCGCCTGTCCCCACACACCTACCCAGGGTGTAGACGATCCGCGTCATGAGGTTGAGGCCCATGAACATGGCCATCCAGCCGGCCGCCCGCAGGCCCCAGGTCTTCAGGGCGTTGCTCTTTTGTTCTCTACGGAACACCTCCTGCGGGGCAAGGCGGGGAGGGGGCGTCACGTCTCCCGTCTCTGAGGGGCCGCCGGCCTCCCTCGTTGGCAGGGCAGGTGCCAGCAGGGCCGTGCCAAGCCGGGAGCCGTCGGCCGTTTCTGAGGAGACCAGGGGAGGTAAGGGCACATCTGCCCAGGCCTGAGTGGCCGTGGCGCCCAGCACGGGGCGGGGCAGGAGGCCTGTGGAGGGCAGGGAGGCCTTAGGCCACCGCCTGGTCCGGAACCAACCCCAGACCCCTTCCTAGAGGGGTTCCATTTGGGGGTCGTTTCCCGCCCTTCCCCCCAGGGGCGGGGATGCGACGCTTCACCTTGGCCGCTCGTCACGCGGATCCGGGCATCTCGCGGTTCCCCCCTGCCTCGCGGTCTCCAAAGCTGCGCCGGGCACACTGGAGTCCCACGGCCCATGCCCCGCGGTTTCTAGCTGCAGCCCTGGGCCCCCCACTGTCCACACGCATCCGACACCGCAGCCTCCCCCCTGCCCCTGGGCCTGTTCCTCTGTCTTCACCCCTGCCCACCGCCCACACAAGCCCAAACCGGGGCGTCACACTGGGCTCGCCGCAGTCACCCTCGCCAGGACCACTGCCGCAGCCTCCTCCCCTCCGGCCTCCCTGCGGCAGCCTGCCGGGACACGTGTCCTCCTGTCCCAGGGCCTCTGCACCTGTGCCTGCTCCTACACCTTCCTCCACTGCTGGCCCTGATGTCATGTGGCAGACAGCACCCCTGTCGTCCATGACAGTAACAACGAGGACAGCTAACACTGACTGCTCGCCACTTCTCGGCTGCCGTCCTCCGTGCCTGCCTCACGAGGACTGCCTGCCGCAATCCTCAAAAAAACACCACAAGGTTGGCTCCAGTTTACAGATAAGGAAACGGAAGCTCTGAATAAATGAACGATGACTTCACAATCACCGAGTAAGAAAAGGGTCACACCGTTCTCCTGCCCGAGGATCAGCAGCGGGGCCGCGGCCACGCTTGCCCCCGCTGCGCCCTCCTGCCCCCAGGGCCGGAATCCTGCCTCAGGGTGCCCCGGTTTCTCCTCAGGGCCCGGGCCACCTCCTTGGCTCAGGGCCTTGTCTCCCCGCTTGGCGGAGACCCCAGACCCTGTGCTGGAGCCCAGGGGAGGGGAGGGAGGGGGTCAGCACTGCCTCGGCCTGCCTTCCTGGGGGTTATCAGGCCACAAGCCCCGTCCACTCTTGGGGGGGGGGCAACGGCGCAGGAGATGGAGGTGTGGGTGGGGCTGGAGCTGCAGGAGAGGGAGACGCCCTGAGCGCTGCCCCGGAAAGGGTGACTCACACTGCCCGCTGGGAGGCAGCAGCCCCACCCTGAGGCTGCAAACCCGGCTCCTGGGCCGCAGCCTGCCCACGCCCTGGTCCCCGCTGGGTAGACGACAATGTGACGCCCATGGCCACCTGCAGCTGGGGGCCTGGTGACGGTCAAAGGGGCCACAGATGTGCCCCGGCCCCACCCGGCCCCTTTGCTTCTCAAAGCCTCATGGACAAGCCTGCAGTCCTGCCCGTGCGCACACGCCATTTCCCACCAGGGACACGCTGTGTTCAGCAACAACGTAAGAACGGTTTTTCTGTTCACGAGAAGGACCTCTGCGTGGGACAGAGGCTAACTTCCAAGGCCCGCAATCCAACTAGTCACGAATTCGGGACTTGGATGGGCATGACCCTCCGCAGTTTCCAAAAGGGCACTCAGCTCTAATGCCCTCTCTGCCCCTGATGCTCTGAAGCCACACCTCCTCCTGGGGGCTCCGCCCACTCGGCAGCCCCGCCTCCCCGGCCCACCCTCCTCCCCGGGCACTCCAGGTGCTCCCATTCATGCCTGAACTCCTTCCGGACCCGGATCCTTCCGGCTCTCACGCCTCTCTCTTCACTTCAGGTTCCGCAAAACTGTCACTCAGAGAGGCCTCCCCTGACCACCGTCAAAGTTCGTCTCCTATTGTCCTGTCTGTTTTCAGAGCACCTGCCTCCCCTACACAGCTCTCGGCACACGGTGTCCTCACTCTCTCTTTCTTCTGCCGGGCCCCCTGTTCTCTCCTTGGTGCTGCACACAGTCCGCTGCACACACACGGAAGATTCCTGCTCCTTCCAATTTTTTTCCTTGCCTCACTGCACTGGCTAAGCCCACCAGTGTGGGAAATCAGTGAATGACCATGGGAGGGAAGAGGGAAGGAGGGAGACGCCTGCCCCCCCATCACACAGACAGGCAGCCGCAACTCACCTCTGCTGAGAAGTCCCCGTGGTGCAGGAGAAGCAAGGTGTCCCCAGACTTGGTGGAGTATGGGAGTAGCTGGTCACCCCGCTGCCGGGCGATCACAGTGACCTGATCAGAGAATGCAGTGTCAGTGCTGAGGGGACTGGCTGGCCCGGTCCCAGCCCCCCTCCACACCGAGCACCAACTAGGGGAGACAGGAGACCCAGCCCGGAACCCCACCTATCGGCCTGGGGCACGCCCGCCCCCGGAGCTCAGCCCAGCTGCTTCTCCTCCAGCTCTGGGAAGACCCTGGCAGAAGGAAGCCTGTCGTGCGGAGCAGGGGCGGGACCGGGGGTGGGCCTGCTCGTGCCAGGGTCAAGAACTGGAGACCACGTATTTACGTGCAGAGACCGGGGCGGGGGAGGAAGAGCTGCCTGTGGCTGGAAGAACATGCAGGCAGGATCAGGAGGTCCCCCAACACCAGTTCTTAAGCTGGGGCCACGGCTGTCCCCAGACGGCTGTGGGGCACGCGGAGCTCGAACTGCCCCGAGGCACCCCCGCCTGAGCGCAGGCATCCACTTCCCCCAGGAAGGGCCCAAAGCGTTCACGGCCCCCTATGCTGCAACTGCGCCCCGGAAGGTCAGGAGGCCCTGCCTGGGTCCGCCCTGGGGAGGCCGATTACCACGTGAGCCGGGCCCAGGTCCGGGTCGTCGCCACTCAGCCCCGCGTAGGAAAAGGACACGCGCAGGTCTCCGACCTGGGGGTGGGAGAGAAGTGGGCTGAGCGAGGCCGGAGCAGGCGCCGGGGCCCGGGGCCCCAGCACCCAAGGCTCAAGCTCTTTTCCCGCCTCCGCGCCTCGGCCCCCCTCCCATCCCCTCTGGCCAGGCCAGATCGACCGGGCCGGGCCGCGGTCCCGCGCAGGACTGCGGCTCCTGGGTGGGGCCCGGGGCCGGGCGCTCGGAGGGCCCCATCCCTGCCGCGTGGACGGCCCGAGCCCCGGGGTACCTCCGGGTACTTGGGGTTTTCACTGTGGTAGAAGTAGTCTCCCCGGCGGATGATGTCCACGTGTGGGTCCTCCAGCTTGGACAGGCTCAGCGGCTTGAAGTTGTCGACTTTGTCGATGAGGCCTGAGGAGCGTGAGGTAGTTGCGGACAAACACCCCGATCTGCACCCCCTCGGCCCGGCCGCCTTCCGGGGGGCGCCCTCCCCAATCCCGCCTTCCCCCCCCGCCCCCGCAGGCCCCTTTCAGCCCCCGTCTCCTCCAGGAGAGCCTCCGTGTCCCCCTGCCGTCCCCCTGGCAGGCCGGCGGAGTGGCTGCAGCCCTGGAAACAGCCCAGGTCCTGCACCTGTTGTGCCTCGGACCTCGCCACCGTCCACACCTGCCCCCACTGCGTGCACCGCGCCACAGGCGCAGCCGCCGCTCACGGAGCACCGGGGCACACGGCACAGCAGCCAGGCCGCAGGCCACGGCCTCCCCTCCCTCACCCTACTTGGGGCCAATGTGTCTTCTCTCCCCCGCTATGGGGCAGACCCAGGTGGCTGCTAGTGCCTCCTTGTCCCTGGAAAGTCGCTTTGACGTCACCCGGGGGCCTGCAACGAAGCACCCCTCCCTCCCACAGGGCAGGAGGCCCTGGGGGCGGCCTCATCTCCGCGGCTGGCTCCGGGGCTGCGTGAGGAGGGGCTCTCAGCTCTGGTCAGGGCAGGCGCCAGCAGAGCCTGGCGCTTATTCTCTGGGGGAGACCACGTTTCAGGGGACCCTGGCTCGGGCGGGGCCGCTCTGCACGAGTCCCCCACCGCCTTCCCTCTGGCCCCCAGCCCGAAGTACGACGCCGGGAAAGCATGGGCAGATCCCGCGTCCAGGGCGGTGGGGACCCTGGCGCCTGGGAGGTGGCTGAGTACGAGCAAGGCCCCTGGGTGCTGCTGCCTCACGTGAGGGGGCCACAGACTCACCCGCCGAGAGGAAGAATCTGCCAATCTGGACGAACGGGGGCTGTCGCCGTGAAGGACTCCACCGCCATCGCACTGTGAAGAGAAGGAGCTGTCGCCAGAGCAGGGCGCTGGCCGAGGGCTGTCCCGTCTCTCTGGGTTGTGCTGGGCAGGGTCCCCCTGCCCAGGGGGCTCGTGCAAGTCCAGCCCAGCCCGGCCCTGCGGACATCTTGTCTTTAACACCCTGATCTACGCCCAGGACGCTCCTGTCCCCCTCGGCTGGCGGAACGCCCTCCCCCTCTCTGTCCCCCTCGGCTGGCGGAACGCCCTCCCCCTCTCCTGTCCCCCAGCGCTTCATACCTCCTCGCCTAGGCCCCTACCAGCCTGTCCCCCCGGCCACCAGGGGTCAAATGGACCATCTGTGGTTCCTTATATCCTCCCTGACCCTGCCCGGCCCTCCCGGCCCAGGTAGCTCCCAGGCCCCGCCCTGCATATTCAAGACCCTTCCTGGTGGGCGCAGGCCTGCCCTCGGCTCGGGCCACGCTCTGGCACCCGGCCCATCTCACCGCCCCCGTGTCTCTGAGCTAACTGCCCTCTGCCAAAATCCTACGGATCAGAGGCCACCGGCTCCCGAAAGCCCTTCCAGATTGTCTTCCCACCCCCACGGCCCTTAACAAAATGCTTCCCTGATACCGTGCGTGCAAGTCCCTTCCGGCACTCCATCCGGGCCTTACGCCCAGAACCACGTCCCAGACTTTCGTCAACTCACGAGGCAGAAGGAGCTCAATCCCATCACTCGGCGGAGGAAGCCGAGGCTGGGGCCCCGCCGGTGGCCGGCCAGGCTGCGCTCAGGCCTGGGGCCGCAGCCCTCACCTGGGGTTTTTGTGGCCAATCTCTCGGTCGAAGTTCCTGCTGTTGACGATTTCTGATCTCCATTCGGTGTCTGTCACGGGGAGAGGGACTCAGGAACGATGGTAAGAGCGGCCACGTGTCCGAGGCCCACTGGCCCTGCGTCCCTTTATCCAAGCCCGTGGCCACTCCAGGGCCGGAGGCACAGCTCCCGGGGCCTCGGCGGACACGTGAAAGCGCCGGACTCTGAGGACTGGCACCCGGGGATCCCGACACCTGGTTCCACGCCTCCCCCACTGCCGGCAGCCTCCACTGAGGGCAGAGACCACGTGTGCAGGGACGGGGGGGGGGGGGGGGGGCCCAGTACTCACTGTAGGAGTACCTTGTCTCTGTCTTCACCTGCCCGTCCTCGGTGTACTCCCTGTGGGGAAAGCACAGGCATCCCGGAATAAGCCTGTCACCCCGGGGTTAGGCTGTCATCCCCGAGTTAGCCTGTCACTGCAAGTTAGCCTGTCACCCCTTAGCCAGTCCTATCTCTAAGCATCTCCAACTAGACGCAACTCGGGGCCACGAGGTTAGAATCTCCGCACGGAGCCGGCCTTGTCCGTACCAGCCCAGAGACAGGTGCTTACTCCCCGGCAGACAGCCGGCTCCAGGCCCACCCAGGAGAAAAAAGCTTTCTCATCCTGGGCTGAAACACGCCTCCACTTGGCTCACACCAAGGGCTGCAGCCCTGCCCTCCGGGCGCAGACAGCTGGCTGCACCCTCTGCTCCCGGCCGGCCCCACGGAGGCCCCCCCGCAGCTGCCCCAGCTTCCCCGGCCACCTCCCCGCCCTCGCTCACTGTCCATGCTGCTCAGCTGCAAGCAACTCCAGCCTGACTAATGACAGCGGCCCTGAGACTTCTGTTAGAACGGACAGGCTGTCACCCAGGGCCCCCTCTGCCGCATCACGGGAGAGAGCCCGGAACCCACACACAGGGAAGCACTGTTTGTGGCCTGGATCCCGCCATGCCGGAAGCCTGAGCATCCCGCCGCAACTTCCTAGACACGGGAGCTACCCATCCCCCCGCTCGCGTTAGATTTCTGCCACCTCCAAACAACAGATCGTTGGCTAATAATTCGGGGACAATGGGGACAGTTCAACATTTCTGAGAAGATTAAAAAAAAAATTTTTTTTTAACATTTATTTTTGAGAGCCAGAGAGAGAGAGCGTGAGCAGGGGAAGGGCAGAGAGAGAGGGAGACACAGAATCTGAAGCAGGCTCCGGGCTCCGAGCTGTCAGCACAGAGCCTGACTCGGGGCTTGAACCCACGAACCCTGAGCTCATGACCTGAGCCAGTTTTGGACACCCTACCGACTGAGCCGCCCAGGCGCCTTCTGATAGAAAGATACAATACTCCAAATTTCTGAAGTGTCAAAATAAAAGCCCCCTGCGTTTGCCCCGCCAGCTGTCCCTCCCGCCCCTGACCTTGAACTCCCGGCCGGCTCACCTGGACTCCTCGGTTTCCACCCACTGGTACATCTCCACCTGCCGCCGCAGCTTCACGGCCGGAAGGTGCACCCCGTAGTTTGGGTCCGACAAAAGCTTCAAAAAGAACCAAACAAATCAAACACACACACGAAAATAAAACGCAGGACCAGACTGCCGTCGGCCCGGGCCGCCAGAGGAAGCCGGACTGGACGGAGACCAGGGAGAGGACGGGGCCAGGTGGAGGTACCGCAGCTGCCTCGGGCGGGGGGACAGGGTGAAGCCGCCTGTCCCAGCCTGTAACGCCCCATGCCTGGGACCAGGAACCTCACGGCACCGGCTCGGGCTGCGCGACCCAGTGCCCACGTGCCAACGACCGCGTACTTAGGGCGCAAACGGGAGAGGTAGGTCTGACACGCAGAGTCCCTGTTAGCCCTGCACCAAGCGCTCGAGCTCCTCAGGACCACGACGCACCTAGTTGTGAGGCTCCGGCCACAGGCCGAGCACCGTGCCCGGAGGTCAGCCACCCGACCCCACCAAACCTTCGGAGCCGGCCGCCCCGGCTGTCACAGTTCCGGTCTGCAGTTTGCAGATGAAGACACAGCCGGGAGCCACGTCCGCATGTCCGTCCCCAAAGCCACGGGTTTAAACTCCCCACCCAGACGACGGCCAGCGACGCACCGCGGACTCCCGCGGTCCGAAACCCTCGCCGAACCTACCTTGGACGTGCGCAGGGCCCCGACGATGTGCACCAGCCTGCCCTCGTTCTCCGGGGCCACGCTGTGGATGCTGTCGGGGGACACCACGAGGGACAGCCCCTCGGCCAGGGAGGTCACGGTCTTCAGCGCGCGGCCCTGGGAGCGAAGGCGAGTGGGGAGTTCACCTCGGGCATGGTTCGACCCGCGCTCGCCGCGGGGCACCACGTCAGGACGGTGCCTCAGGGAGCACGGAGCCTATCTCCCCATTTCACAGCTGGAAAACCGAGGCCCAGCAAGGGGCACAGATGGAACTGGAAGCCGAGACCCCTGCAGTCCTCTCCCTGCTCTCCCCCTGCCCCCCACCCCCCATCACCAGTCTCATCACTGCCCTGCGCTCGGGACAGCGAGGGCTCTGGCCGGCTGTGTGCCCTTTCCCGTGTCTTTCTCTGCCTTCTCCCTCGCCATCCCTCCCAGTCCCCGTGGTGGACGGGGGCCTGTCTGCAGTGCCATCCAAATCACGTGACCCAGGCCTCGCCCATCGGAACACGGGCTCAGCGTCCTCGGGGATGAGTTCAGAGAGAGGACTGAGGCCCGCTGGACGCTGGGACGTCTCTCTGCAACTCCTGCCAGGTTGGTTTTGGAAGACAAGGGGCGGCTAAGCAGGCTGGACGTGACCCTGCACTCGCTGGCCGCCTTCCCCGCCACAAAGGAAAAGGCCGCCCAAGAAAAACCCGTACGGAGAAAAACAGGCAGGATTCCTGGATCCAGCCACGCCTGAAGCTGCCGCCACCCCAGGATTTCAGGCCTGTGTGAACCAATTCGTTGGTCCTCCTACTTACGACAGTTGTGAGACGGGGGCACAAGAGAAAGCCTTCGGACTGAGCACTACCCCCCCCGCCCAGCCCCCCGCCCCACCTGTGGCACCATCTGGGCCCTCGCTACCACGCGCTGCCCGGGGGGTCCCCGGACATTTCACCTCGTTGGTGAAGATTAAGTAGAACGAGAGCAGGAAGGTCATGAGCCCCACGAACATCCCGCCCGAGGTCTCGCCGAGCCGCTCCAGGAAGCCGGGCTGCGGGCTGGCCGTCGTCTTCACGTGTTCTCTCCTGTGACTCGTACTGGAATACTGAGGGGAAAAAAAAAAGATCTTAGAAAATCAAAATGGAAATGAGTTTTTTCAAAAATAAGTTGAATTTGGCTCTTCGTTTACATTCAGTTTTCGCCGAAACAATACACGGTTAAGGACGCACAGGTATTAAGCGTGTAGTTTGATGGGCTGACCCTGTCTGACCGGCGCCCAGGGCAAGGGAAGGATGTTTCTCTCGTCTCAGAAAGTTACCTTGTGCCTCTTTCCTGTCAATACTCCCCTCCCCCCACCCCCTACTGGGAACGAGGATTTGCATCCGTATCCTTACAGGTCAGTCTTGCCTCTGACAGACCCTGGCATGAAGGGGACCGTCCGAGGGCACAAATTTCTTTTCTGTCCGGATTCAGACTCGGCCTGATGCCTGGGATCTACTCTGTGGGGTGTCTCAGTAGCTCGTTCCTTTCCGTGACTGAACGCATTCCGTTGACGGGTGTACCGCGTTTGTCTTCGCCGTCCCCTGTGGATGGGTCCGCGGGTGGTTTCCAGTTTCAGCTGTTAGGAACAATGCCTCTGGGAACACCCGCCCGGAAGTCTTATCCAGATTCCGTGCCCGCCTCTTCCCTGGGGAGTGGGTGACGAGGACCCACACGGGAGGGAAACTGCTGATCGCAGAGAAGATGCGTGCTTCAAAGAAACCGCCAGACTGTTTCGCAGAGAGGTTATCAGAGATATATCATTAACTCAATCCAGCGAACGCTGGCTCGGCTTCCCGAGGGCCACGCGGGGCCTCTGGCGGCGAGGGAGGAGGAAGACGGGCGGCAGGGCCGTCCGGCTGCAGGCACGAACAGCGCCAGGCCGTGCTGAGTGTCTGGTGAGGAGCAGACCCAGCTCCAAAGGATGACCTCTTCCAGCTGGGGAATCACGGCAGGCTCCCCGGAAGAGGCGGCTTTTGGTTGGGCTCACAGAGGCAGACCCTGGAGTAAGGGCGCCCACGGCGAGGGGAACCATTTCCGATGGTGAGGAAGCAGGAAGTGGTCCTGGGGGCACAGCCGCCCATCTGCCCCGGCTGGCTGGGGGGGCGCGGGGGGAGGCGCGGGCGGCTAGACACGTCCACGAGCGGTGGTGGCAGGCTTCCGACTCCGGAGCCAGTGGGTCGGGTTTTGCCCAGCCAAGAAGAGAAGCGGGGTTTGAAGTGTCCACTCACTGCCAACTGTCACCGTCAAGGGCAGAACGCTGGAACCAGAAGAACCGGGTTCGCACCCGGGCCCGGCCTTGTGCCGGTGACGGGACCTTGGGTGAGCAATTAACCTCGTTATGTTCTCCGCTCCCTCGTCTGTGAAAGGGGTTAATAATCCAGTCAGAGGGCTGCTGAGACCAGGACTGAATCACCAGGCGGCCCGACGGCCAGGGCGCAGGAAGGAATGAACGGGTGCCCGCGTTCTCCGTTACTGGCGCCAGGACGGGTGCCACGGCTGGGGTCAGCTGACAGAAGTCACAAAGGTGTAAAGTGGTTCCGAGATGAGTGGTCGGACGTACCCGACCGTGCCTGCCCAGAACCAGACGTCCGTTACATCCAGAAATGGTCTCGGTCTTCGAGACTCTCTCATGTTTGGTCTCCCTCCCTCTCTGTGTCTTTTTTTTTTTCTTTTCCCCTCTTCCCCTCCCCCCTGGTTTTCGGGGGGTGTGGGAGGGAGGAGAGTGGGTCACGGGCACAGAAGAGGGCACTTGTTGGGAGGAGCACTGGGTATTGTATGGACACCAATTTGACAATCAATTATTAAGAAAAACAAAAAATAAAAATAAAGAAATAAATAAAATCCTGGGATCAGTAGGGCAGACACATGCGTGCCTGCCTGGTTCCAGAAACCACGGCCAAAAAAAAAAAAAAAAGATAAAAACAAACAAACAAACAAAACGGTCTTAACTTGCCGCACCGCGGGGAAACACGAGCGGGGCGGTACGGCGCAGACAGGCAGGTGACCATCGTCCATCACGATGATGAGAGTGGCCGACACGCCAGTCTATCACGGGCCGGCCAACACCAGGGAGCGGAGCTCACGGAAGGCCTTGAAGGCAAGAAGGGAAGGCGCGGGAGGGTATCCCCTCCACCCCTCCACCCACAGCACGGGAGGGGCGGGCAGTGGCGGGACACACCGGGCCCACGATCCAAACCAAAACGCCGCGGCACGCGGAGGGCCTGCAGGTAGTGGGGGTGATGCCTCCAGCCGCACCCCCCGCCCCCTCTACCATTTCCCTGGCCCGCGGGGCACCCCCTGGCGCCCCTCTTCCTCCCCTTCGAGGCCACCTCTGATGAGCCCCTTATGTGGATGCTGGCTCCTTGACATACGTCACATACATCCACGTAGCCTCGGTGAGCACTCCAGGCTCAGAAGCAAAGAGCGGTGAGCGAGCGAGCGAGCGAGCGAGTCAACAGCGGCTGACACACGGGCCCCGAAAAGTACTCGTCGAGTTAGTCGCTCTACCTCTCTGGTCCTGGTTACTCACTCACAAGAGGAGATGGTTAACCGTACCTCTGTCGCGGGGCAGTTTTCTTGTTACGCTGATTAAGAAACCGTGTCACCTCCCGCCCCACCCCACGCCAGCCACCACCTTCAGATCCGTCTCCCTCACTGGGCCTGGGGGCTCCTGCAAACAGGCGCCCAGCTGCTGGCTGACTCAACAGAGGCGCGGCAGCAGGAGACACGCGAACTCAGCCACCGTCCTTGGACAAGGTCAGGGGCCGGTGTGCCCGAGACGGTTTCTGCCCCGTGAATCCGCGTGAATCCGGGGCCGGATGGCGAAGATAGGTTTTTCTCACGTCTCAGGCACTGTGCTAACCACAGACTGACTCCCTTCAGCTTCAGAGCAACAGATCCCACAAAGAAACCCAAACCCGGGGCGATTTAAGGCCACACTGGCTTCTGGGAGGAAGGAACTGGACTTGCCCCCAGGCCTGCCTGACTCCGAAGCCTGCTGTCTGTCTTTGGGCAGCATCTCTCCCGAAGTATCCGGCCAAGGTGGCTGTCAGACCCTGGGCAAGGGCCTTCCCCCGCTGGGGAAATTCTCCATCAGCAAAATCCGGTGCTGGCGGTGCGGGGGCACAGGCGTGGACAGGAATCTACCCCTGGTCCCCTGACTGCCGTCTCCCCGGGCGGACCCTGGCTCTCAGACTAACCCCCGCGCCCGCTCCTCCCCCCCCCCCCGCCGGGAGCTTCTAGGTGCAGCGTGAACCATTTCTAGGTCTCCCCCGACAACTCCAACTGAGGCGGAAGGCACTAGGGCTGTGGGTGATACACAGATACCCTGTCGCTTCAGGGACGTGGGCGGCAGGGAGGACCCAGGGGCCTGGGAAGAGGGTGTGACGGGCCAGGGGGGAGGACACTCCACAAAGCAGGAGGGAGGGAGCGTCTGGGGCTGGCAGGGCACCAGGGCTGGCTCCAGAAGCACTCTCACAGGGGAGGGGAGTGGTGAGTCACGGGGCTTCTCCCACACCCAGCACTCCGGTGGGAGGCACTGCTCGGTTTGTTGAATGAATGTTGGGGCTGCACCCGAAAGGTTCCCGAGACAGGCTGGCTGCAGGGAGAAAGGGCCAGCAGCCTTTCCAAAGGAACCACCTGCAGCCAGAGCCTCTCTAACCAAACACACCCCAGGAGGACAAGGGGCCCGGCAGTGGGGTTGGGGTTAGGGCTAGGGTGCCCTCCCACGGTCGTCCACCGCCTCTGCTCTCAGCCTCGCCCGCACCCCTCTGCGGCCTCGGTTTACGCATCTCGCTGGGGCGCGGAGCTCCCGCCCGCCCGCTCAGCCCAGCCTGGCCGTTGATGGACAGACCCCCCTCCCTCCCCCACGGGCCGTGTCGGCTTCCCCGCCCTTCCCGCGGACCCGCTCCCTCGGAGGTCCCGTCCAGCTCTCAGTCCCGCCCGTCAACGCGAAGCCCGAGGGCCCAGGTGGGCGCCGGGATTGAAAGGAGGGGCTGCGGGAAGGCGCCGCGCACAGGAGAGTCCAATGCTGGGAGCAATGGCTCCTGGGTCTCCCTCCCCCCAAACGCACAGCCCGACGTCGAGGTCCGGACAGACGGAGAGAGGCTGAGCAAACGGGTTAGCCGCCGGAAGGCCGGGGCAAGGGCACGCAGAGAAGGACAGAGCGGCCACACGGACGAGGGGCAGGCAGGCATAAAGGACCGAGGCGGCCCCTTTGGGGAAGAGGCCCGGGAGATGGGGAAGTCTGGGTGGGGTCCGGCCGACCCGAGACACTCACGTTCGCGGCCATGGTGAGACCCGGCTCGCCGCTCGCCCTCGCTCTGCTCAGCTGCGGAAGGGGTTGACGACCTGAGTGCAGAACCCAGCGGCCTACCGCCTCACCGGACAGCTGCGAAAATCCGCGTGAATCCCAGGATCTGGGAGGACGTGCAGTTACCGCCCCGTGAGCCACAGCTTTACTGCTCACGCGCGCCGCAAGCCATTCTGGTAAATGTAGTCTGGGATCGGGTGCTTTAGCCACTAGGTTGCGACACGCACCGTACCTCATTGATGCGCCTGCGCACTGTAAGCCATTCTGGGATATGTAGTTCCTATAGCCCGAAGAGGCGCCGAGCCGCGCGCGGCTTCCTGGGAAATGTAGTTCCCGGCTGAGGGGGAACAGGGTTTGTGGCCAGGAGGGCGCGGAGGCAGGCGCGCGGCGGGCAGGCCTGGAGGGGGCGGGTCCGCGTGGGCCTCGGAGCCTCCCGCCCAGCCTGAGGAGAGGTCGCAGCGGGAGCCTGCCGCCGCCCGTTCCGCCGCCGCCGCTATCGCCGCGAGGTCTGAGCGCCGGGGTTGCAGCCATGGCCTACTGCCGGCAGGAAGGTAGGGAGAGCGGGCTGCCATGGAGACCGGCCTACGAGGGCCTGCAGGGGACACGCGCGGTTTTGCCACCCCCGTGGCCCCACAGGCCCCGGCGCCCCGCGACCCCACAGCAGGCGCGGGCGACGCGAGGCGCGGCCTGGGGTGCCCTCCTCGGGACCCTTGGAAGGGCTGGGCGGTGGAGTCGCCCCCTCCATTTTGCAGATGAGACTGGGAGGAGCGAGGCTGGTCCAAGGTCACGGTGAGACTCGAACCCTGACCTCAGAAGGACCAGCACGTGGGAGATTTCATAAACCAGGCCGAGGGGGCGCGGGAAGTGCCGAGCACGCTTCCTCCGCCTCGTACCTGGGGATTTATTGTTACCGTCGCTCCTAGCCGCACACCACGCGTTTCCATTTGTACCCGCCTTTTCACTGTCCCGAAAGAAAAGTTGCCACTCGGGGTGGGGGCTGTGCTGGACCGGTAAAAGTGCCGCCAACGGGGACATCTACGGAGCCCCTCCCATGTGCCAGGCGCTGTTCAAGAGTCTTTCTGTGGCTTTTCTCATTGATCTCGCAGCGACGTTTATAACTGTAAGTGAGGCTGTATTATCCGCGCGTTCCCAAGAGTAGACCTTCATAGACGGAGGTGACTTACGTCCTGGAGCTGGGATTCGAGCTTCAGCCCTGCGATCACAAAACCGCACTACCCGATTGGTGGCCCCTGGATTCTGGGGAGCTGCCTGCTGGGAACCCCCTCGGCCCCTCCTCCCCCCACTCCCCCCTCCCAGCTGTCCAACCTGACCCTGCAGGCCCCAGTCTTCTACAATGAGAAGTTGGTCTTCATTCATTGGTTCATTCATTCATTCATTCATCCATCCATCGGACACTCCTGGGCATCTTCTCTGTGCCTGGCGACAGGGAGGGTGGACACACCAGACCGGAAGGCTGCAGAGAGGTAGAACGCACGCAGACATCCTTTGGTGAGTAGGCAGGCAGGTTCCCTCCGTTTCATTCAGGAATCTGAAGCCCAGAGAGGAGACGACCTTACCCCAGGTCACGCATCCAGCGAGAAGAGCGCCATCTAAAATGTCGAGCCTTTTCCCCGGGACCTCATTCTGCTTCCAGACCTGCTCGCTTCCTGGCTCGCAGAGCCGCAGTCCTCCCCGACGTCTCCCTCGAGCACTATTTTTATTGATTAACAGTTGCGCGGTGAACAGAAGCCCTCAGCCCCCACCACGTCGTTCGGCAGCAGGCCTCTTGTTAATTTTTTATCCGGGTGTCTAATTTGCTTCGTTTAGCACATGATTTTGAGCTTTTTAGGTTCGACGAGGCTGTGCGGATGAACGAGACCCCTCCTTGTGCGCGAGGGGGGGGCACAGGGTCTCTGGGAAGGAAAGGCCATTTGCATCGGCCACCAAAGCGTGGCTCCCCGTCATTTCCTGGGGCAAAGATCGCCCTCCCGGGTCAGGGGTGAGAATCGAAAGCCCTGCCCCGTCTGGCTCCAGACTGGTTTCTGCCTACCCCGTCCCCGCCCAGCCCCTCTGGCCTCTCGGTGGTTCCTTTGCCTGGTACAGCTGCCTCCAGCCCCTCCCGTGGCTGGCTCCTCGTGGGTCCTCCCGCCCGCCAGTCTGAGCATCCCGGGGGTCCCGCAGCCTGGACTCAGCCTTGCTCCCAGGCCTCAGACCACGCGCCCTTTTCCGTGCCCTTCTGTAGTTTCCTCCTTCTCTGTTGCCGTCTGCCCCCGCCCGTTCCTCAGCTGGCATTTCCTGGGCACCCGCGGCGCGCCAGCCTCCGAGCACGTGGCGGTGCGCGCAGGTGACAGTCTGCTTTGTGGTGTGCTGGAAGAGATGGGCGCCCCCGGGTGGGATCTCCTGGAGGTCCTGACGCGTAAGCATCCCGTCTGTGGGCACCCGATCCCCCGGGGGAAGGAGATCGCGCCTCCCGGGGTGTTTGGTTTGGTTTGGTTTGGTTTGGTTTGGTTTTTGTAATCTGCTTAACGGCGGTAACCGTTCTGTCTTCCTGCCCTCTGCTGGGGCTGGGGTCTTCAGAGTTTGGCTTCTCCGTTCACTAATTCAGCAAATATTGATTGCCCACCGCAGTCTGGATACCGTTCTAGGCGCTGGGGACACCGCACTGGGTGTCCTGGGCAAGTCCTTGTCCCAGAAGAGCTGATCCTTCAGTAGGGGAGACGGAGACGCTGGTGAACAAAGAGAATGTGGCAGGGGAGGAAAAGCACTTTGGAGAAAAAGCAGGCAGGCGCGGGAGAGGGGGAGTGGTCAGGGAGGCAGCGTCTGAGCAGGAGGTGTACAGGCAGGGAGAGGGTGGCCGGGCAGGGAGACGGTGGCCGTGAGGGCGTCCGGAGGGGGCTCCCGGGAGCCAGAGCAGCCCGTGCCCAGGCCAGAGGCGGGCGTGCACCCCTGCAGGGCCAGTAAAGGCCGGGAGGTGCTGGGATCACAGCTGGTGGGTGCTTCAGCCCAGATCTGAACGCCGGTCCTGAGACTCTGGCCGCTGAGCCAGACCCCCCCGAAGCTGGGCTTCCACCTCAGGCTCAGAGCTGTGCTTCTGTTCCTCCCGCACATGGTTTCTAGCCCTTACTGTTATTCGTCCCTGCCACAAAAGGCGCGCCGTCTGGGTACCGGGACTGGGGATGCAGAGGCGCGTCCCTGCCCGGGAACCACAGTCAGATCGCCCGCGCCACGGTCTCGCCTCAGTTTTACGGTATGAAATGTGTGCCTCGATGGGGCCTTGGGGAGGTGCTTAAGAAGTGAGGGTGGGGCTGCCACGTGGGGGAGCGAGGCCCTTATAAAGGAGGCTCCGGAGAGAGCTCTGGCCCCTTCCACCATGTGAGGACGTGGCGAGAAGCCGGCGACCCAGCAAGGGGCCCTCACCGGCAGGGAATCGTGCTGGCGCCTTGATCTCAGACCTGCAGCTGCCAGAACTGTGAGCGGTGACTTTCTGTCATTCGTGAACTGCCTCGGCGGGGGTACTCTGCTGGAGCGGCCCGAACGGACCAGCACACCATCCGGGGCAGGAAAAGTGCCTCGCGGTGAGGCTCAGAGTCCTCAGGTCCTCTGCCCGACGGCTCAGCAGGAGCCTTCCCCCACACTCCATTCCTGTCCTCGAAAGCCACTAAGACTTAGGTTCAGCCAAATTCGACTAAAGGGATCGCCAAACTTTAACTTAATTTCGAAACGTGTAATAAACAGCCACTAAGTGAAAAGCCTAGTGGAAGAGGCAAGGCGCAGCAGGCCCAGGACTTTGCTCTCAAGGCACTTGGAATCTGGATGAAGCTAATTTTGCTCGTGCGGTTAGAGGACTAAGGTGCCGATGAGGGAGCCAGACCCCAGGCAGGGACCCAGAGGGGCTCCGCTGTGCTCTGGCGAGGCCCTGGCCTCGTCTGGTACACTCCCCAGCTGTGTGGCCTTGGCCTGGTAGGCGAGTTGAGGACTCCGACCCGGGAGTGCGCTGTCGGGGACAGGACTGCCGTGCAGCCCGTGTAGGGACAGCCGCAGTTTGACAGGCGTGAAGGAACTGGTCGCGGGAGAGCAGAGACCCCGGGTGGGCTGGAGCTCAGGTCCCCGTGCGCGCCAAGGGTCGGCCGTCCTGACTGTTCGTTCCCCCACGTGGGGGACCCCGCGGGAGCACGTGCCTTCCCGCTGCCCCCTGACCTGCCCTCTCTGCAGCTGTGGCTCTGGTTTTAGCCCCAACACTTTCCCCAGCCTCCTCCTCAAATACCCGAGCTCCGTGTGGCCCAAACCTTGTTCCCTGGTTTCTCTCAGCCAGCCCGTGACCAGACTCGCCCAAGTGTCGTCAGGGGGAAACAACTGAAATCATCAGAGAACGTGCCTGGCAGCGCTCAGAGACCGCGTTGCTGCAGGCCCGGCCCCGGCCCCAGCTGTAGCCCAGTCTCTCCAGGCCACTGAGGCCCTGGCCAGAGGCCTGCGCGGGCGGGACTGGAGGTCTTCCATGCCCTCGCCGATGAGGTCCCGCTGTCCCGTATCTCAGGGATCAGAACGGGTAGTCAGTGGGGTTGCTGAATTTGTCCTTGCCCTTCAGCAGGTGGATGCCTAGTAGCTTAGAAGGAAGTTCCTGTTTATTCACTCAGCAAACCTTTTTTTCTGATTCTTGCGGCAGGAGTTGACTCGGTATTTATTATACAAAACATTTATTCCTGCGCAAAGCACGCAAAGCTCTGAGGCCAGTCGTGCTAGGTACCCAGTTCGGCCGTTGTTTTTATTCTCGCGTGTGCCGGGGACGGGGAGGGCAGTGCGGATCTGCGCAGGGGGTCTGCGCAGGGGGGCTCCACGGCGTGGTCTTTGGAGACACCCAGAGCCGGGCTCAGATTCCAGGCCTGCGTGGGCTGGGGTGCACCCCTTCCCAGAGCCTTCGGCGCCCACTGGAAAATGGGGCTCCCGCGGCCTCCTCTCAGGTAGCGATGGGATGGCCGAGGGAGCTGCCCCCCAGGACCCAGAGAGAGGCCGGCCCCAGTCAGCTTCAGGGGCTGCAGGGAAACTGATGGCGTGCAGCGTGTGGAGGGCTGAAGACGAGCCGCCCCCCCACCACCCCCGCCCAGGACTGTCGGGCAGACACCGGTTGTGTGCTGAGCTGATGGCCGGGGGTTTTTAGGAAGGCAGGCGGTGCTGACAGCTGTAAGGCGTCGGCGAGAGCTGGAGGGAGTCGGGCAGCTCACGGGCCTGGCTTCCCATTCCACCTGGATGATTTCGAGTCTCCGCTCTGGGCTTGGTTTCCGGTTGTATAAAAAGCCCCAGGTCCCACCCCTCCCGGTTCCGGCGATGCCGATTCCCCTTTCTGCGCTTCCCCGGCCTCCCTGGAGGAGAAGGTCCTCATAGAGCGTGCCTTTGGCTCCCCTCGGTCTGCAGGTTCGGCCCCTCTGGCAGGCCGGGCACGGAGGGCGGGGGGCTCTGCCTGACCGAGGCACTGTGGGCGCGGAGAGCTGGCTTCCTGATGTGGGGCCTCGGGGCGCCTCGGTCCCGACCCTGCCGCTCCGCCTGTGAGGTTTAGGTTGGGTGACTGTTCTAAAAACTAACACACCGCCCACTGTCGCAGAAGCTGGTAACGTGAGCGCTTCGGGCACTGGTCCCTCCTCCCCCTGGTCGGTCAGCTTGTTGGGAAATCGCCCCAGGCCTCATAGGTGGTGATCCCCACCAGCGCGACCCCTTCTTTCCGGCCACGATTAGGGGCCAGGAGGCTAGAGGGAGTCTCGACTGTGGGCATCCTCAGACTCCTGTGTCCCCAGCCTTCAGCGGGGGGTGACCAGGACATTTTCCCACAAGGACTCTCCTCGGACACACGTGGTGGCTACGTCAGCCAGTGAGTGGGCCGCCTCTCCTCCTCTCAGAGTTCTCAGGCTGCTTAGACTTTGCATCCTGAACGCTGTGGGCAAACCCCGGGGGGCTCGAGGCAAGTCTTTTCCTGTCCCTTCCACTCCTTCCCCAACCAAGTGAGTCTTCTTCACTCCACTCGCCTTGTCTGAAGGCTGACAGCTTGCGGCTCCCCGCGGGCCTGGGGAGGAGGGGAGACCTGGCAGGTTGCTGAGGCCTTCCTGGATGATGGGACATAAGGGGACAGTCAGAGCGCCATGGGAGTTCCGAGGAGGGGCCGCTCCTTTCTTGACGGGAAGGAGACAGGAGCTGTTGCACACGAGTTATAAGCAAACCTGGGGACTAAAAGCAGCCTGCGTTCGGGTGGATGGGGCATTTCGTCTCCCGCCTGGAGGGCGCCCACGGCCTCTTCTTCCTCCCTCGCGACCCTTGGGGGGTTTCTGTTTTCAGTTGCGGGCACTCCGTAGAAGCGGCTGCCACGGCCACACGGACGCGGCGATGCAGCCCAGGGAGGGCATTTTGATGGTGACGCTTCGCTTTGGGGTTTGGCGCGGGGAGTCTTACGGCTTGGTTTGTGCGGCTTCTTTGGGCTCGGGGCCGTTGGGCTGCTCTTGAGTGAAACACCTCTTCCTCTGTTCTCCAACGCCAGGGAAGGATCGAATCATATTTGTGACCAAAGAAGACCACGAAACTCCAAGCAACGCAGAGCTGGTGGCCGATGACCCCAACGATCCGTACGAGGAGCACGGTGAGTGACATGGGCCTCCCGGGGACCCGCGGACCCTTCCTGCTGAGCTGAAGTCTTCTGGGGTTTTGCACCTCGACCAAAGCTGGTCGGATGTTTCGGGATGATGAAGTCTTAGGCCGGGGGCGCGGGGCGGTTATGGATTCCAGCCTTGCGGGCCGGTCCCGGTGACGGACCCTCCTGCTCAGTCAAGCCGCCAGACCGAAGTCGGCCGCGCGTGCAGACGGCAGGCAGGCGTGCGTGGAGGAGTCCTAACGCCTTGTTCTGCCAGGCGGTGAGGTGGGCTCTCCTGTGCGCGTCCCAGGAAGCGCCTCCCACGAACGGCTCGCTCGGGGTAGTGGGACAGCTCTCCGGCAGCAGGGTCCGACTCGCCTGGTCACGGCCGTGGCGCACAGCTTAGTTACTGGTCACGTGGGCCAAGGGTACCGCTGCCGGGCTCGCTGGGACTGCCCAGCGTGTGTAGGACCGGCGTGTGGGGGCGCAGGGTTTAGCAGCAGTCCGTATCGTAAACAGTCCTCAGTTTACCAATCTACAGCCACTTCTGACGCCTGCGAGGCTCACTGGCAGAGCCTCTGGTGCTGGCCGCCGAGGGGCACGGTGGAAAGAGCTGGCGGCGGCGGCAGCTGCGGAGTACGGGCTCCTGGGGGGTGTTTCTCAGACGCTCACGAAAGTGTAAGGTCTTAGTGGGACGCCTGACACGTCGCCCCCACTGCTTCGAGGGCAGAGCACAGTCGCGCTGAGGCTGCACGTCCAGCACCCCCCGGGGACGCCGGGAGGTACAGTGTTCCCCTGGTGTTCGCATCCTGGGAATGGCAGCCGTGGGAGTCATCTTTACGAAGGAAAGTAAGTCACGTGTCCCTTCCAGTCCTCTGGTCTCTTCAGGTCCAGGTTAGGGAAGCGCGCTTTGTGGGCCCCACGGGACAAACCAGGCCTCGTTTCGCCTCGTGGTGTTTTCCCAAAGCGAACACGTCTGCACCGAGACTGCGTCCCCTCCAGTTCCCGCCAGGCCTCGTCGCCCCTTGTTCTCTCGCCTGCCCGCCTCCGTCGCCTGTGATAGATCCGCCTGGGGCGCACATGCCTCCGCAGCCCCTTCCGGTGACCAAGTGTGCCAAGAAGCCCACTCAGCAGGGGGCCCCGGGACCCAGGTTCTGCGCCCGCGACGGCAGAATCACTCAGCAGACGGGGCAGGCCACCGGTTTGTGCCAGCTGCCTGCGCCCTGGCACTCGGCTCCGTGGCCGAGACGGTACTTGGAATGGCTGAGCGTGTCACCACCAGGGGGCAGAGGTCATTTTCACAGAGTCAAAAAGGCCGGAGGAGCATCTTCCAGACGCCCTGGGGGGGAGGGACAACGAGGAGGAGGTGGGACCGGCCAGGGGACTTAGCGGCCGGCCTTCGGCTGCACGTGTGGAACCTGCCGCAGCTGGGTGACGCCCGTGCGTGTCTGCACGTCGTCCTCGAGAGGCAGGCCGGCAGCCTCAGTGCCCTCGGTGAGGAGCCGCCTCGTTCCAGCGAGCCCTCCCCTGAGGATGGTCACACGAAGACGCCCGCGGAGCCGGGCTCTTACTTTAAATGTCAGGATTCCACCGTCTCGTGTGGACGCTGCACGCTCCCTGGTTTCGAGCCCCCGGCGGGCACCCTCGTTCCGTCGCGCCGTGCAGATCCGCGTTTTTCACAAACGGAGGCTTCGTGGTGACCCTGCTTCCAGCAAGGCTTCTGGCGCCATGTCTTCAACAGACACAGACGCTTCGTGTCTCTGTGTCACATTTTGGGAGTTTTTGCAGTAGTTCAAACTTTTTATTGTATTTGTTAGGGTGAATCTGTGATCCGTGATCTTTGATGTTATATTGTAATTTTTGGGGTGCCATGACCCACGTCCGGATGCCCCTGGTCCCGTAGGAATGCCGTTTTGCCCGACATGAGGCCGCGGCACACTGAACACACGACAGCGTGCTGCCAACAGGCCGCGGCACACTGAACACACGACAGCGTGCTGCCAACAGCGTTCGCTGGCCCCGGGAGACCAAGGAATGAACTCGGCACGCTGTAGCGCGCTGGGAGCTTTGCCGTGATGTCAGGGACCAAGCCCGCCAGTATCTCTGAGGCGCACCCGTAGGTTTCCAGCACCGAGCTGCCCGCGTCAGGAGAGGTGGCGAGATGAGGGGGGAAGCGGCTCGGGCTCTGGGCATCCTTCCGGCCCTGGCTCGGACCCACCGGCTGCGGAGACCTCACGCGCCAACTGGGATGCGCAGCGCGTACCGAGGAAGGGCACCGGCAGGGTCACGCGTTTGCCCACGGAGAGCTCGGTCCCCGGGGGCGCCCCGCCGCTGCCGACGCGCCCGCTGAACTCCCGCAGGGGGCGCGGTCCCCGCCGGCGGCTCCGTCGTCAGCCCGGCTCACGAGCGAGGAACTGCAGCCACCGAGGCTTCCTGGCTGGAACGGAGAGGCGGGTCCAGCCCCGGCCCGGGACTCTGGACTCTGCTCAGACTTCTGCAGCCGGGTACTCGGGTGGGATGAAAAATGGAGTAATTTCACGCGGCGTTTTGGAGTCTCACAGAGTGCCCTCAGTCCTGGAGAAGATTCACGTAAGAAACTTCTACAGGAGTCATACTTCCCCGTCTGTTACAAAGCTGGACATGAAGCCAGGAAATACTATTTAGATGTGACGAAGCCTCACAGACAACAAAGTATAAAATTCCAAAGCAGGGCCCTCTAGAATCCTGCACCTGAAAATCAGTGCGGAGTTGCATCCGCTCTGACGCGCACGCGCAGTCCAGGCCGTGCGGTCGGTATGGTTAACACCCCGCAGGCTCTTCCCTGTTCCGAGACGGGAACCGCGCCGGCCGGCGTGCCGCCAGCTTCTTCCCTTGCCCGCCCCGCCTTGGACGCCTTCCCGCCAGTGCAGAAGGAGCAGCCTCTCCGCCAGTCCCCACGCCGAGCTGAGCTTCTGAGAGCCGTCGCAGAGCCCGGGGGGCTTGGGGGGCGAAGGGCCCGTTTTGGGGGAGGGCGGCTGGTCTTAACCTACTGAGTGGGAGGGGAGCAGAGAGCGAAAGAAAGAGATCGGTACCTCAGCTTCCCAAGGTGTTGGGGCTTTGAGAAAGCCGCTCGCTAACCAAGCGATGTGAGTTCTCAGGCTGCTGCTTCTTTGGACTGAACGGTTTCCAGGTTTTAGCTCTCGGAGCACAGCCACGGCCGTCGCGCTGGGAGGCGGCTTGGACTACGGGTCGGTGCTGGGCGTGGGGAAAGCTGCCGCTGGGGCTTCTCTCCGGCTGAGCCACGGGGTGCTGCGCTTGAACCCAATCCCAACCGAGAGGTAGGCCCGCAGGCAAGGGCCTCCCGGGCAGCAGTCCCTGCTGTCCCGCACCTGCCGAGTAGCGTTCGAAGGCTGCACTTGGTTCTGCCGTTTCAGAAGCCGTACAGAGCCTGTCTCACGTTTTCCTCGCCCGTCTTCCCGTTCTAGGGTTGATCCTGCCAAATGGAGACATTAACTGGAACTGCCCGTGCCTCGGCGGAATGGCCAGCGGCCCCTGTGGGGAGCAGTTCAAGTCGGCCTTTTCCTGCTTCCACTATAGCACAGAGGAGGTCAAGGGGTCAGACTGTGTAGACCAGTTCCGGGCCATGCAGGAATGCATGCAGAAATACCCCGACCTCTATCCCCAGGAGGACGAGGACGAGGAGGAGGAGAAGAAGCCAGCAGAACGTTTAGAAGAGACAGCCCCCGCCGAGGCCACCGCAACCAAAGAAGAGGAGGGGTCAAGCTAATGAAGGCCACGAGGCACTGGGCTCCAGGCCTTCTCCTTCAGAGGGATACGGACCTTCGTAAGATGCCTTTTGCTCATTCTCCGGGGAGAGTGTCTCTCCCTCTGTTGTCCTGTGCGCTCTGATGTACAAAATAACTTATTTTGGTGATCGGGGGTCTTGGTCCTTTGACATATACACTGGAAAAAAATGTATGTGTGTCTCACATGAACCTATCAGCAAATGTAGCTGTCACTGTTGAATTCTCAGATATCCGGAATTTTGCCTCTTTGGAATAACATGCTGACTACGCTCAGCAACTAAAAATCATTCTTTGGGAGCGTCCTGTGCTTGAACTGATTTATTCCGATTGATGTATTCCCTCGTAGATTTTATACCCCTGGGAGAATGAGACAGAAACAAAACCATCTTCCTTTAAAACGGCTGGAGTGGGGCCATTCCCGATACAAGGCCAGATGATCAGATACTTACTTCTCATGAACCATCTTGACCTTGAGTATATGAGGAGGTACTATATTTCATTTCTGACGCACTTTGGTTTCCATTTTCACCTTGAGCTCCAGGTTTTCCGTGTTTGGATACTGGAGCTTTGGACCCTCGGATTCACAATCCCTTTCTAAGTGAAGAGAAAGGCTGGTTTTGCTGTTGTTGTTCTGCCACAAGCCCCGGTTTGGGGCCCCTGTCCGCACCCTGGCTCTGCGCCAGCCTGTTCAATGCAATGTTCTTGAGAGGTGGGGACCTAATTGTTACCAAAGTAGCAGCGAAGAGAAGAAATGGTGTGAATTAAGTAGTCAATTAAAAGGAAAACATGATTTTTACCTGGTGTTGAATGTGTCCTTTGTTTTTACTAACTAAAAATATTTTTGATATAAGGAAATATAAATACGCAAAGGTCATTGAAATTCCTCCTTGAAGATCCCGGTGAGCCGGTTTGAGCCTGTTAAAATTTTCTGTGTTGAATTCGTAGCAAGCCGGCTGTGTTTGTCAGTGAGCAGATCCTTCACACACACACTGCAGCTAACTCGGGCGGTAGGGAAGCCTATTCCTGGTGGAGGTAAGGAGCTGCGGCCTCGCAGGTTAAGTAACTAGTCCGAGACAAGCGTAGGACGAATTTCCGGCGGTGATGTAGTGATAGCTTGTTTGTCCCAGGTGCACTAGTCACCTCTTACTGTGGAAAAAGTTACCTTAAAACTCAGCAGCTTGAAACCAACATTTAGTTAACTCACAGTTTCTGTCGGTCAGGGGTCTGGGCACAGCTTTCCTGGGGCCTGGGGCTCAGAGTCTTACGAGGCTGTGATCGAGGTGTCACCCGGGGCTGTGACCGTCTCAGGGCTTGACAGGCCTTCCAAAACCACTCAGGTGGTTTTGGGCAGAATTCAGTTCCTTGTGGGTTGCCGGGCTGAGGGCCTCACGCCTGTTGGCCAGAGTCCTCCCTCCGTTCCCGGTCACGTGGGCCTCTGCTCATGGTATGGCAGGTGGCTGCCATCAGAGCAAGCAAGAGAGCAGTTCACGATCACAGTGATTTGGGCCAGCCACCTGCCCACACAGTGTTTTCCGTCTGTGTCTCGTGACTTCGTGGTACAGGCCAGGGCCTGTGTTAGCCGGCCTTCTTAGCAGAACACTGTTCTGCTCGTACTGGTTTTGTCCTCGGTAAGTTCTCTGATGGTATTGATTTTAACAGAATAAAACCATTTTACTAATCCATAAATGTTCTTAAAGTAACATTCTAGCAGCCCAAACTACTAGAACGTAGCTCTTATATAAATAAAAGGCTTCCCATTCCCCTGGAAGAACCAGAGAACAGTCACGTGCATTAGATAATTTCCCACGTAACTTTCAAGATCTGCTGTAGGCCCAGAAGAGCTCTTGTAGAAAGAAGTGCCTTGTTAGTGGGCTGTAAGCGGATAGACTTTCCTCTAATCAACCAGAGGGAGTAGATAGAGAGCACATAGGTCATCGGAATCGGGCATTAAGACAGAGTAGGGCCGTTCGGTGCTGGGCGCAGCCTGTCAGTAGCCGGTGTTGTGGCTGGACCAGCCCCTGTGGGTCTTACGGTCGCAAGATGCCCTACAGCAGTCACCGTCACGAAACTTTGCAAAAGTAAGTAAATAAAAGTTTACTGCTTACAGGACCTGGAAATTCCATGTGCCACATAGCGAAGTTGGGGGGAAAGTGGAGGCGGAGAAGACAGGGAGAGAGCGAGTGAGCCGGGCCTGGGGTTCTGCTTTTATCGGGGTGGAGGAGGGCGGGGCCCAGGGCTTCACAGGCTCACGTTTTACTGGTGAATGGAAAACAGAAGAGTGAGAATTTAAAGCACAGGAAGAGAAAAAGCCAATGGTCTGAGTGGTCCGTTCTAGAAACCAGCGAGGATCCCTAAAACTAAGGAGCCTGGGACAGACGGGAGGACCACCTGGCTCTTTGTGGTGCGGCTGCCACCGTGTTTATTCGAGATCGCCGTCTTTGAAGTGGATTCCTAGGCAATCAAAGCCGCAACCAGGCACCTAACTTACAAAAAAGGAAAAAATCAAACGTCAGGGCTCCACTTCTGGGAGTATCTATGGAAGCTAATTTCATGTATGTTTGAAATTTTCCATAATAAAAAATGAAAAAGGCTGTGCTAATCGAGAATGTTTAAGCACGTCTCATGACCTCAAGTCCCAGCCAAAGGATTGCGGTCCCACATGGGTGGGCCGGTAGGTATTTCTCTGAAGAAGATAGGCAAATGGCCAACATGAAAAGTGTTAACAGCACTGGTCGTTAGGGAAATGCAAATCGGAACCACCAGGAGGTATCCCCTCACACCCATTAGGATGGCTACGATTTAAAATTTTTTTTTAATGTTTATTTATTTTTGAGGCAGAGAGAGACAGAGCATGAGTGGGGGAGGGGCAGAGAGAGAGGGAGACACAGAATGTGAAGCAGGCTCCAGGCTCTGAGCTGTTAGCACACAGCCCGACGCGGGGCTCGAACTCACAGACCGCGAGATCATGACCTGAGCCGAAGTCGGACGCTCAACCGACTGAGCCACCCAGGCGCCCCCGATTTAAAAAAAATAGAAAAAAAGAAGTGTTGGTAAGCTTATGCAGACGTGGGAACTTTGGAGTTTCCTCAAAAAGTTAAACACAGGGGCCCCTGGGCGGCTCAGCCAGTTAAGCATCCACTTTAGCTCCGGTCGTGATCTCGGGGTTGGTGAGTTCCAGCCCCTCTTCGGGCTCTGTGCTGACACCTCAGAGCCTGGAGCCTGCTTTGAATTCTCTCTCTCTCCTCTCTGCCTCTCCCCTGCTCATGCTTTCTCTCTCGAAATATATCAATAAACTAAAAACAAACTTGGCTATTGGAGATAATGCTGCTATATAAGCAAACCAAGAAACAGACTCTTAAGTATGGAGAACACACTGACGGTCACCAGGAGAGGGATGGGGGGGGAGGGGGGAGGGGTGAACAGGTGCAGGGGATTAAGAAGACACTTACCATGATGAGCATGGGGTCATGTACAGAATTGTTGAACCACTATATTAGACACTGATATTACACTGTTAACTAACAGGAATTTAGATTAAAACTTTTTAAAAAGCAGAAATAAATATAAGTAGATAAGAAAAAAATGGAAAACTTAGACATAGAAGAAGACCATCGAAAGGAAAAATTCTTCGAAAGCTGAGATCAAGTTTAAACTCATGTCATCACCAGTAGCCAGTGAGTCAATCGACCACGGCCACAAAATGGAACCTTTGCAAAATCCCACAAATTACGGGGCTTGGAAAACATTCTTCAACAGAATAGAGCACGGTTAGATACAGAGATTTTTTTTTTTTTTTTAAGAACAACTATGAAATATTGACACTAAATTGGGCAAATCCAAAGTACGTCTAACATAGATCTAAGTGAGAGGGAAAATAATTGGGAGAAATAACCAGAGACCGTTCCTAAGAATCGCCCAGAAAAGCAGAAAGACTTTGTCCTCGGGTAGAAGCTGCACAGGAGTAGGGAAGCTGATAAATGAAGGAGAAAGAAAAGAGATCTTAAATATCTACCAGGGAAAGAGTTTTTCAAAAAATTAGGAAAGATGACAGTGAGTCTCTCATCAGCAAAACAGAGGAGCAGCGGAATGAACTGAGCAAATGCCTTCCAAAGGCAGGGGATCAGAGTGGTTGGCAGCCCCCAGTAGAATCTACATACACTTAAAACTCTGAGGGGGGGAAAGACCAGAATATTTGCAAATATACATGTAATATGAAATCTGGGTACTTACAGAGGCTTGTTGAAAATTTAGAAATTCTAAAGGACGTTTTTTCGACAAGAAGAAAACCTCGTTTAGTCCGAAACGGCTTTCCAGTTTCTGCGCCGTCTGAACAGGACGCGGCCGGACGTCGAGCTGGCTCTCGGATGGCAGAGCAAACCACCGTCTGCGCTACTTGTCCCGCGGCCCCTCCATTTCCGGGTCGCCCTAGGGGACCAGGTGCGTGGGGACCTGACACCATGCCAGTCCTCTCTGAATGCCTTCGGGCTCGTTGCGTCCTTTCTGGTTGACTCTGCGCAAGTGTGACAAGCCAGCCTCGCCTCGGCGCAAGTGATCCCCGTGGCCCTGTGAGCCACCAAGCTGCTGACTGGGGACTGCTGGACGGCGGGCGGTGGAGAGGGACCGACGGCGACCGTGAGTGTAATCGCGTGGCGACGAGGTCTGCAGCTATGACTCTAGGCACCTGCCCGAGCACGGGGGGCAGCCAGTGGAGCTGAGGGGGCAGCGGTGCGGCCGGAGGGGGGCTGGACCCGGGCATGTGCTTAATTTTCCATTCCCGCTGGGGATAAAAGAAAAGCTTGCATTTACGTGGCGAGGACAAAACTGCCTTCACTCTCTTGCCTCGTGCTACGCCGGGCGAACGGGCCCCGGCGATCGGCCTCAGGAAGCACTCGAGATTCGTGTCTTTTTAAATATTTTTTTTTTAACGTTTATTCATTTTTGAGACAGAGAGAGATAGAGCATGAGTGGGGGAGGGGCAGGAGAGAAGGAGACACAGAATCCGAAGCAGGCTCCAGGCTCTGAGCTGTCAGCACAGAGCCCGACGCGGGGCTCGAACTCACGGACGGCGAGATCATGACCTAAGCCGAAGTCGGACGCTCAACCGACTGAGCCCCCCGGGCGCCCCGATCCGTGTCTTATTAAGACAATCAAGTGTTCCGGATGGTGGGAGATAAAGGAAAGTTCAGTAGCATCGTCAGGTGGTTGGGAGTTCCCAAGAGCCCAGCATTCTGGAGCGCGTGGGGATTCATGGGAAAGCGGGAGGTAAGGCGGTGCGTTGTACACTGTCCACGGCAAGGGAAGAGACGTGAGGGTGAGCGTCTCAGGATTTTGGAGGCAACGTGTTTTACTTGGGGACCTGCAAGGCTGATCCACTTACTAGGTAATCCGTAAGCCTCCCAGTTCGGAACGGGACTCAGGATGCGAAAGGTCTCTGCGACAGGAACCAGTTGCCCTGGTTCCTGGTCCTTATGCCCCAGCACTCCCGGCTGTATCAGCGGTGCTCGTGACAGACGGGTGGCTGCAGGGTTCCGCTGGGAAAACGTACAGGAGAGCCAGTGCTGACCGCATGGAGTAAGCCTATGCCTTTCTCCTTTCCTTTCTTTCTTTCTTTCTTTTTCTTTCTTTCTCTCTCTCTCTCTCTCTCTCTCTCTCTCTCTCTTTTTTAATGTGTATTTATTTTTGAGAGAGAGAGACAGAGCATGAGCAGGGGAGAGGCAGAGAGAGAGGGAGACACAGAATCCGAAGCAGGCTCCAGGCTCCGAGCTGTCAGCACAGAGCCCGACGCGGGGCTCGAACTCACAGACCTCGAGATCATGACCTGAGCCGAAGTCGGACGCTTAACCGACTGAGCCACCCAGGCGTCCCCGCCTTTCTTCTGTCCACTACTTTCCACTTTAAAAGTTGTTCCTGGGGCGCCTGGCTGGCTCCGTTGGTGGAGTGTGCGACTCTCGATCTTGGGGTTGTAAGTTCAAGCCCCACACTGGGTGCGGAGATTACTTAAAAAATAAATTAATGATAAAATTGGAAAAATAAAAGTTGTTCCTGCTTTCTGTGAACGCTGCAAGAGATCTGGTCATAGAACGAGCGAGCGGAACTGCTTCTGAATCGGGTGTAACGTGACCCACTGAACCACGCAACTGCACAGAAAATAAACAGAAGTTGATTTGGCATATACGAGTTCGGGCCCAAGCTGTTTCGAAAAACACAAGTGAAGTTCATGGACTGGGAGCCCAGATCCTCACGGTTCTCTGTCCTGCTCCTTTGCCTTCTCTCCCTCAGCTCATACCTCCAGTCTCACGGGGGAAGGCTCCCTAAGACCGGCCAAGAGTGAAGGAAAAACCTCCAGGGCCTGGTGGATTCCCATGATCCGCCAGCACCAGCTGGACGCGGTCAGTTGGACGGTCTCTGAGACCGAGAACAGAAAAGAAACAGGCCCCGTGGACAGTACTGGTGTGGTTCCTCCGGTCGGACCCCTCGGGTGGAAGAAGACACGGCCTGACGTATGGATCCGCGGTGGCTCGCGGGCAGTGGCTCGGAGTCTGGCTCTGCCACTCAAGGCCTTGGGAAAGACAGACTTGGGACACCGGCGTCTCGCAGGTCTTGGTGGCGGAGTCGGGGGGCGGCGCGAGGACCAATCTCGCAGGGCAGGCAGAATACGGAGTCAGCCCGCATCACAGGAAGGCCACCGGGGGCAGCTGCGTCAGAGGGAACTGCCCTAATCATAGTCCTGTGAGGGTCACTCCGCTTCTTGCCCGGCTTCCTCCATATTCGCCGTGGCCGTGCGCAAAGGCCACTTCCATGCCCAGAATGGCCATGGCGGCAGAGCCGGCTGCGGGAGGAGCGGACATCAGGAGACTGCTCGCCGAGGCTGATCCGGCTGCCACCTCTGCAGGGCGCCCGGCCCTCCGGGTCTTTTATAGGAGAAGATTCCGTGGCGACAGGCTGACCGTACCGGACTTCTATCATGGCGGGCGGGCGGGGGCGGGGGGTGAGGTGCTACCTTATTCGCCGGGGCAGACGTGGTCCGAGTATGGCTTTGCCTGCCCTGCCCACGGATCTTCTCCCAGCACCACCGTTTGTGAACGTCCAAACCTCGTGGGTTTGGGAGGCTGCCACACACGGTGTCGTATATCCCGTAAACGGAGCCGCTTACCTCCGAGCCAGAGTGCACGGATCTGGGAACCCAAGGCAAAAAGGATTACACGTAGTCATCCACTTGAAGAAACTTGGTTTCCTGTGTTCGCAGCCTGGGGCTTGGTGGGTTTGAAGGTCTTGGTGCCTCCGTATCGGCTTGAGAATCAAGCTTCGGGTCGGGGCAGCTGGTACAATTCCTACACCCTCGTTGGGGGTACGTCTGCATGGAAGAAGAAATAATGTCTTTCTCAGAACTGAACGCAAAGTGCTCATTTCCCGGAGAGGCTCACGATGGTTCACGTGGTCATCTATGAACACGCCGGTGTGGACAAGATTCACTTTCTGGCTCTGACCTGTTTACAGACCTGCGTCATGAACCCCTTGGTCGAGTCGACTCTGCAGAATTACATGGCGTGAGAAAGGGGCAGGGATGGTTTCCCGGTGAGGAGCTGAGCTACCTTTAGCCTGTAGGTATCTACCCTCGTCTCTGACTCGCTGTTAGTTCCTAGGAAATGGCACAGCCTACGGTCCCCTCTTCGAGTCGTCTGTTTCTAGGCGCTGTGTCTAAACACGAGCGAGAAGCTCTCTGGGACGTTTGCGCTGCCCTCTACACTCATTTCTACGCCTCGCAGGCCACTGCTCCGAATCCCTTTGACACACTCTACCCTTTGAATGTTGCATCCATGGCATTCAGATTTCTCTTTTACACTTACTTGTGTGAATATTTTATTCATGTCTGGCTCCTCTAGTAGGCTGTGAGCTTTACGAGGCCAGTGACCGCGTGTGTTTTGCTCCCAAATTAATTCTGGTTCCACAGGGGCTTGCATATATGTTCAAACCCATTAAATAGGTGTGGCTTCTTGTATATTAATTTTACCCCCCATAAAGCTGTTAAAAAATAAAAATGAAAAAATTTACCCTTCGAAGCCTCAAAAGTAGCTGGATCATACTAAGGGCTCAAGAGTCTATATATGGTATATATTTTTGAGTAGGTTTCACTTTCACCCAGCCTGGAGCCCCATGTGGGGCTCAAACTCACAACCCGAGATCAAGGCTTGAGCTGAGATCGAGAGCCAAATGCTAAACCGACTGAGCCACCCACGCGCCCCAAGAATATTTTTAGATAAATGCATATAGAAGTGCAAAAAATATGAAAGGCTGAAAAAGACATATATTTAGAATGAGTCAGGAGTGAAGGGAGAAATGCAGGGAAACGGATGAGTTATTGGGTTCTGCAAATTACAATATCAAGGCACGTAACTTGAATAAGCCAAAGGCGGGTGACGTGGCTCAGAGCTTCTCAGACAGGAGTAGACTGATTACAGCCAAGAGCGGCTCTTTGGAGTCTCATAGATTCCAGAAAGGTAGAAAATCCCTTCCTTGCCTTTCTGACTTCAGGATGTAACTAGTCCAAGGTCATGCTGTAAATGGTAAGATTATAATGTGCCATAATGCAAATGTTTGTGTCTCGGAGAACTAGGAATTTTGGAAATTTTGAGAAGTATTAACTCTTGGTCAATTATATGTCCTATGAATATCTTGTCCTGGTTTGAACTTGTTTTTTTTTTTTTACCCTGTTTATGATATCTTTTTCCAACTTTTAAACATTATAGAAAATTTGAAATATAAACAAAAGTAGAAAGGATGGTATATCAGAAAGAAATAAAGATATAAATTGATAAAATATAACGAAAACCCTTAGTTCTTTCTTTTTTTAAAGAGAGAGAGGGAGAGAGCGTATACACACACACACACACACACACACACACACGTGCGCATTGGGGCGGGGCAAAGGGAGAGAGAATCTTGAGCAGGTTCCCCACTCAGCTTGGAGCCTGATGCGGGGCTCTGACTCATGACCGAGATCTTGACCCAAGCCAAAATCAAGAGGTGGACGCTTAACCGCCTGAGCCACCCAGGTGCCCTGAAAACCCTTAGGTCTAATTTGAATTTGAATTATCAGTATAAACTCATATGTATTTTTAATAAGATATTTTTTCATTTTTTTGATAAAGAATGCCTCCAAAAAATTATAAACCCAATAGTAATGAATTTCTCTATCACCTGGACTGTGGTCTGTACAAAACCATTTTTATTAAATGGACCCAAGGCTTCTTGGCGAAATGGCTGACGTCAAGTCTGGGGCAGGAAAGGTCGATGAACTTGGAACTTCTGATACAAAGAAGGGTGGACACTATGCTATCACACACTATGAGGGTCATGTCAAAGGACCCAGAAACCAAAATAAGTAGACTTCTATATACCAGAGACAGGATCGTTTGAGCGTCAGTAAGGACGATAAATGTAATATATTAAAATACATTAAATATGTTTAAGTCTATGAATTCACAATGATACAAAAATACCTCTTTAGTCACTTTGGATAATGCTAGGAAACAAAGGATGAAAACCAAAACTGTCCCAGACTACTTTCTTGGGACGTATGGACACCCTCTTAAAAGGCGTATCAATCAATCACAGTGTAGGTACTTTACTCGGACCAGATTCAAACCGACAAATTGGAAATATGTAAAAAAATCCAGAAAATATGACCATTTGATATTTGATGCTATATCTAGTTAATGTTAAATTTTTGGGTGGGATACTGTGATTATGTTTCAAAGGGAAATTTCCTATACTGAACGGAAACACTGACTTTTTACTGATGAAGGAATTTATTTATCTATCTGTCTATCTGTCTACTTATTTATTTTGAGAGAGAAAGTGTGAGCAGGGGAGGGGCAGAGAGAGAGGAGAGAGCGAGAACCCCAAACAGGATCTGCAATGCCAGCGGGGGGACCGATGCAGGGCTCGAACTCATGACCGCCCATGAGATCATGACCTGAGCCAAAGTCAGACGCTTAACAGCCTGGGCCACCCAGGCGCCCCTGATGAAGTAATTTATTAATGATACTTGTTTCAGCAGAAGAGGGGAGAGCAGTGGATATAAATGAAGTGAGATTAGCCACGAATTGATGGTTTTTGAAGCAGCATACATAGCTGATATACTACCCTTTCTGTTTTGGTTTATAATATAAGATGCTTAAAAGTTGGAAAAAGATACCACAAACAGGGTGAAAGGCAAGTTGCAAGCCGGGAGAAGATATCTGTGGTGTATGTAATTGCCAGATGATTATTATACAGAATATCAAATGGACTCCTAATAATAAAACTACAAACGATCCAATAGGAAAATGGGTGAAAGACATGAACAGACTATTCAGAGAAAAAGAAACAAGAGTCTTTAATGGGCGCTTGAAAATATATTTAGCCTCATTATGAATCAAGGAAATACGAGGTCAAAAATAAAGTACGGTTTTTTTCACCAGATTGGAGAAATTTTTTTTTTTTAAAGTTTATTTTTGAGAGACATAGAGACAGAGCGTGAGCAGGGGAAGGGCAGAGAGAGAGGGAGACACAGAATCTGAAGCAGGCTCTAGGCTCTGAGCCGTCAGCACAGAGCCCGACGCGGGGCCCGAACTCACAGACCGCGAGATCATGACCTGAACCAAAGTCGGCCGCCCAACCGACTGAGCCACCCAGACGCCCCAGATTGGAGAAATTTTTAAACTTGGATCCTAGTGTTGGCTAGAATGGGAACTCTAACACACTGCACATATAGGAGGTAAATTTATAGAACCATCTGGAAAACAATTTCGTATGAGGTATATAAATAAACACGGACATAATTTACAAATAAGCCAATTCCCTCAATGGTATACACCCTAGAGAAAATACTTCACACGTGACCAGGAAACACCTAGACTAATGTTCAGAGGAGGCCCGTTACATGCACATGGTCCGAAGACTGGATAAACATTTTGTTATCTTCATATGATGCCACTGCGTGGAAATACTGACCGACTCCAGCTTCGTGTGCCAAGGATATTCTCGAAACAGAAGACTGCGCAGAGGAACCCACAATGAAGACCGAATTATCTACAGCAATCTCGAAAAAGCAAAGCCAAGCGGGAGACATCACAATTCCAGACTTCGAGCTGCAGTATGGCACTGGCACAGAAACAGACACAGAGATCAATGGAACAGAAAAGAAAACCCAGAAAGGGACCCACAACTATAGGGTCGACTCGTCTGTGACCAAGCTGGAAAGAACGTCCAGTAGAAAAATCACAGTCTCTCCAACAAATGGTGCTGGGAAAACTGGGCAGCGACATGCAGAAGAACGAAATTGGACCGCTTTCTTACACCATACGTAAAAAAGAAATTCAAAATGGATGAAGGACCTAAACGGGAGACAGGAAACAGAAGAGAACGCAGGCGGCAAGCTCTCTGATCTCGGCCAGAGCACCTTCTTACTAGACATGTCACCAGAGGCAAGGCATGGAAGGTGGGGCACAGAGTAACCAAGAGCTTAAAGAAAAAGCTGTAGGTCTCTAGTGGCTTCGAAAAGCCCCGAACACATTACAGGTGTCCAGAAGGCCACGCGCCTGCACGGGGACGCGTGTATGCGCAGGTCCATGCACACGCTCACAAAAGAGCTTCGTGGTCCGGAAACTCTCACCTCTGGCTGACCCTGAGGCACTCTGCAGCCTAGAAGGGAAGGGGAGGTCGAGGCAGAGTTGTCCGCTGGGCAGAGGACAGTCGCTGAGTACATGCCCCAACCTGCACGCACGACCACTTAGTACAGAGGGGCTCAGTACAGAATGGCTGGAGCTCATTCAGGACACTCCATGTCCAAACGCAACTGGCCACTAAGTTAAGTAACAGAGACCAGGGTGGCTACAAATGACAAAGAAAACAAACATCACCCCATTAGAAAAGCCAGTAAAAATGAAAGAAAACAAAATAAAAAAAGCAAGCAACAGTAACAAAGGTTACGTGGGTGGCTCAGTTGGTTAAGCGTCCCTTAGGCTCAGGTCATGATCTCACAGCTTCTGAGTTCGAGCCCCGCGTTAGGCTCTGTGCTGACAGCGCAGAGCCTGGGGGCCCAGGGCCCGCTTCGGATTCTGCGTCTCCGGCTCTCTCTGTCCCTCCCCCCACTCATGTTCCATTCTCTCTCAAAAATAAATAAATATTTTTAAAAATTAAAAAAACAAACAAACAACAGTACAAAATATTTCTGGTAAAGGGGAGAATTCAGCTTCTAGGACTGCTGCATTATGTTATTTAAATTGTTCACTTTTCAACAATAAGTCGTAAGAAATGAAGAGAAAGGAACAAGAAAAAGAAAAAAGAAAGGATGACTCAAACGTAGGAAAACAGAAAGTAATTAGTAGACAGTCCCTGAGGAAGTAGCGACGTGTACTGAAGGAAGTATATTTGACTTACTAGATGCAGGCCTTATATCCCCTATTTTAAATATCGATAAAGGGGGCACCTGGGGGGCTCAGTCGGTTAAGCGGCCAACTTCGGCTCAGGTCATGATCTCGTGGTCTGTGAGTTCGAGCCCCACGTCTGGCTCTGTGCTGACAGCTCAGAGCCTGGAGCCTGGTTGGGATTCTGTGTCTCCCTCTCTCTCTGCCCTTCTCCTGCTCACACTCTGTCTCTATGTCTCAAAAATAAATAAATGTTAAAAAATATATATATCGATAAAGACCTAAAGGCCATCACGTTTAAAAACGGAAGTAAGAATTATACTCCCAAAATAGAGAATATCAAGACAGAAACAGACCAATCCTACTCAAACTCTTCCGAAAAACTGTGAAGAGGGAACACTTCCAAACTCATTGTGTGAGGCCGCCGTTACCTGATACCAAGGCCAGATAAAGAGACTTCAAGAAAAGAAAGTGATAGGGCAATCTCCCCGATGAACATAAACGCAAAAATCCTCACCGTAACACCAAGAAACTGGACTCGGCAGCCCATTAAAAGGATCAGAGCCCGTGATCGAGTGGCTTATCCGTGTGAGATAAGGATGGTTCAATATCTGTGAGATCAATTACTGTGAGACAATGACAAATTTATCAGAGACAATGATAAAAGCCACATGATCGTCTCAACACATACGAGACAGATGTCGTTTAAGGATACAAACGTACAACAGGTAACAAGTAAGCCCTCGAGATCTAATCCATACACTAGTCTCTATAGTGAATATAGAGACTAGTGTGTTATAATCAAGAAATTTGCTGAGACTAAAACTTATTCCAGCCACTAAAACGAGGATAATTATATCCATGAGGAGAGGTGTTAATTATCACTACAATGGTAACCATATTACAATATATAAAGGTATCAAATTAACATGCTGTGCACCTTACATTACGTAATGTTACGGGTCAGATACGTTTCAATGAAAGAAAAGGAACCGATGGGGCACCTGGGTGCCTCAATCGGTTGAGCATCTGACTCTTGGTTTCAGCTCAGGTCATGATCTCACAGTAGTGTGAGCCTGCTTGGGATTCTCTCTCTCTCTTTCTCTCTCTCTCTGCTCCTCTCCAGTGAGTGCTCTCTCTCTTAATAATAATAAAAAAAAAAGGAACTGATGTAAACCAGCCTTTACTGATGCAGGGGTGTAAGGGGAGGGTGGGGCTTTTTCAATATTTCTACGATTAGATCTCAGTCTTTCAGTGATACAGCCAATAAGGGGTTAATACCCCAAGTATATTAAGAACTCACACAACTCAATATTTAAAAAAAAAAACCCACAGGGGCGCCTTCCTCAGTTGGTTAAGCGTCTGACTCTCGATTTTGGCTCAGGTCATGCGCTCACGGTCATGAGATTGAGCCCTCTGTCAGGCTTCGCCCGCTTGGGATTCTCTCTCTCCCTCTCTCTCTCTGGCCCTACCTCGTTCATGGGCTTTCTCTCTCAAAATAAACAAATAAATATCTTTCACAACCCCCACAAATAATCCAATTTTCCCGAAGAAGACATCCGGATGGCCAACAGACGCATGAAGATGCTCAATGTCACTCATCATCAGGGAAAGTCAAATCAAAACCACAACGAGACATTGCCTCACACCCGTCAGATTAGTATGAGGCAAAAAGATAAAAAATAACCAGAAGACAAAAAATAACAAGCGTTGGCAAGGATATGGAAACAGGGGAACCCTCGTACGCGGTCGGTAGACATGTGTCGCCACCATGGACAACAGTGTGGAGATTCCTGAAAAAACTCAAACTAGAACTTCCATCTAACCCAGAAGTTCCACCTTGGAGTATCTGCTGAAAAAAAAAAAAAAGAAAATATTCATTTGAAAAACATATGCACCCTTATTTGCATTGCAGCATTATTTACAATAGCCAAAATGAGGAAGAACCCACGTCCGTAGATAGATGAATGGATGAAGAAGACGCGGTAAATACTTATATAATGGAATATCACTTGGCCATAAAGAAGAATGAAATCTTGCCGTTTGCAACACCACGGATGGACCTAGAGGGTGTGATGCTTAGTGAAATAAGTCAGAGAAAGACAAACACCTTCTGATTTCACTTACGTGTGGAATCTAAAAAACAAAACAAAGGAACACACAGAACAGAAATGGACTCATAGATGCGGAGACCTGGAGATTCCAGAGGGGTGGGGGTGGGCAAAACCGGGAAAAGGGTTTGTTAAAAGGTATCGACTTCCGGCTATAAAATAAATTAGACACGGGGATACTACGGACGACATGGAGAATATAGTGAATGATATTGTGACAACTTCGCGTGGTAACCGATGGTATCCAGATCTCTCGCAGTGACCACTTCGTAATGAATATAAACACTGAATCACCATATCGAACCTCAAGTAATATAATATTACTATGTGAACGATAATATTAATATTAACTATAATAAAAAATTATAGCATAGAGTTTGGAGGAGCTAAGAGAGCAGAGTCGTAGAAGGACCCCGGGCTTGCCTCGTCCTTTGAACACAGCTGGGTAAGCACCAAATCATTTTGAAGACCCCAGAAATTGACCCGAGGACTGACAGGACCAACTGCACAACGGGGAGAGAGGACACGTCGTGGAAGGGAGGAGGCGCAGAGATGTCGTTTGGGGGAGAAACTGACTGCAGGTGCTGCAGAGGGGAGGAAGCCCTGGTCGCCGAGAGAGAGAGAGAGAGAGAGAGGAGCGCCAAGGGGATCACACAAGGAAAACACTTCCCCAAAGCCATTGACTGGGGAAACGAAAGGGACGGATTGGTGTATTTGCAACCAGCGGGGCTCCCCACCTGGGTTTAGAGGTAGCTGGTGGAGCTGGGAGAAAGCCCCGACGGTCCTGCGGGGCTCCTGTGGGCAGGTCCCCGGGGGCACACAGTGAGATCCGAGCGAGAGGCACTGGTAGAGATGGTTCCTCCTTCCAGGAATCCATCTGGGAGAGGCGGCGTTGCCTCTCCAGGGACAAAGGAGCCAGTGCGTGCCGTTTCCATCTCCTGCCCCCCCGGCATAGCTGCAGAGACACCTGCTGAGGGCAGCTAACCTGGGCCCCGGCTATCTGCTGCCCTTCGCTCCAAACTCCACGCTCCTGCGCCCTGGGTCACACCTGCATCGGTCCCTGGTGCAGCAAGACGCTTCCCGGAGGACCCGCGCTGGTCCCCCCCACACTCGGTCTCTGAGGTTCGGAGTTTTAGAACTCAGTGGGCCTGGCCGGGACAGAGCCCAGAGTGCACTGCTCTGCTCCAGGCAGGCCAGCAACCCGGACACAGTGTGAAAGCCGAGATCGGACAAGCACCGAGGATGCAGGATGGGAAATTATTCGCTCTTCTGGGAGGGCTGCCCTGACGGCAGTGAGCACGAACTCCCCTCTCTGGGGACAAAGAAGCTGGCCAGTGTTATCCTCCCCTGCCCCCCGCCATAAACTAACTTCCTAAGCAGCACAGCGCCAACCGTCACTGCTTACCTTGCTCCCACCGAGCCCCACTGCCCTGTGCTCTGCGGGTGCTGTGTGCCTACTAACCCGGGCAGCGGGCCCCTCCACCGCAAGGCCAGCACACACCCCCCTCCTCGCACCACATCTAGATACGGAAAGAGCGTTTGACAAAGGACAGCATCCATTCTTGATAACAACTCAACGAAGTAGGGATAGACAGTACATGCCGTAACATCAAAAAAGCCAAATTCAAAAGACCCACAGCTAACGGCATCTTCGATGGGGAAAACCAGAGAGCTTCTCCTCTACCGTCAGGAACAAGACAGGCATGGCCACTCTTACCATTGCTATTTAGCACGGTACTGGAAGGCCTAGCCTCGGCGATCACGCAATACAAAGAAATAAACAGCATCCAAGTCAGCAAGGAAGAAGTCAAATTTTTACCAATTGCCGACGACATGACTCTCTATATAGAAGCCTGAAAGACTCCGCCAAAAAACTGCTAGAACTGATAACAAATTCCATAAAGTCGAGGATACAAAATCAGTGTCCATAATGCTGTTGCATTTCTGAACACAAATAATAAAGCAGCAAAAAGAGAAATTAAGGAATCAATGTCATTTACAATTGCACCGAAAACAATAAGATACCTAGGGATACACCTAACCAAAGAGGCGAAAGACCCGTCCTCTGAAAACTATAAAACGCTGATGAAACAAACTGAAGATGGCACAAAGAAATGGAAAGACATTCCACACTCATGGATTAGAGGAACGAATATTGTTACAATGTCTGTACTACCCAGAGAAATTTACACATTTAATGCAGCACCTGTTGAAACGGGACCACTCTCTGACACCGGGACCACTCTCTGACACCGTACATAAAAATGAACTCACAATAGATTAAAGACGGAAATGTGAGGCCTGAAGCCATAAAAATCTTAGAAGAGAACAGCGGCGGTAATCTCTTGGACGTCGGCTGTAGCAGCGTATTTATGGATATGTCTCTTCGGGCAGGAGGAATGAAAGCAAAAATAAACTACTGGGGCTACACAAAATAAAAAGGGTTTGCACATCAACAAAACAAAAAGTCAACCTACTGAATGAGAGGTATTTGCAAATGATAGAGCCAAGAAGGGGTTAATGTCCAAGGTGTATAAAGAACTATTACCACTCAGCACCCCAAAACCCCAGACAATCCAATTCAAAAATGGGCAGAGGACGTGAAGAGATATTTTTCCAAAGACGACGCCCAGATGGCTAAGAGACCCATGGAAAGGTGCTCACCATCACTCATCATGAGGGAAATGCACATCAAAACCACACCGAGATGCCACCTCGCAGCTGGCAGAATGCTTCCCATCGAAAAGACAAGAATAACAGGTGTTGGCAAGGACATGGAAGAAAGGGACCCCCCTGCCCTACTGGTGGGAATGCGCGCTGGTGCGGCCACTGTGGAAAACTGCATGGAGGTTCCTCAAAAATTAAAAGTGGAATGATCCTACAATGCAGTGATTCCAATACTAGGTATTTACCCAAGTGAAATGAAAACATTAATTTGAAAACATATACGTACCCTTACATTCATTGCAGCGTAATTCGCAGTAGGCTACCCAAGTGTTCACCGTTGCTCATTTATAGAAGAACCCAGGTGTCCGTCAAGAAATGAACGGATAGGGGCGCCTGAGGGGCTCAGTCGGTTGGGCGTCCGACTTCAGCTCAGGTCATGATCTCGCGGTCTGTGAGTTCAAGCCCCGCGTCGGGCTCTGTGCTGACGGCTCAGAGCCTGGAGCCTGCTTCGGTTTCTGTGTCTCCGTCTCTCTCTGCTCCTCCCCTGCTCGTGTTCTGTCTCTCTCTGTCTCTCAACAATAAATTAAAATGTTAAAAAGAAAGAAAGAAAGAAAGAAATGAACGGATAAAGAGGACATGTGAGATCAACAAACATATATACACACATATATACATATATATAACAAAATATTATTTAGCCATGAAAAAAGAACGAGAAATGCCATTTGCAACAACATGGATGGACCTAGAGGGTATAGGCTAAGTGACATAGTCAGAGAAGTCAGAGAAAGACAAAGACCACATGACTCCACTTAGATGGGGAACCTAAAAAACAAAACAAATGAATAGACTCTTTTTTTAAGACTCTTTTTTAATTTTTTTTATTTTTTTAACGTTTTTATTTTATTTTTGAGAGACATAGAGACAGAGCGTGAGCAAGGGGAGGGCAGAGAGAGAGGGAGATACAGAATCCGAAGCAGGCTCCAGGCTCTGAGCCGTCAGCACAGAGCCCGACGCGGGGCTCGAACTCGCAGACCGTGAGATCATGACCTGAGCTGAAGTCGGCCGCTCAACCGACTGAGCCACCCAGGCGCCCCTAGACCCTTTTTTAAAAAGTTTATTTATTTTGAGAGAGAGAAAGTGCAAATCGGGGAGAAGACGAGAGAGAGGGTGAGAGAGAGAGAATCCCAAGCAGGCTCCATGTTCAGGCATGGAGGTTCAATTTCACGACCAGGAGATCAGGACCCAAGCTGGAATCAAGAGTTGGACGCTCTACCAACTGAGCCACCCAGGTGCCTTGTGATTTCGTGTTCTATTCTGCCTCCTTCGGTGTAGTTTCACATTTGCGTTTATATACAATGTAATGATTTTCATAGGGTTCACTGCTTTTTCAAAGGAAAAGATAATTTCACTTACCCTTTTATCATTTGCTGATTTTTATAGTAACTTGTGTCTTGACAATTAAGACTATAAGACTTTTATTTTACGGAATATGTCGTTTTTGCAGACCCTGAACAAGGTCAGTGTTTATATTACACAAACTCACTTATATTCTATGCTCGCATACGAATACACGTACACACACATTTAACTAGTAAAGTCATCGAATCGTTTATTCAGGTTTTAGGTTCTCTCTTTTTCATTTGCTTTTTGATGGCTTTCTCGAGGTCTGACTGACTTAAACTGTAAATATTAAAACGTACTAATTGATAAGTAGCAACACATTACGACACGTGAAATTTTAACCACAATCGTCCTCAAAATTTTCCTTGTGCCCCTTTGTTATGTGTTCTTATCTCTTCTTGGTCCCTTTGTCCATTCCCAATCACTGTTCTACCTCCTGTCACTTTCGAGTTTGCAAATGGGTAAGAGGTGTGTGTGTGTGTGTGTGTGTGTGTGTGTGTGTGTGTGTGTGTGTGTGTGTTTCAGAGAGACAGAGAGAGTGCAGGAGCGGGGGAGAGGGGCAGAAGGAAAGGGAGAATCTTAAGCAGGCTCTGCACTCAGCAAAGAGCCCAACGCGGGGCTTGATCCCACAGTCCTGAGATCATGACCTGAGCCGAAATCAAGAGCTGGACACTCAACCAGCTGAGCCACACAGGTGCACCAAGAGCTCTGGTTTTTATGAATCCAATGAGCTAGGGAAGAACGCTAAGATGGCTGCACTCGAGCCGGTGGTCAGAGCAGTGGAGAGCGTGGTGAAGGAGGAAACTCTTTGCCAGATCTGGGTGCAAATTTGGGCGTTATGACCTTGTGGGTGGGACAGATTACAGAGGGAAGGGGGGAAGGGAGAGCACATCTGTTTTCACTGTACGACAGGAGCGTCCAAATGCACGTTTCTTAGGACGGAGATAATGTAGAAATGATATGATTGATCTTCAGCACTCACGACGGGCCTTACAGACACCAAAGGGCATATTTTGGTTTGTTGTTACATAGGTCAATTTCACCTCCACTGTCATCATGATGATCCTCTTCGAGAAACTGAAGTAAAAACGAACAAAAAGGATCTGGGAGGTGAGACCGACAACGTACTTCCCACGTGGACTTGCCGGACACCACGCTCTACCCTCGGCACGGGGACCAGGGAGAGGAGGGTGGGGCGCAGCAGGCACAGTCAGGGAAGCCAAAGCCATCACCGACTGGATGTCGGTGAAAAACACCGACGGCAAGGGAATGAAAACGGGACACTTGAGGCACATTTGAATCCATGAATGCCAGCAATTGCCAAAGAAAACGCGGGTGAGAATTACCCGCTGCCTTTGCCAATTTCACGGGTTGCCAAGTTCAGCTCAGGGTGGTCTCTTGCACATGGGTATTTAGAGTATCAATATTTTCACATCTATTTTGAGAAAAATCAAGAGAAGAGTAATTATTATTCCAAAGTAAAGAAACAGGAAACCCCCCGAGGGGGGTACGAAGCAGTCATTACTGGGAAACCCAAGCAGCCCTACTTGAGAACTGGTTTCTATGATCCGCTCATTAATGACTTAAAAGTAGTCTTCCTTGCCGAACACTTTTCCCTTTAATTTAACATCGTCTTCTTTGGATTTTAGTAACCAAAAAAAGGAGATTCGTTCCCAATTATCGCCTAATAAACTCGTGATGAGATACAGTTCGGAAAAAGAATCTAAAACCCACGCAGAGAGATCAGGGCAGGTGAAGATATTCTGTTCCAGATTTTCCTCTTCATGAAGTGGGTTCGGGCAGATGCTCAATGAAAAAGGAAGGGGGTATTTTAAAATGAATAATACATGGAGAAGAGAAAAATAGACAAAACAGTCCTTCTCCTCACCAAATATTGTCAGATTGTATGCTTAGGTCTCCTGCAGAGGGGCAGGGGATGTTTCCAGCATCATCGCTGTGTTTTCTGTATTTTTTGTGTAATCGCAGCCTCATTTTCACCGTCCTCTGCCGTGAAGTCTCCTAGCTGCCGGAGCACGTGATGAAGTCCTGTCAACGTTAATTTGAAGTTTGTGACATTAAAACTGGGACAAGGGGCGCCTGGGTGGCTCAGTTGGTTGAGCGGCCGACTTCAGCTCAGGTCATGATCTCTCGGTCTGTGGGTTCAAGCCCCGCGTCGGGCTCTGTGCTGACAGCTCGGAGCCTGGAGCCTGCTTCCGATTCTGTGTCTCCCTCTCTCTCTGCCCTTGCCCTGTTCACGCTGTGCCTCTATGTCTCTCAAAAATAAATAAACATTAAAAAAAAAATTAAAAAAAAAAACTGGGACAAGAAAGATCTTCATGAGAAAATACTGGAAAATATTTTGTAGGAATGTAAGGTCAGACTCTCTTGATAGAACGATGTCTTAAACAAGGAACCTCATTTTCTTCTCCAGACTTAACATTATTTTTTAATAATCCAAATTAGGGGGCACTTATTAAAGAGCTGATTGATTTATGATGATGAGAGAGGCAAAACTGTATTTTTAATGAAAAATAATGAAAAAGGGAATAAAATATATCCCTTTACAAGCAATACGAATATGGATTACTAATGTCCTGCTCTAAAATGAGAAAATGGGGTGCCGGGGCGGCTCAGCCAGTTAAGCATCTGACTTCGGTTCAGGTCATGATCTCACAGTTCCTGAGCTGGAGCCCTGCTTTGGGTGAGCTCGAGCCCCACTGTGGGTGAGCCCTGCTTCTCGCTCTCTCTCTGCCCCTCGTAGGATTCTCTCTCTCTCTCTCTCTCTCTCTCTCTCTCTCTCTCTCTCTGCCCTGGTTCACTCGCACTCGCTCTCTATGAAAAAATAAATAAAATAAAATAAAACGACAAAATGTAATATCTTCCTTGAGAACTGAAATGGCAAGGAAATAAAAGTAACTCTATTCAGAAAAATATGGATATATCTGAAATTAACTCAGTGTTTCAAATGAAAAGGTTGACGAGTTTCGGGAGTCACTAAAGTAAAGGACGAAATATTCTTACAAGGACATGTCCCCGTTCTCTTAGACAGAAAATAATCTTCTGAATGGCTAATTAGAGGTTACCAAAAATCTAACCGTAAACACCCCGTTTGCCTCTTTCCCCGGCCCGCTGGGACCCTGCCCGGGCACCGATCCCGAGTCTGTGGGGTGATCCGTGAGGCGAGGAGAACCTACATGGCCCAAAGGGAAGAATATGACGACCTCATGTCTCTGCAGGCCCATAATTTTAGTGTCTGTATCAGGGTGGCAAGATCTGGCTGGGGGGACAGAACCGCGGAGTCCCCAGTGAAACACTTTCCCTGTGTCTTAATCATCCTTTAGTCTCTCCTGGCAAGTAATGATCTGGCAGGATCTGTGCTCGAAACTTTTCTGTCAACTCCCCTGCCGCATCTGTGTGGAGAGAGCCGAAGGGTCACAGGCCTGATAGAAGACCCCGGTTCTTTCATTTTGATCCGAAAATCAAATTAGTCCAATCCTGTTTCCTTGTAGTCCCACTCTCTGGGGTGAGGGATTCCCGCCACCGCCCACGAGTTCCCGGAGGCTCTGGGCGCCCTCCTCCTGCAGCGTGTGCCGGACGTCCTCACCCCTAGGTCGGCTCCGCGACGGAGACTCAGCGGTCACGCACTTCATGGTCTCTGAAGTCGTCGTTTCAGTTTTCAAGCTGTGAGTCAATTTCATAACTGACTTTTTAAAAAGAAAATAAAACATAGAAAAATAGAGGCAGAGCTGGAGGGTTAGCATTGAGGTAATCACAGGTGTGCTGAAGATAATTAAAGCTGAAGCATAGCCCATCTCAATTAAACCGTCTGAGGAATCTGAATACTCCAACCCCCATCCTGGCTAACGGAAGGAGGAAAAGGCTTGCACTTTCTCTGAAATAAACAAGAGAAGACCATGCTGCAGTGTCGAATGTAGTCGACACGAAATTACATACAAAATTATAAGACTTGGGACTCAACAGGGCCGTGACTTACAATCAAAAGAAAATATAATCACTAGAAGCAGACCTGTGGATGTTCTAGGCATTGGAATTAGGAGATCTACTTTAAAAGAAATATTGTCCATATTTTAGGGGTTAAAACACATATGATGAAAGACAAATTGTTTCTAGAGAGAAAAGGAAACCTAAAGGGAACTAAATAGAAACACATGAACTCATATACACAAGATATCATATATGATATCTACGATCTAAAATTTCAGAAGCTCAAGTCTGATGGAGGATTGGATATTGCAGAATAAAAAACTTCAAGGAACTTCAAGACGAGTTAATAGACATCCAGATTCATGCGAAGAGGGGGGAAAAGTTTTAAAAACTGCAACAAGCACAAGTAAGGAAAGAAATATTCCAAAAGTATGTGTCATTAGAGTTTCAGACAGATAGAGGGGGGAAATATTAGAAGAAAACGATGGCCAAAGTTTCCCAAACTTGATACAACACATAGACCAAGAATCTGAACAAACTCTAAGAAAAACACAAAGAAAATGAGACCTCGGGGGTGCCTGGGTGGCTCGATCAGTTAAGTATCCGACTTCAGCTCAGGTCATGATCTCACAGTTTGTGGGTTCGAGCCCCACATCAGGTTCTGTACCGACAGTGCGGAGCCTGCCTCAGATCCTCTGTCTCCCCCTCTCTCTGCCCCTCTCCCGCTCATGCTCTGTGTCTGTCTCTCAAAAATGAATAAATGTTAAAAAATTTTTAAATAAATGAATGAATAAGTGAAAAGAAAATGAGACCTCAGCACATTACAGTGAAATTGCTTAAAAACAAAGAAAAAAAATTCTTAAAAGTAGCCAGAAAGGGGGACACATTAGATTTATTAATAAATAAAAAATTATAAGAGTGAAAGACAATTTACTATCAGAAACAATGCAACCGGAAGACAATAACCAATATCTGAAAAGCTAAAGAAATTTTTTCTACAGATTTCTATACCCGGTGAAAATAATGGTTAACGATAATAACATTAGTGATACTTTTCCATCTATAGTAAAATTGAAAGTATTAATCACCAGCAGAAACAAATAAAATATATAACAAAGATTCTTGGGGAACCTGGGTGGCTCAGTCGGTTAAGGGTCTGACTTCGGCTCAGGTCCTGATCTCGCGATTCATGAGTTCCAGCCCGTGTCGGGCTCTGTGCTGACAGCTCGGAGCCTGGAGCCTGCTTCGGATTCTAAGTCTCCCTCTCTCTCTGCCCTTCACCTGCTTGCACTCTGTCTCTTTATCTCCCAAAAATAAATAAACATTAAAAAAATAATAAAAAAATAAAAGATTCTTCACAGAGTAACTGATAAGGAAGAAATGAATAATAAAAAATGGTAGATATGTTAAAAAAATCTATGGTTTTTTCTCCTTTCTTAATTTCTTAATAAGTCAAGTAACTAAAGGAAAAAAAATAATACAACGATACATTGTGGGATTTATAACATTTGTAGAACTAAAATATAGGGTAAAGTACAGAAATGGGATAAAAGGAAGTGTAATGCAAAAGTTTTACATTATATATGTGTATTTATATATGTTATATATATGTGTATATATATTATACGTATATATATTTACATTAAATATTAGAATATGGGATAGGTTGGGTGGCTCAGTCGGTTAAGCTTCCAACTTCAGCTCAGGTCATGATCTCACGGTTCATGGGTTCGAGCCCCGTGTCGGCCTCTGTGCTGACGCTCAGAGCCTGGAGCCTGCTTTAGATTCTGTGTCTCCCTCTCTCTCTGCCCCTCCCTCACTTGTACTCTGTCTCTGTCTCTCTCCCAACAATAAATAAACATGAAAAAATGTTTTTTTAAAAAAAGAATACGGGATAGCTTAAGGATACATATTATAATCCTTAAAGTGGCAGTTTCTAAACTTTTTGGTCATAAGAACTCTTTCTACACTTATTACTTATTAATGACACCAAAGAGCTTTTGTTGGTGTGGGTTATGTTAAAACTTAATTTATTAGAGAGTAAACTGAGCGATTCTCAAAATATTTTATATGAATTCACTGAACAATAAAAGGTTTTAGAAAACATCATGTTAATTAGGAAGGTATTTTAATAAAGATAGATGTATTTTTCTAAACGGAAACAAATCTATCGAGACGATGGCTTTATTTTACATAGTTACCCATCTCCTTAATGCCTGACTTAAGAGAAAAGAGCTGGATTCCGATGTCTATTACTCCATGCAATCTTTAATGAAATAGCATCATGGCTAACGTATATGCAGAAAATCTGTTACATAGATATGTCATGGGAAATGGAGGAGTACTTTTATGGCCTTTTCCGTGTACATTGTTTTTGAAACTGCATCAAAACTCAAAGAGTGGTAGTCCCTTAAAAACTGGCTGCTCCATGGAAAAGAGACACCTTACAAATAGTAAGCACGGTATGTTTGAGATGTCTCTTCCGTTTGCAGATAATTTGGGGTATTTCATAACGATAAAGGGTTAAAACGATTCAAGAAGATACAGTAATACTATGTGTACAACCATTAAAGAACTCTAAAATGCATAAAGAAGGGGCGCCTGGGTGGCTCAGTCAGTGAAGCGTCCGACTTCAGCTCAGGTCATGATCTCACAGTCTGTGAGTTCGAGCCCCACAGTCAGGTTCTGTGCTGACACCTGAGAGCCTGGAGCCTGCTTCAGATTCTGTGTCTTCCTCTCTCTCTGCCCTTCCCCTGCTCACGCTCTGTCTCTGTCTCTCAAAAACAAATAAACATTAAAAAAAATTTTTTAATAAAAAATAACAAAATAAAATGCATAATGAAATAAGGACGACACAAAAGGAAGAAGTTGACAGATCCATGATCACAGATTTTTTTAATTTTCAATCAGTTATTCATAGAATTCTTTAAGACCAAAAAAAAAAAATCGGTAAGGAAAGCAAAGTTTTGAATGACACATTAGTCACCTTGACTGGACTGATTTTTCTCAAATACTCCAAGAAGACATACGAGCCTTCATGTGTACGTGACTAACAACGGAGCATCAAAGCACATGCTCCCTAACTGTAAGAACTGCAAGGAGACACACACGAATCCATTATTTTATTTTTATTTTTATTTTTTTCTAAAGGTTTATTTATTTCTGAGAGACATAGAGACAAAGTGTGAGCAGGGGAAGGGCAGAGAGAGAGGGTGACACAGAATCTGAAGCAGGCTCCAGGCTCTGAGCCATCAGCACAGAGCCCGATGTGGGGCTCGAACCCACAGACTATGAGATCTGACCTGAGCTGAAGTTGGCCACTCAACCTACTGAGCCACCCAGGCGCCCCACAAATCCATTATTATACTTGGAGACTTCAATGGCCTTCAATCAGTAACAGACAAATTCAGCAAGCAGAAAATAAGTACGGACACAGCTAAACTCACCAACATCAACAGTCGACTAGATATAATTGATGTCTATAGACCACTTTATTCGACAAGGGCAGAGTAGATATTCTCTCAAGGTCACATGGAACGTTCACCAAGACAGACCACATCCTGGGTCATTAAACACATCTTCATCAATTTCAACAAGAGATGTCAAACAATATATGCCCCAGGGCTGTGATGTAATTAAATGAGAAACCAACAGCAGAAAGACAGTGGGAAATCCCAGTTACTTGGAGATTAAACGACAGCTTCTAAAGAACACACGATTCAAAATAGTAATCTCAAAAAGTTAAATAGGACTAAATAAAATAGAAAATACAACTCATCAAAATTGGTGGTATGCAGTGAAATAAATGCCAACACGGGATTTATAGTATTGAAGGCATATGTTGGAAAAGAAGAAAGATGTAAAAATCGATAACCTAAGGTTCCAGCCTAAGGAATTTGAAAATAATGAGCCAATTAAATCCAAAGCAAGCAGAAGTACAGAAACAAGAAGAGCATAAATCAAATGAAATTGAAAATAGAAAAATCAATACAGAAAATCAATGTAATCAAAACCCGGGTCTTTGAAATGATCGATAAAATTTACTTACGGTAAATCTCTTACCGTAAGTGCAAGAGAAGTCATCGCTACTGATCTAGGCATATTAGAGAAAATAATGAACAATTCTAAACTTGTAAATTTGATAACTGAAATGAAACGGACGAATTCCTTTGAAAACAAGAACCACCGAAACCCACATAAAGAGAAACATAATCTGAATGGGTCTACATCTATTAAATAAATTGAGTCAGTAACTAAAATGCTCCACAAAGAAGAAAGCAACAGGCCTGGATGATTTCACTGGTGAATTCTACCAACCATTTAAGGAAGAAATTACACCAATATATACCAATTCTTCACAGTGTCTTCCAGAAAATAAAAGCAGAGGGAAGACTTTCTAACTCATTCTGTGAGGTGGAACTACCCTAATACCAAAACCAGACGAAGACATTATAAGAAAGGAAACTACAGAACAATTTGTATGAATATAGATGCAAAAATCCTCAAGAAACTATGAGCAAATCAAATCCAACAACGTGTAAAAAGATTTACACGTCATGACCAAATGGGATTCCTTCCAGGTGCGCAAAGTTGGTTCACACTTGAAAATCAATAAACAGGGGGCATGGGCTAAATCGGTGATGCGTACTAAGGAGGGCACGTGTTGGATGAGCACTGGCTGTCATATGTAAGTGAAGAATCACTAAATTCTACTCCTGAAACCATCAATACACTCTATGTTAACTAACTTGGATTTAAATAAAATTTTAAAAAGAAAAGAAAATCAATAAACACAATCCATCG